>OX439385.1:1758666-2358666 GCA_949319315.1 Zelleria hepariella | reverse complement strand
TTGAGACTCCGTTGAACAAGAAAATATTAGTTTTTTTGGCCGAGCGTGGTTGAAAGTTTGATTTTTATAACCCAAAAATTCACACTTTCTAGGTTATAAAAAACAATATTTCTACCGCGTTTGGCTAGTAATAAATAGTGATTTCGTGATCAGCGGAGACTAAAAAGGCAGCCTAAAAACTCCCAGCCTTGTAGACAAAAAAGAAATGACTCAACCCATACATTTAAACTTTCAAAGTCGAAAAAATCTAACTTTCAACCGCGACCGGACCAAAAAAATATTTTTCCCAGACTCAGCGAAGTCTACTCTATCAGCCTACTAACTCCCAGCCTTGTACGAAAAAATATCTCGATTGGTCACCAGCTCTCCAACTATTAGTTTGAATGTGGTATAAAAAAACGTGAAGTAGGATTAGACAAGCACCACTAATTGGCAGAGTTGCATGGCAAATTATACCAAAACTCTCTTCGGTTTTTGAGCAATAGAGGGACTAATTTACTGATTATATCAGACTTGCGCTCTTGACTGAACTGATTGTTTTCTGACTTAGTGACTCATTATATCACATTTCAATAGATTTTTGGTCACCGGTCTTGGGATTCCAATCTTGATATATTTCATTCTGAGAAAGTCAAGTACTATTTCGGTTCCATCAAAATCCGTATGCGTAAATTATAGTGATACGACCGCTTTGAAAAGTAGCCTGACACATCTTGTTCAGATAGGCTCGTGGTGTTACTTGTGTAAGTTTATAGGCACAAAAGCCAAGTCAAATTTGAGGATGTTCACCGAGCTGTCTCTGACACACGTCGCTAAATAACTGTAAAGAATATGGATGTCAGAAACGTTTATAAGTTCGAAGATTGCTCTTCTGCCTATAAACTAGACGTGTTACACATGTAACGCCACAAGATGTGTCAGGATACTTTTCAAGGAGGTTCTTCTCTTCTCTGTACCACTATAACGTCCAAAACGGACTTTGGTGGAACCGAAATAGTACTTAATTTTCTCAGAATGAAAAAGAACAATATTGGAATCTCAAGACCAGCGACCAAAAATCAATTCAGAGGTATCACTCAAGAGCGCAAGTCCGATATAATCCGTAAATTAGTCCCTCTAATGCCCGAAAACCGAAGAGGATTTTGGTATAATTTGCCATGCAATGAGAACTCTGCCAATTTATTTAATGAATACGAAGAATTGTAGTGGTGCTTCTCTATTCCTACTTTACGTTTTTTTATACCACAGTCAAACTTAATGTGTATTCGGTTTACAGTTAGTCTAAGCCATTGATATAAGAGACTGTCTTTATCTTAAGCAGCGCTCAGCTCAATCTTGCTCCGTAGTTTCGGTGCTGGTTCTGCGGGAGGTGGTGCAGTTTTTATTGGTGATAATACTATCACAGGCATCCGGAGCGCAATCTAGCTGCATAGTTTCGGTGCTGGTTCTGCGGGAGGTAGTGCAGTCTTTATTGGTGACTTTACTATCGCAGGCATCTTGATGCGTAGTTTTGTAACTACTACATCCCGCTATGTCACAATGATGATTGTCAGTAATTAAATGACGTGCATAAATTTCCGGTGGAGTTCTACCTGATGTACTGGGAACACCGAATTTTTCAACTATCGGGGGCAGTACAATAAATAAAAGATTGAATTATTATTATTTTTTACTTTCAAGTCAAGATTAAACCTAAAAAAGATGATCATAGGTACTTTTCAACTTAGCTAAGGGCTATAAGATTAATACTGGATATTGTGCAAAAAGTCGCATGTACTTAAATGCGCCTTTTCTTCCTAGGAAAATAAATAAAATTATACACTTGGTACTAGGGTTAAAAGTAATATAGAGCACATTCGAAATTGAAAGGGCGTATGTGGCGACATGCGCCCTTTCAATTGATTATTTCTCATTTCTTCAAATTTTTAAAACTAAAATGAAAAGGATTTTTTGAGATTTTCCATATAATATACTTAAAATATACCTATTATTATATAGCAATTGAAAGACAATAATTTTAACAATTTTTCGACATTTTCAAACATATATTATTTCGTTTAAATAACTGACAGCAAACAATTTAAGGTTTCATTCACTAAACATTTTTTTTCTCGGTTTTAGGTTCTTGTTACATGCGCCTTTTCAACTATCGGGGGCAGAATAATAAATTGTAATAGAAGCCTACAACTTTTTGCAGGTTCAAGTCCTGTCCCGAGTGAATTTTTTCAACTTACTAGCCTACAACTTAGAGCCTATTGAGGCACCATTGCATTACAGACTCAGGCCCCAGTTGTGTATATTGATCCTTCCACATTGTATAGGTAATAAATCATCCAATCAAAGATGTCTGCATCAAACTGGCTTCCTAGCGAATTGATTGGTCAATGTTCCACACGCGGATTGTTCTAGAGCGCAGGACTTGATCGAAGTATTTTTTTTTTTGTGCTTGTTATCTACGATCAGTCATTCATAGACTTTTATTAGATTTGTTTGTGTATTATTTGAGTATTGTAGGAGCTGCGTTCAGCAACGCAGTCTCCCTATATCTTCAAATTTATTTAGTTTGTGTCATTCCATCAGTGGTGGACGCTTCAGCCTGTGTGCATTCTTGTGCACTTGATCGAAGTGACAAAGAAAAATGTTTGCAGTGCAATCATACTTTACAATCCTACTATCGTAAAAAATGTGAAAGTATGCGTTTGAGGGGTCTTTTATGCTACATTGGCTGGATGAGTTTGGATGAGATTTGGAATAATAAGCTGAAATGTTACATGGAGAAGTCTGCTTGCATTTTTAAGTGAAGGCTTTAACCTAATGTGCCCAGCGGTGGCAACATAGGGGAGCTACCTACATAAAGAACAGAACATAGAGTGAACAGCCTAGTCTGATTTAATCCAATGGCATTGTAAACAAAAGTCAACAATGCTACAGTCAAAATATCAAGTTGTTAAGACCTTGAGTGTAAAATAAAGACTGCCTAAACCCAGCACAAAGAGGGTAGCATCAAAATTACTTTCAACGGTCAAAATGAAGACTGTCGTGACAAATATAGTGACACTACCCTCAGGGTGGCAGAAATCAAAGTGCAAGATGGTATTTCAGCTAATTACAAGTTGCTATGCAGTTTTCCAACAGCTGTAAAAGTATTGGACGCACTTGGAAGACGTTCTAACGCGCAGAAATCATGGTTAGCAGTGAAATTAGGCCTCCCGTAATGTCTAGTTGCCGTCATGACGTTGGTAAGTAGGTACAATGGAGGATTACTTACATATTCTTCTTTTTAACATCAGGGTTGGGTTCGATCGCCGTCGTCTCGTAGTTGTAATTACTACTACTAAAACTTAATTGGGGTATTAACTTCGTCATCTTGGCAAGTCGTAATTGCGTCTTACAATCAACAGTCACGAGAAATATACGGTTAAAACCGCGAGGGCTGATGTGCGCACGTAATAACTCGAAGAATTTCACAACAAAAGTGTGGCGAACTGACTCTTGCTTGAAGAATGACACGAGCTACAAAGTGAAGTTTGATTCTTGGACAGTTAGCTAAATTGGAATGGTGCAAACTTTGTATCGGTAAACTATGGTTGTCATCACAACTAAACTTTGCCGGTTAATGATTTTTTCCATGATGGCCACCGGAAATGAGCGTGACACTTTCCATCTTTCATTGCGTTTTGTTGCTGTTGTAAACGTTTTGTTATTGCAATTTGCATTTGAGGGGTAAAGGGGGTATTATTCTGGAATGGCTACACAGAGGTCAACTTTTAATCGATTTTTACATAATCGATTACTGTTTTGTATAATAAATTAATCGATTGTAAGGTTTGTTTCCTTTTGAATTAATCTTTATTAATTTATCAATCTTGTTGTTATTTTTTGTTTCAGAATCTTCAGTAAGTAGGTTGTACGAATATTTAGGTGTTGATTGTGTGGGTATGGACAAGCCGGTTCTGTCTCGAACCAAAATGTTAAAACTATCATCCATCATAGCAACCTATTATTAATTATTCAGAGAACCAACTTGTTGCTATTAATATATTGGCAGGCGTTACCTATTTAATATTTATAGTAGATACGAAAAAAATTATAAAAAATGTTCCTAGGTATTAAATACCAGCCTAGTTTTAAGATAAAAGATCTCAAATGCCCGACAGGGTCCATAGTGTTCCTCACATGTAACAATGTTATTTAAGATCTTATACAAGTATTGAGTACTTTTCAGCTTGCCTAGCATGAGCTTGGGTTACGCAGTACTTATAAAACAATATGCATAGGTATCATGCTTTTGTTCGGCGTAGAGCGGAAAAGACTAAACCTATACAAGGTGTTACAAAAGTACCTAACTCTTTTTACAGGGTGTAACCTACTGGTCAACAGGACGTCAAATCTGTAAAAAAAGTAAAAAAAAACAATTTTTATTTTATAACCTCAAAATTGAAAAAAATTCATATCTTTTTGTTTTTGTTATTAGCTCAAATTTAAAAATATGTTTTTGCATGTAGGTGCATTTACATAGCTTTGAGTTGTTAAAACATTGTGAAAGTCAATGAAAACAATATTTAAAAAATACTTTTCTCCCGTCACATCGTTCACATTTTATTAATTTAAAAATTAACGGAACGTCATAGAGCAAAAAAAAATTTAGGTTGTGATCCCTATTATTCCCTATCACCGGGTGCTATTACCCTGTAAAAAGAGTTAGGTACTTTTGTAACACCTTGTAGATACGCTCTAACTCAGCCTCATGCTAACCCTGCTGAGAAATTACGAGTAGGTAGGCAGCTACTACAATGGGATTATGTTACGTCATCGGAACAAAAGTCAACAACACCAGTCTGAAGTAAGTCGCGCTTCAGCTTCAAACTATCGATTTTCTGAAATCTTGCGAAAACAACTACAAAACTTACTTGCCAGACAGGTCCCTGGTATTGATTATTGAAGCTGTATGAATGGAAATTATGTAATTTATTTTGTCCCATTCAATCGTGCTCAAGGCACAGACGATTTTCTTAAAAACAAAACCGCCATGTTTTGCGTCTATCATGAAAACAAAACAATCTGAGTACATAAATACCTTATATTTTTAGACACTCTTGGTGGAATCTATCGAGTGTCTTGATAGTCTTGGTTCTGATTCAATGCAACTAAACTGAGAATATCGAAGTACTTAGTTCGGACATTCACAGTTTTATTTATGAGCAAACGCAGCTCAGAGGTCCCACTGAAGTGGTTGCTAACATTACGAATACAGCAATCCACCGAGCATGGTCTGTCGATAATTCCAGAAAACTCACCTACTACAAATTAAAGAAGGCATCCTACTCGTTGTCGACTCAATTTTTTTAAACCTTTGTTCCTCTATCATGTAACTTGATGCCGGTAGGGCATGTAACGTCATAACTCCACTTTAATACGACACTTCACACAAAAACACTTCCACTAATGGAAAGGGAACGCTTAGTTTTTGCTGTGGCACTTTTACTAAGGCTTTTTAGAGAACTTCTAGAATTATCCCCGGTCTTGGTAAGCGACATTCAGCCTGGTTCAAGTCTTGCAATAGACTACTGCTGCGTCCGCAGTGGATGACTATACGTACAACTTCTATAGAAGTCACCCCTGTTTTTTTGGGGTTGCTTGGCGCGGTAACACACGGCGTGTTTTCGGAAAGATTTTGTGCTGAATCCATGTGCCCTTTAAAGTTAGGACAGACAGACTGACGGACGGACGGACATACAGACAGACAGACATACAGACAGACAGACCGCCAAACGTACAGACAGACAGACAGGCAGATGGATGGACGGACGGACAGTGTAGGCAGAGTAATAGCACCCCGTTTGGCATATTTCAGGTACGGAACCCTAAAAAGTTAAAGGAGGCGCTGTACTGGTTGTTAAGGATTTCGGCCACATATTGCGTAACAACTTGTTACGCAATATGTGGCCGAAATCCTCCAGCTTCCTCTTTTGGATGGTCTTCAGAATCTCTACCAGAAACAGGATCAGAATGTCTGGAATGGTTCCAAAAAGTACCGGCTCATTTTGTGTTTCGTAAACGGTTAAACTTACTATATCCTACAGTTTTATTACTTTTTAATTACTCTACAGATTTACCCAGCTACAGCTATATCATTCTACTTCTACATCAAGACGGTAGCGCGCTGCCTACTTACTTGCTTACTTACTTGTATTATGTCGGCTACACGTCGTTTGGCAACTTAGAAGGACGTGATAGCCAAACTGATCACTAACCACCACCGATACATGACCGCGCGCAAAGAAGAAGAAATCTTTACCTACGGAGTCCTTAAAAGTAGGGTGTCCTTTTGAATTCTAAGGTCAGCCGACGTAATTTTCCACCCCGTGTGAAAATGCGGGCCCGCACATGCGCAGGGCGGCTGTGACGTCATCGTTTACCGCCACGAGGCAACTCTCTTTCATTCTATTTTCTTTCAGCCCTCGGGCGTGTTTGTTTTCGTAACGATCGTGTTTTGTTTTGCTCAAGCCAAAAAATATTTTACTAATTTGCAGGTACATACGAGTACCTTTTAAAATAAATTAGCAAATTAGTAATAGTTATTTGTTATGCAAGAATGCAAAATTATTGTTTGCGGCGAGTGCTTGTATTGAAAACCGAGCTAGCGAAGGTTTCTAAAATTGAGCCACGAGCGTAGCGAGTGGTTCAAAAAAAGAAACCTGAGCGTAGCGAGGTATTTAGAAGCACGAGACGCAAATAATATTGCATTCGTGCGAAACACAAAACTTTTCATCTCACAGAAGCGAGGAAATGACTTTGTTAGCCAAGCGGGAAAAACTCTATAGACAACTACTTACAGGCAAAACAGGTGAGTCAAATAAGTTCCTTTTAAAAGCATATTTTACTGTAGTTACGGCTGCCGCACTAAAGTTTTGAGCTTCGTTGGTATTAAAACCATTCGTTTTATTAATAATTTCCTGAAGTTTATTTATCCAGACTCAAAAATAATGTAAATAAAAGAATGTTTTTTTTTCCGGGTGCATTCTGAACTTTTACCATATAAATTAAAAAATTCTAGGAGATAAAAAATGAAATTAGTAATATCGTTTGAAAAAATGTATTTAACAAACCAAAACATAATTATCTATTTGATAAAACAGAAGCGAAGCCTTTTTTTTATTTACTGGTATTATAAAATAAATACGTGTACAAAATATTGAAAAGACTATAAGAAGAAACCGCGTTTCTGAATGTTCTATTCCGTGACTTTACCTTTTTAAAAGATGCTTATGCACCATTTACATTCACAGTTTTGTATAGAGAATGGGCACGAACAATCACTTTCGCTGAAGTACGCGTGTAAACGAACTATGAATGAGGTTTTATTTTCCGTCGGGATTCGGCATCTACTAAAACGGCCAGTGTTTTTTTCTTTTTCAACACCATAGGGCGCGGGAAAGACTGTCCCGGCGTCGCCTTCAAATTTCGAAGCGCACAAAAATGCAGATAGTTTAAATCCGGCCTTTACACGATCGTAAGTTACTAGTAACAGCAAACTTTCCGAGCGTGGGAGATGAAAAATATTTTTTGGCCGTCTGTCTAGGTTCCCACCTATAATACTTAACTAGGTAGGCAAGATAGCTTCTAAAACCTATTACCTTCCTAGCATGGAACTATGGATAGCTATTACAATTATCTCTAATTCTCTCATCTTTTCTACGTAGCGCGGTACATGAAGTTGTATTGAGCTAGAAACTTCTAATCGGCCGATCATACTTAGCCCACTGGCCAGATTTTTCAAACCTCTATTAGTTATTAAAGTCCTCTATTAAAGTCCTCTACCTCTTTTAAAGTCCCAGTTAGTTTATTCGACCCATTTATAGCCCATACAATATTCGTTCCATTTTCAAATTATTCCTAGGAATAGTGCTTATCTGGCGATTAAAAAGTTGTAAGTACCTAATGTTCTTATTGATATCCAAGGAATATATATAAAAAAAAGATATAAAACGATGTTTTTATTGTGATGCGTTAAAACAATACAAAAAATACACTATCCAACTATGTACAAAAATACCTACATTACAAACAGCCAGAGAGCCCTTAGCCTGTAACGCAATGGTGCCAAAATGGGCTCCCGGTTGACGTTTTCAATTACGATTTATTAATGCTGTCGGTACAGTTTCGGTCCTTTTAATATTTTTGTAGTACAGCAAAGAATAATATGAGTTAGTCTAATTCTAGAGGATTAGTTCGCTGGTTGTAGGAGAGCAACGAAAAAATCCCGGTTTTGTCCTTCTACCTGGGACGCCATTGATACGCCATTGTGCTACAGCCTAAGGCACCTGATGATAAAATCAATTCAATTTGGACACATAATAGGGAACCAGAATTCGCTTACTAAACTTACTAACAGCATTACCATTCCGCTGATTATAGGAAACAATTTTGGGCTTGTAGAAAACCAGAATATTATCATTGTCATTAACTTGTCCTGTTATTGATGTTACTGGTATGACTGGGTTCACATTTGGGCCTTGGACCAAGTTGGCCAAACTTGGACCCACATTGTACCCCACCGGCAAAGAATTGACATACGATTTCGGCTTGGTATGGCCAAAGTTTGGTCGACTTTTGACATAGTTTGGTCTATTCTGTCTTACACGTTGGCGTATTGGTGGGCTGGATTGTCTAAGTATATCGCTAGAAACAGCTTGATATTGATAGTTTCTATCCAAAATGTGCTCTATGGCATTATTCGTAGCGTCCAAAATTAGCTTTTTGTTGTCGTTTTTTAACATCTCCTTCGCTTGAAGTATTTTATATGAATCCACTTTTCTTCTCTCACCGGTTTCTCTCGCTAGAAGGAAATCTACGATATTCAGCAGTTTGTTCTTGCAGTTTTCGCTATTGTTACTGGATTTTGGACACCCCGCGTAGAGAGCTTGTAGAGAGAGCGGCATTTCATTTGGTTGTTGCGTTTGGACAAACGTTGGCTTTGTTGGTGGAAATATTTGAGGCACTTTCGGTGGCCTCAATGCTTGTGTTAACTGAAACAATATGAGAATAGTTTTTATATTCAACACCTAGCAGTTGAAAACCCTTGAGTAAATTTATCACAAATAAGTGGATAGGACTTCTATAACTTTATCAAAACCTCAAATAACGAATTCAGAAAAAAAAACTCTTCATCCAATGATAATCACTCAATATGTGATTCTAGACTATTTACTATTAATTTAGTTTGATTAAAAGTTACAAAACGCTCTAAAATTTTATTAATTTAAAATATTATGATAGGTAGGTACTTACATGGAAATTAAATAAAATCCCAATTAAAAACACGAAACTTCTGGGACACATATTTGTCGCAACACCACATTGGAACTAACACCGATATTACTAAATGCATCGATTGTGTGTGCAATCGCAACGTCGCCATCTCCATACGTGACTATTGAAATATGCGTAAAATATTTTTCTAGTCACGTTATTCTATTTCATCAGATAATCGTTATCGATCGTTAGATAATAATAATCGAGTTGAATCGTTTAGCAATATTGAAAAGCGATAACAGAATAGGCCCCCTTTTGAACCCGGAAATGGATATAAAGAAGGCTGTGGATAAGTGGGATAAGCACTCAGAAAGTCAGAACAATAAGCATATTTCCTCGGAAATCACCCACCATAGAGAAGTAGCGAAGCGGAAGTAAATACCTACATAAATAGTTATTTTTACCCCTGGCTTATACTTTTTCTTTCCCGACACACCAAAGTCGCCATAACCTCAGATTTTTCACCGATTTAATACAATGATTTAATTTTCATAGTCAATATATGAATAATAATTATTCAGACAGAAGGGATTCAAAGTATAATGTACTTTTGGCGGGAGATAAAATAACTGTGTGTGACTGAACGGAGTTAGCTCTATAACGCACGGAAAAGTTGCCACTTTGCATTGCAATAGTTCAAGCGCCAATTTTATTTCTGAAACCATTTTCAACCATTTTGAGATAAGAAAACACTTTTTATCAGGCAATTTCGAAGAATTGCCTAAAAATTTTTAGTTTCCTAACGATACCTCCTACACGCTTATTGCAAGCATTTTCAGAGTTATGTCATTCTTCACTATAAATACTTTGGAATGAGGTCTTTGGGCCACATTCTAGCTTGATTAATTATTTAATTACTTACTTTAGTACCCAAACCATTACAATGAAATACTTCGCGGTTATTGTTGTGATTGCTCAAGTAGCTTTCTCTCAGGTACCTACTCTACCTACCTTATTTTTTTTTAATTAGGCTCTGGATTGGCCATCTTTGCGTTGAGGGTATTAGATATGCCTCAGACGTTTCCTAACGACACGCCTTAGTTAGCTCCACACGTATTGACTTGTCTTTCCCGTGGGCTAGGCCGACTAAGCTGTCAGGATGGTATAGGTGCTGAGCAAGCACCATCTAAAACAATGTCCCAGGCACAGCAGCGCCGAGTGGTCTCTTCACCCATCTAGTGTGAGCGAAGGTGCCACTGGACGCTGTACCAACCATCTTATTACGAAGATGCAAAGGCCTTAGATTGTATTGAAAACTGTTTTACGGGAAGAAAACTCTGGTACCTAGGGGTTTCCGTACAACATTTAACTTTTATCCCTGGTCTTCTTTGAGGAGTGTACTTACCAAAATTTTTTCCGTCCACAGATCTCGGCCCAAGTGCTCGGCGTCCGCTCGGCGTCCCCTTGCGGCTGCAATGGCCCCAATGTGTACCCCAACCTGGTGTCCCCTTGCGCTGGCCCTGCCCCCGTCTACGCCGCGCCACAACAGGTATACCCTTTTTGGAGACGTATTCAGCCCTTTTCAGAATTTTTGCAACTGCCATGCAGCCGTTTTGCAACTTTTCGGAAGCTTTTTTGCAGCATTTTTACAACTTCTTTGCAGCCGTTTTGCAACCTTTTTGCAGCCTTTTGGAAGCCTCTTGGAAGATTCTTTGCTGTGTGTAGGTATGTAGGAACGTTTGTACGATGATTGTATAAAATCATTTCCCAGCAATAATTTATCGAAAACGTACTTTGTTTTGGTGTCTAGTTTGCGTGCCTTTCGGGTCTGTCGGCGGTCTTTTAACACCGTGTATAAGTATGGCACGGCATGAGGCATGGGAATTTTAGGCGAGTAAATACGACAATAATATTTTTTAAGTTTAAACATGAGCCAAATAAGGTCAAGGGATAGATATAGCCAAGATATATCTACACTAATATTATAAAGAGGAAAAGTTTGTACCTAAAGTATGTATGTGTTTGTAGGGGTAATCTCCAAAACTACTAATCCGATTTAAAAAATCATTTCACTAATGGCAAGCTACGTTATATCACTGAGTGCTATAGGCTATTTTTTATTGTGATAACGGGAAAAAATCTAGGTCTGCGCGGACGAAGTCGCGGGCAAATGCTAGTGGGGTTATAAAGTACTTCGCGAGTTCACGGTACGGCGCACTACTAGTAGTATTATTGTGGCTAATAGTACCTATACTATTTCTTCTTCCTCAGATCTACGCCCAGCAACCAATCTACCAAGTCCAGGGCAGCGATGTAGCCGGCAGCTTGGCTGACACACTGTCTCTCCTCACTGTTAGCTCCCTGCTCGCTGAGAAGCTACCTCTGGGATACCCGCCCGTAGCTGTCGGTGGCTGCGGCTGCGGCGGCGTCTACGGCGGGGGATACTATCTCTAAGAAGCAGACATGCTGTTTATAGAGCCTTAGTTTAAGAAGTTGTGAATAAAAGTTTATTAAGAAGCTGTTGTTTTACTCACCTTACTATCAAAATTTACAAAAAAAAAAAGTTGCACTTTTTGCAGACTTTTGGATGCCTCTTTGCAAGCGTCTAGCAACATTTATAGCAACCTCTTTGTAGCCTTTGCTTTGCGACCTTTTTACAGCCTATTGGAAGCCTTATTGCAGCTCTTTTGCAGTCAGTTTACAACCTTTTTGCAACCGTTTGGAAGATTGGAAAACACCTTTCAACCTTTTTTCACATTATTTGCAACCTTTTTGCAGTCTTTTGCTGCCTTTTTGCACCTGCAATGACCAATGTAGCTGGCAGCTTAGCTGACACCTTGCCTCTGCTGACTGTGAGCTCCCTCAGGATCTTTTGTAACACCTTGTATACTAATTTTTTTAATAAATAAACTATTGTCTTACTCAAAATCTATCAAATGTGCCTACAAAACGCTACGTTGAATAGGCTGCATAAATGTTGTACTTTTTGGATGCTTCTTTGCAGATTTTTTGCTGCTTTTTTATTTGCCGTCGTCGTTTAGAAACGTTTAAGCAACCTTTTTGTAGCTGCTTTGTAAGTAGTTTTTTTCAGCAGTTTTGCAATCTTTTGGAAGTCTTTTTGCAGCCGTTTTGCAACCTTTTTATTTTTAGGATTTTTGCAGCTTTATTACAGCTTTTTTTCATCCTTTTGTAAGTCTCTTTGCAGCCAATCTGGGCTCAAGTCTTACTCTCACCCAATGTAGCGCTTCAAACACATCGCCGAGTCTCTTTTCTAACTATTTTGATCTGCACAGAATGGGAAAGTATACTTAGTTATAATCATCGCTTTTACAGTGAGTTTCAAGCTTATTTTACTTCGAAATAAGTAAGTACGGACGGCCACAGTCTAGGATAGGTAAGGTAAAAGTACCATAATTCGGTATGTTAAGGCTCTGGCAACTTTATGAAATTTTTATTTATTTTTCTAAAGTAGGACAAAAAAAGTAGCTTGATACTTAGTAGGTAGTAGATTCTAATACCTACTTAATTTAATTTATTTACCTTTGACAAACAGTATTATTATAATGTACTAGCTAGTAGCTTCTGCCCGCGGCTTCGCTCGCGTGGCCTACGGTACCAAAAACTTTTTATTTTTTATAGAAACAGACATAAGCGCTCCGGAAAAGAGAAACACGGACAAGTGCGAGTTTAACTCGCGTTGAGAGGGTTCCGAACAATGTAATAGGAAGATTTTCATACAAAGTCTACTAAGATACATTAGTCGAAAATCCAAACCATCCGCGATGTAGGACTGTGAAGCGCCATCTGTTGGCCGAGTTGAGGACGAACCACGGCGAGTACGACCTTATCCTGGTGGCTGAGAGCGCCAACCAGAGGTCTGAATTGCGAGGCCGAAGGCCGAGCTCCGCTTAATGAGGCCGGAGAATGAATTCCTCGTAGAGCGAAGCTCGGAGCGGCACGTCAAGACCCCAATTAGACACCTCGACCCGCGAGGCTGAAAGCTGAGACCCGTGGAGAGCGAAGCTCGGAACAGGCCAAACGCCTCAATCAGATACCTGAATACGCGAGGCCGAAGGCCGAGCGGATTTTTTTTTGCCTGGCGGTAGGCCGAGTCTCGTTTAATGAGGCCGGAGAACGAATTCATTGTAGAGCGAAGCTCGGAATGGCACGTCAAGACCCCCATCAACCCGCGAGGCTGAAAGCTGAGACCTGCCCAAGGAGCACGCTACCATTTTGCCTACTCTTAGCTGTCACCTTAGCCACTGTTAACTGTCACCTCAGTAGTGTTAAGTGGCTAAGGTGACAGTTGAGAGTAGGCAAAATGGTGGCTTTCTAATGCTGGCTGGATACGCGAGACCGAAGGCCGAGCCGTTAAATTTTCGCGTGGCCGTAGGCCGAGCTCTGTTTAATGAGCCTGAGGCCGGAGACCGAATTCCTCGGGCGCCATATTGCTTTTTTTGCGACCTCAAATATCCCATGACACTCGCAGTGGCAACTCGGCAAGACCAATCCAACGACAACTCGTTCATTAAAATCGGTGCAGGCGTTTAGGCTGTAGGTATAGGAACGGACATACATAGATACATACCTATATGACGGTGAAAAACATAACCCTCCTTTGGACAGTCGGATAAAAAAGACCCCGTAAAAACTTTGGCACCCACTTAGGGGTGAAATAAAATAAACAAAATAATATGTGTTCAATTGATTTTGCTATATATTTATTTTAACTAAGTTTCAAATCAGTTTCAAATATTTCAAAAATTAATATTTCCCTATACAAACTTTGGCATCCTCTTTCACCCTCTTAGGGGTGGAAATTCGAAAATTACTTTCTTAGTGGATACCTATCTACTCTTTATAAAGAACACACCCTGAAAACATGTCTCTACAGCGAGCGGAAGATAACATAACATAGAGACCGCATTAGCCCTGAGAAATGACCTAACGAAAATGGTTCCTGTGTGGGCGGAGCCTACAAAATGGTTCCTCTAACGATTTAGTAGTTCGACAGACATGACCGAGAAAATGTCAATTTTGTCAAATTTTGTCGTGAATAATAAACTATAGAAAATGACTTCATGTGCCGTAAAATGATGCAAAAGCCGTGCTGATGTGCACCACAAAGCAGTGGGTATCGGTTACCATACGGAAGTAATGTCTTGTAGCGTTTTTATTCACAACTTTTAATAAACCCAAATAAAAATATGAAACTAACTTCTTCCCGTGGCTTTGCTTGAGGTCTTCGCCGTCTTAGTATGTTTTAACATGATAAATTCATCAGTGCGATTATCTTGGACTCATAAAACGGAACTATAAAACTTTTACCCTCGGCTTTGTAGGCGCCATTTCTTTTTTTTTCGGAGATAATGTTTTATTGTTCGATTTTTACTATCTTAGACTTACTAAAGATCCTGCACGAAAACGGCGCTGGGTAGAAGCAATCCGTCTGGAATGGAATGAACAGCATTGGATTCCGAGCAGACTTTCTTTTTTGTTATATCATCATCATCATCAGCCCTTTAACACCCACTGCTGAGTAAAGGCCTCTTCATGCTTACGCCAACTCTCACGATCCTGTGCCAGGCGCAACCACGTTTTTCCGAGTGTAAAGTCTAAAGAGTTGGGCTATGTCGTCGGACCATCTGGCTGGTGGTCTGCCAACCGATCTCATCCCCTTGGGGTCGCCATTCCGGAATGAACTTTGTCCATCTGCCATCGGTACGTCTCGCCAGGTGTCTTGCCCACTTGTGATATTAACAATCAAATAAACATTAGACAATATTAGATACCTATATGTATAACCGCAGATTTATACGAAAACAGACAAACATACAGATTTTCTGTTTATATATATAGAAACTTTTACAGTTCACGATGACAGATTATCAAATATAATCTGTGCAAAGCTTTTGACCTCTGCAGCATGGCATGACGCTGTCACTGTGAAAAGACCAATGACATCAATGGCGCGTAAACAATTAACCAATCAAGGAGTTTCCTATTTTCTTATTGGTTTAAAATATTTTTGACAACGCAACCTGCACGCGTAGATGCGTGTGCCGTGTTAGAGGATGGTTTTTTCTTGAAGAAGTTGTTCCATGTTATCCAGGGCCCTTAGCCTGTAACACAATGGTGCCAAAATGGGCTGTCAGGTAACGACTTCAATTACGATTTGCTAACGCTGTCTGTCCTTTTAATGTTTTTGTAGTACAGCAAAGAATATTTGTATTCTAATTCTAGAGGATTAGTTGTCTGGTTGTAGGAGAAAAACGAGGAGAGCCCGGTTTTGTCCTTCTGCCGGGACGCCATTGACCTGCCATTGCGTTACAGGCTAAGGGCCCAGTTCGCTGTGTCTCTAGGACCAGCGGTTTAGGCTGTGCGTTGATATATCAGTCAGGCAGTCAGTCAGTACTTTGAATTTTATAAGTATAGATTTATTGAATACTGAATTTTTTTTATTTTTTATTTGCCAAACAAATACAACAAAGTCGTTTCTTTCGCGCTGGTGAGAAAAATATCAAAACTCCCTAACTATTTAATAGCTATTTTCTATTAGGTAGGCATTTGATGATTTATATAGCTTATTATAAGATTTCTTTCTATAGTAATTCAGATGTAATTCAGGATTCAGGGTCAAAAAAAGATAGGTACATCAGCTATCAAAATATCTCTAGAGTTCTTGAGATCTTTGACTGACAGTAGAGTAGGTACCTATAATTTTTATTGTGAAAGGAAGAACAGGACACAATGAAAAGTAAGTTTACAATAAAAGGGAAGCAACATTTATTTAGTTTACATAACTCAAATCTAAAACAAAAAAACAACACTAAATTGCTAAAACAACGCAAGAAACAGCTTACAGATTGCAAGACCTGCCGCCGAAGTTGACTCCGTTGACTCCCAAGTTAGAACCGCCGAGGCCAACCAAGTTAGAGCCAGCGAGGCCATTCACATTAAGCCCACTCAGTCCACTGTTACCGCCAAGGCCAGCCCCGCATCCTCCAGACGTCAGACCAACATTAGAGTTGGTATTGTACATCACAGCACCTTCTCCAGCCGACGAAACTGATCCATCAACGTTCACAGCTCCCATCAGTGGCATGTTACCAGTAACAGCTACATTTCCATCAGCAACCAGATTGTCAGCCAACACCGAGATGCCATTGGGTGTAAGGGAGGAACCACTTGACACGGATAAGGAACCTCCGTAAGACAACTGGTCGATGAGAGAAGGCGAGGTGTTGGCCAGCAAGGTGGCGAGGTTAGAGTTACCAATTCCAACAGAGTTACAGTTGCCGATGCCTACGGAGTTGCCGAGGCCGACGGAGTTGCCGAAGACGGAGCTTCCAAGGTTGGATTTGCCAAGGCCGAGGCTAGAACTGCCCAGGCCGAGGCCAGAACTGCCCAGGCCGAGGTTAGAACTGCCCAGGCCAATGCTAGAACTGCCCAGGCCGAGGTTAGAACTGCCGATGCCGAGGTTAGAACTGCCGAGGCCAAGGTTAGAGCCGGAGAGGCCAAGCCCACTGGAGAGGCCTACACCACTGTTGGAAAGTCCAGAGTTGAGGAGGCCACCGCTCATTTGACCGTACACTATCTGTAACAAAATTAAAATAATTTATCAGCGAATGTTTTTCACAACAGTGGCATATACGAATAACATCTTTGAAGTGGAAGTGGGCAGGACACCTTGCCAGACACACTGATGGCAGTTGGATGAAGTCCATTGCGGAATGGCGACCACGAGAAGCTAACAGATCGGTTGGCCAGACGGCATAGATTCAGATTCAGATTCATACATTTATTTGTAGGTACTTCTTGACACAAACAAGCCCAAGCAAGGCCGTCTTAAACTATGCTGGGGCCCTTGGGAACACAGGATTTTGGAAAAAGGGCCCCAAATTCTTGTGGCGAAAATGGATATCTACCGGATACTACAATATTTCCTACATTACAATGCCACATTTTCTGTCAAATTTAACAATGTCGTTGGCTTGTTTTATCACTGCTCACTGTCACTGTGCTCGACAAAAGTGTTTTGAGAATAAATGTGAGAGAAATTGTATTATTGTCAGTCCTTCGGTGCCCCCTGAGGATGGGGGCCCTGGGCACGGGCCCCGTAAAGATCGTATGGTAAAGACGGTATTGAGCCCAAGCCCAAGTCCCAAGTAGCCGAAGTTTTACCTACCTTGACTAGAAGAATTTGAGCGCAAAATAAGACAAAAGCTTTGGATGCCATTTTGATTTTATTTTTCTTCGAATTAATATCTTTGACTGTCAACAGACGAGGACTTAATTGTGAATGATGTCCTTCATAAATCCCGTTGTCTTTTATATAGTATTATCTCGTTCAAATGAAAACAAGTGACATTTCGACATAATTAGTTTCAAAACGGATACCTCCTGCCTAAGTATGTGCTAATAAAGTGTAATAATACCCTAATCTGATTGACAAATCTTTGGTCACGTATGGATATTTGACAATGGACCAAATGACGCATTAGGTATGTTTGTTATGTCATGGTACAGTCGGCCACAGTCTCAGATACCCCTTTTTGTTCGATTGGCGCCCTTGGTACGGTACGCCCTTGGTACATGGTACGGTCGGCCACAATCTCAGATACCCCATGGCAGCTCTTACCGCGCGCGGCATAAGGGCGCCAATCGAACAAAAAGGGGTATCTGAGACTGTGGCCGACTGCACCTGGTTAATCAGTAAACATACGATAGCTACAGCTCGGGAGCAGTCGAGATCGAAATGACATGAAAAATTTCATGTCACTTAGATCTCGACTGCTCCCGACCACTCGAGTAATATGTCGAGCGAAAAAGGAAAATCTCGCAGAAATCTCGTGCCTTATGTCGAGGGTACCCGATCATTTCCATCGACCGTCATGAAAGTTAGGCGGGTAAATGAGGCAAAGAGAATTTTTAAGTTCGAACATGAGCCACATCGGTCGAGGGGTTGCCGAGATATGGGGTCGCGAGTTCACAGTTCGGGGCGAACCACTACAGGGTGCACTCTAAGTCGATAGCGGAACTTTAAGTAGGCTGTCTACTTATCACTACAAACAACTTTTACCAGGTGACGAAAAAAATGGAGCGAAAAAAATATCATCTGTTTCATACATTTGGCGCAGTACTCAGTCGACCTTTTTTATGGAACAGCTGTTTTTTTTTTCGCTCCATTTTTTTCACCACCTGGTAAAAGTTGTTTTTAGTGATCAGTAGACAGCCTCTATCGACTTAGAGTGCACCCTGTAGTAACTTTTATTCTATCCTGACCTTTACCAACAATGCAGTCGATGCAGTGGCTCCTTCCTTACAAAACTGCCGACTATTACTTATTTTGTTATTGACATTGACTCTACATTTTTATGCTACGCTAGGCGTTTACGGTTAGCCAGCGGCGGCGGGGAGCCTCGATTGCGTATCTTGCAATTAGTTAGCAGAAAGCGATTGTCGCTGTTTGTATGCTACGTAAATTCGACCAAATACTTATTATGCACCTTTTAAAATAAAAACTGGTTTCTCTATATTATGTAGATCTATCTTCGAAAACATTCCATCAGTAAGTGGTATGTAGTTGTGCCGGCCGTTTTTGCACGGGGGTGCCTTATTGAACGAGCGAGCGAAGCGAGAGAAGTTCTCCGAGTCTACTGGAACAATGCGGCGTTTGTATGTAGGTATGTATGTATGTACGGCCTCGGCCAAGCCACATATTTTGACTAAGGTGTAGAGTTTATGACGTTAGGCCTTGTAGAGGGCGTTTAGAGCTAGAAGCTTGGTTCTTTTTGACTTTTTGACAGTGCGCGTACTCGTCTTGGCGACATTTTACATGAAAATATTTTTGGTGGGCTTCGTATAAATTTTGGATTTCGTTAACTCAGTGAAATCTTCGGCAATCGAGACAAGACAAGAAAATTTTCATATCGAGACTTTCTTCAGACAATCGAGCGTCGATCTGTTCTTGTGCTTGATAGATTGAACATATCAAGACTTTTGCTTGGTCTCGATCTTGAAAGGCGAGCGAAAATCTAGTCTCGATATTGTTTTTATGACATCTTGACTCTCGAGATTCCGATTCGACCCATGGTTACACTGGTAGTGTAACTACTGAGCATACCCATGACCGATGGTCACATTAAAATAGCATTTCATTACACTAGATGACATGAAACATGACACATGGCATTTCAGCACACTGTACGTACTGCAATGAAAATGTGATGAAATACCATGATGTCATGTTTCATGTCTGCAATGAAGAAATACCATGATGTCATGTTTCATGTCTGCAATGAAGAAATACCATGATGTCATGTGTCATGTTTGGTGCCATGATATAAGGTAATATCACGCGGTATGAAATGTCATGAAATATATCATGACTTCGAAGTGCACTGTTTCGCGCATCTCTAGCAGTGTACCTCCGGTACGTGTGTGGCGAGCTTATTGATAAGAACGATTTATTACAAATAACGAGTCAGTGCGAGCTTATTGATAAGAGCGATTACTACCAGAGAACGAGTCAGTGTACCTCTGGTGTGTGTGTGGCGAGATTATTGATAAGAGGGATTTATTACAGACAACGAGTCAGGGCGAGCTGAACGTAAGTGGCCAGTATTATCATCAGTAAATTCTAAGTGGCCAGTATTATCAATAAGTCGAGTGTAACCACCGGTAATGGGTACGCTCAGTGGTTACATCAGTGTGACCATCGGTCATGGGTATGCTCAGTAGTTACACTAGTGTGACAAAGCAGTGTAACCATGGGTCTGAACCGTAAAAAAGGCCGGCCAAAAAGGTTTTTATGTATAATCTCTGACATGTCAAAAAAATATAGCTGTCAGAATTCTACGGAATAAAAAATCTGTTTGAAAATAAATAGAGAGCGCGCCACGCACGACTCAAGTCTTACGGGAACTTGGGGAACTACGCCTATTACGCCTAACACTGGAAACATTTTGTGCGTTGCGCTAGCGCCACGTCTATCGGACTTCAGTGGTGGCGCGGACTCTATTTCGAGATTCTCGCTCGATCTCAACTCGAATTAGGCCCGGTTTCTGAGTTGAGAATTTTACTTAGCACATACTTTCGTATCGCTCTGTCACGCTCTTTTGTGAGAAATCTGCAGAGACAGGACGATACTTACCCATTTGCTTAGCAAAATTCTCAACTCAGAAACCGGGCCTTAATCTCGTAACACGGATTGAAGTTCGAATCAAACGATCGAGACAAGACCAAGAAACAAAACACAAATTCGAGAAAGGTTGGCCAAGATGCTTGAAAGTTGCTCCGTTTTTCCTCTTGAGGGCCGAAATATGCATGTATGAGATGATTTTATACAGCGTCCAGTGGCACCTTCACTCACACTAGATGGGTGAAGAGACCACTCAGCGCTGCAGTGCCTGTGACATTGTTTTAAATGGAGTACTTAGGATTGCCCAGCACCTATACCATCCTCACAGCTTAGTCGACCTAGCCCACAGGAAAGGCAAGGAAAACAACTTTTAATTTAACAATATAATTTTTACATTTATTAGGAGATCAGTCATGTACAAAACATAAATTATTAGTCTAAGTAGGTACACACGACAGCGCGTCAGAGTGTACCACTTTTGTTGTGAAGTCACCCGTAACGTAACCAAGTCCCTAGAGTGCTAGCGTGTAAGGGTCAACGTGCTGTCTTGTGTACTAGTAGGTATCTACTAACAACTATAGGATGTCGCCCCCGCTAAAGACACACTGCCGGTGGCAGGAATTTTGCCTTCAAACGTAACGTATCCCATGACAGGCAAGTTGCCGTTGACAGCCGTGGTGCCGGCCACTGGCAACTCGCCAGCGATTGCCAGTTCCCCATTGCCGTAGCCGCCGAACCCGTTGCCGTTGCCTGCAACTGCATTGCCGACGTTGGTTGTAACTGCATTGGTGCTGAGGTAACCATTGTTGCTAACCAAAGCGTTGTTCCCTTGGTATCCACCGTTGCCAATATAACCAGAGCTGCCTAAATTATTGTTGACAAGGCCATTGCTTCCCAAATATCCATTGTTGCCAAAATATCCAGAGTTGCGAACAAAGTTGTTGCCTGTTAGCCCACTGCTGCTAAAGTATCCGTTGTTGCCAATAATGGCACTGTTGCCAACTACGCCAGTGTTGCCAACTACGCCACCATTGCCGAGATATCTCGAGTTGCTAACCAGAACGCTGTTGCCAGGGTTGCCATTGCTGACAACGTACCTGTTGTTGCCAGCTGAGTCCCCGATGCCTGTAAGGCTGTTGCTGGCAAATCCGCCAAAAGATTGCGAGGGGAAGCCGCGAGGAAGAACTTGGCTTAGCACCGCCTGAAAAGAATGAGGAGTTTTGTAGTTTTGGGTAAAAAGATGCAGCAATGCACGTGTTTTTTTGTCATTGCAAATCGACAATAATTTAAAGTCGATAATAAATTATTATAATGTGTGTCTAATTGTCTATTGTCTAACAGCCTAATTTGTGGACGTGACTCCCGCATCGCGCTCTACGAACAAAGATGTGGGAAAAATGCCAATAATTTTATACAGCGTCCAGTGGCGCCTTCACTCACACTACCATGAGTGATGATGAGTGAAATGACCACGCGGCATTGCCCTGGTTTTTTTTAGATTAGGCTCACACACACCATCCTCTCATCCACAAAACTGGGCTTATTTAGCATACCTACCTCAAAAAGAAGCGCGTGGCTCAAGAGTAGAAGAACAAATAATTTGGCCATCTCACGCTTGCAAGATCTAAGGGAGTAATCAGATCAAAAATTAGGATACGCAAGCTTTATACTGAGATAAAATTTAGCATTTCATAACGATTCCCTTCAGTAGCAGTATTGTGGCCTTTACTAAAATAATCTGTGACATCAACACGTGATTTTGTGATAAGTAAGTTTATCGCTTTTACCTACGTGGGCAATGCATGTAATAACAATTAATTATTAAATAACTATTGTGATGTAATTATGTCACATGTAACATTGATTGTAAGCATTATGGTTTACTAATGTCTGGAGAAATAATGTTGTTTCCATACACAAGGTATAAAAGGGTAAATACTCGTCTCTTAAATCAGTATCAAGTGGGATTAGCGATCGTTAAAATATATACTTAAATAATATAAACAAGAAGTAAAAATGGTGTCAAAAGCTTTTCTGATTCTTTGCGTCCAAGCCCTGCTGGTCAAGGTAATTTGAAAACATTGTCTTATTCATTTTGTGGCTTACAAAAATATCCACTGAATACAGTAATAGCGTTATCATAAAGCGAGCCGCTAAAAAAAGCACATTATGTTCAATTTTTTTTAAATTCCTATGCGCACTGTTTCTGCTTTTTCAATAACGAAGGTTGGCAGTCAGCTCTTTGTATTGTTCTTTATTCTTATAGATCCTTAATTGGAACTTTAAACCATATAGAACTTTAAATCATTCTTCCACGGTTTTGACACCGCCCACTCCTTGATATTTCACAACAATTTCTTCTCCTTGTGCCTTCAGACATCATATTCCCTTCTTTCTCATCGAGACTAAACGGAACTTCTTCTATTGGCCTTTTAGTTTTTATCCCTTCCACATTGCCCATTTGTTCTTCAGCAGCTGGTATCATTGTTAGATAAAATTATATGTTTTGTTTAACACATTCTTTTCATTTCCAGACGGCCTTCACTCAAACATGCGGCAGCGGCCTCTCCAAACTCGGCTCCGTCAATAACTACGGTCTTGGCTCCAACCTTGGCATTGGCTCCAACTTTGGCCTTGGCAACAATATTGGCCTCGGCTCCCTCTCCAACACCAACATTGGCGCCCAACCGGTCCTCGCCCAAGTCTCCTTGGCCAGTCTTTTAGCGTCAACCCCTGCTTCGCTTTTAGACAGCCTTTCATACGGTGGTACCCTGAGCGTAGCCACTGGCTCATCGATCGCGCCCAATGGCATCACGATCCTGGCTGAAAACTTAGCTGCTGATGGGGCAGTCTCGGTCACTGGTAACGTTCCGTTCTTAGGAGCTGTCAATGTTGCCGGTAATGTACCGTCTGTGGGTGAGGCTGCGGTGGTCTACAATACTAGGCCGGGTGTTGGGTTGAGCTCCGGCGGTTGCGGCGCTGGCTTGGGCGGTGTTGGGCTCAGCGGGATGAGTGCTGGGCTCAGTGGGCTCAACGGTGGTGGGCTCAGTTTGTCGAATGGTCTGTCCGCGTGCGGGTGCGCCCTGTGAGTTTGTTGAATAGTGTTTAAGTCAAATAAATGTTGAATGAATATTATTTTATTGTGGTTGTTGACACTTTTGTTTGCTTTTTCGATCTGATTCCTTTTGATTTCACCCAATTGTTGGACCTTACAACCAACTAGAGAACTACTAAGACGACCAACTACTAAGAGAGAGATAGAGATAGAGGGAAAGAGAGAGAGATATAAGTGTCTAGCCACGGTGCGCTACTATTTTAAAGTAAGGTTTTTTCAAATATGTTTACTAAGCATATCTAGTAAATTTTCGATTTCTGACGAAAAATATGAAAAAAAAAGTATTTCACCTTTACAAATATGTACGGAACCCTCGGTGTGCGAGTCCGACTTGCACCCGGCTTTTTCAGTTTTGCCTGCACTTTGAATCCCGGTTCCTCAAGAGTCGCTTCGGGGAGTTTATTTTCTGAAAAATCCACTCGCGCCGTCAACCGTCAAAACCTTTTTCATCATCATGTATCTTCTCACTTAGATTTGTAAAGTGCTCGTCACGTTATAAATGTCTGACGGACATTTATGAGCATATTGGACATTTATCCAATATGCTCGGTCATTTTTGGACACTTATGGTCACATACGACATATTCATTTTCCATTTTGAGGGTTACGCACCCGTAGGGTGCCAAATAGGACCCTATTACTCCACCTCCAATGTCTGTCTGTCCGTTCGTCTGTCCGTTTGCCTGTCAGTCTATCTGTCCTTCTTTTCAAGGGCTGTTTCTTGGGATCCGCTATAGGTAGCGTATTAAAAATATCACAAAACATGTGTTACTATGGAGGGTTACCTAAAAAAAAAATAACTGCCAAGTGCGAGTCAAGCTCGCGCACTAAGGGTTCCGTACTGACATACCATATACATTTTTTTTTGTTACTATAAATACCAGAATCTTCTTATAGGTTTTCCTGCAATCTATAGGTAAATATTATTTAAACATTTTCGGCTTAGATGTTTCGGAAATAGGGGAGAATGGTAAATTTTCGGGAACGTATTTGAAGGCCGAATGTCATAATTTACGCTGTCCAAAAATGTTAGGTTATCTCGTAAATTAAGAGGTTTAGCGCAAAAATAACGAAATTTTCGAACCCCCTAATACCCTCAAAATCAACCATTTTACTTTTTAATGTTTTCTAAAAATTGACATACACAGGGTGTTAAACATTCAGGGTATTGCTGAAAGAGTGATAGACAGACAGTCAAACACGATTTAAAACAACGGGTAGGTCAGTAGGTATGGTTGGCGACACGCTGAGATACCCCTACGTTACGGGCGACTTTGCAACAAAAGTGACGTGCTGTCGTGTGTACCTAACTATACATATTTTTTCTGTAATTTCTGTTTATTTGATTCTTAATACTAATGTAATGTGCGTGTATTTTGCTATTTTGTTCGATAACTTACAGACAGAGGGCAGTGAGATCTAGGGGCTGACCACTGTCCAGTACCTAACAGGGTTGGCGATCTTCTTTTCAATCCAGTGCGCTCGCCACTGGAATAACGTAAACGACCAATTCGGTGCCATTGGAGGGGCTCTAGCCTGTAACGCAATGGCGTGTCCATGGCGTCCCAGCAGGAGGACAAAACCGGGGTTTCCTACAACCAGGGAACTAATCCCCTAGAATTAGAATCAGAATATTTTTTGCTGTACTACAAAAACATTGAAAGGACCGACAGCATCAATATATCGTTATTGAAGCCGTCAACTGGGAGCCCATTTTGGCACCATTGCGTTACCGGCTAAGGCCCCTGTTCTACCTTCTTCTTCAAATCATTGTCAAAGTAGTGTTTACTCATGATTGGAATCATGTCATGTAGACGATGGCTATTCCAGCTCAGCGCTGGTTTGTTGGCTTGATTGGAAAAGTGTGAACATTATTAAAAGACCGCCAACAGACCCGAAAGCCACGCATACTAGACACCAAAAGTACTTTTTCGATAAATTATTGCTGGGAAATAATTTTGGTTTTTTTGGTTATAATTTTGAAAAATATTTTATCACGCAATGGATGTGTAACGCATATAAGTCATATTGCGCAAGCGTAGGTATAAGTTTATGTTACTTAAGCTTGAAGCACCGATGTTTAGAATACATTGCGGGTTGCAATTTTGACGTCGTTTTTTTTAAGAAATATTCATAATTTTGATATGGCTTCTTGAAAGGTTATGTTAGGAACTAGATTAGGTACATTTCTGCAAAAAAAAAGTTTTGAAAAGTCTGACTTTGAACCTCATTATCTCGGAAACCGTTGATTTCCCAGGCATAGTTCCTTGGGCAAAAATGTTCATTATGATGTGGACAATACGTGGTTTCCCGCTTTGTTGGCGGTCTTTTAACACCCTGTATAAAGATTTTATGTAAGGTTAAAAAATTCGCTCCGCAACCGTTGCATAATGCTGGGTTAGAGCGCGAGCATATGTATGGGTTTATAACTCTGTTTATCCCGCTCTACGTCAAACAAAAGAGTGAGTTATAAACCCATGGATACGCTCTAACCCAGCCTTATGCTACGCTTGCAGGACAGGACTTGAACCCGCTACAGTAAAGTTAGTGTGTGAACCAGGGCCCTTAGCCTGTAACACAATGGTGCCAAAATGGGCTGTCAGGTGACGACTTCAATTACGATTTGCTAACGCTGTCTGTCCTTTTAATGTTTTTGTAGTACAGCAAAGAATATTTTGATTCTAATTCTAGAGGATTAGTTCTCTGGTTGTAGGAGAAAAACGAGGAGAGCCCGGTTTTGTCCTTCTGCCGGGACGCCATTGACCCGCCATTGCGTTACAGGCTAAGGGCCCTGGTACCTGGGTACCTGGGAGGGCGAAAACAAACAAAATATTGAAATGCAAGATCAACGGTTTATTTCACAGCATCGCGCTATCCACTTAATAACAGCCGCAGGAGCTGACGCCGTAGTTGCCGCCATAGTTGCCGCCGTAGTTGCCGCATTCGTTGGGCGTGTTCCCGACGATGGTCACGAACCCTCCAGCAGGCAGGGCTCCGTTGAACTCAACCACTCCGATCACTGGCAGGTTGCCTTCAACGAGGGTGTTTCCACCTATGGGCAGCTCTCCGAGAATCGCCAGCTGCCCGTTGCCGATGCCGCCGTATCCGCCATTGTTGCTGGAAATCCCTGCGCCAGACGAAATCACAGGTCCTGGGCCGTAGCCGCAAGAGGTCTGGGGCGAAGAGATCACGGGGGAGGAGATCAAGTTGCCGCAGGAAGAGGCGATCTGGTTGATGCCGCCATAACCGATCGGGCCCTGGTTCTGGATCGATTGGATGCACTGGCCGTAGGCTGCCTGTGGATTAAGAAGAACGTTGTTTATTGATCGAGTCAGCTAAGGGAGAGAAGTTCTCCGAGTCTACTGGAACAATCCGGCGTTTGTGTGTATGTTTCGCTGTATGAATGTTCGTTCGATGATAATTTGAGTAAATTTCATCAGATCGTTATGAAATTTGGTAGGCGGGTAAATGAAATTAAAAAAATGTGTAAATTCAAACGTGAGCCAAATCGGTTGAGGGGTTGCCGAGATATAGGGTTGTAAAGTTTATATGATATGCGCGCGCGCTTGCGCGAACGGTGTTAGGAAAAAGTTACACACCCCGAGGTCACTGTTCGGGGCGAACTACTAGTTTATTAGTTTCATTTCAGGTCGGAAAGGACGTAGGCGAAGAAACTATTTACTCAGAGGTAAAGCGAATAACTGAAGTTTGACACGACAATTCAATCACAGCAGAAG
Organism: Zelleria hepariella; assembly: GCA_949319315.1. Taxonomy (NCBI): domain Eukaryota; kingdom Metazoa; phylum Arthropoda; class Insecta; order Lepidoptera; family Yponomeutidae; genus Zelleria; species Zelleria hepariella. The sequence continues at coordinate 2,331,416 of OX439385.1, read as the reverse complement.
AGACCAAGAGGCAGGCCCAAAAAAACGTTGGAACCTCTGCAGAAAAGACCAAAAGGCAGGCCCAAAAAACGTTGGATTGACTGCATAGAAGAAAACCTCAGGAAGATGGGCAAATACACCAACTGGCGAAAAGAGGCAAGGGCCAGAGACAAATGGAGATCTACTGTGGAGGAGGCCAAGACCCACAAAGGGTTGTAGCGCCAAAGGAAGTAAGAAGAAGTAAGAAGTAAGACACAACAATCCTGAGTAGGTAATGTCGTAGAATGGGTCGACGGTCAATGGATAGACAAAAAGCCCGATGGACATTTGATATCGTGAGTTGACGACAGCGGAAGGACAATGGACATGATCAGCTCGTGACCGAAGGGCTTGGTATGAAAAGGTAGGTAAATGCCTATGCCCGGCTGTGTAAGCTTTACTTGGATAGAATGGCTGTGCACCATCAAACTCTGAACAGGTATCAAAACCGCGGAAGAGATATTCAGAATAGCTTTGAATAGAGACCGATGCAAGGACCTGACTGCCAATCTCCAATTATTTAGGGGCACTTTAAGAAGAAATAGAGACCGATGCAAGGAGCTGACTGCCAACCTCCAATGATGGAGAGGCCCTTTAAGAAGAAGGAGGAGTAGTTAAATGGTTGTTCATACCTGGATGAGGAGTGCCTGGGCGCACAGAGCGAAGACTGCGAACTTAGTCATTGTTGAAGAGGTATTCTTTGAAGGAAGCTTCGAGAATGATGTCCTGTTGTTGTCTGGTGGCAATTTTATACCATAAATGTGTCGCGGTTTTGACACACATTCGATAAGTCGTGGACATATCGCCGAGGTTGCTTCATGAGTTAAGTTGCAAGTATCGTCAAGGGATTGTGTAGTTTCAGGCCGTTGTAATAAGGTCAACTTTTTTTTGTTGTTTGGAAGTTTGAAGCGAAACGGTAAAATTTTCCTTGACGTCAAAGGAAAGGAAAGTTTCTACTTAGTTTCTAGTTACTTACCTAGATTTGTATCATTAAGGGTGCCCCAATTTTTTGGCTTCTAGGAGTAAGTGGCTGCGTAATTCAATGTCACGTGTAGTGTAACCACTTCTAAAAATGAACTTATCTGATTCTCAAGAGTTAAAATATGCAAGGGCGCCCCAGGATTACTTTCAGAGGGGTGCATCTTCACCCAAAAGCGGATTTGCAGTCTTGGCCGCCCTAGGCCGCGAAGTAGATACCAGCCGCTCCCTTCTTAATCTTTCTGTATTAATTAGTGATTTCTATCATTATACCTAAATAGGACAACAAGCGCGCGCCCCCGAAATTTATCGATTTCGGTCTAAATTGTACATCAACCTTCAGTTTTTATTCAAATAGTAACGGAGTCTACGATAGTTAAAATGATAAAGAATTTAAGTTTTCAGTGACATCATCTAAAATATTGAAATCGATATAGTAGAGTTGAGATAAAGATTACGTACCGCATGACGTCGATAAAACTTACCAAATGACATAATATTACTGCGATAGATAACACACGAAGAGATGACATATAAATACGTTGTCTAGAAATTAGGAATCATTCACCTTACAACCTTAGCTTTTCAACAAAACAAATACACAAAATAATAAAAAGAAGACATGGCAGCCAAAATCCTGTTCTCCACATTTGCATCGCTGCTCCTCATCCAGGTAAATATTTAGGTTGTCCTCGTCTTCGCCCGTTTTCAAGGCACAAATTCAAAGCACTTCATAAATGGCGCATATAGGCGTGCCCACTACTACCCACACAAGAACCGGGACGACTGTACAATTTCGCTTAGCACAGATTAGGTTAGGTAAGGTTATCGTATGAGGTAGTGGCCACCCCTGGTGTACTGTCAGAGTTAGAACGCCGCCCAAAGGGCCTCTGAGGGTGGTATTCTAGAACGCTACTTAAACTCAGTTTAAACAGAGTTCAGACTGTCGATAAAGCAGTGCATGTTTTGATATGAAGGGAGGGATATTCAAATCAAAACATGCACTGTTTTATCGACAGTCGACACTACTACTTCTACTTAAACTGAGTTTAAACAGAGTTCAAGGAGCTTTCTAGTTTGAACTGAGTTTAAACAGAGTTTAAGTAGCGTTCTAGTTTGAACTGAGTTTAAGTATAGTTCATGATTACCACCCACAGATTAATTACTTGTTAAACGCTTTAGAGTGACCCAAACCTAACCCCCAAATTCTTTCCAGACGGTCTACGGCCAATGCGGAGGCATCGTCCAGCAAATCTCCTCGATTCCAATGGGCTACACCAACATCGGCGCCTCCCAGGGGCTTCAGGGCTTGCAGCTCAACAACGGAGTTCAGCAACTCAGTCTGGTGAACCAGGGCTGCGGCGGTAACCTTGGCAACATCGGCTACACCTCAAACGTCCCATCATACTCCTTAGACGCTCTCAACATAGCCACTGGCTCTGCCTACGCCCCTAGCGGAATCAACGTAGTCGCTGACAACTTGGAGATTGGTGGGCAAGTGCTGGTCTCCGGATCCATGCCTTTCTACGGCGCTGTGGCTGTCAACGGAAACGTGCCCACTTCTGGCCAAGGGCAGGTGCAATACAACACCGCCCCTGGTGTCGGTTTGACGACGGGAGGCTGCGGCTACGGTCTTGCGTCCGCTGTGCCCAATAATGCTAATGTTAACGCTATAAACTCTGTCAATGGGCTGAGTGGTCTTGTTGGTTATGGAAACAATGTCGTCAGTGCTAACCTTGGAGGCTTCGGCGTTGGCAATGGTGGATGCGGTTGCAACCTCTACTAAGTTTTTGTTCGTCATGTTATTTATGTTCCTATTATAAATAAAAAATAACAAAATAAATAGAACTTTCTTTATTCATCATATTTTCAAACATAAGTATTGAAGGTACTAATAGGGGATTTTCTGACCGCTAAAAAAAATTAAAAAATTGTTCCTAAAGCTGTGACAGATGGCGTTGATCCGACATGGAGTCTATCACAGAGTAAATTAGTACAAGAAGAGTAGTAGTAGTAGTATTAGTAGTAATTAGTTAGAAAAATGTGCAGTGCTCACGAAAGTTTAAGTTTATAAATTAGTGCTCACTACAGAGAAAATACTTATTCACTTCATTGCTCTGTGACTTTATCTTTCATCGTCGTCATTCCATTTTGGTACACGATAAAAACGTGCACAACTTTGTCATTGTTTTTATATGAGTGAATGGTAAAACCGGAAACACTACATTTTGCTCTACCAACAATACCTAAATGTTTTTGGACGTATCTGCGAAGGGCAACGAGCGCGAAATGGCATTAAATAGTATATTTCATTACAAGTGTGGAAAGGCTGTCATTGCAACGAGTTCCGACAAATGGCTACCCGAGCCGAGGCGCAGCCGAAGGCGAGGGTTGACAGTCGGAACAAGTTGCAATGACGGTTCCGCACGTGTACTGAACGACTATTTTTAATACAGTTGCGAAAAAATGAAGCAATTTAATAAAATAATAAAAACCATGATAAAAACACAATAAACTCAACTAACCTAACATTTTTGACTTTTCCGGTAAAATGTTCTCCGAAGCATTTTGTGCAATTATACTGAGTTCCGGTGGTGTTAATTTAAAAAAACTAGGGTCGAAATTACTCATTTTGTGCAACAAACAACTAAACTCGCGAAGAAAATTTCTGAAAAATCAAAATGGCGCCAACCGTAGAATATAAGCAGAGTTTTTTTTTCTTCACCCATTCTGGTAGGCAAAGGCAACTATGCCCATACAGCCAAGTCTTCAGTAGAAGTTTTTTATTGATATGAAATGAAAATGAAATTTAATAAGATGAAATGAAATGAAACCTAACCAAACTCATTCAATCAAATCATTAAATCTGATATTGAAACAAATTAGTAGCTTCTTTTTAGAAATATACGTATTTGCATGAATCATAAAAACTTTTTTAGTAAAAACTTCATGGTTGGTTTTTCTTTTTAATAGACATTATTTTGACAGTTGGGAAAGAGAACGCACGAGTGCGGGAAAGGTAAAAAAAAAGCACGCGTGTGTAATAGCCCACATCCCGAACGCTATACGTCCCTGCAATACGCCACTTTTTGAGCAACTGTATTAAAAAAACCTTGTCTCGTCAGCGACATCTTGTTTTAAATTTAGAACTACAACTCATGAGCTGTCAGAAAATCGGCCCTTGGAGGGACATAATGTTTGTGAGCAGCTTATCTCTGAACGAACTCAGATTTGAAACTAGGCTGAAATAGGAATTTTATGGTTCAGCTCTCAGATACCTACAAAGCGATTAGAGGTGGGTACCAAAGTCCATCCATCTAATAGCATCATTATTTGGTGTATTTATTCAAACGCCTATAAATTAACTAGCACCCCTCTTAAATACATCTCAAACGGTTACTGAGATATTAGACAGCATTAATAAATCGTAATTGAAACCGTCAACTGGGAGCCCATTTTGGCACCATTGCGTTATAGGTTGAGAGCTGGTGACCTATGGAGAAATTTTCGTACAAGGCTGGGAGCTGGTAGTCTGATAGAGTAGACTTCGCTGAGTCTGGGAAAAATATTGTCAATTGTTGGAAAAATACAGTCGCGGTTGAAAGTAAGATTTTTTCGACTTTGAAAGTTAAATGTATGGATTCAGTATTTTTTTGTCGTACATACAAGCCTGGGAACTTCTAGGTTAGTTGTTGAGACTCCGTTGATCAAGAAAATATTTTTTTTTTGGCCGAGCGTGGTTGAAAGTCTGTTTTGTATAACCTAGAAAGTGTGAATTTTTGGGTTATAAAAAATGAACATTAAAACACGCTCAGACAAAAAACAAAATTATTTTCTTGATCAATGGAGTCTCAACAACTAGCCAAAACGTTCCCAGCCTTGTACGACAAAAAAAAAAAAAACTGAACCCATACATTTAAACTTTCAAAGTCGAAAAAATCTAATCCAGACATAAATCCTATACTCAGCGAAGTCTATTCTATCAGCCTTTTACGAAAAAATATCTCGATCTCTCCACCTATTACAGGCTAAGGCCCCAGGTAGGGAAGCACAACTTCAAGATAAAAGTTTTATCCCACTATCGGTTAGCGGTATCTCGCTTCGCGCGGTGAAATAAAGCAAGATGGCGATAGCCAATAATGGGATAAAACTTTTATCGTGACATTGTGTTCCCCTGGCAGGATTGAACCCACAACGGTTAGTGTGTGAACAGACTGAAATAATGTAACAAGAGGGCGAAAACAAACAAAATATTAAAATGCATCAACGATTTATTTCTCAGCATCGCACTGTCCACTTAATAACAGCCACAGGAGCTGACGCCGTAGTTGCCGCCGTAGTTGCCGCATTCGTTGGGCGTGTTCCCAACGATGGTCACAAACCCTCCCGCAGGCAGGGCTCCGTTGAACTCAACCACTCCGATCACTGGCAGGTTGCCTTCGACGAGGGTGTTGCCTCCTATGGGCAGCTCTCCGAGAATCGCCAGCTGCCCGTTGCCGATGCCGCCGTATCCGCCATTGTTGCTGGAAATCCCTGCGCCAGACGAAATCACAGGTCCTGGGCCGTAGCCGCAAGAGGTCTGGGGCGAAGAGATCACGGGGGAGGAGATCAAGTTGCCGCAGGAAGAGGCGATCTGGTTGATGCCGCCATAACCGATCGGGCCCTGGTTCTGGATCGATTGGATGCACTGGCCGTAGGCTGCCTGTGGATTCAGAAGAACGTTGTTTATTGATCGAAACAGCTAAGGGAGAGAAGTTCTCCGAGTCTACTGGAACCATCCGACGTTTGTATGTATGTTTCGCTGTATGAATGTTCGTTCGACGATAACTTGAGTAAATTTGATCAGATCATTATGAAATTTGGTAGGCGGGAAAATGAAATTAAAAGAATGTGCATATTCGAACGTTAGCCAAATCGGTTGAGGGGTTGCCGAGATATGGGGTTGTAAAGTTTATAGGAAATGCGCGCGCGCCAGCGCGAACGGTGTTAACAAAAAGTTACACATCCCGAGTTCACTGTTTGGGGCGAACTACTAGTTTATTAGTTTCATATCAGGTCGGAAACCAAAAATTAAAAGACGATGAAATAAAGTGGCGAAAGTGGCGTTGGATAGGTCATACTATTCGAAGACCCGAAAACCACCCCTCCAAGATAGCACTGAAATGGTGTCCAACTGGAACACGAAAGAGAGGGCGCCCTAAAACTACCTGGCGTTTTAGACACCATCAAACTCTGGACAGGTATCAAAACCGCGGAAGAGGTATTCAGAATAGCTTTGAATAGAGACCGATGCAAGGAGCTGACTGCCAACCTCCGAGGATGGAGAGGCACTTAAAGAAGAAAAAGAAGTAAAGTCTTATGCAAGGAGCTGACTGCCAATCTCCAATTATTGAGGGGCACTTTAAGAAGAAGAAGTAGAGACCAATGCTAGGAGCTGACTGCCAACCTCCAATGATGAAGAGGCCATATAAGAAGAAGAAGGAGTAGTTAAATGGTTATTTTTACCTGGATAAGGAGTGCTTGGGCGCACAGAGCGAAGACTGCGAACTTAGTCATGGCTGAAGAGGTATTCTTTGAAGGAAGCTTCGAGAATGATGTCCTATTGTTGTCTGGTGGCTATTTTATACCATAAATGTGTCGCGGTTTTGACACACATTCGATAAGTCGTGGACATATCTCCGAGGTTGCTCCATGATTGAAGTTGCAAGTATCGTCAAGGGATTGTGTAGTTTCAGGCCGTTGTAATAAGGTCAGCTTTTTTTTTGTCTTTTGGAAGTTTGAAACGAAATGGTAAAATTTTCCTTGACGTCAAAGGAAACGAAAGTTTCTACTTAGTTTCTAGTTACTTGCCTAGATTTGTATAATTTAAGGGTGCCCCAATTTTTTGGCTTCTAGGGGTAAGTGGCTAACTAATTCAATGTCACATGTAACCACATTCTAAAAATAAACTTATCTGCTTATCAAGAGTTCCCCAGGATTACTTTCAGAGAGGGGTGCATATTGCATCTTCACCCAAAGGCGGATTTTTTAGTCTTGGCCGCCCTTCTTCTTATCGTGTTGGTGACGTTGTCATATTTTATTGGCCCAGAATTCGGCCATACCAAGCGTATACCGGCTTCTGTGGCCGCCAAGAATGAAGACCGCCAGGCCGCCCTAAGCCGTGCAGTACCAGCGGCCCCCTTCTTCATATTTCGATATTAGTGATTTCTATCATTATACCTAAATAGGACAACACGCGCGCCCAAAAATTTACCAATTTCGGTCTAAATGGTGCAGCAACCTAGGGCCTTCAGTTTTTATTCAAATAGTAACGGTGTTAAAAAAAAGTTTTTTTTCTAGGTTTTTTCTTTTTATGCATTATCTGTAACGATTTGCATATGAGAAAATAAATATTAATGGTAAAAAGTAAGGGTGAAATACGATTACCTATGTCTAAGAAAGTTAAAATGATAAGGAATTTAAGTTTTCAGTGACATCATCTAAAATATTGAAATCGATAATTATAAGTTGAGATAAAGATTACGTACCGCATGACGTGGTGATAAATCCCACCAAAAACATAAATATGTGAAAATTTCGGAGCCAAGTTCAAGTATACTATGCGTGGTTATCGATTTCACCGACAAAAGAATTGAGATCTAAATGGGTGCCAAGTTCTTTAGGTAGGTAATCCTGAAATTGACTTGTTAAATTTTAACAGTCCAATAATTTAGGTACGATTTTTAGACAATAATATCTCAATAACCGTCTCATCTGATTTATGAAATTTGGCGCTGTAGTTAATCTCAGGGGTCTTAATCAATGTGCCAAATTTAAAATAGTAAAGATAAAGAGTTATGAAGGGGTAAAAAGTGAGGTCAAATGGTTCGGGTGCGGGGTGCGGTGCGTTCGCCAGTTTTTTCCTTGGACTTGGCTTGACACGCTACCGCGTGTCTAGAACTTACCAAATGACATAATATTACTGCGATAACACACGAAGAGATGGCATATAAATACGTTGTCTAGAAATTAGGAATCATTCACTTTTCAACCTTTGATTTTCAACGAAACAAATACACAAAATAATAAAAAGAAGACATGGCAGCCAAAATCCTGTTCTCCACCTTTGCATCGCTGCTCCTCATCCAGGTAAATACTTATGTTGGTTTCATCTTCGCCCGTTTTCAAGGTACAAATTCAAAGCACTTCATAATTGGCGCATATATAATAGGCGTGCCCACACAAGAACCGGGACGACCGTAAAATTTCGCTTAGCACAGATTAGGTTAGGTAAGGTTATCGTATGAGGTAGTGGCCACCCCTGGTGTCAGAGTTAGAACGCCGCCCAAAGGGCCTCTGACAGATTAATTACTTGTTAAACACTTAAGAGTGCATAAAGCAGTGCATGTTTTGATATGAAGGGAGGGATATTCAAATCAAAACATGCACTGTTTTATCGACAGTCGACACTACTACTTCTACTTAAACTGAGTTTAAACAGAGTTCAAGGAGCTTTCTAGTTTGAACTGAGTTTAAACAGAGTTTAAGTAGCGTTCTAGTTTGAACTGAGTTTAAGTATAGTTCATGATTACCACCCACAGATTAATTACTTGTTAAACGCTTTAGAGTGACCCAAACCTAACCCCCAAATTCTTTCCAGACGGTCTACGGCCAATGCGGAGGCATCGTCCAGCAAATCTCCTCGATTCCAATGGGCTACACCAACATCGGCGCCTCCCAGGGGCTTCAGGGCTTGCAGCTCAACAACGGAGTTCAGCAACTCAGTCTGGTGAACCAGGGCTGCGGCGGTAACCTTGGCAACATCGGCTACACCTCAAACGTCCCATCATACTCCTTAGACGCTCTCAACATAGCCACTGGCTCTGCCTACGCCCCTAGCGGAATCAACGTAGTCGCTGACAACTTGGAGATTGGTGGGCAAGTGCTGGTCTCCGGATCCATGCCTTTCTACGGTGCTGTGGCTGTCAACGGAAACGTGCCCACTTCTGGCCAAGGGCAGGTGCAATACAACACCGCCCCTGGTGTCGGTTTGACGACGGGAGGCTGCGGCTACGGTCTTGCGTCCGCTGTGCCCAATAATGTTAACTCAGTCAATGGGCTGAGTGGTCTGGTTGGATATGGAAACAATGTCGTCAGTGCTAACCTTGGAGGCTTCGGCGTTGGCAATGGTGGATGCGGTTGCAACCTCTACTAAGTTTTTGTTGGTCTTGTTAAGGATGTTATTTATGTTCCTATAATAAATTCTAGTAAATGAAAAGCTTGTTGTTTTGATCCTTATTTACTGTACAAACGTAGAATAAAAAATGTGGGGAATTACTTGACGAAGAAACAGCTTTTGACGGAGTATACACACTTTCCGTAATGGGCGAAATAAAATCGCTCCTTCACAAAAAAAAGTGTCACATCTAAAGTTGTTCAGAGTAACCACCAACGCAATGGCGAGTCTATAGGGTCCCAGTTTTTACTGGCCAGTGAAAACCCAGAAGACCCAGTGTCCAGAAGGACAAAACCGGGTTTTTCTCGTTTTTCTCCTACAACCAGCGAACTAATCCTCTACAGACAGTCAACAGTTAGTTTGCATCGACAGTTTCTTGACTCGGTAGCTCAATGGGCATTGATCAGTGAGGCATCGACTGTCGTAAATTGAAAACCGTTTCGAGGAATAGGGATACTGATTACTATTAGGGGTTTAAATAAGTAAAATTAAACGGATTATTAGTATTTATCGCCAAAAATGTTTACTTAATTTTTCTTTCGATGACGTCATCATAGCCTCTAATGCGGTAGTTCCATTGCCTACAAATATAAAAAAAAATACATTCGTCAACAACAACTGTCAAAAGTGTCAAATAACTGAGAAAATAACCTTCTTGTTGACTTGACACTGACATTTTGTCAAACGTCAACATATTTTTATTTTTTAAAAGCATGAATGTATGCAATGAGCTTAGTAAATAATGGCAGTGGTGACGTCATACACAAAACTTTTAGTTTAAAATAATTAATAAAAAAATATTTACATAAAAAATTAAGAAAATATTCAAATTAGTTTCTTATATTTGTCTATATATTCGATTAATAGAATAAAAAAATAGGACTTGACGATGCCCATTGGTAGAGCGCCTGCAACCGTGCAGGCGCTCTATCGCATACCGATGCGTGAGGTTGCGGGTTCAAGTCCTGCCCCGAGTGAATTTTTTCAACTTATTATAAATGTTTAATCCTCTAGAATTAGAATCATAATATTCTTTGCTGTACTAGAAATATATTAACAGTTCAGACAGCATAATAAATCGTAATTGAAGCCTGCAAATGGGAGCCTTTAAAGGCACCATTGCATTACAGACTCAGGCTCCAGTACTAATCTAGACACGCGGTAACGTCGTACCAAGCCAAGTTCAAGAAAGAGGAACTGGCAACGCAACTCCCGTGTTTCCATTCGGGACCATTAGGACCCAATTTCACGCGACCGCGAACTTAGCGAAGGGCTGGCCTAAAAGCTTAATTAGTGAGTTAGAAAGTGTTTTCTCGGTTGTGCATCTACCTCGCACCTCGCTCCTCGCAACCATACGCATTTAGCCGATTTCACTTTATCCGATTTGACTAAATTACTGATTTCTGATTGATTCCCTTGTTTACACATACTTAATTATCCAAGTGGACGACCAAATGTCGTGTGTTTATGTGGAATAGATTTTCAGTTATTAAGTGGTCAAAAGTGGATCCAAATGGTTCCTGTTATATGACGAACGCGTGCTGCGTTGCCAGTTTTCTTGAACTTGGCTTGACACGCTGCCGCATGTCTCAATTCCTAAGTGAAAGTCTCAAACGATATTGATCCTTCGATGTTTTCTTTTACGGTTGCGGATCAGTACGTCGTCGGTTTGACCGTCAGACTCTCAAACTATTATAGGATGTCCATTCCATAGTCATTACCTACTACTAAGGCCTTTGCATCTACGTAATGAAATTAATGATTTATCCAGCGTCCAGTGGGACTTTCACTCACACTAATGGGTGAAGAGACCACTCAGCGCTGCAGTGCCTGATACATTGTTTTTTTAGAATTAAATTGGAGTAGGCTAGGCCGCTAGGTATACAGGGTGTTAAAAGACCGCCAACAAAGCGGGAAACCACGTATTGTCCTCATCATAAGGAACATTTTTTCCCAAGGAACTATGCCTGGGAAATTAACGGTTTCCGTGATAATGAGGTTCAAAGTCGGACTTTACAAAACTTTTTTTTTCCAGAAATGTATTCAGTATCTAGTTTTTAACATAACTTCTCAAGAAGCCATATCAAAATTATGAACATTTCCTACAAAAAACGACGTTAAAATTGCAACCCGCAATGTATTCTGAACATCGGCACTTCAAGCTTATGTAACATAATCTGATACCTACGCTTGCGTAATATGACTTCTGTGCGTTACACGTCCATTACGTGATAAAATATTTTTCAAAATTATAACCTAAAAAACCAAAATAATTTCCCAGCAATATTTTATCGAAAAAGTACTTTGTTTTGGTGCCTAGTATGCGTGGCTTTCGGGTCTGTTGGCGGTCTTTTAACACCCTGTATAGGTGCTGGGCAAGCCTATACTGATCAAATAAACTATTCTAAGGGATTGATGAGGGTTGATGGCTAACTATAGAGTCGATATGTTTTTTTCTAAAGTTCCATCATCATCATCATCATCAGCCTGTTAACACCCACTGCTGAGTAAAGGCCTCTTCATGCTCACGCCACCTTTCACGATCCTGCGCCAGGCGCAACAACTGTTTCCGGCTACTTGGGCTATGTCGTCGGACCATCTGGCTGGTGGTCTGCCAACCGATCTCTTCCCCTCTCGGGGTCACCATCTAAAGTTTCTATAGTTACTAGGTACCTAAATAAGTAAATAAGTTCCAAAAAACAAACAAAAACTCTTTAAGTATCATCATTCGTCTTTAATCACGACAAAGTTCGCCGCATCTTACAGCACGTACCCGCAGCCGCAGCCGCCACCCTGACCCAAACTAATGCCCAAACCACTGTTGCCAATGACGCCCAAGCCGTTGTTACCAACCAGACCTGAGTTCCCATACCCCACATTGGGCACACTGGTCGGCTGACCGTAGCCGAAAGCGCCAACGGTCAGACCGACGCCAGGAGCAGTGCTGTATTGGACCTGTCCCTGGCCACAAGTGGGGATATTGCCCGAGGTGGCGACTGTCCCAAGGATAGGTAGCTGCCCGTTGACGAGCAACTGACCGCCGACTTCCAGGTTTTCAGCCGTCACACTGATTCCAGTAGGAGCGTAAGAAGAGCCGACCGAAATCGACAATGCGTCCTGGCCTTGAGATAATAGGTTTCCAAGGTTTGCGATGTTTGAAGATCCTGAGTAGCCGACGCTGCCACCGCAGCCAGTGTTGATTCCTGAGTACCCAATGTTGCCCAAGGAGATTCCAGAGCCGTATCCGAGGCTGTTGCCTATGGAGACGGGGGCGGCGACTTGGCTGGTGTAGCCGCAGCCGCACTGCTGGCTGTAGGCCGTCTGGAAAAGGCAGGTGTTAGTGAGCAGTTTTTCTGGCTATTTTATATGTCTAGTTATAAATCTGTTATCATCATGATTTAGTAGTGGTTCGCCCCGAACTGTGAACTCGCGACCCCATATAAACTTAACAACCCCATATCTCGGCAACCCCTCGACCGATTTGGCTCATGTTGGAACTTAAAAATTCTTTTAATTTCATTTACCCGCCTACCAAATTTCTTAACGATCCGACCTTTACTCAAGTTATCGTCGAACGAACATTCATACGTACAAACATACATACATACATGCAAACATACATACAAACGCTGGCTTGTTCAAGTAGATTTGAAGAACTTCGCTCGCTTCGCTCGCTCGTTCAATTATACAATACAGCACCCAGTGGCACCTCCACTCACAAATGTTTTTTCAAATTCAAATTCAATACAGGGCAATTTTTTAATAGCTTTATTCCTGAAACACGTAGGTATTTTACATACATTCGTAGCACATTTAGAATTTGACATAGGTCAGCTTCTAAATGTAATTTCAGCGAACTTGTTATTTTCTGCTCGCCGGTAATTTCCAACAACATTTTAGTCATTAGATTTTAATTATTTGAATGAATAAATAATAGTTATAATAAAAAAATATTTACCTGCACGAGGAGAGCCGTAACGGCGAAGTAAGCGATAGCTCGGAATGCCATTTCTGGAGGAGTTGTTTTCAAGACTCACAAAGCGATTGTGATGTCTTTCCTGATATCCGCGAACATATTTATACTACAACAAAGTGACTTGCGTAAAGAAGCGGAACTTTACTACATAGAAAGTACGTGTTTTAGCTTCGTCCTGGAGACTTGACCGTTATCAGAATTTGCCTTTTAGTGATAACAGTAATACTCCTACATTCCTCTTAGAAACAGTTGCAAAGTAAGCAAGGATTGGGAAACTTTGATACCTTTCCTTCAGACTCACAACAACATAACGTTACGCCATTTTCATAATCGCACATTTCACATCGAAACCGCGACTTGCTTTTGTTTGCTATAAATATTATACAGTTGAGTTTGTAAGCAAATCATTCTCTCTATCATTATCATTCGAAGAATACATCAACATGTCTAAATTTACTTTGGTCTTCGTTTGCGCCCAGGTGCTCATTATCCAGGTAATAATTTGACTTCCTAATGTCAGGGCGGAAGATCCGACGTTCTCTGTGCGGGTTCACATCGGTGCGAAACCCACAGGTACAGAGGGCCCTTATAAGGTCACAGCAACTCTTCTGGCTTCGGTCCAGCTTCAGGCAAAGAGAATATAACACTACGTTTAGCTTTAGGCCCAGCGGCTTGCGGCCTGCTTTCCACTGTTCGCTGCCACGTTTGAACGGGGCATTCAAGTCTTCTACTCCCCCCACGCGGCTGGCAGTCGAAAGCAAAGTTTGTTCTGTTGCGCTGTCAAGTTGTGTGCCCAATCCATCTCCACTTTCGGGAGGAGATTTCTTTACCTAATGATTTTACATTTTCAGACGGTCTTCAGCCAGAGCTGTGGTTACAGCCAGCCCCAGGTTCTGAAGCGCGGCGCCAACTCTTGCGGAAGCGGCCTCGGCGTTGTCAGCTCCAACATTCCCTCCAACCTGGTTTCCTCTTGCGGTTCCAACATTGGCTACAACACCATCCCAACAAACGTGGCTTCATCTTGCGGTTCCAACATTGGCTACAACACCATCCCAACAAATATTGGTACCTCTTGTGGTTCAAACATTGGCTACAGCAGCGTCAGCAACATCGCCAGCGTCAGCAACGACTTGGTCGGCATCGGCTTCGGCGGCTCCGGCAACGGACAGCTTGCCATCGTCGGCGAAGTGCCCATCGGTGGCAACACCTACCTCAACGGTAACTTGCCAATCATCGGGCTGGCGGAGTTCAATGGCAATCTGCCAGCACGGGGCTACGTAACCGTCTCCGGCTGCACCCCTTGCGACTGCAGCCAATACTCGATAAACTACTGAATTGGGTTTCGAAATTGTTTTCGGGAATAAATAATGGTTTTATGAATTGACTTGGTTGTGTACGTCTTTGAACTCCCGAGGGAAACTACGCTGTCTAAACGGCAATTAAAACCTAAGAGGAAATCTGGCATGATCCCGCTCTAATTGGCACGTATTAAGAGGCCTCTTCAGGACCGTGGGAACTCAGTGACGGCCAAGCGCGTGAAACACTGTTTTCTATAGCTGTTTCACCCAGAGCGAGAAGGGGCGCGGGAAAAGTGAGAGGCAATGCGGCTGTATGAGTCTACGTGTGTTCGTGTCCTTTCGCGAGTATGTAGTTGTAATGTAATAGATCTATTTTCCCAAATTTTTTCGTAGTTCAGCTGCTATTTCTACATTTTATTAGCTATTTCAAAAATCATTTTTTTTCTGACAAGTACAATACAGTATTGATATTTCCAAGGTAGTTAGACTCCAATTTGACAGTGTAATAATGTAAGTAAATAACAGCTGAAAGTAACCCCCTTTTCGGCGCGAAAAGGGCATCGCTCTAATTTATTTCAGGCTATTTTTTTTATTATAAAAACTATTTGCAAACCTCCGTATTGGTCAATGGTCATCTACTGATATTAACAAAGTTTCAGTCCAAAAAAAATCCAGCCTGTAGTTTAGAAATTAAACCGGAACTATGTTTGTATGGGAAAACGCTGCTTCAGGGTCTACGGCTTCGATCAAGTATGTCTATGGACACAACGCCGAAAATATAAATTTATATTACGTACAACCAAAACACAGTCAAGGAACTCAAGGATCATGTTAGTATCCAAATAATAGTTATTTGTTATGCAAGAATGCAAAATTATTGTTTGCGGCGAGTGCTTGTATTGAAAACCGAGCTAGCGAAGGTTTCTAAAATTGAGCCACGAGCGTAGCGAGTGGTTCAAAAAAAGAAACCTGAGCGTAGCGAGGTATTCAGAAGCACGAGACGCAAATAATATTGCATTCGTGCGAAACACAAAACTTTTCATCTCACAGAAGCGAGGAAATGACTTTGTTAGCCAAGCGGGAAAAACTCTATAGACAGCCACTTACAGGCAAAACAGGTGAGTCAAATAAGTTCCTTTTAAAAGCATATGTTACTGTAGTTACGGCTGCCGCACTAAAGTTTTGAGCTTCGTTGGTATTAAAACCATTCGTTTTATTAATAATTTCCTGAAGTTTATTTATCCAGACACAAAAATAATGTACATAAAAGAATGTTTCTTTTTCCGGGTGCATTCTGAACTTTAACCATATAAATTAAAAATTTCTAGGAGATAAAAAATGAAATTAGTAATATCGTTTGAAAAAATGTATTTAACAAACCAAAACATAATTATCTATTTGATAAAACAGAAGCGAAGCATTTTTTTTATTTACTGGTATTATAAAATAAATATGTGTACAAAATATTGAAAAGACTATAGGGTAAAGGAACCAGTAGTCGGCCACTTAGTGAAATGTGCAACTTCAAAGTCCATTATTTCTGTTGTTAGAGGTTCTAGAAGGACGTAACCAATATTAATTGAAGCTCCGGTTACTTAGGTTTCAGTAAATAAAACGATTATTCTTCCAATTCATACTGCGATGGAGAAAATTAGCGTTAAACAAAAAAACACCCATTTCTCTAGTACTCGGCCGCCTATCACCTAAAGTCGGCCATGAGGTAGCCAGTGGTCGGCCGCACCATATAAGGTATGAAAAAGCAATTGCTTGTGGCTGACTTCTGGGTTGACAAAATTTCTTCGAAACTAAGTCCAAAAGTCGGCCACCTAATAGGCATTTTTTTTGGTGGCCGAGTATTGGGTTTTGGCCAAAATAATATTCTCAATGCTTTGTGAACTCTATACAGAAGAAAAAGATATGTGCAACCTGTCAATTTGGGCTGCTTACGTGAAATTTACAGAAATTCCATAAGTCGGCCGGGGGGCCGAGCACTGGCATTTGTATGAAATTACTGATCCCAATAGTCGGCCTCCTGGTTTTTTTAATTGATATCACAAATAAGGGTTTATTTAAGTTATCAAGAGGTCAACAATTAATTAAAGAATGAGAATAAAATAAAACATGGCATACCACAGTACAAAACACAGCGAAAATCTTAAAGATTTGAGACTCCCTTCAACTAGCAAAAAAAGATGGCGGACCGTGATTCTGAATCATAAGTTATTAAAACGTGTTTTTTTAATAAACACAAATAAGTATAAATATAACAAAATATTACAGGTATCGTTAATTAATCAATGAACCATAGAAAAATACAGATAAAGCTATATGTTAAAAACTACACTAGTTATTGAACTTTAAACCCGCAATGGCCGACTACTGGGGGGTGGCTGACTTTAGGCGCCTCTACCCTAAGAAGAAACCGCGTTTCTGAATGTTCTATTCCGTGACTTTACCTTTTTAAAAGATGCTTATGCACCATTTACATTCACAGTTTTGTATAGAGAATGGGCACGAACAATCGCTTTCGCTGAAATACGCGTGTAAACGAACTATGAATGAGGTTTTATTTTCCGTCGGGATCTGGCATCTACTTAAACGGCCAGTGTTTTTTTCTTTTTCAACACCATAGGGCGCGGGAAAGACTGTCCCGGCGTCGCGTTCAAATTTCGAAGCGCATAAAAATTCAGATAGTTTAAATCCGGCCTTTACACGATCGTAAGTTACTAGTAACAGCAAACTTTCCGAGCGTGGGAGATGAAAATATCCTTTTCATCTCCCACGCTCGGAAAGTTTGCTGTTACTAGTAACTTACGATCGTGTAAAGGCCGGATTTAAACTATCTGAACTTTTGTGCGCTTCGAAATTTGAACGCGACGCCGTGACATTCTTTCCCGCGCCCTATGGTTTTGAAAAAGAAAAAAACACTGGCCGTTTAAGTAGATGCCAGATCCCGATGGAAAATAAAACCTCATTCATAGTTCGTTTAAACGCGTATTTCAGCGAAAGCGATTGTTCGTGCCCATTCTCTATACAAAACTGTGAATGTAAATGGTGCATTAGCATCTTTTAAAAAGGAATATCACGGAATAGAACATTCAGAAACGCGGTTTCTTCTTATAGTCTTTTCAATATTTTGTACACATATTTATTTTTAAATACCAGTAAATAAAAAAAATGCTGCGCTTCTGTTTTATCAAATAGATAATTATGTTTTGGTTTGTTAAATACATTTTTTCAAACGATATTACTAATTTCATTTTTTATCTCCTAGAAATGTTTAATTTATATGGTATAAGTTCAGAATGCACCCGGAAAAAAAAAACATTCTTTTATTTACATTATTTTTGTGTCTGGATAAATAAACTTCAGGAAATTATTAATAAAACGAATGGTTTTAATACCAACGAAGCTCAAAACTTTAGTGCGGCAGCCGTAACTACAGTAAAATATGCTTTTAAAAGGAACTTATTTGACTCACCTGTTTTGCCTGTAAGTAGTTGTCTATAGAGTTTGCCCCGCTTGGCTAACAAAGTCATTTCCTCGCTTCTGTGAGATGAAAAGTTTTGTGTTTCGCACGAATGCAATATTATTTGCGTCTCGTGCTTCTGAATACCTCGCTACGCTCAGGTTTCTTTTTTTGAACCACTCGCTACGCTCGTGGCTCAATTTTAGAAACCTTCGCTAGCTCGGTTTTCAATACAAGCACTCGCCGCAAACAATAATTTTGCATTCTTGCATAACAAATAACTATTGAAGTCATCGTCATTGCGCAAGCGTTGACAAAAACTTATGTAACTTACGCTCGAGGTGCCGATTTTTAGAATACATTGTAGGTTGCGATTTTAACGTCGTCGTTTTTGCAAGAAATATTCAAAATGTTCTAATGTTTCAAATGGCTTCTTGAGAAGAAATACTCGATACTTAGGTACTTATTGAATACATTTTTGAAAATAAATTTTTGAAAAGTCCGACTTAATAACTCGGAAACCGTTGATTTCTCAGGCATACTAGGCATAGTTCCTTGGCCAAAATGTTCGTTGATGAGGAAAATAGATACGTGGTTTCCCGCTTTGTTGGCGGTCTTTTAACACCAAGTAGGTATAGAGGTACCTACCTAAGTGTGTCTTTCATGGAATTTAGTCCCTATGGCAATCCATGACGCAAAGAAAAATGTTTAGGCCGCCGGATAAAGACAAAAAGGAGGCTAAATTCACAAAGCGTGATGTAGTTCTGCATTTTTGGTATGTCGTATGGGTCTGTTAGGGTAGTGTGAGTTAAAATTTGAAACTTCGAAAAACTTGTGGAAACTGAGAAAATCGAGAAAAACATCGAAATGTTGGGACTTTTTTCACTATTTGCTCTCTAGGGCCAAAATTATGCATTTTTGCGAACGATGTTTTTTACACTCATAAATTGTATTAAATTACCTACAATTTGAGCCTAATTTCACCTCTATTGACACCATAGGAGACAAGCTATGACTCTTCAAAAATTACCAAATTTCCCCAAACATTGAAATTTTCACGTTTTACGAGCTTATTTCGTAAAATATTGGAAAAACCACTTATCCTACGAAGAAAAGTTAGTAAAAATACCTTGTAGTAGATTTAATTCGCTTTTATTAGAGCTCAAAACCAAGTCTGTGAGACTAACAGTTCACTCACAATCTCAAAAAAAACGAAAAGAAGGTAAAATGGGTTACAGAGGCAAAAGACTCAATGTATACATACAGGGTTCTTGGAAATTAGACCGGGATGTAGTTCTGTATTTTTGGTATGTTGTATGGGTCTGTTAGAGTAGTTTGAATTCAAATTTGCAACTTCGAAAAACTTGTGGAAACTTCGAAATTTTGGGACTTTTTTAACTATTTGCTCTGCAGGGCCAAAATTATGAATTTTTTGCAAAAGATGTTTTCAACACCCATAAACTGTTTTAAATTATCTACAATTTGAGCCCAATTGCAGCTCTATTGACCCCATAGGAGCCAAGCTATGACACGTCAAAAATGTAAATTTTTTCTCGAAAATTGAAGTTTTCACGTTTTGCTCACTTATTTTGCGAAATATTGGCAAAACTACTTGCTCTAAGAAAGGTTACTGAAAATATTTTATAATAAATTTATTTAGATTTTATTAGAGCCCAAAATGAAGTATCTGAGACTAACAGTTCACTCACAATCTCAAAAAAACGAAAAGAAGGTAAAATGGGTTTACTTTTGGGATCAATATTGTTGCAAATGACCACCCCTAATACCCTTTATAAGATCCCGGTCTAATTTCCAAGAACCCTGTATATTGAGTCTTTTGCCTCCGTAACCCATTTTACCTTCTTTTAGTTTTTTTGAGATTGTGAGTGTTGTTAGTCTTACAGACTTCATTTTGGGCTCTAATAAAAGCTAAATAATGTATTACAAAATATTTTCAGTAACCGTTCAGAGCAAGTGGTTTTGTGTAGGTAATAATTTTCTTTAAAATCGTCCTTTTATGGTACTTACAACAGATTTCATAAATCTGTGGCTTCTGTGGTACTCACATTCGAAATCTACTTTGTATTCAGGATAAAGGCGCGCGCAGCGCGCCCGAAATTTCATCAATTTTACCCTTGACATTTTCCTTGTTTAAATAGAAAAACGTGTGCCCGAAAATTTACCTATTGTACTTAACTTTCTTTGAGTTAGTATAGCCTTGAAATGGAAGAAATGCGCGCCCCCGAAAATTTACCAACTTTATTACCTATACACCGTGGAATTTTAAAGCCGAAGGTATTTAGTTGCACTCGTGATTCGGAGCCAAATTCCAAAATTTTACTTCAAAACGAGCGAAAAAAAAAACATTTCTCAATACAAACAGCTATCGCCAATCGACACCATTTGTATGGAGAAGTGATTTTTTTTTCGCGCGTTTTGGAATGAAATTTTGTAATTTGGCTCAGAATTACTAGTGCAACAAAATACCTTCGGCTTTAAAACCACTAAAATTGCACGGAGTTTTTAATTAGCAATAATAATCGAGACTATGTAAACAGGAGAAATGCGTGCGTGCACTCGGAAATTCACCGATTACACTTAGCCTTTTTTAAAATAGATATTTCGTTGGTCGTAAATTGGAATATGATAAACGCGCGCAGCGCGCTCGAAAATTCAGAGGTTTTTACTTCGCTTTTTCGGATGGCTTCGCGGACCACTTCGGGTGTCTCCGCGAGCTAGGCCCCTCGGACTGCGAGGCCGTAGGCGGTGGCCCACGTCGCCTACGCCTGGCGCCGCCTATGTACTTGGGCTATGTCATCGGACCATTGCCAACCGATCTCTTCCCCTCTCGGGGTCGCCATCTAAAGTTTCTATAGTTACTAGGTACCTACCTATTAAATAAGTTTCAAAAAACAAACAAAAACTCTTTAAGTATCATCATTCGTCTTTAATCACGCCAAAGTTCGCCGCATCTTACAGCACGTACCCGCAGCCGCAGCCGCCACCCTGACCCAAACCAATGCCCAAACCGCTGTTGCCAACGACGCCCAAGCCGTTGTTACCAACCAGACCTGAGTTCCCATACCCCACATTGGGCACACTGGTCGGCTGACCGTAGCCGCAAGCGCCAAAGGTCAGACCGACGCCGGGAGCGGTGCTGTATTGGACCTGTCCCTGGCCACCAGTGGGGATATTGCCCGAGGTGGCGACTGTCCCAAGGATAGGTAGCTGCCCGTTGACGAGCAACTGACCGCCGACTTCCAGGTTTTCAGCCGTCACACTGATTCCAGTAGGAGCGTAAGAAGAGCCGACCGAAATCGACAATGCATCCTGGCCTTGCGAGAATTGGTTTCCAAGGTTTCCGATGTTTGAAGATCCTGAGTAGCCGACGCTGCCACCGCAGCCAGTGTTGATTCCTGAGTACCCGATGTTGCCCAAGGAGATTCCAGAGCCGTATCCGAGGCTGTTGCCTATGGAGACGGGGGCGGCGACTTGGTTGGTGTAGCCGCAGCCGCACTGCTGGCTGTAGGCCATCTGAAAAAGGCAGGTGGAGTTAGTGAACAGTTTTTCTGTCTATTTTGAAAAGTCTAGTTATATGTAGGTGTATGGGTAAAATAATGACCCAGACGCTTTAATCCTGGGATTGTGGCTATTAGTGGCTGACGGAAATCTAGAGAAAACTTTTGCCATGGAGCCGTAAGTTGTAAGGGAGTTTTGCCATGAATGTTCTTCTTCCTTCGGCTATCGGCAAACTGGTCAAAAGTGAGAGTCCTTGGTTGAAGCACTGTACCACCATAATTATTTTCAGAACAAGTTGAGGAACCAAGAAGCATAAAAAAGTTGAATATGTCTGAAAACCTCTGAAAATGTAATACTTTAAATGCATTTACCTGTACGAGAAGAGCCGTAGCGGCGAAGTAAGCGATAGCTCGGAATGCCATTTCTGGAGAAGTTGTTTGCAAGACTCACAAAGCAAGTGTGATGTCTTTCCTGAAATCCGCGAACATATTTATACTACAACAAAGTGGCTTGCGTAAAAAAACGGAACTTCACTAAGTACCTAGAAAGTACGTAAGACTTGACTTGACTTATCAGAATTTGCCTTAACTGATAACAGAATAACAGTAATACTCATAAATTCCTCTTAGAAGCAGTTGCAATGTAAGCAAGGGTTGGGAGTTGGGAAACTTCCATACCTACCTTTCCTTCAGGCTCACAACATAACGTTACGCCATTTTCATAATCGCACATTTCACACCGAAACCGCGACTTGCTCTTGTTTGCTATAAATATACAGTTGAGTTTGTAAGCAAATCATTCTCAGGTTATCATTCGAAGAATACATCAACATGCCTAAACTTACTTTTGTCTTCGTTTGCGCCCAGGTGCTCCTCATCCAGGTAATAATTTGACTTCTTAATGTCACAACGTTGTCTGTGCGGGTCCACATCGATACGAAACAATTGCCTCTCCCAGAAGTACAGACCTCCCCTTCCCTTTTAATAATATCCCTCGTGCTGGCAACATCCCCACTTAGGTATACCTTTGTTGTTGTTGCCATATGGTACCCCAGAGGGCCCTTACAAGGTCACAGCAACTCTTATGGCTTCGGTCCAGCTCAGCCCAACGGCTTGCAGCTTGCTACTGTTCGCTGCCACGTTTGTACGGGGTACCACATCTTCTAAACCCCCCCCCCCCCCCAAGCGGCTGCCAGTCGAAGGCAAAGTTTGTTCTGTTGCGCTGTCAAGTTGTGTCTCCACTTTCGGGAGGAGATTTCCTTATACCTAATGATTTTACATTTTCAGACGGTCTTCAGCCAGAGCTGCGGTTACAGCCAGCCCCAGGTTCTGAAGCACGGCGCCAACTCTTGCGGAAGCGGCCTCGGCGTTGTCAGCTCCAACATTCCCTCCAACCTGGTTTCCT
Organism: Zelleria hepariella; assembly: GCA_949319315.1. Classification (NCBI taxonomy): domain Eukaryota; kingdom Metazoa; phylum Arthropoda; class Insecta; order Lepidoptera; family Yponomeutidae; genus Zelleria; species Zelleria hepariella. The sequence goes on along the minus strand of OX439385.1, from coordinate 2,308,539 downwards.
CTTGCGGTTCCAACATTGGCTACAACACCATCCCAACAAACGTGGCTTCATCTTGCGGTTCCAACATTGCCTACAACACCATCCCAACAAACGTTGGTACCTCTTGTGGTTCAAACATTCCCTCTAACCTGGTTTCCTCTTGCGGTTCCAACATTGGCTACAACACCATCCCAACAAACATTGGTACCTCTTGTGGTTCAAACATTGGCTACAGCAGCGTCAGCAACATCGCCAGCGTCAGCAATGACTTGGTCGGCATCGGCTTCGGCGGCTCCGGCAACGGACAGCTTGCCATCGTCGGCGAAGTGCCCATCGGTGGCAACACCTACCTCAACGGTAACTTGCCAATCATCGGGCTGGCGGAGTTCAATGGCAATCTGCCAGCAAGGGGCTACGTAACCGTCTCCGGCTGCACCCCTTGCGACTGCAGCCAATACTCTATAAACTACTGAATTGGGTTTCGAAATTGTTTTTGGGAATAAATAATGGTTTTATGAATTGACTTGGTTGTGTTCGTCTTTGAACTCCCGAGGGAAACTACGCTGTCTAAACGGCATTTAAAACCTAAGAGGAAATCTGGCATGATCCCGCTCTAAATGGCTCGTATTAAGGCCGAATTTCATTCCGTCTAAAAGGTCTACGGCTTCGATCAAGTATGTCTACGGACAAAACGCCGAAAATAAAAATTAATTATACCAACCAAAACACAGTCACGAAACTCAAAGATCAAGTTAGCATCCAAATCAATGACATTGATCCAAATAAATATCAATGGAATTGTAACGCAGATTGACAAAAACCTATGTAACTTACTCTCGAGGTGCCGATTTTTAAAATACATTGCAGGTTGCGATTTTAACTCGTTTTGGCAACAAATATTCAAAATGTTGATATGGCTTCTCTCAATAGGTAATACTCGATAGGTATTTAATACATTTCTGAAAAAGCATTTTTGAACAGACCGAATTTGAACCTTGTTATCTCGGAAACAGTTGATTTCTCTGGCATAGTTCCTTGGGCAATAATGTTCGTTGATGAGGACAATAGGTACGTGGTTTCCCGCTTTGTTGGCATCTTTTAACACCAAGTAGGTATAGAAGGGACCTACCTAAGTGTGTCCCAGAAAAAAGAACATGATTGTGTGTCTTTCATGGAATTTAGTCCATAAAATATAGATCAGTCCGATATTATGTCATCCGAAATCTCAATAGATTTCCGACATCATTTTTCTTTCCGTCATGGCAACCTATGACGCAAAGAAAAATGTTGTCATAGATCATGGTTCGCTCCAAGTATCAACAAAAATTACTTCGCATCAGAATGTGAATTCTACATACGATTCAGCATTGCAAGATATGTGATGCGTTGACACATAAAAATATCACCATCAGCATAACAACATGTTTGACGACCGCATTGTGTTAATTTCAAGCAAAGCGATAAAGCGATACAAAACACATGAAATACACAATGCTTTAGAAATCCAGGCATTGGAAAATACTAATCAAACACTGTCGAAAGGTCGCCCCAATCATTTCTGCTGGCGCAATGGCGTGTCGATGGCGTCCCAGTAGAAGGACAAAACCGGAGTTTCCTTGTTTTTCTCCTACAACCAGCGAACGAATCCTATACGTAGGTACCTGCAACTCGTTTCACAACTGGCTCTCCCACTCTAGTTGGAACAGAGAAAGAGGGAGATCTATATCGCGCGCTATGGAGCCCGATATGGTACACACGACAGCACGTCAGAGTGTACACTTTGGTTGTAAAGTCCCCCGTAACGTAACCGAGTAGAGTGCTAGCGTGTAAGGGTCGACGTGCTGTCGTGTGTACTCATTAATGCTAGTGCAGGGGCCTGCCTGAGTCTGTAACGCAATGGTGCCAAAATGGGCTCCCAGTTGACGGCTTCAGTTACGATTTATTAATGCCGTCGGTCCTTTTAATGTTTTTGTAGTACAGCAAAGAATATTCTGATTCAAATTCTAGAAGATTAGTTCGCTGGTTGTAGGCGAAAAACAAGGAAACCCCAGTTTTGTCCTTCTCCTGGGACGCGCTTCTCTTTGCGCGCGGGCTAATTCACTATGCCCAGCGCCTTAACGTGGAGGATTGGAGAAAATTTATGCAGGGGCCTTAGCCTGTAACGCAATGGCGTGTCGATGGCGTCCTAGTAGAAGGACAAAACCATTTTCTCCTACAACCAGAGAAATAATAGTCTAGAGTTCGAATCAGAATATTCTTTGCTGTACTAAAAAAACATTAAAAGAACCGACAGGATTAATACATCGTAATTGAAGCCGTCTACTTTGAGCCCATTTTGGCACTATTACGTTACAGGCTATGGCCCCAGGTCAGGGAAAGCTAGCTCTTTTGGTTTGAAATGACAATACCTCTTTGGGTTGCTGAGGCAGCATAAATGAATGAACGAAAACTGAACTGCATACGTAATTTTGCCAAAAGATGGTGTAACTTTATTTCAGTCCGTAAAAGCAAATCAGTAGATCGCGTTGTAGCCGCCGCACGTGCAAGGGGTGCTGCCAGCGATGGAAACGAAGCCCAGAGCTGGTAGGGTCCCGTCGAACTCCACGACACCTACAACCGGCAGGTTGCCTTCCACGAAGGTGTTGCCTCCAATCGGCAGCTCGCCTAGCACTGCCAGTTGACCGTTGCCGTAGCCTCCGAATCCACCGTTGTTACTCGAGACCAGGTTGCTGGATACAACGTTGCCGATGTTGGAAGCGACGTTGCCGATTTGGTTGACTCCGTAGCCGCCGAGGAGGCCTTGGTTAAGGCACTGGCCGTAGGCATTCTGTAAAAGGTTAAAGAAGTTGGAGTGCTTGAAGGCAAGAACGCTTATGGAAACTTCTGGACATGAGGAAAGGGTCCCCCCCCCATTAAAAAAGGAAAATTATACTTCTGCTTGCAAAGAGTCAGACAGTGAGACGAAAACATAACTTAAATTACCTATTATTCTTAAAACTGTATCTACGAGGTGAGTTCACAGTTCGGGGCGAACCACTAGTTATGATGAAATTGGCAAAATTGGTTTTCATTGTGTCAGGTAGCGCTCGGCCAAAGAGTCCATTCACTATCATGGATCAATGAAAAGGATTTTTTATCACGTATGTGTTATGAAAACAGCTAATAGGTATTGGAAGTCAACAGCTTTCTAAGATCTTCTCTAGTCCCGGTATAAAACAGGATCTACAATTTTTATTACCACTGGAAATAATAGTGGCATGAAGTAATTGCTTATTATATTTTCTTAAAAAGTTATCAAGTTGTTACCTGGATGAGAAGTGCTTGAGCGCACAGCACGAGGAGAGCGAGCTTGATCATGTTTCTGTCGATCTTCGAACGTTGATTCCACAATGACTCCCACTGCGTCTCGTAGACTATTTATATGAGAAAGTCACTTGGACAATATTTTAGCTCAATACCCGAAACGTGAGTGAGATAACTCCAGTAATTTGGTAAACCTAAACGAAAAAGGTAACACCTATTGACCAACATAGATAACACTATTTTAGAATAGGTGATCGCTGTACGCAATGTATTTCGTAACTAAACCAAAAGCTAGCCATAAATATCTGAGCATAGCATCAGAGCGTCATTCTGAAGTCAAAGCTGATTGAAGGAAGCATCATGTTCGGAAAAGTGATCCTGTGTTTGGGCAGCGTGCTAGCCATCGGTAGCGCACAACAGTGCGGCTACGGCAGCTACAATGCGCCTTCCGTACAGTTCAACAGCGGAATCGGCTCGTGCGGCCTGTCGTCCGGCGGTATTGGTGTCGGAAACGCTGGCTTGTTGGGTGGCGCTGGACTCGGCTACGGCTCTCAAGGAATCGACGCCCTGAGCATCGCTACTGGCTCGTCGTACGCCCCCAACGGAATCAGCCTGCTCGCCGACAACCTGGAGATCGCCGGACCAGTGGCCGTGAGCGGCGCTTACCCTATCCTGGGCGCGGTGTCTTTCGGCGGCAACCTGCCGACTGGCGGCCAAGGACAGGTGACTTACAGCACGGGCTCCGGCGTCGGCTTGAGCTCAGGCGGCTGCGGATACGGCATGCCAAGTGCTCAGCCCACTATCTCCTCAGCGGCAGTCAACAACTACGGTCTGTCTGGCGTGTCTGGCCTCAACGGCCTGGTCGGCTCTAATAGTCTCTCTGGTCTGTCCAACGTCGGTCTCTCCAACGTCGGCTGCGGGCGCGGTCTCAACGTCTACTAGATGCTGAATAAGACCACGATGACTAAAATATAAATATGATTAAAAACGAATCAATCACGCAAAAATGTCTTATTCTTTCTTTCACAATATTGCTAGTGTTTCATATTAAAAGTACGATAATCAGCTCGTTCGTGTAGTGTAGGGTAAACTTTGAATCATCCTTGTGGAATTAATGGGATGACGTTTTATAATTTTAAATAATATACATATTTGTATAACTACGCCTCGTTCTCCGTTACATTGGCTTGGCCTAAATCCTTAAAAATGTTCCTAAGTAGCTAGATGTGTCTGGCCCACTCCGAGCACATACTTCAGACTGACGAGAAGATTGGAGCATGTGAAAATCCCCGCACCGCCTGCGTAGTGGTGTTGCCCGCATGAAATATATGTGAGGAATAGAGCCAGAAGAGGTGTATCGTGCCAATCTTAAGCCGTACTGACAACGTCGTATAGTCATACCTGTCCTGATGCTCCACAGTGCAGCTGATAGGATCTCCTGGAGGCAACTCCAGCGCGATCAAGTTAGCGTGTTTCTGGGACTGCAAAGTGTGACGCTTTCAACACGAAAGAAGAATAAGACCGACGATTTAAAACCGTTGTTTCAGACTATGGTATCGTAGACGCTAAGAAGACGCGTTTGGTATTTCAGAAGGGCAGCTCATAGAAAAAAAAACTATTCAATGTGATACACATAATATGGTTAAGTATTTTATGATGTTATCTCATATTTTCTGGTGTCAGAAGTTCAGAACCCAATTATTATGATCGTTGACTTTGTAGCATGATGCAAAATAAAAAAAAATAAAAAAACTATAACGATTTTCATAATAGTTTTCTCTGTTAAGTAATTTCGTGCCTGTAATACGAGTAGGTAACGCTAACTAGCTCTGTTGGAGATCTTTTACAGTTTTATAGAATGCCAGTCAGATGTTGAGACCTGTGACGTATTGCAGCGAATGCTGATATGTTCATTCACACAACTGTGCAAGCAAACGAGATGTACTCGTACTTAGGTTTCAAACTACGCATTAGGGCTCTCTAACATCGAGAGAGGCAGTGTTCACATAGGCCACAAAGGCACGAAGACTTGGGACGAGGCCAACTGAACAGAGACAATCCAGACTGAAAGTTTGCAGTAAGCAGTAGCAGATTAACGGACTCAAAATAATGGGATAAGGCTAAAAAGAGAAGAGAATCTTCGAGTGTGTCTTGAAATGTAGGTAACCCACGTTCATGCAGTTAGACGCCGATAACAGTAGGTATCTGCATCATTACTCCGTTTGGAAGAAGCAGATAACAACGCGTGGTCCACGGGAGTGAAGTCTGATTGCGCTGAGGGTCGGTTTTAAGTACATTTAATACTAAGTAGGTGGTAAAAAATGCTAGGTACAATTGCTAAATCACCACTTTTATCCTTTTTATTTTATCCACGTGAATGAAGTCGTGGGCACTAGCTATAAACTATAAATTGCTAAGTAGCTTTTCCCCTGACTGACGTCAATGGCGTGCTATTTAAAAATTGCCCTGTATTATTCAAGTTGGACAGTAGGTATTTGACAAAATTTGCACAAGTTCTTTAATTCAATATCACAAACATGAACGAAATAAAGAACTTAGCAGTTGATTTTGCTGGAATCTTCACCAATCAATCATTATTTAGGCTATTGGTACAAATATTGATTCATGGGTTTGAAACCTGAGTAGTCGTACTAAGAGAAGCAAAATGAAAGAAAAAATATGCATTGCAGGGTAATCGTTTTATTCCACCCACACCCCACGGGCCCTAATAACAGCCGCAGTTCCCGATGCCGTAGTTGCATTCGTTGGGAGTGTTCCCGGCGATGGTCACATACCCTCCAGCGGGCAGAGCCCCGTTGAACTCGACAATGCCGATAACTGGCAAGTTGCCTTCGACGAAGGTGTTGCCACCGATCGGCAAAGTGCCCACAATTCCCAGTTCACCGTTGCCGTAGCCCCCGTAGCCACCGTTGCCGCTCGAGACGATGTTGCCAACGCTGCCAACATTGCCGACGCTCGATACAATATTGCCAATGTTGTTTCCGCAGCCGTAGCCGGAGGAAATTACTTGGTTGGCTCCCCCGTATCCGATGAGACCTTGGTTCAACGATTGGAGGCACTGGCCGTAGGCAGTCTGTAAGTAAGAAGTTTTATGTGTTTAGTTTGATTTGATGGTTCTATAAATAATTTTTTTAAACCCTTCTATGCCAACGCGCGGCAGGACATACTATCATGTGTGTCTTAATTTGTATTAATTTACTGTATTTTTGTGTTTTTATTGAGTGTTTTGGCTGATAAACAAATGTTTTCTATTCTATTCTACTAAGAATGGCTCCGATCGGAGTCGTTCGGGGCTTGAAAAATCTATCTAGGAGGAATTTGAGAAAGGGGAGCCTGCCAAGAAACTGCGTTGGAAAAAAGATTTTTGATCGAAGACCATAAATCAGAAGACGCAGCATAGGGTTGACAATAAGATGAGGACTTTTGAGGAGGTCTGAGGTTAGAGCACTTTGGCGTGTCGTGTTATGTTATGTAGAGATATATGAACAGCAGTAAACCAATTGCAGGTGGTTATGCAATGATTAAAAAGAAATGATTTTTACCTTGATGAGGAGTGCTTGGGCGCACAGCACGAGGAGAGCGAGTTTAGTCATGTTTGTGTTATTCTTCGAACAGTGATTCCAGAATGACTCTTGCTGCGTTTTGTTGGCTATTTATATGAAGCATATTTTACAATCATTGAAACGTGAGTGATAGTGTTTATTTAGAAAAATATTTTGGGAAAGGTAGGCCCATTGACCAATTTAGATAACACATTTTAAAATAGGCGATGCGCTTATTGCACTATTTCACATAAAGTTTCGTAACAAGACTAATCGGCACACTTAAATACACGCGACTAACTTCAGTGTGTCATTCTGAAGTCAAAGCAGATTGAAGGAAGCATCATGTTCGGCAAAGTGATCCTGTGTTTGAGCAGCGTGCTAGCCATCGGTAGCGCACAGCAGTGCGGCTGCGGCGGCTACAACTCGCCCTCCATCGCGCTCAACAGCGGACGCGGCTCGTGCGGCCTGTCGTCCGGCGGTATTGGTATCGGAAACGTTGACTTGTTGGGTGGCGCTGGACTCGGTTACGGCTCTCAAGGAATCGACGCCCTGAGCATCGCTACTGGCTCGTCGTACGCCCCCAACGGAATCAGCCTGCTCGCCGACAACCTGGAGATCGCCGGACCAGTGGCCGTGAGCGGCGCTTACCCTATCCTGGGCGCGGTGTCTTTCGGCGGCAACCTGCCGACTGGCGGCCAAGGACAGGTGACTTACAGCACGGGCTCCGGCGTCGGCTTGAGCTCAGGCGGCTGCGGATACGGCATGCCAAGTGCTCAGCCCACTATTTCCTCAGCGGCAGTCAACAACTACGGTCTGTCTGGCGTGTCTGGCCTCAACGGCCTGGTCGGCTGTAACAGTCTCTCTGGTCTGTCCAACGTCGGTCTCTCCAACGCCGGCTGCGGGCGCGGTCTGAACGTCTACTAGATGCTGAATAAGACCACGATGACTAAAATATAAAATATATGATTAAAAAAACGAATCAATCACGCAAAAATGTCTTATCCTGTCTTTCACAATATTGCTAGTGTTCCATATTAAAAGTACAATAATCAGCTCGTTCGTGTAGGGTAAACTTTGAATCATCCTTGCGGAATTACTTATCAAGTAATTACGATTGTGGGATGACGTTTTGTCACAAAATTTTATAATTGTATAACTACGCCTCGTTCTCGCTTGGCTTGGCCTAAATCCTTAAAAATGTTCCTAAGTAGCTAGATGTGTCTGGTCCACTCCGAGCTTCGCTCTCTGCGGGACTCGGTCAACTAGGGCTTCAATAGAACGGGCACGGCCTTCGGCCTCGCGGGGTCGGATTGTTCGCGGGAAGATTGTGGACTGCTCCGGGGTTCGCTTTACGTGTAACTTGGCCTTCGGCCCTGCTAAGTGGAATTCGGTCTTCAGCTCCAGCCTCCGGCCTTCGGCTTCCGCTTCGGCTTCGGTCTCCAGCCTACGGCTCCAGCCTAAGACTTCCGCCAAATCTCCTTTTGAGCTCTAAAATAGGCAAAATTCCCATATAAAACATACGATGCAAAAATATTTTCTTTTGTTATTATTATGTATACTTCTCGTAAACCACAATAAAATCTCATCATTTCCTAATGTATACTACAGTATAATAATTTTGTGACACAAATTTTCTATCGGGTCGATATTAAGGCTCGGTATAAGGCTAACTAGCGCCACCAATGTTGAAAAAATCATATGTCCCTTCAAAAGAAGTTTCTGAAAAAATCCTAAGATGAGCTCATGCGCCATGCTTTTCTAGATTTTTAAGTGTAGGTATCAATTTCTAGTCTTAAGCTAAAAAAAATTCGATATCCGCCAAAAACGGCCGCTTTTGGCGGTTATCGAAATTTTTTTAGCTTAAAAGTAAATTTCGAAGAGGGTATCTACACGTAAAAATCTAGAAAAGCATGGCGCATAGGCTCATTTTACGATTTTTTCAGAAACTTCTTCTGAAGGAAGATATGATTTTTTCAACATTGGTGGCGCTAGAAAGCCCTATACGCAGCCTTATATCGCGACGATTTCTTTACCGGACCGACTTAAAAATCGCGTTCGAATCGGAAAAAATCCACCCCGCCGACACGATACTTATATCGGCATTGGTGGTTCAGTTTGCAGTAGCTGACATGCGTCGTAGCTCTTATCGCAAGTTGCTATGTCCGAGGCGTTATTCAAGTATATTATGGACAGTTTGGACTAGAGGTGCGCGAAACGCTTCAGTGAAAAGAAAAGAATGATACTCCGTGCAATTTTAGTGGTTTTAAAGCCGAAGGTATTTTGTTGCACTAGTGATTCTGAGCCAAATTACCAAATTTCATTCCAAAACGCGCGAAAAAAAAATTCACTTCTCCATACAAATGGTGTCGATTGGCGATAGCCGTTTGTATTGGGAAGTGTTTTTTTTTCGCTCGTTTTGAAGTAAAATTTTGGAATTTGGCTCAATCACGAGTGCAACTAAATACCTTCGGCTTTAAAACCACTAAAATTCCACGGTGTATAGTTCATTTCCTTCACTGAACTAGTTTACTCTTTTAGTTCACAGTTCACTTATAGTTCATTCATAGTTCACAGCTCATTCATAGTTCATTCATAGTTCATTCACAGTTCATTCACAGTTCATTCATAGTTCATATCTCGTTCATAGCTCAGTAGTTCTTTCACGTATCTTTTCACTCACGGTAGTCCGCGAATGACAAAGGTGACAAAGGCGAGACACATGAGTTACAGAATTTTGGTTCTTAGTATGGTAGATTTAAGAATGTTTCTTGAAGAATGAACTACGTGGACTAGAGTGAATGTGATATGTAAAGATTGGTAGTGAATGAATGGTTTCACAAAACGAATGCATTCAATCGAAGCATTCATTCGCGAACTACACACCTCTAGTTTGGACAGCACGCCTACAGGTAGCTCACGCATGCTAAACTGAACCCAACGGGTAGACAGGTATACTTCCTATATATGTAGGTCCCACAAAACAATGGCGAAGATCTGCTGAAGAACTTCGAAGACGGAGAACGGAACTCCTCAACGGAAAGCAGTAAATCATCGGAATCAGTGCAAAGCTTATAACAGTGAACCGTTTCACCAGTGAAATCGGTTTCTTTTTCAAGTTTGTTATTTTATACAGGGCAATTTTTAAATTGATTTTTCCTCAAACATCCCCAACTTCTAAATGATTTCCACATTTTGTTCTACTACTATAAGGGATTTTCTGACAGCTAAAAAAAATAAAAAAATAGTTCTAAAAGCTGTGACAGATGGCGTTGACCCGACATGTTCGGTCTATCACAGAGAAAATTAGTGCTTACAAAAGAGAAAAGTCTTCTTCACTTCATTGCTCTGTGACTTCATCTTTCATCGTCGTAGACGTCATTCCATTTTGGTACATAAAAAAGTGCACGACTTTGTTATTTGTTCTTGTATGAGTGGATGGTAAAACCGGAAACACTTCATTTTACTCCACCACTAATACCCAATGTGTTTGGACGTTTCTACGAAGGCCATCGAGCGTGAACTGGCATATAAAAAAGAACATGTCGCATCAGCGACATCTTGTTACAAATTTGGAACTACAACTTATTAGCTGTCAGAAAATCCCCTATTGCTTTCTTCCCGTAAAAAAAAAAAAATTTTTGTTCAGTTTAACAAATAGGAGCTTGAGGAGCTGGAAAGGTAGTAGATAGTGGAGGAGCATGAAAGCTCACCGCGCAGGCAGCGCTTGAATGGCAGAAATGCACACTTTTAAAGAATAAGAAACGTTGAATAAATAAAAAGTATCGGGCTTTTTGAAAACTCTCAGAACAAAAGTTTTTGGAAATCACATTTAGAAGTCACGTGTTTCAGGAAAAAAGCAATTTAAAAATTGCCCTGTATTTTTCAAGTTGGACTGTAGGTATTTCACAACATTTGTCCAACTTCTTTAATTAAATATCACATCATCATTATATTTATGAGTTATCCTCTTGTCGGTGCAGCATTCTACAAGCACTTCGATCACAGGCCAGTTCCTTTGTAGCCTGGTCACGTCACGACATCCACCTTCTCTTTGATTTGGTCAATATAGCTTCTCCGTGGCCTGAATGCAGAATGTGGAATGTAGAATGTAGAAGAGGAAAGATGCCAGGCCACTTGCTACGTCACGACAAATTCATAACCAACGTAACAGAAGAAAATATCACAAACATGAACGAAATAAAGAACTTAGCAGTTGATTTTGCTGGAATCTTCACCAATGAATCATTATTTAGGCTATTGGTACAAAGATCGACATGGCATGGCTTTGAAACTTGAGTAGTCGTATATTAAATGAAGCAATATAAAAGAAAAAATATTATTGCAAGGTAATCGTTTTATTCCACTCACACCCCTTGGGCCCTAATAACAGCCGCAGTTGCCGATACCGTAGTTGCCGCATTCGTTGGGGGTATTCCCGGCGATGGTCACATAGCCTCCAGCGGGCAGAGCCCCGTTGAACTCGACAATGCCGATCACTGGCAAGTTGCCTTCGACGAAGGTGTTGCCACCGATCGGCAAAGTGCCCACAATTCCCAGTTCACCGTTGCCGTAGCCCCCGTAGCCACCGTTGCCGCTCGAGACGATGTTGCCAACGCTGCCAACATTGCCGACGCTCGATACAATATTGCCAATGTTGTTTCCGCAGCCGTAGCCGGAGGAAATTACTTGGTTGGCTCCCCCGTATCCGATGAGACCTTGGTTCAACGATTGGAGGCACTGGCCGTAGGCAGTCTGTAAGGAAGAAGTTTTATGTGTTTAGTTTGATTTGATGGTTCTATAAATCATTCTTTTTAAACCCTTCTATGCCAACGCGCGGCAGGACATACAACATGTGTGTCTTAATTTGTATTAATTTACTGTATTTTTGTGTTTTTATTGAGTGTTTTGGCTGATAAACAAATGTTTTCTATTCTATTCTACTAAGAATGGCTCCGATCGGAGTCGTTCGGGGCTTGAAAAATCTATCTAGGAGCAATTTGAGAAAGGGGAGCCTGCCAAGGAACTGCGTTGGAAAAAATATTTTTGATCGAAGACCATAAATCAGAAGACGCAGCATAGGGTTAACAATAAGATGAGGACTTTTGAGGAGGTCTGAGGTTAGAGCACTTTGGCGTGTCGGGTAGAGATATATGAACAGCAGTAAACCAATCGCAGGTGGTTATGCAATGATTAAAAAGAAACGATTTTTACCTTGATGAGGAGTGCTTGGGCGCACAGCACGAGGAGAGCGAGTTTAGTCATGTTTGTATTATTCTTCGAACAGTGATTCCAGAATGACTCTTGCTGCGTTTTGTTGGCTATTTATATAAAGCATATTTTATAATCATTGAAACGTGAGTGATAGTGTTTATTTAGAAAAATATTTTGGGAAAGGTAGGCCCATTGACCAATTTAGATAACACATTTTAAAATAGGCGATGCGCTTATTGCACTATTTCACATAAAGTTTCGTAACAAGACTAATCGGCACACTTAAATACACGCGACTAACGTCAGTGTGTCATTGTGAAGTCAAAGCAGATTGAAGGAAGCATCATGTTCGGAAAAGTGATCCTGTGTTTGGGCAGCGTGCTAGCCATCGGTAGCGCACAGCAGTGCGGCTGCGGTGGCGGCTACAACTCGCCCTCTATCGCGCTCAACAGCGGACGCGGCTCGTGCGGCCTGTCGTCCGGCGGTATTGGTATCGGAAACGTTGACTTGTTGGGTGGCGCTGGACTCGGTTATGGCTCTCAAGGAATCGACGCCCTGAGCATCGCTACTGGCTCGTCGTACGCCCCCAACGGAATCAGCCTGCTCGCCGACAACTTGGAGATCGCCGGACCAGTGGCCGTGAGCGGCGCTTACCCTATCCTGGGCGCAGTGTCTTTCGGCGGCAACCTGCCGACTGGTGGCCAAGGCCAGGTGACTTACAGCACGGGCTCCGGTGTCGGCTTGAGCTCAGGTGGCTGCGGATACGGCATGCCAAGTGCTCAGCCCACTATCTCCTCAGCGGCAGTCAACAACTACGGTCTGTCTGGCGTGTCTGGCCTCAACGGCCTGGTCGGCTCTAACAGTCTCTCTGGTTTGTCCAACGTCGGTCTCTCCAACGTCGGCTGCGGGCGCGGTCTCAACGTCTACTAGATGCTGAATAAGACCACGATGACTAAAATATAAATACAAATCAATCACGCAAAAATATCTTATCCTTTCTTTCACAATATTGTTCCAAAAAAAAAGGACGATAATCAGCTCGTTCGTGTAGGCTAAACTTTGGATCATCCTTGCGGGATTATCAAGTAATTACGATTGTGGGATGACTTTTTCATCCCACAATTGTAATTACTTGATAATCCCGCTTCGGCCTCGCAAAAAAGTATGTGTTTGGTTTGGAGCATCTGGCCTCCTCAGCTTCGCTCGGCTTTCGGCCTCACTTAAATGACATTGGCTTTACCTAAATCCGTAAAAAAAAATGGCCTCGTGTCTGGCCAACTCCAAGCTTCGCTCTCTGCGGGACTCGGCCTAGGGTTTCGATAGAACGGGTATGGCCTCGGGATAGTTCGCGGGAAGATTCAGGACTGCTCCGAGGTGTAACTTGGCCTTCGGCCCCGATAAGTGGAATTCGGACTTCAGCACCAGCCTCGGCCTTCGATTTCCGCTTCGGCTACGGCCTACGGCCTTGGGCTTCCGCCAAAACTCTTTTTGAGTTCTAAAAAAGGCGAAATTTCGATATAAAACATACAATGCAATTTTTTTTTGTTATTATTCTTGTCGTAAACCACCATAAAATCATATCAGTTCTTTTCTGACTGCAGCGCTATCTCTTTTCGTCTCGGAGCTCAAGTTATTTCCGAAAGGTCGTTTTCCGTACAACATTTCTGCTGGCCTACGTTCACAATCTACGGGCACACGAGAAATAACATTCTATGTCATAAAACTTGGTCAGAAACTAGTGATTTCTTTCGCAAGTCCGAGTTCCAAAATCATTGTGACGTCAGCAAAACCGTTAACTTTTTCCTTATATCTTTTCCTGAACTTTTGCTGATCCGCTGAAGTATCTCCCTCCACAACTCATTCACGCCATATCGGGACGAGATTAAATCGCGGCGATGTTTTTACCGGCCCGACTTTAAAAATATCGTGTCAGCGAAGCTTGTCCACTGCGCCGACACGATAGTTATATCGGTTATATATATTATATAGTTATATATTATTATATTATATAGTTATATCTTGGTGGTTCAGTTTGCAGTAACTGTCATGCGTTGTAGCTCTTATGACAAATGGCTATGTCCGAGGCGCTATTCAAGTATATTATGGAGTAGTTCACGCATACTGAACTGAACTGAAGATCTGATGAAGAACTTCGAAGATGGAGAACGGAACTCCTCAACGGATAGCAGCTTTTTTACCGACTACCGTATATTTTTATGTTTATTACAATAAAACTTTTTTCTACGTGAACCGATTTTGATATTACTTTTTTTGTTGCAAGATTATACTTCCCATTTGGTCCCATAAAAATGGTGAACGGAACTCCTTAATGGAGAGCAGCAAATCATCGGAATCAGTGCAAAGCTTATAACAGTGCACCTTTTCACCAGTGAAGTCGGTTTCTTTTTAAAGTTTGTTAATTTTATGTAGGGCAATTTTTATGGCTTTTTTTCCTCAAACACCCCAAACTTCTAAATGTGATTTCCACACCGACTTTAATCAAAGTGCAATTGTTTTTTTTCCGTAAAAAAAAAGTTCATTGTAACAAATAGGAGCTTGAGAGGCTGGAAAGGTAGTAGAGAGTGGAGGAGCATGAGAGCGCACCAGGCAGGCAGCGCTTGAATGGCAGAAATGCAGACTTCTAAAGAATAAGAAATGTTGAATAAATAAAAAGTATCGAGCTTTTTGAAAATTGCAGAACCTAACTTTTTGGAAATCACATTTAGAAGTTTACGTGTTTCAGGAATATAGCTATTTAAAAATTGCCATGTATTATTCAAGTTGGACACTAGGTACCTATTTGACAACATTTGCACAACTTTTTAAATTAAATATCACAAACATGAACGAAATAAAGAACTTAGGAGTTGATTTTGCTGGAATCTTCACCAATCAATCATTATTTAGGCTATTGGTACAAAGATCGATTCATGAATTTGAAACCTAAATAGTCGTATACTAACTGCCGATTTCTGAATTGAGAAATTCGCTAAGCAGATGAGTAAGTAAGTATCGTCCTGTCTCTGCAGATTTCTCACAAAAGAGCGTGACAGAACGACAGTTAAGTATTTGCTTAGCATAATTCTCAATTCAGAAACCGGGCCTAAGTGAAGCAAAATAAAAGAAAAATATGCATTGCAAGGTAATCGTTTTATTCCACCCACACCGCTCGGGCCCTAATAACAGCCACAGTTGCCGATGCCGTAGTTGCCGCATTCGTTGGGAGTGTTCCCGGCGATGGTCACATACCCTCCAGCGGGCAGAGCCCCGTTGAACTCGACAATGCCGATGACTGGCAAGTTGCCTTCGACGAAGGTGTTGCCACCGATCGGCAAAGTGCCCACAATTCCCAGTTCACCGTTGCCGTAGCCCCCGTAGCCACCGTTGCCGCTCGAGACGATGTTGCCAATGCTGCCAACATTGCCGATGCTCGAGACAACATTGCCAATGTTGTTTCCGCAGCCGGAGGAGATAACTTGGTTGGCTCCCCCGTATCCGAGGAGACCTTGGTTCAACGATTGGAGGCACTGGCCGTAGGCAGTCTGTAAGTAAGAAGTGTATTGTCTTGAGTTTGGTTTGATTCTTAAATCATTCTGGTTTTGGTAATCTGCCAAGGAGGAGTTCGAGAACAGCGGAGGAGTCTTTAAAACTGCCAAGGAACCGCGGTGGAATAAGATGCTTTAATCGGAAACCGCAGCGTAGGGTTGATAATCTGAAGTCAATTGCTGGCAGCGCATCTACAGGGTGCACTCTAAGTCGATAGCGGAACTTTAAGTAGGCTGTCTACTGATCACTACAAACAACTTGTACCAGGTGGCGAAAAAAATGGAGCGAAAAAAAATATCTGCTGATTCATACATTTGGCGCAGTACTGAGTCGACCTTTTGTATGGAACAGCAGATTTTTTTTTCGCTCATCGCGAGGATGTCTAAGGTTATAGAGCAAGGTGGTTTGCATTCCCAGGTTCTCTTAGTTCAGTCATTATAGATTTTACCCGTGAATAATTAGTTCTTGTTTTTTTTTTCGTAGGCCTCTAGGGGGGTCACTGAGATTGTAAATTAAAAAAGTAGACTGAATCAGGCCCCTGCTTATATACGGTTTTTTTTTACAGCAAAACCTAAGGACAACAATTGTAGGAAATTTGATTCTCTACAAGTTTGGTCCTCACAATTTTTCTTCTAGGATCGATATTTTGGAAATTAAACCTCATATTCAAAATATTATCATTATCTCCTATGTTCCACGTTTTACGGCATGAATGAAGTGAAACAAAGTTGTAGAGAATCAAATTCTGAACAATTTTGGAGACGTTCAAGATAATCATTCTACAAAAGAAAAAAGTGCAAAAAATAATACTGGGAAAAAGTTATGACTTTTAGACGTTCCGGAAGGAAATTCGTAAAAACACATTTAAAAAATCATAACTTGTAAATCTCGAAAAATCGCTGAACATACATGGGGTATTTTTGGATAGGACTAGGCGCGAGGAATAAAAAAAAATATTGACGTCGTTATTTGGACCTTCCTGTATTTTGAATTTTCGCGTTTTTCAGGTTTAATTTCCAAAATATCGATCCTAGAAGAAAAATTGTGATGAACAAACTTGTAGAGAATCAATTTTCTACAATTTTTGTCCTTACTGTTTTACTGTAAAATAAAAAATGGCCGAGTTATTCCAGAAAACCCGTTTCTCGAATATACGCAGGAGCCTGATTCAGTCTACTTTTTGAATTTGCACTCCCTGTGAACCCCCCGAGGGACCTACAAAAAAAAGTCTAAGAACTAATTATTCACGGGTAGGGTCGGTTTTTTTGATATAATGACTGAACTATCTCCCGACAGCTATGACTAGCAGGGAGACAATCACGGCTAACATGGTTTAATATAAACGATTGTTACCTGGATGAGGAGTGCTTGGGCGCACAGCACGAGGAGAGCAAGCTTAGTCATGTTTGTGTTATTCTTCGAACGGTGATTCCAGAATGACTCCTGCTGCGTAATGTTGACTATTTATATGGAACACATTTTATGATAATTGAAACGTGAGTGATAGTTATTATTTAAGTAAACTAACTATATTGTGGGAAAGGTAGGCGCCCATTGACCAATTTAGATAACACATTGTAAAATAGGCGATGCGCTTATTGCACTATTTCACATGAAGTTTTGTAACAAGACTAATCGGCACACTTAAATAAACGCGACTAACGTCAGTGTGTCATTCTGAAGTCAAAGCAGATTGAAGGAAGCATCATGTTCGGAAAAGTGATCCTGTGTTTGGGCAGCGTGCTAGCCATCGGTAGCGCACAGCAGTGCGGCTGCGGTGGCGGCTACAACTCGCCCTCCATAGCGCTCAACAGCGGACGCGGCTCGTGCGGCCTGTCGTCCGGCGGTATTGGTATCGGAAACGTTGAGTTGTTGGGTGGCGCTGGACTCGGTTACGGCTCTCAAGGAATCGACGCCCTGAGCATCGCTACTGGCTCGTCGTACGCCCCCAACGGAATCAGCCTGCTCGCCGACAACCTGGAGATCGCCGGACCAGTGGCCGTGAGCGGCGCTTACCCTATCCTGGGTGCAGTGTCTTTCGGCGGCAACCTGCCGACTGGCGGCCAAGGCCAGGTGACTTACAGCACTGGTTCGAGCGTCGGCTTGAGCTCAGGCGGCTGCGGATACGGCATGCCAAGTGCTCAGCCCACTATCTCCTCAGCGGCAATCAACAACTACGGTCTGTCTGGCGTGTCTGGCCTCAGCGGCATCAACAGTCGTTCTGGTCTCTCCAACGTCGGCTGCGGGTGCAATATCTTCTGAATTTGAACATGATGTTTATGACAATTAAATTCGACTCAGTCACGCAAACAATATCTTATTATTCCACATTATCAAATTTTACAAATATTTGTTACCCCGGGCCCTGAGCTCCGTTTTTAACGTTCCGTACTTCAAAAGGGAACATTATACGATTTTTTTTTTGTCCGATCGTCTGTTATTCGGTCTGTCAAGACCTCTTTTTTTGGGAACGCGTGAAGGTGTCAAGTTGAAATCAATATGAAATTATCAAGTCTGCTGGCCCTTGAAGCTCTGAAAAAAAAAAGCTACTAAGCTTCACTCAAAAGATATGGCCGTTTATTGCTGTATATTTCAAGTGTATCAAAAACCATTTTGGTGGGTACTTCCCGTTGACCTAGAATCATGAGATTTTGCAAGAAGCATGTCTTTTAGCACAAGTAAAGGAATAAGTCCAAAAACAGCAAATTTCTAATTACGTCACAAACATGGAGTCCCTAAAAAGGAATAGGGGGTCCAAATGTTTAAGTGGGACCACCGCATTCTGTGGGGTTCATTAAAAGAGCTTCATTGAAAGGGCTTCATTAGCATAAGCTAAAATATGAAGACAAAAGGCATATGAAATCAAAAGTGTGTCCACATGTCGATAGCTTTATTATCTGTATGTCTGCAACTATATTTTATCGTCCAAAGTTGAATAATTATCTTACATTCAATTAAAATATTGAACAGTGCGAGCGAGATACCTGCAGAGCTCCAGGGGATTCTCAAGCCATAAAGTCGCGTTTTTATTTCAAGACTTCTGTAATGGCCCGTTTTCATCAGACAATTAAAAGCTGAATTCAAAGTACTTGGTAGATGGCGCTCATAGGATCGGACATACAAGAACCGGGTTGTGGTTGTAAAATTTCGCTTACACAGATTAAAAATACCTACCTATCTTCAGAAAAAGCGAAATTTGAGAGCCATGAAAACGGTTCATTGTTTTCTTATATCTTGTGGTTTACCAACTTTACTACCTAGTAATTACCTAGTTTGTAGTAATAAATGCACAACTTACCTGAGCGTCTATGTGTTGTCGTGTATTCCATATCATTACCTACCACTAACCTTGTGTTCACAAACCTTTACAACAAAATAAATAATAAATGTAGGTAAAAGAAAAGTAACAGAGTACCTTAAATCCCTTTCTTAAGATGACACTAAAAATCTACTTGTAACAATGGATAACAACTTTGCTACTACGAGTTGCGTGTAAATTCACCCACACCAGGCATACACACACACACACACACACACACAAGCTTATGTTCGAACTTAAAAAATATTTTAATTTAATTTACCCGCCTACCAAATTTCATGATGATCCGACCAAATTTACTCAAGTTATCGTCGAACGAACATACATACAAACATACAAACGCCGGATTGTTCCAGTAGACTGCGTGAACTTCTCTCGCTTCGCTCGCTCGTTCAAATAAATTTATCTTAGGTATCTTATCTTACAAAAATATGATTTTTCGTTCCGATAAGCGACGTTCTACTGAAAAAGTAGGATTGTTCCACTTAATGCACCTGGGGTAAATCACCTGGGTGCATTAAGAGGGCGTTAGAGCACCATTTTCCCATACAAACTTAGTTCCGGTTTCATTTCTAAACTACAGGCTGGATTTTGCTGAAACTTGGTTTATATCAGTAGATGACAAATACGGAGGTTTGCAAATAGTTTTTACTAGTGGTTCGCCCCGAACTGTGAACTCGCGACCCCATATAAACTTAACAACCCGATATCTCGGCAACCCCTCGACCGATTTGGCTCATGTTCGAACTTAAAAATTCTTTTAATTTCATTTACCCGCCTACCAAATTTCATAACGATCCGACCAAATTTACTCAAGTTATCGTCGAACGAACATTCATACATACAAACATACAAACATACAAACATACAAACATACATACATACATACATACATACAAACGCCGGATTGTTCCAGTAGACTCGGAGAACTTCGCTCGCTTCGCTCGCTCGTTCAATGATAAGAAAAATAGCCTGAAAGAAATAAGAGCGATGCGTTTTTCGCGCCGAAAAAGGGGTTACTTTCAGCTGTTATTTACTGATATTATTACACTGTCTATTGGAGTCTATTGGACCTTGGGGACATCAATAATGTGTTGTACTTGACAGAAAAAAAAATTTGAAATACCTAATAAAATGTAGAAATGGCAGCTGAACTACGAAAAAATTTGGGAAAATAGATCTATTACATTACAACTACAACTACGGGGTGCACTCTAAGTCGATAGCGGAACTTTAAGTAGGCTGTCTACTGATCACTACAAATAACTTGTACTAGGTGGCGACAAAATGGAGCGAAAAAAATATCAGCTGTTTCATACATTTGGCGCAGTACTGAGTCGACCTTTTGTATGGAACAGCTGATATTTTTTTCACTCCATTTTTTTCGCCACCTAGTACAAGTTGTTTGTATTGATCAGTAGAGAGCCCACTTAAAGTTCCGCTATCGACTTAGAGTGCATCCTGTAGTTACTCGCGAAAGGACACGAACACACGTAGATAGACTCATACAGCCGCATTGCCTCTCACTTTTCCCGCGCCCCGTCTTGCTCTGGGTGAAACAGCTATAGAAAACAGCGTTTCACGCGCTTGGCCGTCACTGAGTTCCCACGGTCCTAAAGGGGACTCTTAAGTCTATACCTAGGAAACTGGGAAGTATCAAAAGGCAGTTTGGGAAGGGATGCCGAAGGTCGCATTTGTAAGCTCGGAGAGTAAGCATTTGTAAGGCCAGAAGAGATTTTATGACCCACAAACCAAAAAGCAGCTGGGGAGTGGGGATTAACCATATAAAAGATTTTTTTAATAAGTAGGTTTGTCATAAATTTAAATATTATGATAGAAAAAGATAGATAGAATATTCTTTATTGTACACAAAAACGAATTATTTGCAGAGAATTTTCTTAAAACTAATTAGTATACAATGGGCGGTCTTATTGCTAAAAGCAATCTCTGCCAGACAACCTTTGGATGGAGATCGAGGATATAATAAAATACATGGAAGGTAAGTGTACATAAATAGCATAGGAACATACAATAATTAAATATAGTAAAGGTGTTTTCTCAATAGTATGGGGCTCAGGCTAAGACTGAAATTAAACAAGGACCAGAAAAGATAGACTATTATTAAATATAAACCATATTTTAACAACCACTCCTCAATATCTTTATCTGGTTCCATGTATAAAATGTTTTGATTTGATTGCAATGCAACACACACTCGAACGATCAGAGCTAGTGAAGCTGGAGAAAAAAAAGTAGCTAGATACTTACTTAGTTTTAGATAGTAATAAGTATTTGATTTATACAGGGTGTTAAAAGACCGCCAACAGACCCGAAAGCTACGCATTCTAGGCACCAAAACAAAGTACTTTTTCGATAAAATATTGCTGGGAAATGATTTTGGTTTTTTAGGTTATAAATTTGAAAAATATTTTTTCACTCAAAGGATGTGTAACGCACAGAAGCCATACTGCGCAAGCGTAGGTATAAGTTTATGTTACTTAAGCTTGAAGTGCCGATGTTTAGAATACATTGCGGGTTGCAATTTTAATGTCGTTTTTTGTAAGAAATATTCATAATTTTGATATGGCTTCTTGAGAAGGTATGCTAAGAACTAGATACTGAATACATTTCGGCAAAAAAAAAGTTTCGAAAAGTCCGACTTTGAACCTCATTATCTCGGAAACCGTTGATTTACCAGGCATAGTTTCTTGGGCAAAAATGTTTCTTATGATGAGGACAATACGTGGTTTCCCGCTTTGTTGGCGGTCTTTTAACACCCTGTATACTTTTTTTACTTTTGATAATACCTATTTTGACGTTCAATGTAAATAATTTATTTATGGCATATTGAATAAAACTATTTGACTTTGACACACTCCACATTGACAAAATGGCGAACTCTGTGGTGTGCACAGAGCCGTGTGCACAGAATAGTGGAGCTGTCAGCTGTCAAAGTCACAGACTCATCAACACACACTAACATGCAAAACCAGAACTTACAGGTGGCTTTATTTAAAAAATAAATTTCTGTCAATAACTTACGCAAATAAATAATGAGGGTCTATGTCTCGAATGGCAAGTTTTACGCTATATTTTAATGATGTTATGTTTGTATTTTGGGTAAAAAATATTGTTTTAAAATCAAAAGCATTTACCTCGCTCGTGTAAAGCAGTATCTGAACGCCTATAATGGAACTTTTATGAAAACAAAAACTGTTCGTACACGAAAATAACACTGAAATAAAATCTTTTAGGCAGCAGATACTGTTCAGGAGATTTTTCTCTTCAATATTGGGGGGTCATAGTAAACTTTAAATCGAATGCAAAATAATAAAAAAATGGCCCAGAAAGAAACAAAACCTTTACAAAATAGATGTTGTGAGTTGTGACTAACATTACATAGTTACAATATACCCATTTAATAATACTATAAACCTACATATACCTACAAAAACGAGTAAACGTACAAACCAATATGTACAGATTAATACATATAATTATCATAAACGTACACAGATGTACAAAATACATACATATACAAAATAAATACACATATGCAACAACTATAGATAAAAAGTACTTTTTATAATTTACTGGTAATGTAGTGACTCTTTACCAATCCCTTAAAAATGGGTAAGGATTATTAAGAAGTTGTTTGATTGATTCGAATTTAATTGTCATAAACATTGTGTCCATAATTATTTAGTACATGTTAAGACCACAGCCAGCATTGGAGAGACCAGAGAGACTGTTGACGCCGATCAGGCCGTTGAGGCCAGACACGCCAGACAAACCGTAGTTGTTGACTGCCGCTGAGGAGATAGTGGGCTGAGCACTTGGCATGCCGTATCCGCAGCCGCCTGAGCTCAAGCCGACGCTCGAACCAGTGCTGTAAGTCACCTGTCCTTGGCCGCCAGTCGGCAGGTTGCCGCCGAAAGACACCGCGCCCAGGATAGGGTAAGCGCCGCTCACGGCCACTGGTCCGGCGATCTCCAAGTTGTCGGCGAGCAGGCTGATTCCGTTGGGGGCGTACGATGAGCCAGTAGCGATGCTGAGGGCCTCGACTCCTTGAGAGCCGTAGCCAAGTCCAGCGCCACCCAACAAGCCGGCGTTTCCGACACCAATACCGCCGGACGACAGGCCGCACGAGCCGATTCCGCTGTTGAGCACAACGGAAGGCGAGTTGTAGCCGCCGCAGCCGCACTGCTGTGCGCTACCGATGGCTAGCACGCTGCCCAAACATAGGATCACTTTTCCAAACATGATGCTTCCTTCAATCAGCTTTGACTTCAGAATGCCACACTGATATCAGTTACGTGTATTTAAGTGTGTCGTTTGGTGTGGTTACGAAACTTTATGTGAAAAGGTGCGTTGAGCGCATCACCTATTTTAAAATGTTCCATTATCTAAGTTGGTCAATGGGCGCCTACCTTGCCCAAAATAGTTAACTAAAAAAACACTATCCCTCACGTTTTAAAAGTTATGCGAATCATTGTGCAAGTGTCTAAGTTGTGTTCCATATAAATAGCCAACAAGACGCAGCAGGAGTCATTCTGGAATCACCGTTCGAAGAATAATCCAAACATGACTAAGCTCGCTCTCCTCGTGCTGTGCGCCCAAGCACTCCTCATCCAGGTAACAATCGTTTATACTAAACCTTCATTGCATGTTCACCTGCCATTGTTTCACTGCTTGCCATAGCTATAGCTCTCTTCCAGGTACTCCACATTGCTCAAACCTTAGAAATCCTCATCTGGTTGTGCTACCAGCAATCCACTTCAGATAGTCAACACTACGCTGCATCTACTCATTTATGGTCTTCAATCAACTTTCTCCTACCACGATTCCTTGAAAAATTACAATGCTCCTCCTCCATAAAAGTAGAATGATTTATGTGCAATCAAAAAACTTCTTACTTACAGACTGCCTACGGCCAGTGCCTCCAATCGTTGAACCAAGGTCTCATTGGATACGGGGGAGCCAACCAAGTAATCTCCTCCGGCTACGGCTGCGGAAACAACATTGGCAATATTATATCGAGCGTCGGCAATGTTGGCAGCGTTGGCAACATCGTCTCGAGCGGCAACGGTGGCTACGGGGGCTACGGAAACGGTGAACTGGGAATTGTGGGCACTTTGCCGATCGGTGGCAACACCTTCGTCGAAGGCAACTTGCCAGTCATCGGCATTGTCGAGTTCAACGGGGCTCTGCCCGCTGGAGGGTATGTGACCATCGCCGGGAACACTCCCAACGAATGCGGCAACTACGGCATCGGCAACTGTGGCTGTTATTAGGGCCCGAGCGGTGTGGGTGGAATAAAACGATTACGTTGCAATGCATATTTTTGTCTCTTATTTTGCTTCTCTTAGTATGGCTACCCAAGTTTCAAAGCTTGGTTGATGATTGGTTCGTGAAGATTCCAGAAAATCAACTGCTGAGTTCTTTGTCTCGTTCGTGTTTGTTCTATTGAATGAAAGAACTTGTGCATGTTAAATACCTACTGTCAATCTTGAATAATACAACGTGTTACAAAAGATACTAACTCTTTTTACAGGGTGTAACCTGCTGGTCAACATAATGACAAATCTGCAAAAAAAAGTTGAAAAACACAACTTTTTTTTTATAACCTCAAAATTGTAAAATTTTCTAAACTTTTTTGTTTTTGGTTTTGCTCCAATAAAAAAATATGGTTGTTTGCTTAGCTGTATTTTAATAGCTTCAGGCTGTTAAAACATAGAGAAACTCTATGGAAACAGTATTTTAAAAATACTTTCTCCCGTCACAGCGCTTACATTTTAATTATTTAAAAATCAACGGAACGTCATAGAGCTAAAAAATTATTTTGGTTGTGATCCCTATCATCAGGTACCATGACCCTGTAAAAAGAGTCAGCATCTTTTGTAACACCTTGTATAAATAAATCATCATTTAAAAAGAAAACGACTTCACTGGTGAAAAGGTACACTGTTATTATGTAATCTATCTATTGCATTGATTCCGAGTGATTTTCTGGTGTCCGTTGAGGACTTCCGTTCTCCATCTCCAAAGTTCTTCATCAGATCTTCACCATATTTTTAAGGACCCACGTGAGAAGGATACTCTTGCAAACGAAAAAAGAATCATCAAAATCGGTTCGCGTTGAAAAAAGTTCTGAGGTGACACACAAAAAATTATACATACGGATCGAGTTGAGTACCTCCTCGTATTTGAAGTCGGTTAAAAAAGTTAAGTGTGCGAGATACCAAGCCATCTGTGTGAGTGTGTGTATGTTTTGTTTTGACATCTCTGTAACTTTTTTTTTTTTTAAATTATGTTTCTGTGCAATAATAACTAGCTACTTAATTTAAAATATTTAAAAAGACCCAACATTTCACTGCAAATAAATTAGAATATCTCATAATAGCTGAACCGATTTTTATAATTATGTCTAAAAACCATCGCTAGAAAACGATAACAAAATGAAAACAAAAAGGCATCCAAATCTGTTCAGCCGTTTAAGAGCCACTACGGTGCCACAGACAGACATGCAGGGTAGGTTATCTGACACCACCAGTGGGGCCACTACCTCACACGATTAATTACAGACAGACAGACAGACAGACACACACACACACACACATACACACACATAGCGGTCAAACTTATAACAACCCTCTTTTTGAGACGAGACCGTACGACGGTCGACGACCGACGAGAGCTCGCACTGTCAAAAAGCTATCAGATGTCCAAGCCAATTTAGGCTTCTAATTCTATACGCCCTTACTCTACAAGCACTAACTTCACAAACTCTACACCTTAGTCAAAATATGACTGTGGCGTGGCCTATATGTATAAAAAACCGGGTTTTTTAGATATCAATAAAATCTGAAGTACATAGGTACGGTCGGCCACAATCTCAGATACCCCATGGCAGCTCTTATCGCGCGCGGCATAAGGGCGCCAATCGAACAAAAAGGAGTATCTGAGGCTGTGGCCGACTGTACCTATAAGAGCTATTAATAAGTCCACTATTGATATAATATCCCGAGAATTTTGTTCATCCTACTTTCCTACTTCCTATCCTACTTCCTACTTATATTAGGGGTATAAATGCAAAAGTTTGTAAGTGAGTGAGTGTGTTTGTAACTCATTCACGCTGAAACGGCTGGACAGATTTGGACGAAATTTGGAACGGAGATAGCTTATACATCAGTTGGGCTTCTCGAGCCACATTCGCGCACATCGCCGTAGAAGTCCCCCTACAAATCCAGAGGTCGCCGTCATCGGATCACGATGAGGAGGACATCATCATCATCATCATCATCATCATACATCAGAATAACACATAGGCTACATATTATCACGCTATACACATACAATGACGTCGGACAGCTCTACTGCGCTGAATGTGACCGGGTTTTCAAAACAAAGTTCGGCCTGTCCACTGTCCAGCCACATCAGAGCACACGCTAGGAAGCAGTGACGGTCGCTGACGACGAGGAGGCCATCATCATCATCATCATCACGCTAAACACTTATGGGTAATGTAAACCAGCTATCTTGTTTTTTTTTAAACTCGCTCGGGACAGGACTTGAACCCGCAACCTCTTGAATACCGCATTGACAGTTAGGTACTTGGTTCGGTAGAGCGCCTGCACGGTATGCAAGTTGTGGGTTTAAGTCTTATATGAAAACAAAAAAGGGAAGATACGGCACATTCTTACTAGCAGCCGTGAAAAAATGGGCTCGAACGCACTCATGCACATAAACTCACACAGCTTTAACTCGGTGAATAAGCGATACACTAAACCAGTCATACTCAAAGTGTGGTACGCGAACCCTTAGGGGTTCGTCATTTGATGGTAGGGGGTACGCGAAAAGATTTACGTAATGGCGGCTGGATGGCTGGCTACCACACGCACAGCTAGACAGGAAGAATATCCCGAACTCTCACGAAAAGCGGTGAATTTTCTTTTACCCTTCGCAACAACATACTTATGTGAGAGTGGGTTTTCACATCTAGTTATGATATTTGGTGATTGGTTTCACTACAGAAAAAAACCCAAGTACAGAAATCGACTTAATGTAGAGCCAGAATTAAGATTAAAATTGACCAAAATTGCTCATAAAATCGACTCCATTTGCAACAAGAAACAAGCCCATCCATCACATTAATATTAATAACATATTTATTTCTGTTTTTCTTTTTAATCTATATTTATTTCTTTTATTAAAATCTTTTAAAATAAAAAACCGTGTTAACTAGAATTTCTTATCTAATTTTGACGGACCGGTGTTAGGGGTTCGCAGTTCTTTGGGAACTTAAACGGGGTACTTGGGGCCATAAGTTTGAGAAACCCTGCACTAAACCAACAAGCCCGAGCGAGACAAGAACAGTGTCCAACCGGCGGTGACTGAATGAAAGTGAGTCCATGGACTCAGTTTTGCAGGTCCACGCGTAAAGGGTGAGTGCCGTATCTTCCCTTTTTTGTTTTCATCTAAGGTTTAAGTCCTGTCCCGAGCGAATATTTTCAACTTATAATACAAATCTTTATACATGTCCGTCCTTGTATTAAACATAGACTTACTACACCTAGACGGAGTCCGTCCATTCAAAACGCCGCCCGAAATTGAGGCGCCTCGCTTTGTATGTGTGCGTAAAGCTGCTGACTGTGACATTCGCCTACACAACACATGCACCCTAATAATGCTGCCAGCGTAATAAGCTTTTCACAATATTGTGACTTTCCTTCTGGTTGGTAAGGTGATAAACATATTAAATTATGTTTGCGGACAAGAAGTCCATGTTATTTACAGTAACATTTCTCAATATTTGTGCGTATGAACTTTAAATCTAGGATCTGCAATCTAAACAAAAAAAGTTATCTGTTGTACGGTTGTACCCGACTGCCCTAGAAGGAGGTTTATGTTTTTTGAGTATATGTATGTATGTATGTACATTTCTTTGACACGCTCTGCAGCCTAAGCGACTTGATGGATGCGAAGTGTCGTTAGATTCATCTTGATTGTAAGAGTGACACTGGGTAGATCAAAAAAACAAAAATAGCCGATTTTTAGCCCCAAACAAAGGTATTTTTTATTTTTTTAAACCTATCGAGTGGAGAATCAAAATTAAGGGTTTTACAATGGCTTACAAAAATATATAGGTACAACTTATGTTTAAATGTAATTTGAAATGAGAAATGCTACACAACTTTGCTTTCGGGGGAATTTATTTAGGTGCAGATATCTCCTAAATATCTCATAAACGGCTGAACCGATTTTGATGAAATATGTTACTGAACCATTGCTAGGAAACCTTCGTTCATATAAAAAAAAACTCATCCAAATCGGTTCACTCGCTTAAGAGTTACGCTGCCACAGACACACACACATTCACACAGACACAGCGTTCATACTTATAACACCCCTCTTTTTGGATCAGTGGTTAAAAAAAAATCAAAATCGGTCCGAAAGGTAAAAAGTTATTGTTATAAAAAAGCTACACAAATTGGAAACCTCCTACTTTTTTGAAGTCGGTTCATAAGTCGTTCATTGTTAAAGGAAAACTAAAACAAAGCTCTCTAGATTGATATTTCTAATATTGTTTTTTTGTGTATTGTGATTTTTGACATTCTACCTACTGGCAACCCCATAAAACATGTTGAATGTCATACGGAAGAAAAATTTTGAATCTAAATACGATCTTTTTCGACATAATATAAAGTGGAATCGTTGTTATTACTGGTGTAAAGTGATCCTCGTGCCTTCATCTTTCTTATCCGTGCTGTTTCTGCAGCCAAACACAGCAAAAACCCGTCATTTTGAATAAAATTGCAGGAGCCCTGTTCGCTAGAAAGTGACCTTGAACACTGACATGCTGTTTTAGAAAGCGTACCAATTTGGTATGCATTTATTTGCTTCACTTTGCGAGCACTGATTGCGATTCTAGGTGTCCTAATTCTATGGTATTAAATATCTTATCTTTGTTAATAAAGTTTTGTAATTTTCTTTATAGGCAAATAACTTTCATTATTTTTAATGTTAAACCTAAAGGCCGAGTCCCACAGAGAGCGAAGCTTAGATTGGGCTAGCTAGACACATCTAGCCATGTTTAGGGAGTTTATTTTTTTAAAGGATTTAGGGCGATTTACCCGAGCCGAGCAACGCTCCCAGAAAAACAACAACTCTCTTGCGAAGCCGAAGGCCGAACTGGCTCTAGTGAGGCCATAGGCCGAGCCCTGGGGGTTGGCACGCGTAGCATGGGCACAAGGCATAGGCCCGGTTTCTGAATTGAGAATTTTACTAAGCAAATACTTAAATATCGTTCTGTCACGCTCTTTTGTGAGAAATCAGCAGAGACAGGACGATACTTATATATAATTGCTTAGTGAATTTCTTAATTCAGAAACCGGCAGTTAGTCACCTAGTTTTGTAAAAACACGTCATCTCGCAAGGACGAGTCAATGTGTACCCTACATGAACGAGCCGTGGGTATAATAACGAACACATAACAATGTGAAATAAAGGATAAGATATTTTTGCGTGATTGATTTGTATTTAATCATCAGTAGTCATGGTCTTATTGAGCATCTAGAAGCGCCCGCAGCCGACGTTGTTGGAGAGACCAGAGAGACTGTTGACGCCGACCAGGCCGTTGAAACCAGACACGCCAGACAGACCGTAGTTGTTGACTGCCGCTGAGGAGATAGTGGGCTGAGCACTTGGCATGCCGTATCCGCAGCCGCCTGAGCTCAAGCCGACGCCGGAGCCCGTGCTGTAAGTCACCTGTCCTTGGCCGCCAGTCGGCAGGTTTCCACCGAAAGACACCGCGCCCAGGATAGGGTAAGCGCCGCTCACGGCCACTGGTCCGGCGATCTCCAGGTTGTCGGCGAGCAGGCTGATTCCGTTGGGGGCGTACGACGAGCCAGTAGCGATGCTCAGGGCGTCGATTCCTTGAGAGCCGTAGCCGAGTCCAGCGCCACCCAACAAGCCAGCGTTTCCGACACCAATACCGCCGGACGACAGGCCGCACGAGCCGATTCCGCTGTTGAGCACAACGGAAGGCGAGTTGTAGCCGCCGCCGCAGCCGCACTGCTGTGCGCTACCGATGGCTAGCACGCTGCCCAAACACAGGATCACTTTTCCGAACATGATGCTTCCTTCAATCTGCTTTGACTTCAGAATGACGCTCTGACTCTATGCTCAGATATTTATGGCTAACCTTCTGTTTAGTTACGAAAGTCTGTACGATGTGTAATTATGCGTAACTATGCATACAGCGTTCACGAATTTTTAAATGTCTTATCTATGTTGGTCAATAGGTTATATCCTTTTCTTTTAGATTTACCAAATTGGCGTTATCACACACGTTTCGGGTGTCAAGCCTAAATATCGTACAAGTGTCTTTCTCATATAAATAGTAGAATAGACGAAGCTGGAGTCATTCCGAAATCACCATTCGAAGAATAAGAAAAAATGACGAAGCTCGCTCTCCTCGTGCTGTGCGCCCAAGCACTCCTCATCCAGGTAACAACCCTAGATCACCCACACTTACATATTTTCAAGACAATACAATCTCGAAAGAAACGTGTAGACTAGTGGTTCGCCCCGAACTATGAACTCGCGACCCAATATCTCAGCAACCCCTCGACCGATTTGGCTCATGTTCGAACTTAAAAATTCTCTTTGCCTCATTTACCCGCCTACCAAATTTCATGATGGTCCGACTAATAAATTTTACTCAAGTTATCGACGAACGAACATTCATACATACAAACATACAAACATACACATATGCAAACATACAAACATACATACAAACATACATACAAACACCGGATTGTTCAAGTAGACTCGGATAACTTCGCTCGCTTCGTTCGCTCGTTCAAAAAGAGGCACTTGAAAAAAGATGCATTTCAAAAGTTTGAAAGTGCTACTTGTGGGCGATGAAATATTTTTTCATCATAAGCTTTCATAATATCAGACCACAACACACGTTACAAACTTGAGGTCTTGATGGTTGGTGGTTTAGGTACTATTTGGACTATACAACGTGTTACAAAAGATACTGACTCTTTTTACAGGGTGTAACCTGCTGGTCAACATAATGACAAATCTCCAAAAAAAAGTCGAAAAACACAACCTTTTTTTGTTAACCTCAAAATTTAAAAATTTTCAAAACTTTTTTGTTTTTGGATTTAGCTCCAATTAAAATATATGGTTGTTTGCTTAGCTGTATTTTAATAGCTTCAGGCTGTTAAAACATAGTGAAAGTCTATGGAAACAGTATTTTAAAAATACTTTTCTCCCGTCACAGCGCTGTTATTTTAATTATTTAAAAATCAACAGAACGTCATAGAGCTAAAAAAATATTTTGGTTGTGATCCCTATCATCAGGTACCATGACCCTGTAAAAAAAGTTAGCATCTTTTGTAACACCTTGTAGTATGGTAGCATAAGTACCTATAAATGACTAGTTATAAAATTTTACTGCATTGCTTTAAGATTATTGTGACAAAGGCGCATAACGCTGACCAAGCACTGTACTCAACGCTATAAATGTTGATGCACACAAAATTCTACTGTATTAACTACTACGGACTTTGACTAAAGTATCCCATCACCCTGCTCGTGCACCACTCGTAACCCCCTTCAAGTCGTATCACCTTTCAGGACGTACCTTCACACATTTCCAGAAGTTGCTATATGATTGAGTCTTCCAGAGTCTTGCCTTCCAGCACTCCAATATCTTTACCTTGTTACAGAATGCCTACGGCCAGTGCCTCCAATCGTTCAACCAAGGCCTTCTCGGCGGGTGCGGAGGCAACCAAATAGTCAACCAAGTCGGCAACGTTGTATCCAACATCGGCAATGTGGTGTCTAGCAACATCATCTCGAGCAACAACGGTGGATTCGGAGTAGGGTTTCTCTTCGAGAGTTCTCGAACCGAGAATTCCCGGGAAATTTTGCCTTACTCGAGACGAGAAAAAAGTGATCGAGAAATCGAGAAATCGAGAAATTCAGTCGAAAATTTTAAAAACTTAATAACGCGCTTGCGCTCGCGCGCGGCTGTGTTTATGTTGTCTTGGGTTTTCTTTTTATAAACTAGTATAATTATGTTGCTTCGACCGTTTTATTTCAATTCTTATATGGTTATTTGTTGTATTGAACAAAATAGATGATCGTTTGAGTTTCAGTTTAAATAAAAGCAGCGTGTCAAAGAGCCAAGTTCAAGAACGACTTTAGTTTTCATATGTTAGTCATGATAAGTAGTTAGTTTACTAGCCGTCAAAACTACCCGAGTAAATGTTGAGTTTCAATAGGTCATTCTACTATTTAAATGTCATATTTTTAAATATCAAACATTGTTGTAGCAGTAAAAAAACAATTGATTGTGTTTTAAAATGATGTTATGCGTTAAACGCAATGACGTGCGTTACGTGTTTATTATAAATAAATTTAAGGATTGTCTACAGAACTTGGCGGCAGCCATTTAGATCTCAATTCTTTTGTCGGTGAACTTGTCAACCACATATAGGGTGGCCCAAACATAGACGTCGAGCGAGAAAATCTAGATAGCTGACACCGAGGGCTACCCGAATCACCCCCATGTATGTTCAGCCATTTTTTGTCGTTTAGAAGTTATGGAGCTTTTAAGGTTTTTTTGAAAAAAAAAAAACCTAGCATTGGATTTTATTTTCTAACTGTTTTTTCTTTCGACTTTTCAGAGATATTTTTTATTCTTTAGGGTCTCAGATAATTTATCTATTACCAGAAAAATTATAATTAGCTATGGACTTCTAGAAGTTACCGCGATTTCGATCCAAAGTCCAAAAATATTGTTTTCGAGAAATCATCACTGGAATAGTTTGTATGGAGAAAAAATTAAGTAGAGGTCTGAAGGATTTTCTTTTAATTTCAAAAACTTTCCCAAAGCCTTAGTGCTGTTTGTGACATTGCTTTTAGAAGATATTTTATTTGTTTTTTCCAAAGAAAAAGACTATTTAGTCCTAATTGTTTGCAATAATGATAAAAAGATCTCGCTAGAGTTTATTTCGCTAAATTAAAGTTTTCCAAAGTTAAAGTCACATGAAACTAAAAATGAACGTTGTTGATTGATAAATGTTGTTGAATATTTCATAAAATGCGTAGTTTTATTGTTAAGTCACACATATTTTTCAAAATTTCCATATTTCTCGACAACCCGGGAATTCCCGGGAAATAGTGGTCGAGAATTCTCGTGCTCCGGGAAATAAAAAAGGTCGAGAAATGAGAAACCCTAATTCGGAGGCTATGGCGACGGACAGTTGGCGGTTTTGGGCGAGCTGCCGATTGGAGGCAACACCTTAGTGGAAGGCAACCTGCCGGTTGTGGGTGTTGTGGAGTTCGATGGTGTGCTCCCTGCTCTTGGATTCGTGTCCATCGCTGGCAGAACCCCCTGCCAGTGCGGCGGCTACAATGTGCTCTACTGATTTGCATTTACGGACTGAAATAAAACGACACACACCTTTTGGCAGTTATGAATGCTGTTTACTCTTCGCTTTCCCAAATATGCTATGAGTCTTTCTACGAACGTAAACATCATCTCTATTAGTTAGCTCCACCTTGATTCCGTGGCTTTTGTTGTCAATTGCGTCACTACAACGTGTTATAAAACATTCTAACTCTTGGTGTAACCTACTGGTCAACAGGATGTCAAGTCTCTAAAAAAGTATATTTTTTGTACTATTAGTTAAAAAAAAAATATATTTTGTGTGTGTAGGTGCATTTTCATAGCTTTGAATTGTTAAAACATTGTGAAAGTCAATGAAAACAATCTTTAAAAAATACTTTTCTGCCGCCACAGCGTTCACATTTTATTAATTTAAAAATCAGCGGATCGCCGTAGAGCTAAAAGTATATTTGAACGAGCGAGCGAAGCGAGCGAAGTTCTCCGAGTCTACTTGAACAATCCGGCGTTTGTATGTATGTATGTATGTATGTATGTATGTATGTATGAATGTTCGTTCGACGATAACTTGAGTAAATTAAGTCGGATCGTCATGAAATTCGGTAGGCAGGTAAATGAGGCAAAGAGAATTTTTAAGTTCGAACATGAGCCAAATCGGTCGAGGGGTTGCAGAGATATGGGGTTGTTAAGGTTATATGGGATGAGAGAGGGCGCCACTGCTGCCTCTCAGTAACATTAAAATTGTGCTAAAAAGTGATTTTAAAAGTGATAAAAACGTAAATCTAATCAGTAAACAGTGAAACCAGTGATAAAAACTAACAAAAGTGAACTATAAATACAAATTCTGTTTGGAAACAATATTGTGGATATCGGACGTAAAACTCAGTGGAAACAATAAAAATAAACTTTTACGGGTCGCGAAATAATCCGTAACAAGAACTGTATTTTAATCCAAAAAATTTTGCTAATTGCTAAGGTCCAAAGTACACCAGATTAGAAAATTCAAAACAGCGCCATCTATTTTAAAAATATATATCTTTTATTCTTTTTTTTCTATATATATATTGTTATTCTACTTCCTAACAGAGGGCGTGACTAAAGTTTGTTTATCAGAGCCATCTAGTGTTCAAAATTATAAACCAAAAAGTCCTTCTATGCAACAATAGAGGTCGCTTTACTTCAAAACTACAAAAGAGTCCTATACATATCCTATATTAAAATGGAAGAAATACTAGATATACTACAAAAATATCCAAAATGATCTAGAGGCACAAAAACTTGAAATAAGATAAAGCGGCGAACAAGTTACAGAAAACATTCAATGTGAAATGAAACAAAATGAAAAAATAATTTAATATCACATTAATTGGATTGTTGTACTACGGCGCGCGTGGGGACGTATCCAACACGTAGAGGCCCGTTTGACAACTTTGATCTGATCTAAGGTGGTGCACCTGTTGGGTACCCCTGTTGGGTCCAGAGTGCAACCAAACACACAAAAATACACCTGAGAATCCCCATCAGGTGCATCACCTACATTGACCTGGTGCGACGTGACCATGCGCATCCTTAAGGTCCATTCTGCGAGGGCACCATACACCAAAATACACTCGCAGTACTTTCCCGTCAAGTGTACAGGTCACGCCGACCTGATGCAATGTGGGTACACAAATTGGGTCTACCACCTGAGCACACCACAACACAAAATGCACTCTGGTGGCTTTCCCGCAATGAACACAGGCTATTGTAGAGTTGGATGGGAGCAAAGAATTGGGTTATGGGGTTGCATATGGATGAACTGGGTAACTGGGCTATGGGGTTGAGACAACGGTCGTCTGCCATTAAAATGTCTCAAGTAATTAAATCGGCAGACGGTGACTTGCTGTTCACTAAATGGGCCACCTAAATAAGCCGCCGCTTATGGGTCTACCCCTGGACAGCAAGGTGGCAACATCGTTGTGAACATCTCAGGGTGTCGAGAGGTTTCTACCCAGTGACTGTAGTGATAGCCACAGTGCCAGTGACTGTAGTGCGCCGCTTTCTACCCAGTGACTGTAGTGATAGCCACAGTCACAGTGCCAACTCGCGTCTTATGCATCTTTCACTTCCATCCTGCGAGCATATTATAGCTCTTGCGCTCCACTCTGGACTCTGGACGGCCGATAAAGGCAAGCCAGAGGTGAGGGTCCCGGTCCTCTTGGATTCCAATCCACTCTTGTACAAAGACGTGGATGCGAGGACCTTCGGAAGACTCGGGTCCGTGTTACCGCCACATACCAACAGCTCGCCACAAGCTGCCCTGCGATGGAGGAACCATAATGGTCCCTTCATTCCCTTAGTCGCCTTTAACGACACCCACGGGAAGAAATGGGTTGGTCCAATTCTGTACCTCCCGGGAACCC
This sequence comes from Zelleria hepariella, assembly GCA_949319315.1. NCBI lineage: Eukaryota > Metazoa > Arthropoda > Insecta > Lepidoptera > Yponomeutidae > Zelleria > Zelleria hepariella. The sequence goes on along the minus strand of OX439385.1, from coordinate 2,272,782 downwards.
GGGGGTTATTATTATTATTATTATTTAAGTTTATATGGGGTCGCGAGTTCATAGTTCGGGGCGAACCACTAGTTAGGTTGTGATCACCGGGTGCTATTACAAATCTTTTTACAGGGTAATCCCTGTAAAAAGATTTGTTTTGTAACACCTTGTATAAACGTAATCATTACATTATCATTACAGTAAGCAACCCTTGCGCTGATGCGGATGTTTCAGGATTGCAATATAGCTTACTGTCATAATATAGGTGTGCGTATAGATTTGTAAGCAAGATTTCAGATTTACGTACGCACGAGACATTCAATGATAAGTAATCAAGGTAGGTATTGTCGATTGAACAATATTCGTTAGACGTCTGTTTTGATACGTAAAGTGCGTAGATATGTTGACAAATAAATTCCTATTGATCTAGCAATGACAATTGACATTCTAGAAAGACATAAAATATATGTACCGTATCAAGCCATCAAGGTGAGGTCTGTGTTTAGTTTTGTCTGTGATAAATTGATACCTACTAAAGTAAATATTAGACGAAAAAAGATTTTACGTTCAAACTCACTCATGCAGACTTTAATTTAAATCTGTCAAGCTTTACGTAAATGAAAACAGAACTGCATTTGTATGGGTGGTTTGAGGACCATTGTAGCTGTAAAGGATTTCAAAAAGGAATACAAACCAGTTTAATTCACAAAATAATCATTTATTGCCAAGAAACCAACGAAACGTGAGTCGGCGAAGGGTCGATGAAACGTTCATCGGAGAAAAGTGCTGTCGGCGAAACGTGATTCGGACAATCGTGCGCCGATGAACCGTGGTAAATTCAATTTCGAAACCCGAATCAGTAGTTAAAAGAGTACTGGCTGCAGTCGCAAGGGGTGCAGCCGGAAACGGAGACGTAGCCGCTTGCTGGCAGATTGCCGTTGAACTCCACCAGCCCGATGATTGGCAAGTTGCCGTTGAGGTAGGTGTTGCCACCGATGGGCACTTCGCCGACGATGGCAAGCTGACCGCTGCCGGAGCCGCCGAAGCCGGCGCCGACCAAGTCGTTGCTGACGCTGCCAATGTTTGAACCGCAAGAGGTAACCACGTTTGATGGGACGGTGTTGTAGCTAATGTTGGAGCCGCAGGTGGAGACCGCGCCGGCGTTGTAGCCAAGGTTGGAGCCAATGTTGTAGCCAACGTTGGAACCCAGACCAAGGCCACCTCCGCAAGAGTTGCCGCCGCCGTAGTTCAGAACCTGAGGCTGGCTATAGCCGCAGCTCTTACTGAAGACCGCCTGGGAACGTACAATAATTATGGTTATAACGGGCCACTTTAACCAAGGGTTCCAAATTAGTACAAACTTAAATCAGCTGTGCAATGATATAAAACATTAAGGAAGATAGCCAAACACCAGGTAAAGATCTTGCAAGTGGCACTGATCCGTCCTCACACAGATAGCTAATGTGTGATATATCCCCTAATACGAATGAATGATATATCATCTAAACCCTAATACCGTAATGGCCCTGATCGACGAGCGAAGGGGATGAAAATTCATTCAACGGATGGAAATTCTTCCAGCAGTAGGCTTACTCGGCATTTTTACTACCTAAGCACGGCCAAGTCCGGAGCCAAGTGAGGGTTTCCTTACAATGTTTTCCTTCTCTTCGCAAAATAAGTAAGGGGTTTAGATGTGAATATTACTTTCGATATAAGTCGATATTACCTGGATGATGAGCACCTGAGCGCAAACAAAGAAGAAGGTAAGTTTAGTCATGACGCTATTGTAGTTCTTTCAGTTGTAGCCTGAGAATGATTCCCTTAACAACTTCACCTATATTTATATCAATAACAACTTCAAGTTGGGTTTGTAAGCCAAAACGTGCGATTATACGTATGACGTAATTTTTTGACGTCAAAACTATACCGTACGAAATTGTATCGGTTTTAGCGGTTAAACTTTTGCCTCATAACTAGGCGAATTCTGATAACGACAAAACTGCGCCTAAAGCACGTACTATTAATGCTGTCGATAATAGCAAAGTGAATTTAGATCTTTTACGCAAGTTTCTTTCTATTTACAGTTAAGAAAGTATAAAAAGGTTGGCTGATTTTGAAGAAAGCATCACACTTGTTTTGTGAGTCTTGCAAACAACTTGTAAAAAATGTCATTCAAAACTTTCGTTGTCTTTGCGGCTACCGCTCTTCTGGTGCAGGTAAAAATATGCTAGTTGCCACCACTTACGAAAAGGGCTGGATTAAGCCATAGAAGTCCCTAGGCCGTGATTCGGGCTTCAGGATCCCTCTAGGTTCGGTTCGGTAATTGGCACTTTGAGATACATCATGTGCCACGAAAGATGAAACTCTCCCGCCCCGACGACGCCCGGTCCCTTCCCGCACTCAGACAGACCTCATACCGCTAAAGAGACCTATAAATTGTCTACTGCACAAGTCAAAACGCGTGGTGTGTAAAATCTCATCTTTGATGGCGCGTATTTACCACACGCGACAGGTGTGCGTCAATACAACAGCATGGCGAAAGATTCCAACAGTGCACTCGCTGCTTGAATCTTTTTTTGATCTAGTTAGTGACACATGGTTGGCCACCGAGTTCAGTCGTTTCTCTGATCCCTACGCTTTACATTACTGGAGGCCCTGACGTAACGTAGGCAGGGCTGGCATCGCAAGGTCACCAGTACCTAAGAGAATTGGACAAAAGTGCAACGCTGCAAACAGCCGAACATGTGCAAAGATCAGTGTTTTACAATGCAAGGGAGATATTATTATAATAGACGTTTGTTCGAGTGAATAAGAATGAATAATAAATTGAAATGGGAAACCGCCGACACAGCGCGATACGGAATATAATTTTAGAGCAGCAATTTTATTGGTCGCGAGAGCAATGATAGCGTTATTTCATTGGCCATGAGGGCTAAATATCGTACATTACGCAATGACAACCTTTGTGGACCAGTTCGCTTACCATCACCTCTCTTTTTCAGACCGCCTACAGCCAGCAGTGTGGCTGCGGCTACAGCAACCAAGGCATCTCCCCCATTTCCAACGGCATCGGATATGGCTCTGGAATCTCCTCGGGCAACCTCGGATATGGCTCAGGAGTCAACACTGGCTGCGGTGGCAGCGTCAGCTATGGCACCAACTCTGGTATCAACGTGGGATCTTCAAACTTAGGCAGCATCTACCCGCAAGGCTTGGAAGCGCTAGCCATTGCTGTCGGCTCAACTTACGCTCCAAGCGGCATAAGCGTGCTGGCTGACAACTTGGAGATCGGTGGAAATTTGATCGTGTCAGGGCAGTTGCCGGTCATTGGCTGTGTGTCTGTATCTGGTGATGTCCCCACTGGTGGTCAAGGGCAAGTCCAGTACAGTACTGCCTCGAATGTCGGTTTGACCTCAGGTGGATGCGGCTATGGTCTCGCGACCAATGTCCCCAATGTGGGATACGGTAACTCTGGTATTGTTGGCAACAGTGTTTATGGAATTGTTGGCAACAGTGGTTTGGAACTTGTAGGTCGGGGTGGATATAACGGCTGCGGATGCGGTCTGTAAGATGTGGTATGGGGATAATGTTTTTAGCGTGATTAAATACAACACATTTTCGTAAGCATATTTGGTCCTATCATTTTTTTGTCCATTTCTTCCCTTCTTTTTTCCCATAATATTTTTACATAGCGTGTATCTCTAGAAGTTACACCAAGGTGTTTCATGGGTGTCACACGATCAAACGCATTGCGCACCTGATGCATAGCTATAGAGAGAGTAGGATCAAGGTTACTCCAAGTGGAACACAATGAAAGAGAAGTTCTGGGGTTTGAATGATGACAGGAGTTTTATTATAACCAGGGATTACGTGGTAATAAAGAGCAAGATGGCGTCGAGTGCGACGTGGGATAAAAAACACTTACTCAAAAACGGATTCGTGATTATAACAACCGTTAAAAGGTAAGCATTAACTTTAAATGATAACAAAAAGCATTTGTCTGTCACCGAAAATCATCAATAAAAAATTGAAGTTAAAAACTAAAACCCGACTACTAAAAGGCTTAAAACAAGACCTGCTTATCCTTAAAATAGACTCATAGATAATTAATCGTAGTCGGAGGCCATCGGTTTATTAAATGCGAATGTGGTGTCCTCCGACTACGATTAATTATCTATGAGTCTATTTTAAGGATAAGCAGGTCTTGTTTTAAGCCTTTTAGTAGTCGGGTTTTAGTTTTTAACTTCAATTTTTTTTTTGAGCTTTTTAGTAATTCATTTGGATTATCACCCAGAATAGAACCAAGAAGGGCAAAAAAAAACACATTTTGGAATTTTAGTTCTATTTGTTATGTTGACGCTACATGTGTTATACATTTTTGAAAAGGTCTTTTAAAGCCCTTTCATTTGATACCCATGACGATGGTATGCGATAATTTTTATTTTTAGGCCCACCACTTTAGGGCGCAGCACAGCCGCCATCTTGTTTTTTTTTCAAAATTAAACTATCCTATGTTACCTGGGTGATTAAGACGAATCCAACGACACCTCATTTGTTGAAATCGGCCGAGTAGTTTAGGCTCTGCGAGGGAACAGATGAACACACAAACATACATACCCACATACATACATACATACATACATACATGCATACATATATACATACATATATACATACGCTGCTAAAATCATAACCCTCATTTTTGCTTCGCGTAGTCGGGTAAATATACAACCGCATCAAAATGCAGCATAGCACATAGGCTACATATTATCACGCTTTTACACTTAGGAGCAAAGTAAAGCACACATCTTTTTTCTGTAGTCCACGCGGATGAAGTCGCGGGCAAAAGCTAGTTTTAAATAAAACTACGTGGAAGATATTATATTGAAAACAGAGATAAATAGAGATCGGTGCAAGGATTCATCTTCTTTTAGTGCCTCTACGAATGTCGATTGGCTGTCAGCATTCCATATACCTCTATTCCTTGCCAAGTGAAAGGTCTTCAACGCTGGCCACATCCGTCCAATCCGTGATGTTTCTAAGACTTCCTTCTTCTTCCAACATCACCTTAATATTGTTAAGGAATTTTTACTCCAAGATACCTACCTACATATAAACTAATTCCACATGGACCAAACTAAGTCCGCGTGCTTTGCTTTGCAAAAAGCTAGAGAGGAAATCTTATAATGCTAAGAGGGCAAAGTTGGGTTTTATAATGAAGTAACATCGCATCTTAACTTTGCCCTTTGAGGTCAGAACCTAAGCCTGTCCCAAGTGTCCATTGTATCCGAAGTTTTAATAGCTAGTCCTCTGTTTTATCATTGCAACGGTGACATCATTTGCAGGCCACCTAAACATAAGAACATCCTTGAAACAGTTAGATCCTGACGTGATAACCATGACTATGACCAGAGACCTTTGCAAATACCAGGCACCCTACCTATGCAATGAGTGGATGACATCCGGGAACGAGCGGATAACTGTTTAACCCAGCCAGAGAAATAAGTAACGTGAGAGTGGCAAGGTACCTAATAAAGGTATTCAAGAATAAGAAGAGTGTTTGTTGCATTTATGTTTAATCGTCATGAGGATGAGGTTGTATTCAGCGTCTAGAAGATACTGCATCCGCAGCCGACGTTGGAGATACCAGAAAGACTGTTGACGTCGACCAGACCGTTGAGGCCAGACACGCCAGACAGACTATTGACGCCAGAAATACCGTAGTTGTTGATTGCGGCTGAGGAGATAGTGGGCTGAGCACTTGGCATGCCATATCCGCAGCCGCCTGAGCTCAAGCCGACGCCCGATCCCGTGCTATAAGTCACCTGGCCTTGGCCGCCAGTCGGCAGGTTTCCACCGAAAGACACCGCGCCCAGGATAGGGTAAGCGCCGCTCACGGCCACTGGTCCGGCGATCTCCAGGTTGTCGGCGAGCAGGCTGATTCCGTTGGGGGCGTACGACGAGCCAGTAGCGATGCTCAGGGCCTCGAGTCCTTGAGAGCCGTAGCCGAGTCCAGCGCCCCCCAACAAGCCAGCGTTTCCGATACCAATGCCGCCAGACGACAGGCCGCACGAGCCAATTCCGCTGTTGAACTGTACGGAAGGCGCATTGTAGCCGCCGCAGCCGCACTGCTGTGCGCTACCGATGGCTAGCACGCTGCCCAAATACAGGATCACTTTTCCGAACATGATGCTTCCTTCAATCAGCTTTGACTTCAGAATGACGCTGCAGTGTCATACTCAACTATTTATTAGTGTTTTTCGGCGCTGTTGCAAAACGCGGTGATAGTAATATGAAACTGTTTCCAAAGGCAGCACCTGTAATATTAAAATGTGTTTTCTTATAATTGGTCACTGAGTGCACCTTTCCAAATGATGTTTACTTAATTTCGTGTGATAACACTTACGTTTCGGGTCTATCAAACCACAAAACAATGATCGTCTAAATGTTCCAATTCTGTTCGATATAAATAGTCAACTAGAGGCAGGTGAAGTCATTCTGAAATCACCGTTCGAAGAATAACTAAACATGTGCAAGATCGCTCTTCTCGTGCTGTGCGCCCAAGCACTCCTCATCCAGGTAACAACAAGATCACCCATACTTACAAATTTTCAAAACAATACGATCACGAAAGAAACGTGTAGAAACTATCTAAGAATCAAAGTGGTACCTGGCCCCCGAAACAAAAAACGCCAACTTTTTCCTTGTCCTGTGCTAACTTCCTTCTTCTGTACTAGTGGTCCGAAGGGGCTAACCTGGAGCAGATCAATTCGTCTTCCCAGCTAAATTGGAACGTCCAACCAACCGACGCGATACGGGCATCTGCCCCATTTGATTTCTTTGCAACCCAATAGTCTCCTATTCTCTCGGTGTGGCTTGAGCCAGCGGCGGCTTGCGGAGTTTGTCTTTTTAAACCTACTCTAAACGTTTGTTTGTTTACAGAATGCCTACGGCCAGTGCCTGCAGTCTTTCAACCAAGGACTTCTCGGTGGGTACGGAGTACAGCAGAACATTGGGAACGTTGGCAACGTTCTGTCCAGCAACCTCATCTCGAGCAACAATGGTGGATTCGGAGGCTATGGCGACGGTCAGCTGGCGGTTTTGGGCGAGCTACCTATAGGTGGCAACACCTTTGTTGAAGGCAACCTTCCGATCATCGGCGTTGTGGAGTTCGACGGTGTACTCCCTGCTATTGGTTTCGTGTCCGTGGTTGGCAGCACTCCTTGCGAATGCGGTGGATATTCCGGATTCTACTGAGATGGTGGACAGTATCGATTGAAATACATTTTGATTCAACGGCATATTTTGGTTTATTTTATTTCGAGCTTTGCGAAGTTTATACCTAGCAGAAACATATTACAGGAAAAGAAGGGGCTCGTCGACATTATTTGTCCAAATCAAACAAAAAACGGGCCCTTAAGTAGTATGACGTGTTCAACACAAACAAAGGGGGCGGTTTTCAGTTATACTTATGGGCATAACAAAAAATCTATAATGGACTAAAAGGAGCATATTGCGATCTTCAAACGGATTTTTCTCGAAATAATATAAATGTCGATTAACCCCTTCTTTTTCTGTACGCTTCAAATGATATTATTTAGTATCTTACAGGCGGGGAAAAGAAAAAGATATCAGTTCTTTGTAAATAATAATATTAACTTATATTTAGTCAGAAGTAACTGGCATGGCAACAGTATCACTTAAATTAAATATAGTGGAATTCTCGCCACTGTTGACAATTTCAACGACATCGCTTGTCATAACTGGCAAGTCGAACAAGGTAACTGCGTTGGTAACAGACAATGACCCTAGCACTTTCAAATTGTCACTTTTCATGCTGACGCCTGTAGGGACAACTTGAGATCCGCTTAATACGACGAATTCACTTGGAATCATACTGTGGAGGTTCGTCAGAACGACATCGTTCAAGGCTTGGTTGGATACGGGGACGAGTATGACGTCATCGGGAATGGCTTCAGAATTGGTGAGTTTGCCAACTTGTTCCTCTAAAGTGGCGTTTGAGGTCTGGCACAGAATTGAAGTGCACTGGAAAAAAAATCTATTAAAATACCCCTTTCCTTAGATTAGCACCTACAAGTGTCCAAGAAAGTAGCGTGGCAAGCTAATCTAAGGCCCGGTTTCTGAGTTGAGAATTTTGCTAAGCACATACTTTACGTATCGCTCTGTCACGCTCTTTTGTGAGAAATCTGCAGAGACAGGACGATACTTACCCATTTGCTTAGCAAAATTCTCAACTCAGAAACCGGGCCTATGGGTGGTATTCTAGAACGCTACTTAAACTCAGTTCAAACTAGAACGCTACATTAACTCTGTTTAAACTCAGTTCAACCTAGAACGCTCCTTGAACTCTCTTTAAACTCAGTTTAAGTAGATTTTAGTATTGTCGACTGTCGATAAAACAGTGCATGTTTTGATTTGAATATCCCTCCCTTCATATCAAAACATGCACTTTTTTATCGACAGTCTGAACTCTGTTTAAACTGAGTTTAAGTACCGTTCTAGAATACCACCCTAAGGCCCGGTTTCTGAGTTGAAAATTTTACAAAGCACATACTTACGTATCGCTCTATCACGCTCTTTTGTGAGAAATCTGCAGTGACAGGACGATACTTACCCATTTGCTTAGCAAAATTCTCAACTCAGAAACCGGGCCTAAGATATTTTTGGTTAGCGATTTGTGTTTCACGACAGTAAAAGGGTTTTCCGCCTATGGTCAAGGGTGCGATCTCATAATCTGCTGAATTATTTTTGTTTTGTTGTTTAGAATAATGAAAACAATACTATTTTGTCATCATGAAACAAAAATGGTCGAACAAAAGTTTCTCATTTAACTAAAAAAAAAACTGTGAAAATGGGTTTTACGAGCGGAGCTAACTAAGGCCAACAAAGCGCGGGTTTCCTCACGATGTTTTCCTTAACTTTGGCTTTCTGGGCTAGGCCGACTAAGTTGATAAGTAAGTGGGCATAGGTACGGTCGGCCACAGTCATAGATATTCCATCGCAGCTCTTACCGCGCGCGGAGAGGTATCCTAGCGTGTGGCCGACTGTACATAAATGAAAGTATCGAGGACAAAGATCATTCAGTAACTTTGGAGAATGGGCGTCGTTAAATCCTATTTTTTATTCTATTAATCGAAGATATAATATAGACAAATATAAGAAACTAATTTGAATATTTTCTTAATTTTTTAGGTAAATATTTTTTTATTAATTTTTTAAAATTTCTAAAAGTTTTGTGTATGACGTCACCACTGGCATTATGTACTAAGTTCATTGCATTCATTCATGCTTTTAAAAAATAAAAATATTCTGACATTTGACAAATGTCAGTGTCAAGTCAAAAAGAAGGTTATATTCTCAGTTATTTGATACTTTTGACAGTTGTTGTTGACGAATGTATTTTTTAAATATTTGTAGGCAATGGAACTACCGCATGAGAGGCTATGATGACGTCATCGAAAGAAAATGAAGTAAAAATTTTTGGCGATAAATATTAATAATCCGTTTTAATTTTACTTATTTAAACCCCTAATAGTAATCAGTATCCCTATTCCTCGAAATGGTTTTCAATTTGCGACAATCGATGCCTCACTGATCAATACTATTCTGCTTTGATACTTACTTGAGCACATAATACTAAAGCAAAACTGAGATATGAGGCTTGCACAAACATTTTGTGTTGATAATTTGATACTGATCTTTCTTCGATAAGTGACGAAGGGTCAATGGATGAAATACTTTCAATTAAATGTTTTATACTAATTTCGACGCAGTTTCGGAACATCGATTTCTCAAACCAAAGTTACGCATGATCAGATTGGAATTATGATGTGTAATCTAATCACACGTCATGAAGGAATGTTTTGATCAAAATAATCAAATATCTTCTGTGCAACTAAATTAGCGCGGTATTAAATTTAAAAAAATCTGTTTTCTCTATTTTGTGGCTAAGTTAGGGTGGCATTAATAGTCGTCGACTCAAGATCGAACTCAAGTAGGTAATCTCAGACGACTATTAATACCACCCTTAAGTTTAGTTCAGCAATTTTCCAAGTAGGTACCTAATCTCTATTTACTTATACGTGTTTTATTTATTTGGAAGAAAAGTCGGACGAAGGGAGAAATGGTATATATTTTTACATTGTTTGTCATTAATCGAAATTCTATATAAATTCTATAATATTAACGAAAAACTTTTGTGGCTTGTTAAAGAGTAACAAAATATTGAAAATTTACAGTTTTGGCCACGGAAAGGGTTGCCGATCCCTGCGCTAATCCATCTGGATAGGGGTTATAATGTTTGCATTTACATAGCTCACATGTGACTGGGCGTAATTTACATGGCATGGCCTACATGGCATGGCTTACATGGCTTACATGTGACTGGCTTACATGGCATGGCTTACATGGCTTACATGTGACTGGGCATAATTATTATCAATCAACGGAACGTCATAGAGCAAAAAAAAAATTACCCTGTAAAAAGAATTAGGTACTTTTGTAACACCTTGTATAGACATGTGCCCAGCCTACTAACAACAAAGAAAACTTCTATTGCTTAAACCTTTCGTAACTTTGTGTATCGCCTCATGACCTAGAACAAAGAATGTCCTGAAACACTTTAGTTCTTTGTGTAGCTATCACGGTTTTTCTACTGGCAGGTATAAAAGGGGTTGTTTACTTGAGTTGAAGCATAGAAGCCATCATGGCCAGTCAAAGTATTGTGTTCAGTTTCCTGGTTTTGGGTACTTTGGTAAGTAATCTCAGGTATCTACCTAACTTTCTCAATCCTGTACATTTTATTATGCACATACAGTGCTTTTGTTAACTTCGGACCAAGTTTTTGTTCCTTCTGGATTTAGGGAATTATTTAAAGGATTATTCAATTGCATGAAAATCTGACTGTTTTACTCATTTAAAAGTATTTACTATACAGGGTGTTAAAAGACCGCCAACAGACCCGGAAGCCACGCATACTAGACACCAAAACAAAGTACTTTTTCGATAAATTATTGCTGGGAAATGATTTTGGTTTTTTAGGTTATAATTTTGAAAAATATTTTATCACGCAATGGATGTGCAACGCACATTAATCATATTGCGCAAGCGTAGGTATAAGTTTATGTTACTTAAGCTTGAAGTGCCGATGTACAAAATACATTGCGGGATGAAATTTTAACGTCATTTTCTGTAAGAAATATTCATAATTTTGATATGGCTTCTTGAGAAGGTATGTTAAGAACTAGATACTAAATACATTTCTGCAAAAAAAAAGTTTTGAAAAGTCCGACTTTGAACCTCATTATCTCGGAAACCGTTGATTTCCCAGGCATCATTCCTTAAATATACAGGGTGTAAAAGACCGCCAACAAAGCGGGAAACCACGTATTGTCCTCATCATAAGGAACATTTTTGCCCAAGGAACTATGCCTGGGAAATCAACGGTTTCCGAGATAATGAGGTTCAAAGTCGGACTTTTCAAAACTTTTTTTTTGCAGAAATGTATTCAGTATCTAGTTTTTAACATACCTTCCCAAGAAGCCATATCAAAATTATGATATTTGTTACAAAAAACGATGTTAACATAGCAACCCGCAATGTATTCTAAACATCGGCACTTCAAGCTTAAGTAACATAAACTTATACATACACTTGCGCAATATGACTTCTGTGCGTTACACGTCCATTGAGTGATAAAATATTTTTCAAAATTATAACCTAAAAAACCAAAATCATTTCCCAGCAATAATTTATCGAAAAAGTACTTTGTTTTGGTGTCTAGTATGCGTGGCTTTCGGGTCTGTTGGCGGTCTTTTAACACCCTGTATAATTTTTTTTTTTTTCCACAGGTGTTCAACCCTCAAGTCGACGCCCAAGCCATTTTCGGCGCCGTAGGCGGCATAAGATCTCTGGCATCGCAGCGTTACCTGCCAGTCTCTAACTTGGCAACTTTGCCAGTGTCAGGCTGCGGATCGCCGAGCACGCTTCTCACGCCACTCTTGCCTGCTACGGTATTGACGCCCGTGGTGCAGACTCTGCCAGCGGTGGTAGCTCCAGTGGTGCCAAACTACGGGTATGCGGTTCCGACGCTACCGCCCGCGCCCCCCGCGGTTGGCTGCGGCTGCGGTGGCGGCTGCGGCTGCGGTGGCGGTTGCGGTTGCGGCGGCGGCTGCGGCTGCGGCAGTAGCTATTCCTTCCTGAGGAAGGTTACTCTCCTGCCGCCTTTCTTGTAGATTGCTCTCGGATGGCCATCCATTTCATTACGTGGATGCAAAGGCCATAGTTTTAATTTAAAGTAAAAAATAACGGGACTTGCTCGCCTCATTTTCATTATTTGTGAAAATATTGAAAGATTTTTTGTATTTTTCTAAAGCAATAACCCGTGCTATATATACTTTATAAAGATTTGTATAAGGTTAAAAAATTCGCTCAGGACAGGATTTGAACCCGCAACCTCTCGCATTCCGTGCAGGCGCTCTACCAATTGAGTTACCGAGTCAAGTACCGTCTTTGTGAATTTTCCAACCTCATTGAAACTCGTCTTACGGACGATGGGGCGCAATCTAGTGTAATAGAGGTTGCGGGTTCAAATCCTGTCCCGAGCGAATTTTTTAACCTTATAAAAATCTTTGTATTGAAATATATTGTGAAATTCGTCCATCATGTGCAGAATAAAATCAATGGTAAATCCAGTTTATTTTTAATTTACTCTTTTCTACTCTAATTTGATGTACAAAAGCTCTACGAAGTATACTTACAAAATACGATATAAAAAACCGCAGATAGAAGTGGTGTCCGGTGCAGTGTGTCATGGCAAAATGCGAGAAGTAAGTAAGTAAGTAACTCTTTATAGAGAGAAGTAAGGCCAAAGACGGATGGGAAGTCATTGGTAGGAGTATAAGTAAGCCGTAAAAAACTGTTTGAAACGAACAAATGTCTTTCGTATGCAAAATAATAAAGAAACATTGACCTTTATGAATAAACCAAGACAGCTCTATTTAATAAAAATGCAGAGGTGACAAGGTTGCCAGTTTGAAATAACTTACTCATGCATTTCGTTCGAATGTGCCTGTCTGGCATATTTTTGTTCTAGTGACTTACATGTATGTATATTTTTCGATGACGTATATTATTTTTGCACAATTTTTGCAAAGCAGTGGATCGGAAAGCGAAAGGCCTTAGTGTATACAGTGTGGCAGTGGCCTTAGTGTTGGCATAATATGGCAGCCGTATATTCAACCTTGTCTATACGCTTGCCGTCGACATACCGTATAAAATTGAAGTCCATATTAGTCTTTTAATTTTAATGGAGGTAAATTAATGGCAAATTTGGAAAATTAAAAACAAGAATATCACGACATAATTTTCTCACGTTGTGTTATCAAAATAGAGCCAGTATTTGTCTACTTATTACGTAACCAGTTATCAAATTAACTCATTTACTCGGTAATAGATTAGGTAACACCAATGTATATCGATCAAAGATTACGAGATGAATAATATAAAAGGTTTTGTCTTTGTAAGTTTGTTGTTATAAACGAGAGTTTTTAGGTAACGATCGACTTATAATTTTAATATTTATTTGTGAGTGCTTTTTGTTTAAAAAAGGAAAAGGTATGCCCCTATATTATTTTACTTTCTCATCATTTAACTTATCTGAGAATTACTTTTTAAAATTAAATAATAATATTAAACTTTTTTTTTCTGTAAAATTTTCCTTCTAGGGCTACGTTTTTTCAATGGCTGTCTTTGAAGTGAAAATCAGTCTGAGAACGTTGTTTCATATTTTTACGAATTATTATTCCATTTTGTTCACGCAAACACTATACTAGATTTTTTCTTCCAATAATCGTGGCAATGACACTTAACTCGTAATGCCGATATTATGTCCGCCTAACTGATGTCTGATTTTCTTTTTTTCAGAGACACATCCATACAATGACGCTCTACTTGGCAACAGTAGCTCTAACACTCGGCTGCATAGCTTCTCTGGCAGCATCACAAAACTGCGTCCGACCGTCTGGCATCCAAAGCCTTCTATCAGGCCTCTTGCCTTCCTCGACACAGCAGTACCTGAGCAGTTTCGGACCAGAGTACATCGTTCAAGGCCCATCCTACGCAGTTCAGGGCCCTTCGGTTGTACCCTACGTGCCAAGACAAATACCCGTCGTGCCAAACTCCCAAGTCATACAAACCGGACCGCAGTACGTGTCAAATATCGGAGGACCGATTGGCAATTTGCCAGCGGTGTACTCTAGAGGCCCCTGCGGGAGTTTGCCAGCGGCTCTGGCAAATTCGCCAGTTATTACCAACTTGCCAAATGGTAAATCCTGCGGGTGCTCCGCGCCTGCTGGACTGGTTAATCCGTATTTGCCAGCACAATCGCCGGTTTCGGCCTTGGCGCCTACGACGTCGAATTGTCTCCCTGCCATGAGACCGACTGGGTCCAGAAGCAATTATTTGCGGAAGATCCCCATTCCACCGCCGTCTTGCTGATGTCCTTAAAGCCACTATTGTAGAGTAACGTTTGACTGGATTTTTGTCTGTGGTGCGTTAAGAGCGTATGCTAGTTCAGAGATTAAGTAGATAGTAGACAAATATGTTGCTGTCTTGCGTGCGCTGTCCCTACCCCAAACACTGAGCGAAAGGTATGTCAGACATATGCTGTACACACGACAGCACGTCAGACTGTACACTTTTGTTGTAAAATCGCCCGTTACGTAACCGAGTAGAGTGCTAGCGTGTAAAGGTCGACGTGCTGTCGTGTGTACAACCGAAGAAAATCTACAAATTGAGGTTTCGTATTCCCCATTTTCCAAAACTGGCCCAATTTCGAATATCACTGATATAACAAAAAAAAAACTACTTACCTACTTGATGTCGGACCGGAAATCAAATATCTGTCAAACGTTACTCAGTATTAAATAATAATAATAATTGGAGTATAGGTTGTGATGTTGATAATAATTTATTATTGTTATGGTTTTTTTGTGGTTGATTAAAGTTATTAAAGTTGTTATGTTTAACCAGATTTTTTAAATTAACCCTTAGCCTAGTACCCAGTCCCCTAGTACACTAGCGCCAATGAAAAAAAAAAAACATTTCGTCTTATTGCGTTTTTTGCTAAAACAAGCCGTGAAATTAGTTTTTGATAAAGTATTTAGAAGATACACCAAAGTCACCAAATTATTAATGAATCTATGACCAAAATGGCCTATCTTTCCTATATTGTCATAAAGTATGGATTTCAACATTGTTAAATGTGTGTTAGTACAAGGAAATTATTTGCTAATCTTTTGCAACATAACATTCTGTTGCAGCTAAATTGTTTAGATAAATGTAACTATTTAAAGAAAAAATGTATGCGGCACAACCTCTGTTACAAAAATGATTTCTACAATACTGTTAGCTTGTTTGCTAATCTCAGTTGACCATGTAAGTAAATTAATAATAATATATTTTTAACAAATTCTACTTCTTCTTATCGTGTCGGTGACGTTTATATTTTATTGGCCCAGAATTCGGCCACGCGTATCACGCGTATGCCGGCGTCTGTAGCCGCCAGGAAGTCCTCTCGAGTACATATAGCCGGGCACGAAGGGCACTTTAAGGGTGGAAGATAGCAGCGTGGCAGGAAATTCAAAATTTTCACAGTTTTTTATATTTTGTAGCTAAACTGAGCTATTTTTGTTCAGCGATTTTTCGTTTGCGGAAATAACAAAGTAAGTTTTTTGGACAGTGCCACTGCTTCGTAGACCAGAACACATAATCGGCTGAATTATTGTTGTTCTGTTGTTTACAATAATGAAAAGAATACTTTGTTATTTCCGCGAACGAAAAATCGCTGAACAAAAATAGCTCAGTTTAGCTATAAAATGTAAAAAACTGTGAAATTTTTGATTTTCCCGCCACGTTGCTATCATCCCACCTTAAGTTTAGTTCTGTCACATCGTTCCTCTCATACACAACTTCTTAACAAAATAAATACGAAGGTTTATAGCTGCTGTTGTTTACAAGAGTCAAAAGGAATAAGGATTTTCCTAAATATTTGTCTTGATTCATAGACATGTCCAATTTCTTCCAAGTATAGGATGAAAACTAACAAAAACAACAACTTCTATTCCAGATCCACGGTCTATCATGCAGTACGCCGAAAGGCTGTCCGGAACCTTCAGTGAACCTACCACTGACAAACTTGAAGTCGGTTTGTTCAAACAAACCAAGTCAAGTTACAACTTCGATTAATTCTCCTAAATATTTGCCAAGAACTTGTAATAATGTGCAGTTGAACACGCCACTCGTTTCTCAACCAAAGTTTAATGTGCCAGTCACCTTGCCAGTTCCTTATTATAATGAACCAGTGGCACAACCATGCAATTCAGTCAAAATTCCCAGTTTGCCAGAGAGTACACAATCTCCCTGCCAAAATCTGCCAGCTCCTTGCAATAATGTACCAACCATTCAGCCTTGTAACACAGTTAGTGTTCAAAATAAAAAAATGCCAGTTGCCAGTTACCAGAATCTACCATCTCCTTGGCAAAATCTTCTAACTTCCTGCAATAATGTGCCAGTAATTCAGCCTTGTAATTCAATTAGCATTCAAGAAACTAATTTGCCAACCCCTTGCTTAAATCTGCCAGTGACAAATGTACCGACCTCTTGTCCACAGCGTGTTCAAATTTCGTGTATAAAAAATCTCCCATCACTGAATCAAATTATTGGCCCAAATCTTCCAGTTTCCTCGTCATGTCAATCTCAAACTCTTACTGTTTTGCCAAGTCAAGCTAACAAATGTGGACTTACTCCTTTGCCATTGACTCCATCTCCCTGTGAACCACAAGAAATATACCAATCGGGTGCTTTTAGCTTATCCAACATTTTCATAAATACTCCAGTTTGCTCAAACGTGCCAGTACTTGGCAATTCTTTGCCTTGCAAGCCATTATTTTCTGCGATTTGTCAAGAACCTGTAGTACCTCCATGTGGCCTAACAGAGGAATCACTGCCAAGCTTTAGGAACAACGGTTGTAATCTTTGTCCTACAAGGATTTGTGAACAAGCGTGCCAAATCTTGCCACTACCTTCATCTCCTAGACCTTATATTCAGTCTACAGTGAGTAAAAATTTGCCTTCACTACCACCGCCTTGTTTTCCACCTTGCAAGACTCAAATCGTAGATTTGCCACCAAGTGAACGCTGTATTAAAACTATACCATTTTACCCTGGTCAACCGCCGTTTAACCCCAATCCAGTTATAGAAAATCCATGTGTAGAGACTTTCTCATGTCCTTGCGGCGTACCTTGTCCATCCATAGAAAATTGTGGTTGCGATTCCTTCACAATTACAAATAACCAACTCATAGTTTCTTCACCAAATCCCGAACCGTGTGTGAATCAGTCACCTTGCAATTTATTACCGATTTGCCAGGAACCAGTAACTATAAGTGAAACGATTACAGTAGTGCCAAAGACTGAAGATGATAATGGCGATGCGTGTGCTTACGTTATTACTGACAAAATGATTTACTCACCACCATGTGCGCTGGAGGCACCAGCAAATTATCGAGCACTGTTGAGTAGTCAAACAACTGGACCAACAGTTTGCAATGTGATTGGCTCAAACTTGCCGTTGAATTGCCAAAATCGGCCAATTGATTGCCTAAATTTGCCAAAACCTTCATTACCTTGCCAGCCCAAACCTATTTGCAATAAACCAATAATTGGATCCAATTCCAATGGACAATGTAATCAACCGTTACTATTTCAATCACAACCTTGTAATAACAAACCTCGAGTTTCCACAAAAAGCAGTTCTTTGAACTGTTTGGAGCGTAAAACGAACTTTGGTGGTACCATTACTGAAGTGCCAGAGTTTGTGAATTCGTATTCTTATGTGTCAAAACAACAGCCAACATCATTCTGCCCAGAATCACCATGCGTAGCCCCTATTGTACCCATGGTTAGTATTCCTGAAGTAAATATGGTGGAAAGTGGTTACTCTTATTGTGGGGATCCGTTTTTGCCAGCAGCTTCGCCTGCATCAGTTTATTATGAACCTGCATCATGTATTTTACCACCTGTTGAGCTGTGTGTGTGGTTGTAATGCATATAGATGTTTAAGGAAGCCTATTCCACCGCCTTTTATTTGAAGTATTTCTTTATTTATTTTATTGTTATAAAAGTTGTGTAAAAACATAGCCAAATAATTTTAGTGACAAATAAATAAAGTTTAAAATTATTGTTTTCGTATTTTTATTGAAATGTTCTTTACAACTCCTGTGACCTCATATAAATGGCTTTTTATTTAATTTGTGAAATATTGTTGAATTCTTGGGTCTTATTACAGAGTCCACCTGAAAAACAAAAATGAAAACTTAAATTTCCTGTTTTTTATTCAATATTTAAATCTAAAGTTTCTTGGGGATGTTGGAGAATCGTTCTAGGAGTTGTTTAAAAAGCTCGCCAAAAGTTCTTCGTGTACTCACTCACCTTGAAAATAGTAAATTCATTGCAGGAATAACATATTTTTGCCTTTGTCTTGCCCTTGGTTACAAACTTTGAGTCAGCAATGGTTGTTTCCTTAACATTTTTATTTAATTCAGAGACTATCTTGAACAACCGTTCAGAATCTGTAACGCCGAATGTTTCTGCATTTGGATTCGCAACGGCAGTGGATTGTCTTTTATTTTGATAATTATTATTTGGTATTATTAACATTGGTTCATTATTTTGATTATTAGGTCGGTTGCCATTTTGAGTCATTACTGGATTGCCAGAATTTTTCGTGACTGTGCCAGAATTAAAAGTTGCTGTATTGCTGTTGGTGGCTGGAATTGTGATCTTCACTGGTATATTAACATTATTTCTGACTGGCATTTTGGTAATATTAACTGTAGCCGGGATTGCTTTCTTCTGAACAGGTCTAGTTCTTGTGGCAATTGTTGGTTCTACTTGATCCTTTCTTTTCACCCTTCTTACCGCCGATAATGACAATGGTATGAATACCTGTTAAGCAATAAAAAATGCAGGAAAATCAAAAAAAGGCTAAACGTAAGTTTAAGGTTGTACTTAGTAGTTACTTAAACTTTATTTCGGTCTTCGCCGCAGTAGGGTAACATGAGAAGGATAAAGGTATTAAAAGCATTAAGAGAATAAGGAAGTAAGATGAAGCCTGTTTTTACGTTCGGCCACAGTCTAGGATACCCAATGGAACAAAAAGGGGTATCCTAGCGTATGGCCGACTGTACCTGTCCCATTAGCTGGGCAAAGGCCTTAGAGAGAGAGTTCGGGCTTAATCACATTTTCTTTTTGCGTTGAGGGTATTATGCCTCAGACCCTCAGATTTCCCCACGATGGAAATTAAATGAAAGTAACAATATAGGTACCTTCTAATATGGTAAGTACTCACTTGAATGCTTAAAATATAAACAAAGAGGCTCCACTTGGTTGTCATTTTATTTAATTTCACTGACTAACAATAATATAATACTTTGATTTGAAATAATTATGCACGTTGTTTCGAAACAGTAGAAAATACAACAAACAGTTTAAAAAAACTGGTGTTTTGTAATTTATACGTGACGTTATCAAACTAACAGGCGTCATGATTCGAGACAAAGCAGGTCTATCCTTTGTTTTGGGAGAAAAAAGAAATAGGCTATTCTATTGTTAATACCAATCACAATTTATTATCTACCAACAAATAATGAAAAAACAGTAGGGTGAAATTATAGATTATTACAAACTTCTTCGTTAAAAATATAACAAACATAAAAACAATCCAAAAAGAAAAACTAAAACCATTGTTGACGATATGCTGGCGATATTGTGAATTCATTGGTCAAAAATCATCATGCTGTGATCAGAGCTCAGAGCAGATCAGAGAGATAGCACAAACTTCTTTCAAAAACGTATCGTAGCGTATTTTGATGTTAAAAACAAAAGATCGAAAAAATAAGTTACGTTGTTTTTACGCTAATAAAAAGCGCTACGAATCTACGATGCGATTTTGAAAGAAGTTCGTGCTCACTTTACAGAATAGTGGCTAATTTAAAGGCACACCTCTAGCCTTTAAAAATCCAACAAGAAAACCTACTTATATGAAAACTGGAGGAATAGGTATATTCCTCAAATAAGTACACGAGGAACAGGATGGCGGGAGCGCAGGCGGAATGATGGCAGAAAACGGGTTAATATACGGAGACACGGGCGAAGACACTGGCAGGAACGGATTGCACGCTGGGGGGTTTGCCAACCCTGGCAATGCCAAAGGATTGGCACATGGACTGGCGCACGGCGCGGCTGGCAATACCACAGGAGCCGGCGGAGCGCACGGGGCAGCAGCGTAGGATATTGCTGGCGCTGGCAAGTAGCTTGCTGGCAATGCTGGTAAGTAGACGGAGAACAATTTACTAATAATTTAATTGCACAACAGAAATAATATTACAGACTATCCCTTAAAAAAAACCGTACAGATGGCGGTGTTTTTGCTAAAAGTGATCTCTTTTAGTGAACCTTGGAATGGACAGGAGCGTTTCTCTTTACGCTATAGCGTTCATATTAAAAAGGTTGTCGAATTCGAATAGTCATGCTTTGATTTAATCGAATCTGGGTCTCTCGCTTCCGAGTCCATTGTTCTACCTACTCCTACTAGGCCACCACCTCTCTGGCAAATATTCGCATCGACAGTTATTTGGCTCGGTTGCTCAATGAGCCGTTTTCACGGCTGTCAAATTTCGCTTTTTCTGAAGATATTATTAATCTGTGTAAGCGAAATTTGACAGTCACAACCCGGTTCCTGTATGGCCAAGCCTATGAGCGCCATCTATCAAGGGCTTTGAATTCAGCTTTTAACTGTCAGTTGAAAACGGGCCATTGGTAGAGCGCCTGCAGTGTATGCAAGAGGTTGAGGGTTCAAGTCCTGTCCGGAGCGATTTTTTAACCTTATGAAAATCTTTATAATGTCAATATTTTTTTAAGTAGACCTGGGGCCTTAGCCTGTAAAGCAATGGCGTGTCGATGGCGTCCCAGCAGAAGTATAAAACCGGAGTTTCCTCGTTTTTCTCCAACAACCAGAGAACTTATCCTCTAGAATTAGGATCAGAATATTCTTTGCTGTACTACAAAAACGTTAAAAGGACGGACAGCATTAATAAATCGTAATTGAAGCTGTCAACTGGGGGCCCATTTTGGCACCATTGCGTTACAGGGTAAAAGGCCCCAGTACGTCAACTTACGTAGAGCCGGTGCAGCGGCGTAGGATATTGCTGGCGCGGGTAACAAGGGGCTGGCACATGGGGATGCGGCCAGTGCCGGCGCTGGCAAATAACTGGCTGGCAAGGCTGGCAAGGCTGGCAAGTAGGGACTGGCACATGGGGATGCGGCCAGTGCCGGCGCTGGCAAATAACTGGCTGGCAAGGCTGGCAAGGCTGGCAAGGCTGGTAAGTAGGGACTGGCACATGGGGGTGCCGGCGCCGGCAAGCAAACTGGCGCAGCCGGTGCTAGGGCTACAGGGCTAGCGTAGGTATAGGGGGTGGCGCAAGGCGCTGGCGGTGCGGCGTACACTGAACAACCGCATTGGGCTGAGGCATCCTGGAAAAGAAATATCACTTTATGAATTGCGCTAACGTTCTAAAGCAGGGGTCTCAAAACTTTGAAGCTTTAGGGCCATGATTTTTTTTTCGGTACGTTCCAAGGGCCAAAACAATTTTAATTTTTCTGCCCTCTTTAGCAGACGTAGCAGGCCCGGTTTCTGAGTTGAGAATTTTACTAAGCACATACTTACGTATCGCTCTGTCACGCTCTTTTGTGAGAAATCTGCAGAGACAGGGCGATACTTACCCATTTGCTTAGCAAAATTCTCAACACATACTTACGTATCGCTCCTTCACGCTCTTTTGTGAGAAATCTGCAGAGACAGGACGATACTTACCTTGAGAATTTTGCTAAGCAAAAGAGCGTGACAGAGCGATACGTAAGTATGTGCTTAGTAAAATTCTCAACTCAGAAACCGGGCCATAGGCTTTTTTTACATTTCAATTACTATTGATTGTGTATTGTGACATCTATTACAATTTACTATTGAAATTAATCCACAACTACAAACAATAATAATTGTCGGTGGAAAATCACAATTACCTACGTACATAAAAATCTTATAAGTGTTTTTCTGTTTCATTAGTGGGATTCATTTAAATTAAATTGTTTGTTAGTTATTAATACTTAAGTTGAGTTTTCTGCGCCATCATTTCTGTCGTAAAGTTTTACCTTGGAAGTAAATAAAACCGAGTAATTATCATTCTGTGTTTTCATCCTCTTTCATTCAAATTATCGGTCGTGGGTGGGCCAGATTGATGACACTAGTCTTAAGGCTGGAAGATAGCAACGTGGCGAGAAAATCAAAATTTTCACAGTTTTTTACATTTTGTAGCTAAATTGAGCTATTTTTGTTCAGCGATTTTTCGTTCGCGGCACTAACACAGTATTATTTTCATTTTGTAAACAACAGAGCAACAATAATTCAGCTGATTATTTGTTCTCGTCTACGAAGCAGTGGCACTGCCCAAAAAACTTGTCGTAGGCCAGAACACATAATCGGCTGAATTATTGTTGTTCTGTTGTTTACAATAATAAAAAGAATACTATGTTATTGCCGCGAACGAAAAATCGCTGAACAAAAATAGCTCAATTTAGCTACAAAATGTAAAAAACTGTGAAAATTTTGAATTTCCCGCCACGCTGCTATCTTCCAGCCTTAAACTGTCGCGGGCCGCAGTTTGGAGACCCCTGTTGTTATTGTTGTTCTGTTGTTTACAATAATAAAAAGAATACTATGTTATTGCCGCGAACGAAAAATCGCTGAACAAAAATAGCTCAATTTAGCTGCAAAATGTAAAAAACTGTGAAAATTTTGAATTTCCCGCCACGCTGTTATCTTCCAGCCTTAAACTGTCGCGGGCCGCAGTTTGGAGACCCCTGTTCTAAAGTGTTTAAAAAAAAAGTAATACTTACATAATTCAACTCATTGTTAATGTTTACAATGTACCCTAGCCCTTACCCATGGAAATTTTACACAATGTACGTTTGACTAATCCCACGGCTCGCACGGAAAACGTACACTACGCGCAACGAAAGTTTCCGCGCGCTTTTGGTTTCCGCCGGATATTGCGTCAGGCATAAATCATAGAGCGTGACCGTTTATAGACGAATCAAAGAGAATGAAGATACCAACTAGGCACACCGAAAAAAAATCATTATTTTTTCTTATTGACGGTTGCGAAGATGCGATATTTCGCAATATTTTCATGCCAGTGTCATAAAGGTTTATTCTCGGGAATTCCGCATTCGACTTATCTCGAAGGAAAAATCTCATGTCATTTCGATCTCGACTGCTTCCAACCGCTGGAGTCATGTCGAGTGAAAACGCAAACGTCTCGCGGAAATCTCGTGCCTTACGTCGAGGACGACTTCGTGACAATAGGAGATGTGACATTTACAGCAAAATAAGATTTTTCCTTCGAGTGTCGAACGCGAGATTCCCGAGAATTTGCCCCTTGGTTCGATCATCGGTGGTGGCTTTAAAGGTTTTTGGGGATTTTTTTAAATATGAATTTAGAAGCATTTTACGAGCCTGAAGTTATCTTAGCTATTTACCTTGAACAGAATAAAAGCCGCAGCCAAAACGAGCACTTTCCTTCCGACCATTGTTTCCGGGGTTGCAGCACAAAATGATACTGTCTCTTCGGATTCTGACCTATATTTCAACTGCCATACGATCCTTGTTGCGAAAGCGTTTACCAACACTAGAATCTGTGAAGGTTACATTACACTATGTGATTAAACCTCACCGAATACGGTTCATATTAGCCTGAAAGAAATAGAGGCATTGAATGGAAATGTTTTATCATAGAACAGTGTTTGGTAATGAAGAAAACACTAGGATAGGTAAGTAGTTATTGTAAAATTACTCGTACCTTTTGATTACGGAACATAGTGATGGAATTGCTTTGATAGCACCGAAAAAGAGACAATATGTTGATAATAAATTAATGACTGAATTTTTAATTACATTATGCTTTGCCCAAACCTAGGCACAACTAGCGCCGCCAATGGAAAAAAAACATGTTCTTTTTGGATGCGTTTTTTGCTAAAAACTAAACGTCAAATGATAATCCCTAGGCTTAACTATTTTTAGGACCTAAGGTTTAGATTCCAACGTAGAACACCTACGAATAAAACCCTACGCCACCACGCTAAAGTGGCCACTTTTGGTGGCATAGGGTTTTATTCTTAGGTTCTAGGATCTGGAATCTAAACTTTTTAGAAGTTTCTTTCTTAGCAAAAAACGCATCCAAAAAGAAGATAGGATTTTTTTCCATTGGCGGCCCTAGTTGTGCCTAGGTTATCACCTTAACATACTCTTTCAGGATCTTGGACCACATTACATTAAAATACAAATCCTGAAACATGTCCCAGCAATGGATTCATGACGTAAGTCTTAGGTTTAGGAACGAAAAGGGGATAAAAACATTATGTATTTTTTTTATTTTCACGTGTATTTTCTCTGCTTATCTGTCCTTCCTACCTATTTTAGACTCAATGACACATAAATAATCAGTCGATAACAATCATTATAATAATAACCTTTTTCTTCACAACAAAAATAATACAAACAATAACTAGGTACTATTTTAAACGTATTCCCAATTTGTGAACATCGCGAATTCTTAAAAGTAACAAAACACAGTAACATAATAACAACATAAATTATCTAATTAATAAAAATCTGTAGCACTAATAAAAGTCCTTACTCGTATCGAACGTCGCATATGGCGATTTGAAATCACAGTTCGACGTAATTATGCTGCCGTAGGGTGACGACAAAATCGGGTCTGAGTACGGGGACGACGGTGCTATAGCATCATAAGGAGACATCAATGCTAGACTAGCCCTAGGAGGTCTGGCTGGCGGGACAGAACTCGCAGCCGATGCGTAAGGACCCGCAAACGAAGTCAAAACGTTAGACCCATCACTGTAAGACGACGAGCCAACAAAGTTAGCGTTTGGCATCGCCGCTGGAGGCGGATAGGCGACCGTTGGAGAAGCTTCATAAGTCGGGTAGTACTGCGCTGGATTCTGAATCACTGTTGGAGAACCGCTTGAAGGAGGGAGTTGGTAATACGTAGGTTGTTGACTGCTAGGTGTTGGTAGTTGGTAATAGGTGGGAGGTGGCGAAGATGGTGGAACAGAGGATAGAGGTGTTATGGCAGACGGTGCATAACTAACAGAGTACGGAAGCGGTGGTGACGGTTCTAAAGGCGTGAACGGACAATTCTGATTGACTGGAGGAGAATCTGGTAAAGGATTATTGAGGAGATTACTCACAATGAGAAGTTGTAACGCTATAGCCAAATTGTTCAGAACCTCATTGTCCATACCCTCTTTGGTTGAAGGAGGGTTTAAGCTACAGGATCCAGAAGTAGGAGGAGCTAATGTTAAAGCTGGAAGCCCTGGTTGGGTGATTACAGTTTGTGATGTTGGTATCCCTGTTGTGATGAACTTAGGTGGTATAGTTTGGTAGGACAGTATATTTGAAGGCAATATTGTTGATGTCAGACTAGATAGGCCTCCGTTAGATAGGGTTGATAGGGTTGGGCCTAAAGGTAGGCCTACGCTAGGTAGGTTGGAGAGTGCAGGGCCGAGACCTAGGCCTAAACTGGGCAAGGTGGATAGTCCATTGCTGGGTAGGGTCGAAAATCCGGAGCTGAGGATGTATTGCTGCCCTTGAGATGGTATGGCCTGGAAATAGATTGGTTTTATTAGTAAAATTAAATAAATAAAGTCGTAAAATAAACTACATAAAATTTTAAATATTACCCGTAGATTCAATAATACAGGGTTATACAAAAAAGATCATGTGATACTCGAGAGATTAATGGAATGATTTAGAATTTTAGATCATTATAATGATAAAAGAAGAAAAAAAAAACAAACCTTGTAGAGAAAAAATAACAAAAGAAAAATTTCTAGACTCCGTAACGCCATTTCATTACGATCTGAATAATCTATTCGTGTACTTTTGCTATACCACCTATAGATATAGAGTTTATTATCAGTTTTCATGTTTATATTTTATAATCGCTTGGGAAATCACTTTCTATGAACGATCGTGATTAGATTGTGAAAATATAGCTGATTAGCCTAGATCGGAATGCTTCTTTGATATCACATGTATCTTACTGATTTGTCATGATTACTTAGTTAACGAATCTAATTTGCAAAGGAATAAACAAGAGCCATTTAAGACGCCATACGTCTCACAACTAGCGCCGCCAGTGGAAAAAAAATCATATCTTTTTTTTGGATGCGTTTTTAGCAAACCTTATCTTCCAAACTTTAGGTCCTAAAAATAGTTAAGCCTCGCGTTGAGAAATCGCAGGAGCGTTTTTTGCTAAAAACGCATCCAAAAAAAGATATTATTTTTTTTCCATTGGCGGCGCTAGTTGTGAGACGTATTTCATCTTAAATCGCTTTCACACAATTGGGTACACAAAGTTTTTTGTTCGAAAGTCCGTTATTGGCTTAAACTTATCTTTAGACAATATTGAGAAACTAATTTAAATATTTTCTATTTTGCTCCAGTAGTTTTGTTTTTATGCGCTAAAATGTTTTGTTCCTATGACCGCCAACAGTATGCAGACCGTCGCGTGACGTCATAAAACCGTATCTTTGAAACGTTGTAAAATCTAAACAACTGAACCAAAATAAAAAATAATGAAATTAGTTTCTCAATATTGTCTAAAGATAAGATTAAGCCAATAACGGACTTTCGAACAAAAAACTTTGCGTACCGAATTAAAATAATCTCTGTCCTGAGGGTCTACCGGCTAAGACGAAGCCGATTACCATTGGCGAAAATCGAAGTTCGATTTATGAAAAACTAGCTGACCCGGTGAACTTCGTATCACCTGAAATAGTTTGACTCTCCGCGTCAAAAATGGCGATTCCAATACAAAATGACCAATTTTTATTTCTTCCGTTTTTCAGCTAATCCTTTAACTTTTCCCATATTTCTTTGCTTTTAAACCTACCCTGAACTATGGTGAACTAAACAAAACGGTAAATATGCAAATCGGTCAAGCCGTTTCTTAGTTTTAGCGAGACTAATGAACGGCGATTCATTTTTATATATATAGAAGAAGAAGATAGAAGATGAACTGGGTGGCACTAAAATAAACTGGGTGGCAGTACATTTTTCAAAAATCGTACTCGATTTTCGTCAATGGTAATCGGCTTGATCTTAGCCGGTGCGTGCCTGGGGCGTGCCTGAGTACCTATGTAACGCAATGGTGCCAAAATGGGTTCCCAGTTGACGGCTTCGATTACGATTTATTCATTCCGTCGGTCCTTTTAATGTTTTTGTAGTACAACAAAGAATATTCTTAACGCTGTTTAGGAGGAGCGGGTGATCATGCTCCTCGACTATAAAGGGAAATTTCCCACCAAGCAGGGGTCTTAGCCTGTAACGCAATGGTGCCAAAACCGATGTTTCCTCGTTTTTTTCTTCTGCTGGGACGTCATCGACACCCCTGACATTATGCTTGGGGACCGGCCGGGTCCAACTGACCATCGTGTGTGTGACGTTTTATGTGTACCTTCTCATATTATGCTGGAGGGATGTTTTGACATTGATTTGACAGCTAGAGTATGTAGCAATTTCCTCTGCGCCCGGCAGAGGTCGCTATAACTGAATTCGTCCCAAAATATCATATTTTTGTGTATAATAAGACTTTTTAGCTTTCTTCTTCGCTCTCTTGCTTTTCTTTTTTTTTACTTTTCATGCTTTCTTTTTTTATCTCGCTAAGGGTGAAGGAAAAACATCGTGAGGAAACCTGCGGCTTAGTTGGCCCGGCACGCATTTACCTTGTCTTTCCCGTGGGCTAGGCCGACAAGCTTCTGGGCAAGCCTACTCCATCTAAAACAATGTCCCAGGCACTGCAGCGCTGAGTGGTCTCTTCAACCATCTTGTTTGAGTGAAGGTGACACTAGATGCTGTATAAATCATCTCATTACGTAGATGTAAAGGCCTAATAGCTTTCTTGTATACTTTGTCTGTTAGGTACTGCACGCTCGCAGTTATCAATAGTTTGATTTGATTTGATTTATTCATAAAACAAAGCCCACAGCACGGGATAAAAAATATAAATAGATTGAAATAGGCAAACTGCCAATTTCTGAATTGAGTTTGCTAAGCAAATGGGTAAGTATCGTCCTGTCTCTGCAGATTTCTCACAAAAGAGCGTGACGGAACGATAGTTAAGTATTTGCTTAGTAAAATTCTCAACTCAGAAACCGGGCCTAAGCTTAGGCCAATTAAGGACTTACTTTATATAAACTGAACAATTAATTACGAACATGCATTATAGTTGGAGAGCTGGTGACCAATCGAGATATTTTTTCGTACAAGGCTGGGAGTTGGTAGGCTGATAGAGTAGACTTCGCTGAGTCTGGGAAAAATATTTTTTTGGTACGGTCGCGGTTGAAAGTTAGATTTTTTCGACTTTGAAAGTTTAAATGTATGGGTTGAGTCATTTCTTTTTTGTCTACAAGGCTGGGAGTTTTTAGGCTGCCTTTTTAGTCTCCGCTGATCACGAAATCACTATTTATTACTAGCCAAACGCGGTAGAAATATTGTTTTTTATAACCTAGAAAGTGTGAATTTTTGGGTTATAAAAATCAAACTTTCAACCACGCTCGGCCAAAAAAACAAATATTTTCTTGTTCAACGGAGTCAAAAATATTTTTCCCAGACTCAGCGAAGTCTACTCTATCAGCCTACCAACTCCTAGCCTTGTACGAAAAAATATCTCGATTGGTCACCAGCTCTCTAACTATTACCAAATTAAATTAAATTAAAACAAAAATACAATAAATTAATTAAAACCATTTAAAACAGTTAGTTCCAGTCCATTGTTAAAGATCATCGTTTTTATTGTGAAATTGGCTTTCCTACGTCTTTAATATTGAATGTATACAGGTCCTGAATGCAACTTTTCCTATGGGGCCAACTGCGAAATTTCGTAAAAAATATCAGCTGCTCCATACATATTTGAGTTTGCACCCTTATTAAAAGTTGCTGGTGTATTACTCTTGTAGATGAGTTAAGTGACTCCCATTAGTACAGAGCCCTTTCTGTTACATTTTGACCAAAACAAAAACAAATCAAATCATAATTTGTATTATGCCCTAGCACGGGTCACGAAATATGAGATTTAACCACGCCTCGATCCCGCACTCTTTCTTCTGCGCATGTCAAACGTGGTATGGCAATTCAAATCTTTAGAGGTGCTTTAGTTTCAAATTAGCATATATCATAAATGGCTAAACCGATTTTGATAAAAAATATCTAAGAACGGTCGCAGAAAAATTTGCTTTCAAATAAAAAAAGCCGCATCCAAATCGGTTCATCCGTTTATAAGCTACGGTGCCACAGACGGACGGACGGACGCAAACACATATAGTGCAAACACGCATAACACAATATAGTGGTCAAACTTATCAAAACACCCCTCTTTTTGGGTCGGAGGTTGAAAACAAACTAAACAGTGTTTCTCGTAGCACCCGCGTAGCACTCGATCGTAGCAACAACGTCGTAGCACTTTATGCTACGCTACGCCTCGCTACGCTCGGCATTCTATTCTAGAATCCTTCGCTACGTTCTGGATTCAAAGAAACACTCTCGCCTTAAAATGTGTTTTAAAGTGTGGCATTAATAGTCGTCGACTCAAGATCGAACTCAAGTAGGTAATCTCAGAAAAGTCAAATGCTAATGTCAAGCCTTGGCTAATGTCAATGTCAATCTCAAGATAGTGTCTATTAATATGCTGACAGCTAGTCAAGTTTGACATTAGCCAAGGCTTGACATTCGCATTTGACTTTCCTGAGCTCAGACGACTATTGATACCACCCAGTTCCTCGGGTAACTATTGTTTGTTGTACCGACTATTGAACCTAGTCAGCAGTATAATTCTTGAATGTATGTAGGTAAGTGTAAAAATGCTGACAGAGGTTTCTAAGGCAATATTTTATTAATATGACTGTACGAGGTGCTTTATGAATTCTATTATGCACCAACATTAACTAGGCTCAGGTAGGTTCGCTCCACATGTATTGACCTTTTTGCTATGCTGAGAGGATGGCAGTGGTGGCCTAGTGGTAGAAAATTGGGCTCGAAAGCCAGAGACCCAGGTTCGATTCCCGGTGCAAGCATGCACTATGACTTTATTTTAGAAATAAGACAATAGTTTTATAGGTAGGGTAAAAATCATTCTTTATTTCACACTAGATCCATCCATCATAAATTAATAAATTAACTTTAATCTAAACTTAAACAAACTAGAATAGGCTGAAACCATTTCTCTGTCCACATCCACAGTTGTTGCCATTTTTCAAAGACTCCAAAACCGATATCGCCTCAGAATACTTTTGCTGTGCGGCGTTGCCTTGGTTCTGAATATTCAAGACATTCTGAACATTGCCGGGCAACCTCAACGATTGACTGTTCAAATTATTGCATGGACAACTTTGCACCTGATTCAAATTGCCATAGGAATTAACTAGTTGGACTTGGTTGCCTAGCGTTTGAATTTGGTTCCCTTGTAGTTGATTGGCTAAGATTTGATACTGATTTCCTTGAATCGGATTCACAAACGTCTGATACGATGCCAGCTGGTTGGTACACGGCGCAGTACTGACTAAACTTTGCACAGAATTTGCATTACCACAGACTGGACACTGGTTCTGCGTTCTCAGCGCTAGATCGTTGAGTAGCGGTCCAGCGATTTGGTTGAATATGGGTTTTTTGTAAGCGCTTTGGGATAGCTTATTCAGGACCATGTTTTGGACGGCCAGTGCCAAGTTTTGGCAGAGTTCGATGGAGTAGTCATTCATGACATTTGGTTGATTGCAGGGAGCTGGAAGCTGCTGTAAGATGGCTTGGTCGGCGAGGAGTTGCGACTGGCAGCTTGGCTGCTGGAGCTGTTGCAACTGGATTATTTGTGATGAGATCGACTGGGGAAAAAAAGGAATTGTCAGTATTGGAAGCGCAAGCAGAGGCGGGAAGACCTACCGCGTCCTGCCTGGCAATCGGGTTCGCTCGTTTTCTGGACGTAGTGTGCCCTTTTTGTGACCTTTATAAGTAGAAACCGGAGAGGACTGGCCAGTATTGATACTTAGGAGTGGTTTTCATCGGGGTTTTTAAGACAGCACAGCACGCAGACGCTTACACCTCACCCGTGCACTCTATTCAGTTACGTTACGGGCGACATTGCAACAACGTTTAAACCTCTTTAGTAGAAGAGTAAGGTTGAACTTAAACTTATTTTGCTGCACAATAAATTGGCGTGCCTAAAGTGGCCGTTACAACATTTTTTTTCAAGTTAGTACATCTAGTTTCTAACTTCATCTGACAAATTATAATTCTATCTGCAATCTAAATTTATACATTGATTGAATTTTTTAATATTCATACCTGGACGAATAAAGCGACGATAACAAAAACAAGACCCGCCATTATTTTATATTTCCTAATTGTTTTATCTCGTCTTTTACTCCTAGTTACGGCTCGATGAAGAATCATATAACCATTCATTCATTTAGTTTTATACGTGAGGTATTGCAACAAAAAAACATCTGATATGCATCTCCGAAATTTTATCACCGAGATCGTGTCATATCTTTTTTATAAGATTTTCTGATAACAAAATCTCGAAGCAACTAAAATGTCGCCATCACTTGACTGAGACTAACATGCTCTTCCATTGGCCAAGTTAAGAGGAGAGGAGAAGAACCCGTCCGCTAGATGCTAAAAATAGTTAAGCCTAGAGATTCTCAATTGACGGCTCGTTTTTAGCAAATAACGCATCCAAAAAGAAGTTGTGTCTTTTTTCCATTGGCGGCGCTAGTGTGCCTTGATTTCAATAAAATAAGGATGGATAAAGATCTGCTTTATTATCTTTGAGGATATTATCGGACATGTAATAAGTACGGACGTCTCATTTTGACATTTAAAGCTATTAATACAATCGAAAAAAATCATCATCATCTTCTCGTTTTGCCGATCCGCAACTGGCATGGTTTCTGAACTGAAAAATTCGCTAAGCAACCACGTAAGTATCGTTCTGACACTGCAGATTTCTCACAAAATAATGTGACAGGACTATACTTAAGAATTTGGTTTATTCGGTTCTTGCCCCCTTTCTGCCTTTGCTCCCTTAGTGTGATTCTCATAGTATTTGTAGAAATTTGCCCCCTTTTTTAAAAACCCTTCTTTTTATTTGAACTTTGCCCACTAATTGCTATCGCTTATCGATAATGTTCGTACAAGATGATGATATTTTCCCTCTTTTGTACACACGACAGCACGTCCACCCTTACACGCTAGCACTCTATTCGGTTACGTTACGGCCGACTTTGCAACAAAAGTGTACACTCCGACGTGCTGTCGTGTGTACAATCAGAAAGAACGTTAACTCAGTGTTAATTGGCTAAGCTTGGTTGACGCAAGTGGACCTTAGTCTGAACTATCTCTCTCTCTCTCTCTCTCTGAAAGGAGACATGTGATCAGTTATTGAGACGTATTTTACATCTCTAAAACGCCAGGCACTTACCACACTTTCTTGTCTTGTTCGACGACGAGCGTCTATTTTCATGACGCAAAAGCATTTTTCTTTTTTATGTTACTGAAACCGCAGACACGAGCCCCCGACTGTGTTCATTTGATTGTGGAACTAAGTTGTAGGTAAACAACACAATTTTTTTTTCACAATTTCTTCACGAAATTTTCTTCAACCTACGGCCGAATTTCGTCAATCCTCCGCCGTTTTCACGATAAACAGCTAGTTTATCGTACCATTTTACGCCACTTGTTGTTGGGTAGCCGTGTGTTTAAATAGGACTTGTGTTTTGTGCAACTGTCCGTTCAATATAAAACCGTGGAAGTGTGTCACTGTGTTATCAATCCGACAAAAACTTTCAAGATGGTGGACAGACTACTTTTCGTGGCTTTGGCGGCCGTCATTGCCCGGGTAAGGGTCTTTCTTCGTTTTCACCAAAGTCCCTATTCTTTAGGGACTCCGTAAACACACATTTATGACAGGTAACCAACAGTGTATACGAAAAACTCTAGTACCGTGATTAGTTCCATGATTGAATCGAAACTCTATCGGTTAATTCATGAAAACCGTATGAACAAAATGCCAGATTTGAATTACATTTTCTGACCTTTCAGAAATACCCTATCAGCGTCTTAGCAGCAAGGCAAAGCGCGGGCAAACTGTAGATAGAGATCCTACTAGTGATATGAAAATCAAGACAATCTGTTTTTAATACTCTCCCATTTAATTCCAGGGATCAACCCAGTACCTCCCACTGTCCAGCCAGAACTCACTACTGAACAACCAACTGCTATCACCCTGTCAGCAACAGAGCCAAATTGTGACACTCCAGCCACAAAACCAGCTGATCTCCCCCTGCCAGCAGAGCCAAGTAGTACCCTCCAACCAGCAACCCGTGTACGCCACTACCATTGTTGACAACTCAGTGTCAAATGCTTTGGCGAATGCGCTGCAGCTTCTGATCGTCAGTGACCTGATTGAATCGACGTTGAACGCGAGAAATGGAGTGGAGGTGGTGACGCCATGCGGCGTTGTGGAGACCGACGTCGTGTACGTCCCAGAGGTGGTCCAGGGCTGTGGCTGCGGAGGTTATCCAGTTCAGGAGGTCGTACAGAGCTATGCGCCCCAGCAGATCGCAGAGGTAGTCTTCCCTTCGTCCATCCCTGCCCAGTTGACCTGTAACTTTGGCTACGTGCCCTCAGCGCAACCTGTCGTTCAGGTTGTGGGCATTGAGCCCCTAGCTTCGTTCCCGACGTGCGGGTGTGGATCTGGACAGTACTATTATTGAAGCGTGTGAGGTGTTAATAAAGGTTTTTGTGATCGATTTTTGTTTTTTCTTTCTATATCACTTTCGCCAAATTGTAATGAGATTTTTCCTCGCTTCAATATGCCGCCAAATTGTATGTAATATGAAACTCTACATTTTTTATCTCTACTTTAGAATCTATCTACCTACCTACCATAGGTTTTCACAACTTGTTGGCATGTAACATGGTTGAAAACGTGCCAGTGTATCATCACGTCTGATTATGTCACTGAAATGAGGACATAAACGTACGTTAGTGTTTTGATTTCTACAACTACAACTGCAACACCTAAAAAAAATCTAATTGTTTTAGGGCCGGTTTCTGAATTGAGAAATTCACTAATACTTAAGCATCGTTCTGTCACGTTCTTTTATGTGACATCTGTAAAGACAGAACGATACTTACGAGTAAGTATTTGATAAGTAACATTGTCAATTCAGAAATGTGTCAAACTACGTTTAAATTATAGAGATTTCTACAAGATTTCTACTGCATATTCACTTTTCTATTTCAATGCTCAGCCTATGACCTGTCGCTATCTTCAGCAAGCGTAGCATAAGGCTGGGTTAGAGCGTATCTAAGGGTTTAAAAACTCTTTGTATCCCGCTCTACGTCTAAGAAAAGAGTGATATACATCCATATATCACTCTTTTCTTAGACGATATACAGGGTGTTGTTTTGGTCAGTGACACCTGATTGAGGGACGATAGTTTGAGCGCTTGAAACTAAAAATAAGTTTTTAAACATTTAAAACATTTAAAATAAGTTGAAGGTTCAAGTCGCGGGTTCAAGTCCTGTCCCGAGTGAATTTTTTCAACTTATTTTAAATGTTTAAATTATTCCCTACCACGGGTTAGTGCTTTAGAAAAAACAAAAAGTAAAAAATAAGTTTTGTTTTTCAATTTTTTTTTTGATGGACAAATTACCTTGTTCAAGTTCAAGTTGTTCTATAAAACCGTGACATGCGGACACCCCCGCTTTCGAGCTATCGAGCTATCTCAGATAGACCATAGAGAGCAGATAGCGGAAGAAACATAGAATAGCTAAACTTTTTGCTGCTATGAGCCGGTCACAAAGAACAAATTCAAAGCAGTTCATAGATTGCGTATACAGGCGTGGCCATAGAAGAACCGGAATACGTCTGTCAAATTTCGCTTAGCACAGATTAATTTTGGCAGCCGTATTGCGGTTCCTGTAGCACCATCTATGAAATGCTTTATGAATTGGTGCTGAAAACGGCTCATTTATCTAAATATCTCTTGCTAACACCACACCTTTTACACCACACGATAATTTCATTTTCTCAGGGCCAGTTTCTGAATTGAGAAATTCACATACTTATGTATCGTTCTATCACGTTATTTTATGTGACATCTGCAGCGATAGAACGATACTTAAGTATTTGATTTGTGAAATTCTCAATTCAGAAATGAAATCAATTTGTGAAATCGGAGGTCAGTGATTCAGATCTCTGTATGTGTTGTGATTTGCGAACAATTCTTGCTAGGTTGACAGCTATAGGCATCTTAAAATTCAGGTTGAGTACCTTAATATTAAGAGGAATAAACATGCATAAGTATTAACATTGTATTTTATTGCAAAAAAAAGCACGATAAATAATTTATAATAATATTAATTACTTTAGCAACATAGTTTTAATTTAGTAACGACATAATCCAGAAAACAACGTTTGTGGAGAATTCACGACATTATTGGGTAAAGAATATCCATAATTTGCATAATAACCAGAGTTGACAAGTTGCTGTAAAGGCGATGAATATGGTGATGATAAAGCTTTGTTACAGTTTTTAGGACCATAAAAGTTTTCGTTTCTACTCTGAATAGTATTTGTAACTGTCAATAGTTGAAGAGTATTCGCTAGATTCCTAGCTACTTCCGGTGACGTGTCGGTGATGAGTGTGGTGGACGGTTGTGATGAAGGAATGGTGATCACTTTCGGCGGTAGCGTTGGTGATAAAGGTTGCATTGGAAGACTTTGCAGCAAAGCTTGCGGGTTGATTATTGTAGGCAGTGGTGATGATGATGAAATCATTCTGGTAGGTGATGAGTTTTGGTTACAAACTGTAACAGCTCTCTGCGGTCGTCTTAACTGGGCTTCTGTGAGATTCTGAAAAGGTAAGGAAATAAAGGAAACTTAGTAAAAACTTTTGATGTTAAATATTACAACATAAATGTGTCACAGGTATAAGCCGTGCCTATAGAGAAACGATAAAAAATGGCGGCGGGTACCTATGGTAAGGTCTGAAAAAGAGGTTACGAAAATACGATTTCGGTTAATACCTAAAAATTTCTTACATTTTTGGTAAGGAAATATTGTTTTACGATGCTTTCTTTATTGATTAGGTAATTGTTCTACGTTGGGTTTGTGATTAAACAACAATATTTATGAAAATAAGATCAAAAATATTAAAACGTAGTAAATAATACAAACCTCAACAAATACAACACTTAACGTAAACTACAATATTGAAATAACTCGACAAAAGTTTAAAAAATCAATAACGTATTTTGGCGTGTTTTATTAGCCAAGCGTAGGTGACTAGTTAGGACTGCCTAAAATGACTTTGCTAACGTTACGTGTGAGTATAGACGGAGATATGATTAAAGCGAGAGGGCGCGAGAGTTTCCGCCATTTATATATCGTTTCTTTAATGGCACGGGTTATAGGTGTTAAATGATGCAGCTCTACAATACAAGTAAACAAATTTTGTAACATGCGTGGCAGATCTGTATCTATAAATAATGGTAAAGTAGGTATCAATTCCACTGTTAACAAAATTGAACAAAAATAAACCTTCATGTACATTTTCAGATTGTCTACGCTGCTTCAAAGATGCTTCAAAGATATGTTGGTCGGTAGATTCAGAGTTTATTTTTATAGGTAGGTAAGTGCTAATTTCGACACGATTTTTGAAAGAAATATATTATTAAATAGTAAAGGAATTACACTATAATTTGCTGTGTGAAAGACACTCTCACGAAGAAGAACCAGAACATTACCTGTAAGATACTGCTAGACAGGCAAATTATAAGAATAAATCTACCACACATCTTTACAAATCTAAATAAATAACACTAGCGAAGCGATATGACTGCCTGTTATATTTATACACTTCTGCTCTAAAGCAACCTTTATCAGACCATCAAGTTATCAACTTCATTTGTGGAAATCTCGAGTTTTGTAACTTCGGGTCCAGATTTCAGTCAAGAAATTCCATTTTGTTCCAATCAAAGGATCGTCAATCTGTTTATACGTATAGATAGGACGTGACTTAACTTCGAGTTTCTTAAATAAATGACCCCCATCAAGTCAAATGGGATCAAATGGGGGTCAAGTCACGTCATTAGTTTTAGCTTCATGCTGAATATCTGTAAACTTACCGTATCAAGTACTTTAGAAATGGGTCGAGTCAATTGAATCGTTGCAAAACATTCAATAAATTCACGGCCCAAAAAGGGTAAGCTAATTCGGAAGGCAAAGTTTTTTGTTCGAAAGTCCGTTATTGGCTTAATCTTATCTTTAGACAATATTGAGAAACTAATTTAAATATTTTTTTATTTTGGTCGAGTAGTTTTGTTTTTATGCGCTAAAATGTTTTGTTCCTATGACCGCCAACAGTATGCAGACTGTCGCGTGACGTCATAAAACCGTATCTTTGAAACGTTGTAAAATCCAAACTACTGAACCAAAATAAAAAATATTGAAATTAGTTTCTCAATATTGTCTAAAGATAAGATTAAGCCAATAACGGACTTTCGAACAAAAAACTTCACCTTCCGAATTATTATTACAAGGAATGATGCGTTCAGAAGAAAGGAAACGGACGTCATCATCGAGTTGCTAGCTTATCCAGGCTGATTTTCCACAGTTGACCCATCAAACTGGAACTAAAATATTTTCGTAGTCGTATCTACTGCGGGAGTTTCACAATATTATTTCCCTTCTTCAAAGGCTTTATTGTACGTGCGTAGATAGTTTTTTTACTACAGTTAGGTAATAAAATGTGTCAACAGACTGTTACACACCAATTTCAAGAAAGCCCCTTGCACCATTTACGCCTAGGGTTAATGAAAACGATGAGTTACTTAGGCCCGGTTTCTGAATTGAGAATTTTACTAAGTAAATACTTAAGTATCGTTCTCTCACGTTCTTTTGTAAGAAATCTGCAGAGACAGAACGATACTATAGTCGTCTTATATCACCTACTTGAGCTCGATCTCAAGTAGGTGAACTCAGAAAAGTCGACTGCTAATGTAAAGCCTTGGCTAATGTCAAACTTGAGTCAGCATAGACACTATCTTGAGATTGACATTGACATTAGCCAAGGCTTGACTAATAGCATTTGACTTTTCTGAGATCACCTATTCACGAGGTAACGCGGCGAGCGTTATGGGGACCTTTGGGTCGGAGATGGCCCGGAGTGGTTTATTTGGTTAAGGTATGTGTTTGTGTGCGAGGGTGTGTGTGTGCGTTTCTGATTTTGTTTTTTTGGTTTTTTTCTTTATGACATGTTTATTTTACCTATTTTAATTTTTTGACGAAGCTTTTGTGAATTGTATTATGATTTAATGTATTTTTGACATTTGTTTGCATGAAATACATTTTCTGACCTATACTTAAATCCACAAATCCGGAGTATCGTTTGACAGACATA
This sequence comes from Zelleria hepariella, assembly GCA_949319315.1. Taxonomy (NCBI): domain Eukaryota; kingdom Metazoa; phylum Arthropoda; class Insecta; order Lepidoptera; family Yponomeutidae; genus Zelleria; species Zelleria hepariella. The sequence continues at coordinate 2,234,124 of OX439385.1, read as the reverse complement.
ACTGTCAAATTCTAGAATAGGGCAACATTATTCTAGAATTTGACAGTTATATCTGTCAAACGATGCTCCGGATTTGTGGATTTAAGTATACTTGAGTTCGATCTTGAGACGACGACTATTAATGCCACCCTTACACAATCGCGTTACAGGACAACTTGCGTGAAACTAGGTCAAGTTTCACCATAATTATCCTCGCATTATTTTCGATATAGGTTTGGTATTTATTGTGGCTCCATCAGGCGGGCGGTCACTTTGACAAACATGTCTTCGGCGAGGTTGCTGTTTGTGGCGCTAGCGGTGGCTGTTCAGGTAAATAATGTTGTTGAGATTTTTTGCACGGTGCTGTACACGGTTAGAGTAAACGGTAGAGTAGAGCGGTAGAGTACTATCTATCCTACTAACTATACCAATGTAAACAGCATTGGTAGAGCAGAGTACTGAAATTTGGTAGAGTAGAGTAACTAGCAACGTGGGCGAGCTACTCTACCACTTTCCTTCCCCCACTCCAGAGTCCACTCTACTCTACCACTCTATACCGAATACTCGATCCATGTAAACGGTTAGTAGAGTAACTAGTAGTAGAGTAATCTGAAGTTTACCAGAGCGTTTCTTACAATTTTTGACGTTCATAGTTCTAGTGCTTCTTACCTAGTGACAACTCTACCGACAAAATGAAAATATACGTGTAAACAGTTACTCTACTTAAATTGGTAGAGTACTTCGAACTGGTAAAGTATAGTATGCTAGTTGACTCTACTATTTACTCTACCCGTGTACAGCAGCCCGTGACGCAATATCCGGCAGAAACCATAGAGCGCGCGAAAGCGCGGGAACATTTTCGCGCCACGGACGAATCAGATTCATACAGAGCGTCCAGTGGCATTTTCCTTCACTGACTAACCACCACTAGCTAAAGGTGAGGAAACCCGCGGATTAGTTGACTCCTGGCCTGAGGCCTGAGCCAATTCCCCTTTTAGGTGCCACTCGTCCTATTATCTTGGGATACCTCCTGCCACCACAACAAAAAGGTTATAAGATCGTCCTACCATCTCTTCCATGGTCTATAAATACAAAAACATGACGACTAAAGTGATGATGCAATGAAGCTTGCCGAATTCTGGCCAAAACCGTCTAAGAACAAAGATACAAAAAAAAAACAGAATTTACATTTTTTTCATCTTTTCCAGAGCCTGACAGCGCAATACCTGCCAGCATCAAGGGCGTGCGGCTGCGGCTGCCAACCACCAGTCGCTCTCTCCACCATCTCCTTAGTCCAAGAAACCCTCGTCTACCCACCAGGCAGCGTGGTCGTGGCCCAACCTTCGTGCGGCTGCAACTCTAGCCCTTGCGGATGCAGTAACAGCTACGCGTCCACCAGATCTTGTGGTTGCAATGCCAATCCTTGTGGTTGCGACTCTTGTAGCTGTAACAACAGCCCTTGCAGCTGCAACCAGGAATTGATTCTTCCTCCTCCGTTCGCACAATTGCCTTGCGGGTGCGGATTCTCCGAAGCGGCGGTTCCACTGGTCGCTTCAGCTTACGGCTCGAATCCTTGTTCTTGTGGTGGTACATTTATTGAGCCGTATTATACTTCGGCTTGCGGTTGCGGAAGTGACAACTGCGGATGTGGTTATACGGATCCTTTAGTGGCGATTTCGCTATCCGGAAATGGCGGCTGTGGTTGCGGGTGTGGATACCCGGGCTATGGTGTGCCGGCAATTTCGTACGCTCTGCCGTCCTGTGGTTGCGGTACAGCGAATGGTTGTGGTTGTGGTAACGCGAACACCTGTGGTTGTGGCGGCGTGAATGGCTACGGATATGGTGGCGCGAATTCCTATGGCTATGGTGGCTTAAATGGCTGTGGTTGTGGTGCCTCGAGTTGTGGTTGCGGCGGTGGCTGTGGGTGCGGTCTAACCCTGGCTACGCCGGTCTGTCCGAACTTGGCCTGTCTGGCGAAACCGATAATTTTGTAATTTATTAGGTTTTGTTGAGAGGGATGAGAAATAAAATACTCTCGAGAATATTTTTTTGGTTTTTTTTTGTTTATTTGACTTCGATAAAATTATCCTCCATTTTATAAATTTGGTGAAGAAAAAATATACGTGGACGAAAAATTCATTGGATGTAGATAATTAGAAACATTGCAGTAATTACTAAATTACATAATTGGCAATGAATGCCTAGTTAAATGCTCTCAAATATGCATAAGGGAACAATTTTGTAAGCCATTAGGTAAGCGCAAGATTAAAGATTAGTTTTTACATTTTAGCCCACGAAATAGTGCACTTTTTATCGGCACGGCTAGTGTACAAAAACGTGAATTTTAACGAAAACTTGGCACTCCGATAGACATAGTTTTGTAGATAGGTATGTCTTCGTTGATTTTTAAGATAATCTCTAACCTTCTTATTTGTAAGGTAAGTACCTACCTAAGAACTTAATTTATCTATGAAGTAATTACTTAAAGATAAAAAGATAAAACATTATTTATTGCCAAAACCGAAACATTACATAAAAAAATACACTTAAAGTTAAAACAGAGGTTATCGTTTTAGAATTATATCTAGTTGATTATTATACTTAGCTGATTCCTCAAAAATTCCTAACGTAAAATCTCTCCATGAAACACCGCCCGCCCTGTCTGCCCTGCCCGCGTCCGCCCCAAAGCAAAATTGGGCGGAGGGCTATTAGTTTCATAATATTTTATCGGTATTTAAGTACCTAGAGTAGTGTGATAAAATATTTTCCAAGGGCCTGAGCCCTCCTGAGCCTGATGATGCATTGCTCTTTTTAACCCCCGACTTTGTGTCCATCTGCGTCTCTGACTCTCTGTGGCACCTTACGTAGCTCTTAAACGGGTGAACTAATTTGTATGCGGTTTTTTTATATTTGAAAGCAGGTTTTCTAGCCAGTGTTCCTAGATATATGTTTATTATAATTAGCTTAGCCGTTTATGAGATATGCTAATTTGAAGCTAAAATATCGGGAGTAATGTTAAATGTTTAATTTAGTAGTAAGGTGTACGTGAATTACATTTTTTATTTATTTTATTCACAGATGGTAACCAGCCAGTGTCCGTACAGCAGCCAATCCACATCACAATACTACTACAGTCCTTACGACTACTATTCGTCACCAGTTTCATCACCTTTCTACTCCCAACCTTCGTACTACTCATCACCGGCGTCTCTACCCCCTGTCTACACCAGTTCATCACCGTACCAGACGTATTCATCACCAGTTGGTTATCAACCGCAGACTTGTCTACCTCAATACCCATCACCGCCAAGTTACCAGACTGTGGCACCACCAACATGCCCCTATTCATCACCCACAAGCTATCAAGCGCCTACTTATGCGTACTCATCACCGGCTTCATCACCTGTTAGTTATACGCCCCCGGCGGTGACTTACCAGCCTACCGCTTCATCATCAATTAGTTATGAAGCGCCGCAAAGTTGTTCCTGTGGTTCGTCACCGAGTTATCCATCACCGCCGAGTTGCCCTTGCTCTTCACCACCAAGTTATCAACCACCACAAACTTGTAGCTGTTCATCACCACAAAGTTGTCCGCCACCACCCAGTTGCCCTTCTTCATCACTGATCAGTTATTCACCCCCACAAATTTGCACTTGTCCATCATCACAAAGATATCCACCACCACCCAGTTACTCCTCTTCGTCACTGCCCAGTTACCAACCTCCTTACTCTTGCATACCATCCTCGGTCAATCCGCTTCCGCGCCCAATTCCACCTAACTACCAAAGGGTTACAGTGTCCTGCCTGCCTCCTAACAATACCACTTCACCACCACCACCGAACGCATCACCAGTCGTTTACAGTTGTCCACCTACTTACCAACCACCTAGTTGTCCACCTGCTTACCAACCACCTAGTTATCCACCTGTTTACCAACCACCTAGTTGTCCACCTGCTTACCAACCACCTAGTCCACCTAGTTGTCCCTGCTCATATCCGCCTCCTTACCAATCTCCTTGCTATTCATCACCTAGTTACGGCAGCTCATCATCAGGCCAGGCCCAAGCGTATTTCCAATCACCACCAAGCAGTGAAGCTAAAGTCACAGTTCTATCCACTCCGTATTCTTGTGCTAGGCCGGATATTCCAAAAGAACCTACAAGTTATGGTAAGCCGGTTTGCAGGCAATGTCAGAAAAGTCAAGATGGCGGATGTAAGGCTTGCATGGATGCCACGCAAAGTTTGAACGCTGGATGCCAAGCAATAGAGTGCTTTTTGGCTAATATGGGCTGTTAGTTAGGGATAACTTCACGCCAAAAGGGTTAAAATTATTCATGTTTAAACCATGGCTGTTGTTATGATAATAAGGGTGTTATTTAGTATTAAATTAAAATTATTGATAAAATAAAGTTATTGTAAAAAGTTTGTGGCTGTTTGACTTTTTTCCTCTGTCACCACGAATCCTCACTGTTCAGAAAAAAACAACTGTCATCAGTTGTCAAAAAAAGTTCCACTGAAAGAGGTCGCTCGGCTTTTTCGCGAAATAAATAAGTTTGACGACGAAAAGGCCAAAGAGAAAGCCTAAAAATGGTCGAAGCACAAAAATACCGGATCGAGCAAGAGATGACCAACATGGTGAATGAACTGGACCGAAGTTATTTGAGGAAAATGCAGGTCGGTGTATATTTTTAGGTTATGTTACTGATAGGCATGCATGGAAATCTTATGCAATAATACTGCAAGGCAATATTAGAATTCTACATGATTTCTAAACATTAATTTTCTACATCAAGTTGATATTTCTGCAAGGAAAATATGCATTTAATTTGCTGGGCTAAAATGGTCCTTAATGGTATTGGCACAAGGTCTTGCCTTTTTCTCACTTTGTTTTTTTTTATAATCAGCTCCAAATGAGCTATTTCAACAATAGTTATTTGTTATGCATGGATGCAAAATTATCAATTTAAAAATTTTTGATTTTATATGATTCAGCAACAAAAATCAACAATTATAGTTTTTTTAATATTTTGATATACCGAGTGTCAGACCAAGACCTTTAGATCAAGACGAATCTAAAGCCACCTCACAAGCTATAATCCATCAACCCGTTTAGACTACGGAGCGTGCCAAAGAAATCCACAAACATACATATTTAGGTACATACATACACTTGAAAAACACAACCCCCCTTCTGGCGCAATCGGGTAAAAACTACAACTCTTATTCCAAAATCATCTCTATTTCCAGGGAGACATGCATCGTTGTGCGGCGAAGTGTTGCGATGATCAACAGACATCGCTGGAGAGAGTACACGGGTGCATTGACAACTGCACCACCGGTTTGAACCAAGCCAACAACTTTGTACAGGTGCGTTAGTAACAGTTGCTAATAGTTCACTTCACTATAAAAAATTATCATTTTTTTATGTTTATGTATTTTCTAAAGCATTAATCCTTGCTAGGCAAATTAAGATGAAATACGTCTCACAACTAGCGCCGCCAATGAAATAAAAATCATATCTTTTTATTGGAGGCGTTTTTTGCTGGGCAAGCCTACTCCATCTAAAACAATGTCCCAGGCACTGCAGCGCCGAGTGGTCTCTTCACCTATCTAGTGTGAGTGAAGGTGCCACTGGACGCTGTATAAATCATCTCATTACGTAGATGCAAAGGCCTTAGTTTTTTTTGCAAAAAACGGTCCTGCGATTTTTCAACGCGAGGCTTAACAATTTTTAGGACCTAAGGTTTGGATTCCAGATCCTAGAACTTAAGAAAGCAATCGATTCTCGCCAAAAGTGGCCACTTTTGGCGAGAATCGATTGCATTCGTAGGAAATCCAATCCTGGAATCCAAACCTTAGGTCTTAAAAATAGTTAAGCCTCGCGTTGAGAAATCGCAGGAGCGTTTTTTGCTAAAAACGCATCCAAAAAAAGATATGATTTTTTTTTTCATTGGCGGCGCTAGTTGTGAGACGTACTGCGTCTGAAATTCTTTTTTTATATTTTTTATAAATATTTATTTTTTCATTAAAAATTGGTCCCTATGTACAGTGGGCCAAACGCTAGGATACCCCTTTTTGTTCGATTGGCGCCCTTATGCCGCGCGGTAAGAGTTGCCTTGGGGTATCTGTGACTGGCCGACCGTACCTTGCGATTTTGAAATGCAGGAGAAATTCACATTTTAGCTACTGGGATAGTTATTTTAAATTTTACTGTTTTTTTTAACTACCAACATATTCTAAGTACTCTTTTCCACGGACAACACACTATTTCTACAAGTAAAAAGATTGAAAATACCCGGTGTGCCTACTTTAAAAATAAATCTATACCGTTACAATTTCTCCATTTCAGACCGAAATCAGCCACCTCCAGAACCGACTGCAGCGATGCGTTATGGACTGCAACGACTCGGCACGGGACCGACTGGGACCAGATCCAAGCCAAGAAACGGTGAGAACATTTAATTTTTATTTGTTACAGTGGCCCTTGGTTTACAAAAATAACAGAGCTACATGACTATTTAAAAATTGAAACAGTGAAAGAAGAAGTTTAACACAGAACAAAACTTTATAGTGATCGCAAAAACACTCATGTTAACAGCTTGGCATCAGCTCTAAACAAACCACTGCAAAGTCGCCGGCTCAAACGCTGATACATATGGGATTCATTACAAACATAATCCTCAAATAAAGAAGAGGAGGAGTCTTTAATGGAAGACTGCGCCTCATACGCTACAACTACCGAAGAACACACAGACCTGCTAATGGCTCGAAAAGCCGATCGCATGATAAAAACGGAACAAAAAAAAGAGAACTTCTCTCGCTTCGCTCTCTGTTCCAAATTTCATCCAAATCCATCCAGCCGTTCCAGCGTGAAAGCGCAACAAACACACTCACTCACCTACAAACTTTCGCATTTACAATATTAGTGGGATTGTTTGTTCACAGATAGACAAATGCACCATCGAGTTCGAGAAATGCGCGGTGAAGTGTGTAGACAAGCACATTGGACTCATCCCCTCGATGCTCAAGTCCATGAAGAAAGTTCTTGCTAGCGGTAAGCCCCCGCCAGCCAGGAGCGAATGAGTGGATCGGTAGCAAGTTGTTAGTCTCAAGGTAATAATTGGCTTTGGCTGTTCACTTACTTATTAAGGCCCAGCAGTAGGCACAACTGGCGTCGCCAATGAAAAAAAAAAACATATCTTCTTTTTGGATGCGTTTTTTGCTAAAAACTCTCCTGCAAAGTCTCAGCGCGAGGCTTAACTATTTTTAGGACCTAAGGTTTGGATTCCAGATCCTAGAACCTATGAATGCAATCATTTATCGCCGAAAGTGGCCACTTCGTAGGTATTTTGTTTGTCACACTTTATTGCACACAAAAAAAAAAATAGACTTAAATAACATGATAGTAAGAGAAAGTGTACAAGGGCGGACTTATTTCTAGAGAAATTTCTTCCAGCCAGCCCTGGTTAATAATGAGATGTTGAGAACGGGATGGGCAGGTATTCGTAGGTTCTAGGATCTGAAATCCAAACCTTAGGTCCTAAAAATAGTTAAGCCTCGCGTTGAGATTTTGCAGGAGCGTTTTTAGGAAAAACGCATCCAAAAAGAAGATATGTTTTTTTTTTCATTGGCGGCGCTAGTTGTGCCGTCTATTGTGCCTTAATATTTTAGAATAATTTGGGTTTCATTTTCATTCAATTAATTTGTTATGTAGGTGTTGTTGCCACTGCCTTTAAAAAACAGACATAAATGCATTTTAAAAGTGTCAGCAATTTAAGGAGTAAGAACTACAAATTATGTAAGGATCGATATAACTAAAATACCCGATGTTAATTTATGTAAATAAGAGAAAAATATACCGTATTTCGTTAAAAACCGTGTGGTATTTTATTTCATAAGTAATTAAATTCCAGCGTAGGTGTAAATTCTCTCACGAGACATATTTGCTTATCTGACATTCTTGAATAATTAGGAACTTAGTAGGTACCTACACAAATATCTGGTCAAGAGTGAAATAACTGGTCAAGGGTTCTAAATAACGGGGGAGAATAGACAGAGCTTGAATAAAATTTGTTGGTGGACGGTAAGTAATAATTTTATACCGTCAATCACCAAACTATTGGTTAAAATAAAAATAATAATAACGGATAATCATAACTGTATAATGCGTGCGGGATCAGAATGGGATAATACCTTTTGGAACTGAACTGAAAATGACAGTTCTCGAGTAGCGTCAGTAAAAAAATTTTTAGTTCTACGTTCTATCATAAGGTTATGAAAATAAAAATACACAAAAATGTTTAATGGTTGTAATCTAAAAGGATTCAATGTTATTGCATTAATTGAATAAAACGTGATAAAACTCGAGCAGTCACCCACGCGCACAGAAAACACAAACAAGTTTCGACGCTCGACGCACTTTCGAGTTTGCCATAGACAAAAATGGACCCGAAATGCTGACGCTGCAGGACCGCGAGCTTCTCAGTTCCAAAAGGTATTATCCCATTCTGATCCCGCACGGATTTTATAATTTTGTGGTTTTTTAATAAATACCTACTTTTTATCTTATCTAGAAATAGCCATGTCAGAGGCCAATTCCTTGGGCACGTGTATGCCCTCTGAGGGACCACATCGGATTTTTTTGTTTCCAGACCTATGACGATTTAGTAAAAGATCCCAAACAAGTTTTTTGTTCGAAAGTCCGTTATTGTCTTAATCTTATCTTTAGACAGTATTGAGAAACGAATTTAAATTTTTTTTTTTTGGTCCAGTAGTTTTGTTTTTATGCGCTAAAATGTTTTGTTCCTATGACCGCCAACAGTATGAGACCGTCGCGTGACGTCATAAAACCGTATCTTTGAAACGTTGTAAAATCCAAACTACTGAACCAAAATAAAAAATATTGAAATTAGTTTCTCAATATTGTCTAAAGATATGATTAAGCCAATAACGGACTTTCGAACAAAAAACTTTGCCTTCCAAATTTTAGAATAGAAGCTTGAATTTGTAAAAGTAACCGCGGCCTAAAACCTCTGACAGGGGAGACTCTCTACCTCATACGATTAGGTACCTACCTGCCAAACTATTATACTACCTAGGTACCTACTTACCAACTTTCATTCAAAATCTTGAACCACCCAGAGAAAGCAACAAAAAAGGACTAATGCCCGTTTTCACCAACCACCCCTAATTTTAAAAGACCTTTTAACGAAAATTATCTGCGCCTCTGCAAGTCTAGGGGTCATGGATGAAGGACCATACGAATTCCACTCACAAGCGTTATGAGTTGAGTGTGTATGATCCTTCATCCATGCCCCATAGACTTGCAGAGGTGCAAATAACTTTCGTTAAAAGGCCTTTTAAAATTAGGGGTCGTTGGTGAAAACGGGCATAAGGCCTTTGCATCTACGTAATGAAATTATTTATACAGCGTACAGTGGCACCTTCACTCACACTAGACGGGTGAAGAGAGCACTCGGCGTGAATCGGCGCTGCAGTGCCTGGGACATTGTTTAACACAAAAGAAACTACAATAACGGAACAGTATGAAACAGAAGAGCTGTCAAAGGAAGAAACTACAGGGTGCACTCTAAGTCGATAGCGGAACTTTAAGTAGGCTGTCTACTGATCAATACAAACAACTTGTGCTAGGTGGCGAAAAAAATGGAGCGAAAAAAATATCAGCTGTTTCATACATTTGGCGCAGTACTGAGTCGACCTTTTGTATGGAACAGCTGATATTTTTTTACTCCATTTTTTTCGCCACCTAGTACAAGTTGTTTGTATTGATCAGTAGATAGCCTAATTAAAGTTTCGCTATCGACTTAGAGTGCACCCGTAGTATCCTTTATTGCCATGAAATAAAAGACGGTGGTAAATCTCCACTACATTATTTTATTCACTATTAAAATGCATCTCAGAACCCATAAATGCCCAGCCCGCTCAGCGCGCTCAGACCGCCGCAGCCGCACGACGGTCCAGAGTATCCCCCGCAACCGCACGAAGGTACAGAGTATCCCCCGCATCCGCACGACTGTCCAGAGTATCCCCCGCAACCGCACGACGGGGCGGAGATGCCGCCGAAGCCGCAGCCGGATACTAGTTGGGGCACGTAGTTTGCACAGGGCGATACCACCTGCGAGAAAAGCGAATAGTTGAAGGAAAGTGTTGACTTGTACCACATGTTAAGTTAAAAAAACGTACTTGGATACTTACTGCTCGTCCCGGACCACTTACTGCCTGATCCGGTCCACTTACTGCTTTCTGTTGACCACTTACTGCATGACTTGAACCACTTACGGCTTTACTTGGACCTCTTACTGCTTTACTTGGACTTCTTACTGCGGGGGTCGATCACTTATTGCGTGACTTGAGATCTTTAAAAAACTCACCTGTTCAACCACGGGCGCGTAGAGAACCTTGGCTTCATTGGCAGTGTTACTCAGTTGATTGCTTACAACGAGCAACTGCAGAGCATTTGCCAGGTTATTCGATACGCTGGTTTCTTGGACCACGGTTGTCGGTACTTGGAGCACTTGTTGAGGTAGTTAGAAAACTTTCTGAGGCACTTATACATAATGTTCTGGACTTTGGACCACTAACGGCCTGATTTGGACTACTTACGATCTTATGACCACTTACTTCGTGACTTGAACATATACATTCTCCGCGTCCTAAACCACTTACTGCTTGATTTGGAGCACTAACTACTTTACGAGGACCACTTACTGGGTGAATTGGACCACTTACTGCTTTACTTCGATTATTACTGCAGGACTTACTGCGTGACTTGTTTAACTTAAAAATCTCACCTGTTCAACTACAGGCGCGTAGAGGACCTCAGCTTCATTGAACGGCAGAGTGTTACTGAGCAGATTGCTCACAACGAGCAACTGCAGAGCATTAGCCAGGTTATTCGACACGCTGGTGTCTTGGACCACGGTTGTGGGCACTTGGAGCACTTGCTGGGGTACTTGGACGATTTGTTGGGGCAGGGAGAGGATCTGGTTGCAGCCGCAGCCACAGTTGGGCACGGACTCGATTAGAGGGTTGGAGAGGACCTGCTGGTATTGCGGCAGGATCACTTGGCAGAGGGCGCTCTGTGAAATAAACGGGAGCTTTAGGGTTATGTGTGCTTATTCTTTATTTAAAAAATCCGCTTAGTTACTATTATAGTCCTCAAAACAGGTTGTATTTGCGGGAAAGTAACTCTTAACGAAAAAAAAAATATATATTTTTAGTTTCTTACAAATATAGCAGTTTTGTAACTGCATTTACTGGATTTTACAGAATAAGCAGACTGTAGGTACTCGAAAGATGCCAAACGAGACCATAATTACTAGGGCTAAGCTAACTATGGGTCTGTTTACCTATTTCCGGAATCAAAGTAGGTACCTTACGTTATTTTGAGTACCTATAATACGCGCGCGATGAGAATGGGATGGAACCTCACTGAACCTACGGTCAAAGTTTACTTTATTTTACTTTCACAAGGTAGTTTCGAAGGTTTGCTTACCGCGCGTGTCTTAGGCCCAGTTTCTGAGTTGAGAATTTTACTAAGCAACTTACGTATCGCCCTGTCACGCTTTTTTGTGAGAAATCTGCAGAGACAGGACGTTACTTACCCATTTGCTTAGCAAAATTCTCAACTCAGAAACCGGGCCTTAGTTCCGAAAGGTCGCATTCACTTCCCATTCTCATCGCGCGCGGATTATAGGTACCCCATGATGGCAGTCCACAGAAAGACAAGGCCAATAGGTAGCTACGCAATACCTTCGTTCCAGCGAACTGGCTTCGTTCTGAGCCAACCAAATATTCCTTAAGGCTTTGTTACAAAGCTTTTCTTAACTTTTAGCGAGCGGTAAGTATTGCTACTCGAAAACAAAATGTTTGTAGAGCGATCGTAGAGCGGTTTGTACAACTATGTTAGGTTGTACTACATAATAAGTACCTATCCTGTGATATTGTTTTTTTTATTGGCCATTTAAAAGATAAGTTGTTGGAAATCACATTTAGAAGTTGATGTGTTTCAGGAATAAAGCTATTTAAAATTGCTTTGTTGGTATATTGTGAATTGAAAATAGTCAATTTATAGAGGTAGGTATCTATGAAGATTGATTGTATTTTGTACCTACCTGAAGAGCAAGAGCTTGAAGGCAAGCGAGGATCACGAATTTAGAAGCCATCTTGACCTAAGTAAGCTATTCAACTTTATGCCTACAAACTATTGTAGAAGGCCCATTTATAGTAAAGGAAAACAAACAGTGTTGTCATAGATTTTTATCGAAGAAAGCAGTTGCGGAGTTATCTCATAGTGCGTGACACTTTCTAAGTAACTAAGTTCGCTATTATGTCAAGGTTTCTTAAGTCTTTCTATGTTTATTGATAACAGCTAACTGGGGTAGAGTATGTAACGCAATGATGCCAAAATGGGCTCCCAGTTGACGGCATCAATAATTTCGATTACGATTTATTAATGCTGTCGGCCCTTTTGTTTTAGGTAGGTAGGTAAGTTGTGGTCAGCCATATGCGACATACACCAGCCCGTAGGTATAAATCTTACTTAGAAAACTTAAAAAAAAAAAGAATTACTTACGTAAGTAGGTAAGTATTATATTTTTCTTTTAACAGCTGACCAAAAAGTGTGGTGTTATAATTTTGACCACTATGTGTGTGTCTGTCTGTGGCACCGTAGTCCGTAGCTCTGGAACGGGTGAACCGATTTGGATGCGTTTCTTTTTTTGACAGCAGATTTTCTACCGAGTGTTTTTAGATAAAATATGTTTTATCAACATCGATTCAGCCGTTTATAAAAGATGCTAATTTGAAAATAAAGTGTAGTTATAGTATTTTGTAGTTATTTGCTACAAACCAAATCGAAAAGTTGTGAAATTGCAAATGCAAGCAAAATGTGTAGTAAGCAATGGCACACTCGCCTTTTTAGTTCAAGAATTTGCACGTTGAACTTTGGTAATATTTCTTATCAGAAATCTTTGTTAACATTATGTTGTTTGTTACATAAGGTGTCCTCACACTTACAAGGATTTTCTGTAACTTTAGGCAACTTATTAGGTCACACCTTTATCTTTTGCAATTTTTATAAGAAATCGGTTACCCAGTTATCCATATTCCGTGTTGGGATGATAAGAAAAAGTTAAAATAAATACACGCGTCGGAATTATGTACCATTATGTCTTTGATGTGTTGGACACGATGGGTGTCACAGGCTTTGTTAGCAAGGTGTTTATAATAGTCTTCTTGGTGAATCAGGTAATTCTAACCCACCTATCCTTGAGTAAATGTTTTTTTATTTTATTATACCTAACCTGCCCCTCTAACCTTGACGCATTTTTCCAATACGGCCGCAATATGACGCAATTTTCAAAATTTAATATTTTACAAATTAAGACGCATTTTGTGTTTTTATTGAATAAAACAGCCTTACCTTTGAATAAACATTACAAAGTATTAAAAATCAAAGCATTACTATGCGAATCCAAAGATAATTTAATTTTAAAACTTTTTCATTTTGATCGCAATAGCGTCAAGGGTAAACCCCCTGGGCCCTTAGCCTGTAACGCAATGGTGCCAAAATGGGCTCCCGGTTGAAGGTTTAAATTACGATTTATTAATGCTGTCGGTCCAGTGTCGGTCATTTTAATGTTTTTGTAGTACAGCAAAGAATATTATGAGTCTAATTCTAGAGGATTAGTTCGCTGGTTGTAGGAGAACTACGAAAAAATCCCGGTTTTGTCCATCTACCTGGGACGCCATTGATACGCCATTGTGTTACAGGCTAAGTCCCCAGGAAGAAGTGTAAGACAACATATGGCAAGATGACAAGCCCCTCTACCCTTGACGCATTTTTTTCATTAAGGCGCAATTTACAAAATTCAATATTTCACGAATTAAGACACATTTTATATTTTTGTTGTACAAAATAGCCTTACCTTTGACTAAACATATAAAATCAAAGCATGACTATGCAAATTCAAAAAGAAATTAATATTCAAACTTTGTCAATATGACCGCAACAGCGTCAAGGGTAACCCCCCTGAAATAGGCTTATCTAAGTATGCCACTAAACTCCAAAAACGCTTCCACTTTAACTCCAAGGATTATTAAATTGTATTATTGGTTAATAATAATGTTTATTTTTATTTGTTTATTATTATTACTCCGAGAAAACTTAAAAAGGTACAGGCAATAACAAAAACTAGGCTTGCGTAAAGCCTTAGGAGGCCTACTTTAGGTTCACCAACTCCGTAATGATACGTACAGTTAAGGTTGGACGATAGAAACGTGGCGGGAAATTCAAAATTTTCACAGTTTTTTACATTTTGTAGCTAAACGGAGCTATTTTTGTTCAGCAATTTTTCGTTCGCGGCAATAACATTGTATTCTTTTCATTATTGTAAACCCAGGGGTGCGCGGCCGAGTGCCATACATTTTATTGGGTGTGCGGCCGAGTGCCATACATTTTATTGGGTGTGCGGCCGAGTGCCATACATTTTATTGGGTGTGCGGCCGAGTGCCATACATTTTACTGGGCGCGCGGCCGAGTGCCATACATTTTACTGGGCGCGCGGCCGAGTGCCATACATTTTACTGGGCGCGCGGCCGAGTGCCATATATTTTACTGGGCGCGCGGCCGAGTGCCATACATTTTACTGGGCGCGCGGCCGAGTGCCATACATTTTACTGGGCGCGTGGCCGGGCGCCATACATTTTACTGGGCGCGCGGCCGAGTGCCATACATTTTACTGGGCGCGCGGCCGAGTGCCATACATTTTACTGGGCGCGCGGCCGAGTGCCATACATTTTACTGGGCGCGCGGCCGAGCGCTTTACATTTTACTGGGCGCGCGGCCGAGTGCCATACATTTTACTGGGCGCGTGGCCGGGCGCCATACATTTTACTGGGCGCGTGGCCGGGCGCCATACATTTTACTGGGCGCGTGGCCGGGCGCCATACATTTTACTGGGCGCGCGGCCGAGTGCCATACATTATAATGTAGGTATACTGTATAAAGGGTGAGCGCTAGGCACCCGTCCCGGGCTCCCATCCTGGCCGCTTTGTTATATTATGAAGTCCCTAAAAGCTTTGTCTATTTAATCTGTAATCTGTTTCTGGCAGGCGGAAACTTCTACCTAGATCCTAGTAGTAATTTATAATGATTCGCGTTATTCACACATAATTTAGTTCGAATCTGGTCGGATCTGGTATTTTAACAGGTAAATTAATTTATATTAGTAGGTATTCTGATTCTACCTAGATATCGAACAATAACCATTAGCACATGTCTACTGGAGGTACTTTAGGTCACTCTCAAAAGTCATAGCTCATTTCATTATACTTAAATAATTCTTATTTGTTGCAGAATTTCCACGCTGCTTCAGCCCAAAGCGTAAACTTACCCTTCAAAAGCATCTCAGTGTCTTCAAAGACCGGACCATCAGCAGTACCATGCGCCGCCAACACCCTGAACTTCTCACCGGCATCCCTACCACCCGTGCAGACACAGGCCCAGCAGAATCTTGGCCAGAACTACCAAGCTTTGGGCCAAACATCAGCAGTGGGATATTCACCTAACTCTCAAGTATTGGGCCAACTGTCAAACCCTGGACAATACCAGGGCCAATACTACCAGCCTTTGGGGCTATCCTCTGGTGTTACCCAAAACGTTGAAGCGTTTAACTCGGGCCAGAACTTGGTGTTCACACAGAATCAGAATCAAAATTCTGGTCTTAATAATTTGGTTGCATCACCAGTTACTCAAAGTTGTTCGTCGTCATCATCGTCACCAACCGCAGCACTTAATATTGTTTCTGGATCTTCGCCTTCACAAGGATCAACCAGTTTTAATTTTGTTCCACCGACATCATCATCAATTCCTTCTAGTATTAGCGTCGCGTCATCACAAAACCCGGGTGTTAACTGTGGTTCGTACAATCTAGTGACTCTGAACTCCAACTATGTCCCACCACAATCTTCCAGTTCTAACAATGTATATCCTGTTAATATAATTTCTAACACAGGCTGTTCTGGCGGAGTACAAAATGTGGAGTCATTGTCTTTCAATAACGGTTATAACAGTGCCATTTTGCCACCATCCGTGCCTGTTTCCAACTCTGGTGTTTCCCCCCAGTTTTCTTTCAACATCCAGCCTTCTCAGAGTTGTTCTTCTAACAGTCAACCTGTATCGGGTCTTGCCCCTCAACCTTCATTGAACGTCCAACCATCTTCTCAAGGTTCTAATAAGCCTACGTTTACTTTGACTGACTTGCGCCCTTTAAACTTAAACTCTGGTAGCAACGTCAAAATTAATTCCATATCTTTTCAGCCAAGTTGTAACACTCTTCCTCAGTTGCCTTCAGCACTTCCTTCAGCGAACCCAGTCAATTTGGCTCAGTCGAACCAGTACTCTTTTAACGTAGGCGTCTCACCTTCTCTGCTACAAGATTTGAACAACGTCCCTTCTCCTACATACAACCCCACTGCGCAACCTTGCGCCCAAAACACTCCTCAGCTATCGATATCAACCAACTGTGGTTCCAATAACCAGCAACTAAATTCACCATCAAATCTGTTTTATCCAGTGCAGAATACTAATAGTGGTTCTCAGCAGACAACACCTTCTATTAATTTTGGACAGTTTACGTTGCAAAATCCTATAAGTTCCGGTTCGCCTTCTTGTTCAAATCAACCGGCACAACCGCAAAGCCAGAATTTAAATTCAGTGGTTTCGTCTTGTAATTCTCAAGTTTCACCACCTCAAAATTTTGTCCTTGATCAACAGCTGATAAATCAAATATTTAGCAGTATTGTGTCAAATACTCCTGTTCAAAGTTCCAGTTGCAATTCCCAGGTAAATGTACCTCAAGTTAACAATTACGTTCAGTCATCTTTGTCAAGCATCCCTACAACGTATACTAGTAATGTTGGATCTTCTTATGTGCCAAATTGTGGCTCTTCACAAAACCTCGGCAATCTTATTCAAACTTCACCGAACAGTCAGGCTTCTAGTAACATTATCGATTTATATAACCAACAGTCTGCAAACCCTTACGCACCTTCGGGATTCCAATCTGTATACTCATCTCCTGAGTATACGAACACTGTATCATCATTACCTAGCGTCTACACTTCAAACTTAGCATCCCCTACAAATTCTAACTTTCCCAGTTTGACCCCTACTAGTATTATTTCAGCTTACAACTCAAATTTCCCCTCCACTCCTATCAACTATGAATCTATTCTGTCAGCTCTGAGCTCACCTACAATAACCACGAATGAGATTGCTTCTCTAGTTTCGTCTTTAGCGGAGTCTGTGCTTCAGCAATGTAACTCTTTGACCTCTTCTTCGGCGTATCCTCAAAGCAACGTCAACGCCTTACCTATATCAGTATCTACATCTCCTATGGAATCGAACTACGTTTTACCAACACTTTTCAGCCAGTACCTCCCTCAACAGCAATCAGTTTCATTTTGCAATACGCCTTCGGTTGAAATTGTTGAAAGCTCATGCCAAAGTTCTGGCACCCAGACTGGTATACCGATCAAGATAACTGTTTCTGACGCTCCATTTTCTTCTGATATAAGTTCTGGCAGCTTAGCACCCTCCTCCAGTGGTCAGAGTTATTGTTCTTCTTCTAATGTACAGCCAAATGGTGTGGAATCTTCTGTTTCTTCTGTTTTACCACCAGTATTTCCTCCTATAGTAGGAGGTAGTTCCGGAAAATCTTCTGGAGGTATTGGTACAAAAGACTTGGTTAAGATTTTAGTTTTCTCTGAATTACTTGGTGGAGGATCTGGGGTTGGCTGTGGGGGGTGTGGTGGGGGTAGTGGCCTAGACGGTGGTTTGTTAGCACTGTTGTTGGCGACGGCTACGTAGTTTTAAGTGTTATCAATGTATTTATTATTCGTGTTAAGTGTGGTTGACAATTAAATGTTATGAAAAATATTGGCTGTTTTGTTCTCTTTCTATCATGAAGTACGTGTGTTACATTTTAACACTTTTTACCTTCTCCATAGAATCCTTATTATACAGGATGGTGAATAATTGAGATTGGTATGGGAATAAAAAATCGTATAAGGATATACAATAAATATGAGTAAAGATTGAAAAAGTACTAGAGACGATGGAACTGTCCACGTCACTATGTGTGCTAGTTCCTAAATAAATGTATTTATTTACATTTGCAGAATGGTAGGTACCTACATGATACATTCTTAACTTATACGCCCAAAGAGAGAGATATTAAAAAAGGCCAAGTGCGAGTAGGACTCGCGCACGAAGGGTTCCGTACCTACCATTGTCTGTAAAAACTGCAAAAAATCAAGTTTTTTGTATACGAATATTCATTTTATTCTGTTTTTTAGTATTTGTCGTTATAGCGGCAACATTAATAAATCATCTGTGAAAATGTCAACTGTCTATCTATCACGGTTCATGAGATACAGCCTGGTGACAGACGGACAGTCTTACACCCGTATTCCAAAACATTCCTCGACTCCAAACTCAGCCTCGACTAAGGAAAACGGTATTACAAAACGTCATAAATTCCCTCCTTTCGAGCGAGTATCTCATTCGAGTCGAGGGATGAACTGTCAGATTTTTACTTCACTTGAGGAAATTCTCAATCGAGTCGAGTAATGAACTGTCAAAAGCTAAGGTACCTCGGGACCTACCTTGAGGCCTCCTCGAGAGGGGAAATCGGTGGTTTGCGTAGTATTTCAAAAGTTTTTGTTTAGGTATTGATTTAATTTTGAGAAGTAAAGGGATTCCGAAGATATCATATCGGTCACATCGCTATTGCCAACATGAAAAAAACAAATTTCACTCATTGAGGACACTCAAAATAATGACTTGTAATACCACCTCGACGGAGTCACTCGGCATCTCCTCCACTGAGTATTGAGGCGAGGGCTGAGTCGAGGAACGACTTGGAAAACGGGTCTTAGTAATAGGGTCCCGTTTGGCACCCTTTGGGTACGGAACCCTAAAAAGCAACCTATGCAAGGTTTGCTTCACGAAAGTTACCCACCAATTCGCCGTCACACCAAATTGCCACACTAGCACTAGTGTGACGATGGTTTTAACCCGACACACGTTTCAGTCTGTCCGACCAAAACGATGTTCAGTCGGCCACAGGCTAGGATACTCATTTTTGTCCGATTGGCGCCCTTATGCCGCGCGCAGTAAGAGCTGCCATGTATCTGTGACTGTGGCCGACCTTACCTAACCCCGGGGGGCATGTAAGTACAATTTTAACATGGCGGCCGCACGGAGCTCGTGCCTGTAATATTCAGACGTTGCTTTAATTGGGTAGGTACGGTCGGGCACAGTCACAGATAACCCATGGCACCTCTTACCGCACGCAGCATAAGGGCGCCAATCGAACACAAAGGGGTATCCTAGCGTGTGGCCGACTGTACCTACGTTATCTCTCGGTCTGTGGCGGTGGCACGACACCAAGTGTGAAGGTATAATTCTATAAAATATCCACCGTAAAAATAATCGTTTAGCAATAACCAAGCAGTGGCACTGCCCAAAAAACTTGTTGTAGACCAGAACACATAATCGGCTGAATTATTGTTGTTCTGTTGTTTACAATAATGAAAAGAATACTATGTTATTGCCGCGAACGAAAAATCGCTGAACAAAAATATCTCAGTTTACCTACAAAATGTAAAAAACTGTGAAAATTTTGAATTTCCCGCCACGCTGCTATCTTCCAGCCTTAAATCCAACGACTGCCCAAAAACACTCATGGTATGGTAGATGCTCTGTTATCTGACTGTAAGACCTATTCATATTTTTACCCATGTACATGAATAAATGCTACTTACTTACGAATGGATAAAAATCTAGATTTTTAGTTGTAAAAGTCTAGATAAATTAATTTACTTTCAGCAACACTGTTTTACGGTCAGACGTGGTTCAGACTCGTAAAATATTTAGTGAGAAAGCATGTCTGAAATAATAGGATCTACAGCCTACCTGCTACAGAAAGCTCATAGTCAAAGGGTGGTGTTAATAGTCGGCAGGAGTTTGTATGTTTGTTTGTATGTATGAATGTTCGTGAATGTTCATTACGATCCCACCTAATTTACTCCAGTTACCAATCGTTGAACGAATATTCATACATACATACAAACTTACATACAAACATACAAACTCACAAGCGCAGGATTGTTCGAACTTCCAGTAGACTCACTTCTCTCGCTACACACGAGTACATTAATTGATTTTGTAAAATAAAAGGCAAGAAAACAGATTTAAAATGGTATAATTTCCTAACTGAATAAATAATTAAAAACAAATTACAGTTAAATATTAAAGTAACTTACTAGTAGGTGGTATTACATTTCTGAGGGATTCTTGTTAGGCATCTAGGTATATTTGAATTTGAGTTCACACTTGTAGGCTACCGCAACACCAATCTGATTCACCAATCAAACTCTTCAGACTCAACAATAGTTTTAGCCATGACTACTGCTTTATCGTCAAAAAGTTTCTTAGTTCCGTCATGATTACCAAAATCTACAGAAAACATATTGGCTATAGTCGTTGTTTCGGCATCAAATCCATCAGAAACATGTCCGTAGTTGACGATTTTGGAATTCGCAAATACAGTTTCAAGTTTTTCGGTTGGTTTTTCCGTGTTCGCATCCATAGATTTGCTTGGAAGATAGTACGTTATAACCGGTTCATTATTACTTGATCTTACTTCGTTTTCGAGAGTTTTAACATTGTTGTCATTTGTGTTATCAACTTCGTGGCTAAAATAAGTCGGTCTCTGATAGTTACTATTATGATACTCTCTCACATTGACAGTTTTGAAATCAGGACTGTCTAGACCGGGTGGTATTCTATACACAATTTCTTCGCTCTTTTCTTCATGTTTTCTCTCGTTTTTATCCTTTCTCTGTGTCTCAAAAAGCCTTCTTATGGCTTTCTTGGGCGTTTTCTTCCCATCTAAAATCTTACTTCTTTGTATTTCTCTGGCGTTGTTTAGTTTTCTTTCGCTCTTTAGAACTTCATCGTAGAACTCAGGGTAATTAATAGCATCATTTGTAGGATGAGCTTTGTTGTCATTCACAAAGTAGGGATAGTAATCGTCATTGATGCCATTTCCTATATTTGGGATTATATCCTCAAACCCTAACTCTGGTAGTTCGACATCGTGGTGGCTGGCATAGACAATATAGGGTGTGGTATTCTTTATTTCATTTGATTTGTTGACGTCTTCGTATTCAGCCTTTTTAGGGCTTTCAGAAGTCGATTCACTGGTTTTGTAAGACTCTGTTACAGTTGGTTCAACTTGAGTAGCTTTTGGTAAATCTAATCTTTCACATTTCTTAGTAGTACCTTCTACATCGCTAGTTACGGTAGTATTCTTGTCAGAACCTTTACGCCTTCTATGAGGATTCCTTCTAAGTGGATGTCTCTGTCCCGGTCTGTGATGCCAATTGTTACTTCTTCCTTCTATCGTAGAGTTCGCATGTTCATGAGTAAGTCTTTGACGATAAGGATATCTATGGTTTTGATACGGGTTGGTCCTCTGGATCCGTGGCTTGATGACTGATACCAAACTTCTTACCAAAGGTTCGGGCATGTTAGGGAATTTGTATCTTACATCTTGTATCACTGCTTCATCTGTTTCAACTTGCGTTGGGACCTTAGTGACTATGAGCTCAGGATGTTCCTGTATTTTAGCAAATGTCGGTTCTAACTCTACTTCAATTGGCTGTTCATCTTCAAAACACTTAAGAGGTTCTGCAGCTTTTTGATTAGAAACATCAGCGTTATGAGGCTTTTGGTTTCTTTTCGGTGGTTGTTTATTCAGATATTCATCTAAGAAACTACGAGTTTCATTACTTAGTTCTTCTTTACTAGATTTGTTATTTTTATTATGTTCTTTATTGTTTTTCTCTTCTTCTATGCCATGTTTTGCCTTCTCTTTCTTACTCTTGCTGTCTTCGTCACCCAATAGAGCTTCCGTAGGTATGATGAAGTAGTTATTCACGACATGAGGTTGATGGCCTGAATTTTGAACCGAACTTTGATACTGCTGACCGTTCTGCTTTTGTAGCGCTTTTATAAGTGTGTTCTCAAATATTTTTCCCAGGAATTGTTGGTTTTCCTGGTCCCTCACTGGTATACACTGATGGGGAGGTTGTGTAGGTGTATTACAAGCTTGGGTCACAGCCTGTGGTGTAGCACCTATGTGCTGATGTGGAAAGTCCAAGGGAATGTTTAGAAGTTGAGATTGAGGGTAGTTGTAGACAGGACATTGGCATTGCTGAGGGTATCTTTGGAGCAGGGGATGTGGCGATACCTGGAAAAGAAAATAATAGAGTGGTAACAACGCTAGTGACTGCTTTCGACTCCGTTCTCCAAGTATTCTTCCAGCACAAACGCACATTGGTTTCCATTTTCATTAATAACCTTTGCAAATATCATCGGAAGAGTTATACAATGTCTGGCGCTGGCAAATATCGCGTGACTACATCGGGATGAAAATATAAACAAAAAACTTAGGCCTTAGGTGCATATTATATTATTAAAACAGTGCTCTGGAGAGCTGGTACAGTCGGCCACAGTCTCAGATACCCCTTTTTGCCCTTATGCCGCACGCGATAAGAGCTGCCATGGGGTATCTGAGATTGTGGCCGACCGTACTCATTTGACTTATTTTGTCGTACAAGGCTGGTAGTTGGTAGGCTCGCTGAGTCTAGGAAAAAAGGTTTTCCGCGATTTCTAACATTTTGTACGAAGTACTCAATGATGTTTTCGTGTTTTTGCATTTTTTCGCCGACTGTAAATTGATTTCATAACCTGTAAAATTATCTTTCTTAAAAAGTTATGTATGGTCTCCTAGGAACGTTTTCCTGTGACTCGGCCATACGCTAGGATACCCCTTTTTGTTCGATTGGCGGCCTTATGCCGCGCGCGGTAAGAGCTGCCATGAGGTATCCTAGATTGTGGCCGACCGTACCTGCCCTTACTGTCCAGTTAAAAAATCCACCCATTATAATTAAGGCTTACCAAAACGAAGACTGCACACAAATGAAATATCACAAACTTTGACATGACTCTATCTCACATTTCTTTAAAAATATACCTATTTCCCTCAACCACTTCTATAGGAACCTCGAGATGAAAATACGTGACTTTTCCCTACATTTCTCCTTTTATAGTTTTAGTTTACGAAAGATAGTAAGTACCTACCTTCTTGCTTGAAGTGATTGGAGGAAGTTTTGTACCTATCTAGATGTGATAAGAGGGTGATTAAACACGATCCATGTGGCTTGCACGTATTCCGTTTGAAAAGAAAGTATTTTCAAATATATCGATTACCTATCGACTTTACGTCACTGGGTTTCGTAGTCACAACGTCTTTTTTAACTAGTAGATCGCCCCAAACTGTGAACTCGCGTCCACAGTTACAGATAATTTTTTTTGCTCTATGACGTTCCGTTGATTTTTTAATTAATAAAATGTGATTTTGCTGTGGCGGGAGAAAAGTATTATTTGGCTCATATTCGATTTTAAAATATGTATAATATTATTTACCCGCCTACCTTTCATGACGATCCAACCAAATTTACTCGATTAACTCAATTCAATTAACTAATCGGAGCGTAGCGACTAAGGCCCGGTTTCTGAATTGAAAAGCAAATACTTAACTATCGTTCTGTCACGCTCTTTTGTGAGAAATCTGCAGAAACAGGACGATACTTACCCCTTTTGCTTAGCGAATTTCTCAATTCAGAAACCGGGCCTTAATCTTTCCCATTGTGGACTTGTGGCTAATTTTGTGCTTTTGTAGCTGAATGGGTTCAAAAATTTAATCATTTCAGCAATAATTTATGGAAAAAGTATTTGGTGTCTAGTATGCGTGCCTTTCGGGCCTGTTGGCAGTTTTTTAACATCCTATAGAATAGATAGAGCTGGATAGATACCTACAGTCTACAGTCATTATCTTGACAGCCCGAATGTTGGACACGCTAGAGTCAGGATCCAGGTTTGAATCCCGGTGGGGGCATTATTATTATTATTAAATTCTTTATTGCACAAAATAAAAATAGTGTACAAAGGCGAACTTAGTAGCATTTTCTACCAGTGAACCTTTGGTTTTGGAGATAGTGGCTTGGGTAGCGCAAGAAAGCACAACAATACATAAACTACCTATAAATAAAATAAATACAATTATCATGTACAATTGACATGTACATGACTTTATGTGAAGTTGACCCTAGATTTTTTTAAATAAAAAAATTAAATACCCCCGACATTTTAGCTTCAAATTAGATCTCATAAATGGCTGAACCGATTTTGATAAAA
Source organism: Zelleria hepariella (assembly GCA_949319315.1). Lineage (NCBI taxonomy): Eukaryota > Metazoa > Arthropoda > Insecta > Lepidoptera > Yponomeutidae > Zelleria > Zelleria hepariella. The sequence goes on along the minus strand of OX439385.1, from coordinate 2,209,793 downwards.
CGTACGGTCGGCCACAGCCACAGATACCCCATGGCAGCTCTTACCACGCGCGGCATAAGGGCGCTAATTGAACAAAAAGGGGTATCCTAGTGACTGTACCTATCTAAGAATACTCGTTTCCTATTTAAAAACTGCACCCAAATCGGTTCACCCGTTTTAGAGCTACGGTGCCACAGACAGACACAGCCTCACAAACACACATGGTTAAAAATAAAGTAATAACCTCCACCGGTAATAGAACCTGGGTCTTAAGAACGCACTTAAGCAGCGATTTCCCATACAAAAGTAGTTCCGGTTTAATTTCTAAACTACAGGCTGAATTTTGCTGAAACTTGGTTTATATCAGTAAATAGTACGGAGGTTTGCAAATAGTTTTATATTAAAAGAAATAAAAGCCTGAAAGAAATGAGAGCGATGCGTTTTTCGCGCCGAAAAGGGGGTTACTTTCAGCTGTTATTTACTTACATTATTACACTGTCTATTGGAGTCTTACTACCTTGGGAACATCAATAATGTGTTGTACTTGTCAGAAAAAAAAGATTTTTGAAACACCTAATAAAATGTAGAAATGGCAGCTGAACTACGAAAAATTTTGGGAAAATAGATCTATTACATTACAACTACAACTACAGCGTGCACTCTAAGTCGATAGCGGAACATTAAGTAGGCTGTCTACTGATCAATATAAACCACTTGTATGAGGTGGCGACAAAAATGGAGCGAAAAAAATATCAGCTGTTTCATACATTTGGCGCAGTACTGAGTCGACCTTTTGTATGGAACAGCAGATATTTTTTTCACTCCGTTTTTTTCGCCACCTAGTACAGTCGGCCACAGTCTCAGATACCCCTTTTTGTTCGATTGACGCCCTTATGCCGCGCGCGATAAGAGCTGCAATGGGGTATCTGAGATTGTGGCCGATCGTACAAGTTGTTTGTAATGATCAGTAGATAGCCCACTTTAAGTTCCGCTATCAACTTACAGTGCACCCTGTAGATACTCGCGAAAGGACACGAACACACGTAGACTCATACAGCCTCATTGCCTCTCACATTTCCCGCACCCCGTCTCGCTCTGGGTGAAAGAGCTATACGAAACAGTGTTTCACGCGCTTGGCCATCGCCGAGTTCCCACGGTCCTGAAGGAGGCTCTTAACGCTTAGATATGTAGCAACATCTCTACCGTCTTTCTAATCTAAAGTAAAGCCAAAAAAGGCCACTCTAAAAGTTACTTCAAGTAAAAGTTTTTCAAAGGCATTAACTTTCAGGGGCCTTAGCCTGTAACGCAATGGTGCCAAAATGGCCTGTCAGCTGACGGCTTCAATTACGATTTATTAATGATGTCGGTCCTTTTAATGTTTTGTAGTACAGCAAAGAATATTCTGATTCTAATTCTATAGGATTAGTTCTCTGCTTGTAGGAGAAAAACGAGGAAACCCTAGTTTTGTCATTCTGCTGGGAGGCCATCGACACGCCATTACGTTACAGGCTAAGGCCCCAGTTCGGTGCTAAGGGCCGCTTTCTTATTCAGCATCCTTAAACTTGAAACTTTTAGAGTGGCCATATCCTAAAGTTTTATCAATGCAAAGTACACACGACAGCACGTCACAAAAGTGTACACTTTTGTTGTAAAGTCACCCGTAACGTAACCGAGTAGAGTGCTAGGGTGTAAGGGTCGACGTGCTGTCGTGTGTAGGTACAAAATATCTACACTTTTCTTTTTAGGGTTCCGTACCCGAAGGGTGCCAAACGGGACCCTATTACTAAGACTCCGCTGTCCGTCCGTATGTCCGTCTGTCACCAGGCTGTATCTCATGAACCGTGATAGACAGTTGAAATTTTCACAGATGATGTATTTCTGTTGCCGCTACGACAACAAATACTAAAAAACAGAATACAATAAATATTTATGGGGGCTCCCATACAACAAATGTGATTTTTTTGCCGTTTTTATATATAATGGTTCGGAACCCTTCGTGCGCGAGTCCGACTTGCACTTGGCCAGTTTTTCTTTTTTAAAATCGACTCTACCCTTAAACCAAACTTTTTCGTAACCCGCATCTAGCCGCCGCCGTTTTTTTGTTCTAGAATCTTACGTAGATTGTCAGATCTAAGAATTGCGATTTTAACATAAAAATATTCAAAAGATTATCTCAATTTATGTTTTAAACATTTATAATAACTTGAAAAAATTCACTCGGGACAGGACTTGAACCCGCAACCTCTCGCATACCGTGCAGGCGCTCTACAACTTATTCAACTCATTGAACTTATTATCAATGTTTAAAAAATATTCCCTAGCACGGGTTAGTGCATTATAAAAACAAAAAAGAAATTATCTCAATATTTTAAATATTTTTTGAAAGCTCTATAATACTCCGCGTTCCGTCCGTGCGCTCTATGCGTCCGTTTTTCAATCAATTCAGTATTATCAATAAGTCGAGTAGGTATAACCACCGGTAAATGGTATGCTCAGTAGTTACACTAGTGTGACAAAGCAGTGTAACCATGGTTCTGAACCGGTTTTATGAAGCTTCTGAAGTATGAATCATTTAGCCGATAATATAATATAGGAAGTGAGGCCTTTAGGGGCCGCCACAACTACAAAATAATTAAATAAAAACTTCGCAAAACACGTATACTTCGGTAGGACGGAGTTAATTAAAAAGAGAGATTTTTTTTGCTTCCAATTCGAGAGGTGTAGGTATGTAGGTAGAATGCTTCGATCAAGGATAAAACTAGATACAACATGCTCTTTGATAGAACTCTGAAATGTGTCTGGAAAAATAGATGCCCAAATTGCCTTTGGGCGCTTATTTGCTCGTAGTCCATGCAATTGAAGTAAAACTGTACACTAATACAATAAGGTTGACATTCTAATATTAGACGTATGGTCGAAATGATGTTTCGTATTGTTCTATTGCTGATATCTTTTGTTTCTGTGTGGACAAGTTTTTATTGTGATTTTAAACGTAATGCGGATTCTATGGGATTTCGTTCGGTGGTAGAATGAGTCAAAAATTTCAATGGTGACATTAAAGGTCATTGTGCACATTTGTATGGAAGGTAGGAAGGCTAAGGTTAAGGTACCTAATTTAAAAACCACAGGAAAGTAATTAAAACGTCAACACGTTAGTAAGTAACATACAATTTTATTTAAATTAAGAACAAAAACAAAACTCAACATAAGTCATGGCACTACAAACATAAACCGGCAATTTAAACAAGAATGTTCCCTAACTCCTTAATAATGCCAGTTAATAACTTCAACAGTCCACTGAGAAGACCAGAACTGTCTGAAAGACCGCCCAGTAGACCGACCACTAAATTCAGCACCTGAGACACCAGTCCAAGCAAAAGACCGGGCGCCGCCAAGACGTTGGATCTAAACAGTGAAATTAGGACACTGATGTACAAGAACAATACTGAAGCCAAGTCAGTCAAAGTTGCGTAAAGAAGCGGCAGCGTACAGCCAAAGTAAGGTAGCAGAGCCGGCGTCAAATTTTGAACAATGTTGGACAAGTTGTTCAAATTGTTGATAAGGTTGACCAAGAAGGGGATGAGCAGGCAGGCCAATTGGTTGGCCACGGGTAGCACGACGGCAATTTCGTCGAAGGCCAAACGAAGAGCTGTGATGGAGTAACAAGGTATCATGGCCTCGCTGCTTGGTAGCTAGAAAGGAAAATGGTTGAATTATTAGACGCCATGTTGAAAATAAAATAGCCTATACAAATGTATACGCGACAGCTCGTGAGACCGTACACTTTTTTTGTAAACTCGCCCGTAACGAAACCGAGTAGAATGCTAGCGTGTAAGGGTCGACGTGCTGTCGTGTGTACATGTCCCACTAGCTGGGCAAAGAGAGAGTTCGAGCTTAATCACCACGCGTGCTCAATGCGGATTGGCGATTTTCGCGTTTGATGATATAATGCCTCATACACTCAGGTTTCCTCACGATGTTTTTCCTTTAGCGTTAGCGAGTGGTATTGCAACTATTCAAAGATCAAATTCTCGTTCAAAGACACGTATACAGATGTACGCATCTTTGAACCCATTTTGAGAATAACTACTGAATTAAAAGCTTAAAATACTCCCGACATTATAGCTTCAAATTAGTATATCTCATAAACGGCTGAACGAATTTTGATAAACATCACTCTCTCTAAAAAACCTGCTTTCAAATCAATAAAAACCGCATCCAAATCGGTGCACCCGTTTAAGAGTTACGGTGCCACAGACACACATACACACACACATAGCAGTCAAACTTATATCACCCCTCTTTATTGGTCGGAAGTTAAAAAAAATACTAACCAGCAAAATGGCCACACAACCAGCTAAAAGTGGTAGGATACGCATTTTATATATTTTTTTTTACCAACACACAAGGACGACTGTGCCCTAAACAGATTTGGTGAAATAGTAAATGAGCATTTCTATATATAATAATCTTTCTAAAGGCTTTGTGTAACGAAAGTTACTTAACATCGTTTCTCAAAGTTGGGCAATGCAATCTTAATCTAAGTTAGATCCGACCTGGTTTACGTTGAAAATAGGTGATGTATTTTTGTTTTGTAAGATTGGCGGGAAGAATGCGAATGACGCCTTTCATAAAGAAATGCTTTGGATTGTGAAAACGATTCAAGGAATGTAGGACACAATTATTTCCATTAAAGTCCTCAATTTTATAAGTATTTGTTTTCTTAAGAATGGTCGATTCACGATCGAACTCAAGTTGGTGATCTCAGAAAAGTCACAGACAGCCTTCGCTAATGTCAATGTCAATCTCAAGATAGTGTCTATTAATATGCTGACAGCTACTCAAGTTTGACATTAGCTTATGGTTGACATTAGCATTTGACTTTTCTGAGTTCACCTACTTGAGGTCGAGCTCAAGTAGGAGAACAGCTCAACGACTATTAACACCACCTTTTTGCTGTACGCTGTATATTTTTAAGTTTTTTCTTAATTAAGGTTTATTTACTATGCTCAAAAAATTTGGCGAATTAGGCAAAATAGATATGATTTTTAGGATCCCGTATTTTGTTTACAACAAAGTGTTTTCATCAATGTAACTAATCCAATGTAGAGTTGGGTGGTTCCGTATTCATGACACGACTTTACATGCTATAGGAATATTTTTCCGGATTCATGGTACGAGTTATTATTATTCCTACTCATGATTATTTTCTATTTAAGTTTCCGTTTTCATTTTACATGTGTTCCGTATTCATGCTACCAATAAATAATAATAATAATAATAAATTATTTTATTCCAGCTCTAGGCCATATTTTGTTAGTAGGTACATGTTAATTAAGTTAAGTCAGAAATTTTTGGTAATACATGTTCACTTACAATTCAATCCATTTCATTTCATTATGTAAAAGATAAGATAAATTTAAATTCGATTCACTAAGTAATATAAAATTAAAAATTAAATTGAAAGTCAATGTTTAAAACTAAATCACTTAAGTATAAATTAAAATTTTTGGTCAATCCATTATGTAAAAGATAAATTTAAATTCAATTCATTGAGGTAAAAAATTAAATCAATAGTCCATGTTTAAAGTGAAATTAAAATAGCATTAATTAATTGCAATGAGGATAATAACAGAAAAATCAATAAATAAAGTACAATAAATTAAGTTAAAATATAAAATTTAAAATTGAATTGATATGTAGGCGAACACACACACACACACACATACACAATTGTTTATTTCGGAGGTAGCTGTAGTCGGGTCCACCTCGCGTGTATGGGACTCCCCGGCCAGTCGTAGACCGCCCTGACCAGAGTGTTGGTGGAGAGGCGCAAGCGCTCGGCAGCGCCCGCGGTCACGTGACGCAGCAGCCCATCCCAGCTGGCCACGCGACCCTCGGTGAACATCTGCGATACACTGCAGCATAAAATACCATTTAATATTGGCACGTTAGTATGGTCAGCATAACAATTTCAATTCTAAGATCGGTAAGTCGGACTAGATACCTACCTCAGTCTCTCCACTAAGGAACCAAATCATAAAACTAAGACATAACACGTACGCACCTTTCGATACACCCGCAGGCACTTTTAGTTATTGAAATTAAAAAACCGTGGGACTCGCGCACAGAGGATTCCGTTCCACCATTCTATCGGTCATTCCTGAGAAAAGCGTTCTTCGCTGAGATCGGTGGCTTTTATTTTTTTTCAAGATAGGTGAAAACTAAAAATACACCGTAAAAGATGGCTTAAAAACTAGTCAATATGTCGATGAGGCACACCTGTAGGCTTTATAGATTAATGAAAAAAAAATCTTCTTTTTTGACAAGCCACCGATCTCAGCAAAAAGGCCACCGATCTCAGATAGTGTCTAAAATTATTATAAACAGTAATTACAGTGAATAATAAACGTTTTTTCTAAATTTAAACGTCACTCATGAACTGACACAGATAAAAGGGGGCTAAATTAAGCAAAACATTTCTATTAAACATCATAAAAAATATCAAAAAAATCATATCTTTATTTTCATAAAATCATTGTAAAAGATCAATTCCTAAGCTAAACATGCAAATTTATAGTCAACAAGCCTTCGCATTAGACATGCGCGAAACAGTGCACTTCGAAGTCATGATATATTTCATAACATTTCATACCGCGTGATATTACCTTATATCATGGCACCAAACATGACACATGACATCATGGTATTTCTTCATTGCAGATATGAAACATGACATCATGGTATTTCTTCATTGCAGACATGAAACATGTCATCATGGTATTTCTTTATTGCAGACATGAAACATGACATCATGGTATTTCTTCATTGCAGACATGAAACATGACATCATGGTATTTCAGCACACTTTCATTGCAGTACGTACAGTGTGCTGAAATGCCATGTGTCATGTTTCATGTCATCTAGTGTAATGAAATGCTATGTGCCATGCTTTATTCTCTCGTGTAATGTGTAATATTTCATGACACCGTTGTGTAATATGTCTTTTGTAATATTACAAGCATTACCTACACATGTCTACTTCGTATCTATTTATACAGCGTCCAGTGGCACCTTCACTTACACTAGATGGGTGAAGAGACCAGTCGGCGCTGCAGTATCTGGGACATTGTTTTAGATGGATAGGCTTGCCCAGCACCTATACCATCCTGACAGCTTGGTCAGCCTAGCCCACAAGAGAAGTCATTACATGTGGAGTCAACTAAGTTGCGGGTTTCATCACGATGTTTTTCCTCACATTAGGGAGGGGTTTAGCTACTTCAAATTTACAAATTTATGTAACTTTGAAAAGAAACAAAGTCATGTTACATGCCTGCGCTGGGAATCGAACCTGGTTCTCTCGCATCGGCGACCAATGCTCTATTATATGTGTGACTGTAATAATTATGCACTAAAATTGTCTGTCTATACGGATTTTGCTTTTTATTTGCGTGAAATAACATTTCCTTGCAAAAAACAGTACCTTAATAGCTTAAATGAAGTCTAAACTTTAGTCCATAGAAACAAACTGATAAATTTTGAATTAGTCATAGCATCTCGTTCGGTGTGGTATCTAAAGAATCTGTGAAATTGATACAATATGTTGAAAACTTCTTTGAGATCCTTGGCTAATAACTGAGATCGGTGGCTTAAATCCACCGATCTCAGTGCCACCGATCTCAGAAATAACTATAATGTAGCTATTTCTCTTAAACTATAGAAGCAATCGTATTTATTTTTACGACAATACCTACTCAGGGATATACGCATTCATGTACTAAGGACAGTTTAGTGTAGTCTTGTTTACTATACTAGCAAAACGTGCCACCACTTTCAGCTACCTTACCAAACCAAAGTTTAAAAAAAGTCAAGAACTTACGTAAAAGTTTAGGCATGAAAGATAGCGACACATACGAACCATAATAGTTGACAAGGATTATTTGACAATATTTTGCACCAGTAACTAGAAACTTGCCGCGTATTTAAGCTTGTATAAAAACATACTTTCGTTGCACGATTTAAACTTTGCTCGACGCGTGACATTTCTAGGAATGTCTACAGACACAAGAGTTTTCATTCTAATAGAATGCTGGATATACGATTGGATAGAGGCACTCATTGGGCATTTAGAAAGGTATAAATTAGCATAGTAGTGGGCACATGAGTAAAACCACAAACAAAAACATACCAGGCCCACACGCGTGTGACATGCAAAATACTCGCAAAATCACCCATTTTTTGACCTTCAAAGGGATATTTAGGCAATTTCCTCTATAAAATATTGTTTTTATTTGATATGCCTCAATGGGCCGTTAGTTAAGTAGACGATTAAGTGCTAATTTAGTACTGTGTGATGTATAGTTTAGTAGATACTAGGGTGTGACCAAAAAAAACAACCTCTCAAAGAATGACCCCTATGCATTTAAATGGAAGAAAAATAAAAACTAGGTAGGCTGCATACAGCGCCATCTAAAGTTAAGGTTTGAAACTAACATAGAGGGCGATAGGCTGCATACAGCGCCATCTAGAGTTAAGGTTTGGGACTAATATAGAGATATATGTAGAGGGCGCTAGTTTCTATGTCGTGTTACAACCCTCACCAGCATCATCAGGTATATTATTTTTTTGTTCTTCTAGCATTAGTTCCTCAACTCAGCCAACAGATGGCACTCCACAGTCCTACATCGTGGATCGCGATATGGCTTATTATATATTCTTCTGAGTGTCAAGTTTTATAAATAATGCAGCCATGATAGCTATAGTTTTGTTTATATTGAAGTAAAAATATGTTGATTATATTTCTTGATTTTTAAGAACGTGGGTTATTAACATAATTTTTATATAATATACAAGATGATTATTTCTTACTTAATTTGTATGATTTCAATCCTATGATGTTCTATGTCACTTATTTATTACACTATACCGCAAAACCTGAGTAACCGATCATCAATTTGCAAGGTACTGTTGACCTACTTGTTTGCAGTGCTGATGAATAATGCATACGTGATTATCCCATTTCTCATGGCAATACAAAGAATAATGAATATACCTCGTGCCAGCGTCCGTGGATGTCTTAACAAAATCCGTACCCTTAAGCTTCTCTGCCTATTATTTATTTCTTCCAATATTTTAGATTTTTTTCTGACCGTACTTAAAAGCAAAGTATTTTTATTATAATGTATGGTAGCATGAATCCGGAAAGACTCGCGAGACGAAATGTAAAAATTAATAAAATAATTTCCATAGCATGAATACGGAAGTCAAGTAAAATGAATCCGAAAAAAATATTCGTGACATGATAACTCGTGTCATGAATACGGAACAACCCGTAGTAGTAGAGGTAGAGTTTATGCATATCAAGAAAATAACTACCTACAAAGCAAAACCTTGCCTTTGACCTACATTCAGACGTGACATAAGATTGGTAATTACTGCTTGCTTACGTGCAAATTATCACGTTTTAAATGAAAATTTAAAAATAGTGCTTACGTCGTAGCTAGTAAAGCAACACCTTGAACTTTCAAGTTGAAGAACATTGAAGGTCAATGTAATACAACAGGGTGCACTCTAATTCGAAAGAGGAACTTTAACTAGGCTGTCTACTGATCAATACAAACAAGTCGTACTAGGTGGCTAAAAAATTGAGCGAAAAAAATTTCAGGTGTACCATACAAAAGGTCGACTCAGTACTGCGCCAAATGTATGAAACAGCTGATATTTTTTTCGCCGCCTAGTACAAGTTGTTTGTATTGATCAGTAGACAGCCTACTTAAAGTTCCGCTATCGACTTAGAGTGCACCCTGTAGTACGCGCGTGTAATAGATGAAAAGGTAAACCGTTACCTATAAGTTATTGCACTCGATTTGCCTGCTTGAATGTAAAATACCCTGGACATCTTAGCTACAAATAAGCTCATAAACGGCTGAACCTATATTGATAAAACATATCTAAGAATACTCGCTGGAAAACCTGTTTTCAAATATTAAAAAACCGCATCATATCGGTTCAGTCTTTTAAGGGCTACGGTGTCTGTCTGTGTGTCAGACACAGACAGACAGATCGAACACATAGCGGTCAAACTTATATCACCCCACTTTTTGGTTCGGAGGTTAAAAATACATAATGTTGTGTTGATCCTACCTTTTAGTTTTTCAGTACCCTTGCGTAAGTCGGACACAGTTTTCGAAATACATAAAAAGTTCTGACGATATCACGATAAACGAAACTATCTAAATAATCTTTGGTAACATAAAACTATGTCTGTCAAGTAATATTTCTTATCTCATTAAGCTATCAGTATACAAGACAGGTGCTTTGTGAAATAAATGGGCTAAATGTTACATAAAAAAAATATACTTAGGTTCTTTCACATTATCAGCTAGAATTCGTTACATAATTGGAAAATATAAAACCTATATTCAATTTTTGTTTCCATACACACCTAAGCATAACTGCAACGTAGCGGGTTTTACATTCATTCGGTAAATACCTATTCAATAAATAAAATGTCGAAGATAGTCACTTTTGCCTTAGCATGCGTTGTTGCTGTATGCTTGATCACGGTAAGTTAGATTTGAGAACGAAAAGTAACTTTAGAAACCCATAATTATTAGAATAACTTCTGTCTGGCTGACCCCTTACTGGCACTCCCCATCCGCATCCATGGACCCTCCAACGACTCAACAAGTGACCATCGGTCTGCTGGTCTTCTCAATGAGACCACATCTAGTTCTCGGCTGCTATTCTATTTCCCATCTCTATGTTGAAGATATTTTCGTTTACATATCCTGTCTCCTACATCCTAGCTGTCAAGAAAACTTTAAGACAAACAGAAGAACACAATAAACTGCGCCAAAAAGAAAACAACTGAAATTGCCTATCACTATTTGCAAAATTTAAAAAAACGAACTGTCTTTGACTTTTTTTTCCTTCACAGCCACCAGTGAGCGCGGGGGGCGTCCAGCTGCCAGCAGTCTACCCTCTGGTCAACATCCTTCTACCTCTTTTGAACAACGTATACAACCTCCTTCTTTCCTTGCTGTCAATTTTCGACACTCTGCCGCCATCTATCAGCTGCCTCATTCCCGTTGACTTGGGAGCCTTGGAGACGTCTCTCTTGAAGCTATATTCGCAGGCTTTGGCTATAGTGAACTTCTTGAGGTCCCTGCCAGAATATGCTATCGGAGCCAACCCTGCAACTCCGCCAACTGGGGTCACCAATATCCAGGGCCTCCTCACAACTCTGGTGTCTGCGGTGTCAGAGCTTACAGACGATACTCTGGTCGGCATTGGTGGCAGTCTTCTACCTGGCTTGCTCCAGCTGGTTGTCACTGTGGTCCAAGCCTTGCTTAGCCTGCTACTTTAACGGGAACCAGTTTGACCTTGGCAATTATTCCGCGACCTGTGGACTGAGGTGACGACGTTCTTCTGTATTTGTTGTTTTGTTACTGTTTGTGGTTAGTGTTAGTAATTTTATTTTATCGTTGGATTAATAAATAAGTGATGTGAGAATTTAAACTGGATCTTTTATTTTCGCCTGATTGAATGTGTCACCAAATTCATGATTTTGTACAGTCAACAGCAGCTCGTCACCCTTTAGGTACACACGACAGCACGTCGATCTTTACACGCTAGCACTCCACTCGGTTGCGTTATGGGCTACTTTTCAACAAAAGTGTACAGACTGACGTGCTGTCGCGTGTACACGAGTGCTTTCTGCTCAGTTGCGTTATGAGCTACTATGCAAAAAAAATGTACTTGAGGTAGACTGTTCGACCAATTTATGGACAAACTTAGGGATTTTATTTCATTTGTACTTTCTTCTATACCGTAAAAGTTCTGACGTTATTTAAGAGGTACTTTGTCTTATAATATGGCTCTTTTTTTCGTTGAAGTTTTCGCTTTATTGAATTGGGCAGCAAAAAGTCTGCTGTCTTGTTTCTTTCTTGTGCTGCCAGGTTAATCGTGAACTAGATCTTTAAAAAAAGTTTGTACAAATACCTTGTAATAAAATAATAGACTTATTTCCTCGAAATAGTCCATCCGGCTCGAAGGACCAAAAGCTTAAAGAATTTATGGATAATACAAAAAGAAAAATAAAAATAAAGAAAATAGAGCGCCAGTAAAGAACCTTCTTCTTTGCTGTGACAGATGAGTCAAAGGAGTTCCTTTATTTCTTTTTATAGGGCGTCGCGTTCAAATATCGAAGCGCGCAAAAATGCAGATAGGTAGTTTAAAACAGGGGTTTGCCTCATCGAATGAGCATAATATTACTTACCGTGCCTGGGAGATGAAAACGAATTTATGTCTACGTTGATGATAAAATGATATTTTAGGTAGGCGCAAAGCGTATGTGGTGGCTATAGATTTTGATTAAGCCACACTTTTTCCGCCGAAATCGCATTTTCATATTTCAAGTTCAATAATGGGAAAATAATGGCATCCATAAAGCCTCTAAGGTAGGCTTTACTAACATTATACTTTATATTGTTAAGCTTACCTACCTACCTTATCCTATTCATTTCATTTTCATTTCATTTCTTTTTCTTGGCGTGCCTCTCCACTAATGGAGGTTGGCCGTCAGAGCTCTTCATATTCTTTTCCGTTCTTCGCCAAGCGAAATCGATGTTCGACGCTGGCTATATCCGTCCATTCCTTGGTGTTTCTGAGCCTCGACTTTCTTCTTCTACCAGCACGTCCCTTTCCCTCAATCTTGCCCATCATGATCACTTGAAGAAGTCGGAACCTGTCGTGGCGAAGCACATGTCCTAGGTAGCTTTGCTAGGTGGCCTAGGTATCTCTTTTTACCGGGGCATACCTGGCGCAGAGGATTTCCCTGGCGGTGCAGCGGGGGAATGCTGCTAGCGTCATGGAGACCTTTGTGTCGGGTGTGTCACGGGGTCGTATTTTTGATCAATTTAATGTTTTGCGTACCCTGAAGTATCCGGAGGTTGTGTTGAAATTAGACATGTGTAGGTAATGCTCGTAATATTACAAAAGAAATATTACACGATTATCCTACGATGTCATGATTACCCATAACACGAGAGAATAAAGCATGGCACAAACCATTTCATTACATCAGATGATGTCAATGCAATGAAACATGACATCATGGTATTTCAGCACACTTTCATTGCAGTACAGTTATTCATTTCATGACACCAGGAGGATAATTCTCGGGCATCTCGCATTCGACACATCTCGAAGGAAAAAATAATGTTTGCGGCAAATGTCACATATTCTATTCTCACAAAATCATAAAAAGGTAAAATAAAATGAAACGAAACTATGAAAGAAAGTGTGCTGAAATACCATGATGTCATGTTTCATGTCATCTGGTGAAATGAAATGAATAACTGTACTGTAATGAAAGTGTGCTGAAATGCCATGTTTCATGATGTGTCATGTTTTATGACGTGTCATGTTTCATGACGTGTCATGTTTCATTCACGTTTCACGTAAACTCTAAGGTTATCTTCACTTTCTTGCAAGAAACTCTTTTAATGAGCTTTGGTAGACATTCCAACGACACAATAATAATAGAGGATGTCGCATTCTGCCCTTAATAATTAATATTTACGGTGGAAATTGCTATTTTTCCATTTCCGCTAAAGGAATTTCTATTACATACATGCACACAAAAGGACCACGGCGGAGTAAGCCACGGATTATACAGGGTGCTTCAGAAAGGCCCTGAGACACTGAAAGGGGTCGCTTAACTCACATTTACAAGCAACTTTTACTATGGAGCCAATTGCGAAATCGTGAAAAAAATATCAGCTTCTCCTTACATTTGGCACAGTAGGTAGGTATCGAATTTTAAGGTGGCATATACAAGGTGTTACAAAAGATGCTTACTCTTTTTACAGGGTAATAGCTCCCGGTGATAGGGATCACAACCTAAATTTTTTTTTGTGAAAAAAACAGTTCTACTTGAGCTCGATCTTGAGATGACGACTGTTAAGGGTAGACGATAGCAAGGTGGCGGGAAATTCAAAATTTTCACACACTTACATTTTATAATTTTATTTAGCTTTCAGAGGTTTGATCGAGTGGTACTTCTGACACAGCCGTACTTCCGCTTTCGCAGCCGACCGGGAGTCGCTGTGTCGCCGCCGCTTCCTATTAAACTTGGGGCGCGCTTACGGTTGAGTTGAAAACTTACGCGACCAACTGGGCCCTTAGCCTGTAACGCAATGGTGCCAAAATGGGCTCTTGCTTGACGGTTTCAATAACGATTTATTAAAGCTGTCGGTCCAGTGTCGGTCCTTTTAATGTTTTTGTAGTACAGCAAAGAATATTATGAGTCTTATTCTAGAGGATTAGTTCGCTGGTTGTAGGTGAATAACGAAAAAATTCCGGTTTTGTCCTTCTACCTGGGACGCCATTGATACGCCATTGTGTTACAGGCTAAGGCCCCTGCTTTGCAGTTTGGCGAGATTGTACTCAGGACCAAGCAATTATATATTTTCTTTACGCCTATCGTCTTGCATTCTTTAACTACCTAAAGAACGATAAAAAAACTCGTTAACATTAAGTCGTTTATTGAACTATTAATTACCATCTCAGTAATTAACTAAAGAGATGTACAGATAAAAATCAACCAAAATGACTATGAGCCGTGCATTCATCGAGATATTTCAAAGCAAACCATTAGATACTTCAAATACACCATTACTAAATGGTGAGTAAACTGAAATACTTAAGAGTTCCCTGTACAAGCGTGGGAACTCGGCGATGGTCAAGCGTGTGAAACACTGTTTTCTATAGCTGTTTCACCCAGAGCAAGACGGGGCGCGGGAAAAGTGAGAGGCAATGCGGCTGTATGAGTCTACGTGTGTTCGTGTCCTTTCGCGAGTATGTAGTTGTAGTTGTAATGTAATAGATCTATCCCAATTTTTTTCGTAGTTCAGCTGCCATTTCTACATTTAATTAGCTATTTCCAAAATCTTTTTTTTTTCTTATATGTAACACAATACATTATTGATGTTACCAAGGTAGTTAGACTCCAATAGACAGTGTAATAATTTAAGTAAATAACAGCTGTAAGTAACCTCTTTTTCGGCGCGAAAAAGGCATCGCTCTAATTTCTTTCAGGCAATTTTTTTATTATAAAAACTATTTGCAAACCTCTGTATTAGTCATCTACTGATATAAACCAAGTTTCAGTAAAATCAAACCTGTAGTTTAGAAATTAAACCTGAACAAAATTTGTATGGGAAAATGGTGCTCTAGCGCCCTCTTAAGTAAATTTTGCGGGAGCGCAGTCGCGCCCTTTTATTTTGTACTAATATAACAAGAAATTACTTATATCTGCTGTCATTTCAATTCAAACATAAGTAAAATAAGTAAAACGTAACCGACTATCGACATTTAATTATTTTATCCTATTATATTTTCTTTTCATATTGTACATCTTCTTGCTACCATGTTTTCTTTCAGTCCTGTCGATATAGGCGGAAAACCCGATCCAAAGGTTGTTTGGAAGAGATCGCTTTTGGCGATAAGACCGCCATTTGTACCTTTTTTTATTCTGCTTAAAAATGTTTAAAATATTCCCTAACAACGGTTAGTGCTTTAAAAAAAACAAAAAAGTAGTTACTTACTAAGATGTAACCGTAGACTAAACATTGTACAAGTCCCACTCCCTAGCTGGTCAAAGGCCTTCTTTCAGAGAGAGCGGTCGGGCCTGGTCATAATGCGGATTGGCAAGTACAGTCGGCTACAGTCTCAGATACCCCTGTTTGTTAGATTGGCGCCCTTATGCCGCGCGCGATAAGAGCTGCCATGGGGTATCTGAGATTGTGGCCGACCGTACCTACTGTCCATAACATCCATGTAGACCTTTCCCAATCTAGACTTTACAAACCCAACCTGAATAGCCTCGATCCATCATCCGAAAAAAATACCGACGCCCGAAACACCCACACGACGCGAATCTCTGACGTCATAGTCGCGCAAAACTTTCGCCCCTACTCCGAAACAGGCCTTATTTACTCAGGGCGCATGCGCACTGAAGACCTGCTGTCCTTATGGATCGTATTCTCTCGTTAGTTAGTTCATTGAGACAGTGGCCGGCGAAAGCACGGCACTCGGCAGCCATGTTTGGGAAACGGTGAGTTCGCGCTTTTCCACATTCGCTTTTCAAATTGTGACGTTTGTTTTTCTTTTTCTTCTTTACGTTTTTTCGCGTGGGAGGGCTAAGTTACCAGTGTTTTTTTTCTGATTGTTGACTGGCTGTTGTAAAATTGTGTAACTGTCAGATTTTTTCTCGTTGTGTAAGGTTTCGGAAACAGCTTTGAGGTCGAAGACTTTTTTTTCTGAATTTTTATTTTTCTTATTTTTTTGTAAGTTTCGTTTTGGTTTCGTGGCCAATTTTCGCCAATTTTAAGCAATTGTAGAGCTATTTCTAGCGGCGTCTGAAAGGCCGCTTGGTTTTGTCAATGGGCATGCTTTGTTCCTTTCTCTTGACTATCGTCCTCTCCGTCTATCCCGAAGGCTTTCTGCGACGCTAAGGGAAAGCGTTTTCGGTCTTTTGTTGAGTTATCTTCTTTATTATGCACAATCTTTTGTCACATATTTTATGTTCTCTAAGTTAGTGGATACCTTCTTAGTAAGGTATTGTTCGAAGATAATGATTAATTATGTTTTGCATAAAGGGCATAAAGCATAAATTAAAATAATTACCCACCGCGGAAAAAACTGTCAAATAAAGCGATGAGACAATGATGCTAAATAGATTAGGCTATATTTTTTTCTTTCGTCCATTGTACGTACCTATGTAGGTATAGAGCTTTTTATTTTAAGACGGAACGCTGGATTCTCCATACAAAAAATACAAAAAGGGAGACCTGTTTCCTCCCTGGATAATTATTTTAGAAAAAATATGTTTATGCCATTCAATTTATATGTACCTCTGCCATGTCCCTATGTTTTCCTTTTTTATTATTTTAATTATTAATAAATTTATTAAAACATTATCCAGGGAGGAAACAGGTCTCCCTTTTTGTATGGAGCAGCGGCTACCCGCGTTTCCTCTCGGTATTCGTGTCCCACTGCTGATGAGAAACTGTGAAATAAGTATTCTGTCAAATAAATAAAATCATTATTTTAACGTACTTTTACGCAATCAATAAAAGAATAAAAGTAGGTAGGTAGGTAATCGTATGAGGTAGTGGCCACCCCTGGTGTCAGAGTTTTTAGGCCACCCAAAGGGTCTCTGACATGGCTTAACGATTGTTATTAATCAACAACAACCAACAATAAAAGTAATAAATCAGATTTTTCTTTGTTTATAATTAGGTACCTACCTACACGGGCTACACGTTTTTCCACTATGAACTAGCAGCGCCCGCGACTTCTATTTCGCGTGGGTAAAACGTTACTATGTGCGAATTCACTTTATAAGCTACTTATGTCCATTTCATAATTATTTTATTCAAATCTGTCCAAATCATCTCGGCCTGGCCGAGCTACGTTTTACGGGGCCGAAGGCCGAGTCCCTTGCGGACGCGGGCGGGATACACGCGAAGACGAAGGCCGAGCCCAGCTTGGTTGACAGTTGAGTGCTCTTAGCGCAATGTTTTTTTATTATGCTATTTTGATCGTGTACACACGACAGCACGTCAGACTGTACACTTTTGTTGCAAAGTCGCCCGTAACATGACCGAGTAGTGTGCTAGCGTGTAAGGGTCGACGTGCTGTCGTGTGTACACCGGCCATTTTAGAGCACTGTGATGAAAACGACCAATCAGAAGCATCTTAGTTTTTAACCGACTTCAAAAAAGGAGATACAAGTAGAATCTTAGTAATAATTTTAGTTGACTCGGTCCGAGCACACTAAGACCGTGTAAATGCGGCTTAACTTAGATAGAACCTCCATATTTATCATGATAATTGAGTCTCACTTGGAGCAATGGCACTTAATTTATTAAATTATCTTCATTAGTTTGAATTACGTTCAATAATATAATATAATGGGTACGGTCTATGTTGGCCCTTTGCAATAATGCTGTAGTAGAACGAATCTCATTATCCTTAATATTCAGTAAGTACCAAAGTACTTAGGTACAGTCGGCCACAGTCTCAGATATCCCTTTTTGTTCGATTGGCGCCCTTATGCCGCGCGCGGTAAGAGCTGCCATGGGGTATCTGAGATTGTGGCCGACCGTACATATTAATTTTTGAGTTGTAATCACCGCTCATAATTTACTTTTATTTATGAAAACCGGAAAACAGGACAATTTTTAAACAGCTTTTTTCCTGAAACACGTCAACTTAAAAATGTAATTTCCGACAACTTTGGTCTCAACTTTTATAAAAGCTCGGTACTTTTTATTTATTGAACGTTTCTTATTCTTTAAAAGAGTGCATATTTTCTACCATTCCAGCGCTGCCTGCGCGGCGCGCTTTCGTCCCCCTCCACTTTTTACCACCTTTCCAGCCCCTCCTGGGGGTCTACCGGCTAAGACGAAGCCGATTACTATTGGCAAAAATCGAAGTTCGATTTATGAAAAACCCAGTTATTTTTTCATAATTCGAACTTCGATTTTCGCTTCTATTATTACTTGCTAAGCCTACTACTCTGCTAGGCCTTCTCTACCTTGGACCAGAATTTTCTACCCTTGACAGAGATAGCGTCCTTGTGGCCTGTCTGAAGTCGCTTCCCGTGTGTCTGTCTGTTCACCGCTATCTCGTCCTAAACCACGCCACGAATCTAGATGCGGTTTTTACCGTGATAGATATTTTTTACCCGACTGTCCAAATGAGGGTTATGTTTTTTACGGAAGGTTTAGTGGGTGGGTTCGATGATGGAAAAAAATCGTTGCCATAAAACTAAAACATAAAATTCGAAACGGGTCGAATCGCGGTTAGTTTATTTTATTATCCCGACGTTTCGGCTGCGTTGCAGCGGCCGTGGTGACGGGTAGCCGCAGCCAAACCGTTCGGGTAATGAAGGTACCTACTAACTAAACTAACCGTGATTCGACCAGTTTCGAACCAAAATTTTGTGTGAATATCGCGAATCATTAAAAGTTACTAAAACCCTTGAAGCGGACCTGTAACTGACCTAGAAAATATAGAGCAGTTTTTGGTCATGTCAGTTGAAACTGGGTCAAGGATACAATACCGCGCATGTATTATCTTTTTTAATAACTTGTACATGTATATTTTTTGTTACCAATAAATAAATTTTGATTTGATTTTGATTTTGATAGTGATAATAATAGGACAATTTTATTGAGAACACTGTCAATGAACTTGAGCTGCAAATTTTACCTAACGGTAACAGGGGGTCTACCAGCTAAGACGAAGCCGATTACCATTGGCGAAAATCGGAGTTCGATTTATGAAAAATGTACTGCCAGCCAGTTCATTTTACTGCCACCCAGTAAATTTTTCATAAATCGAACTTCGATTTTCGCCAATGGTAATCGGCTTCGTCTTAGCCGGTAGACCCCCGGAAATCAAATCTTGATGAAGCTTGAAATACCAAAAGAAAGGAAAAAGTTTTCTTTTCCCTTTTCTCCTTGATGTATTTATTATTTAATTCAGACAAAGCAATGGCTACAGGGGTAACAACAGTTACACCGGTTTGTGCCAAATTGCTAAGTTGCATCTAACTCTACGTTGCTTCCACAAACAACACTAACCTCCGATTTGAATGCTTGAGTATTGTTCTGTCTCTGCAGATGTCATACAAAATAATGTGACAGAACGATATTTAAGTACCTATTTGATTAGTGAAATTCTCAATTCAGAAACCGGCCCTTAGGCCCGTAATATCAATCACAGTTTAAACCAAAAAAGCTAGTTTAAACTCTATCTGTCGATTAATTTTCATACAAAATGCGAGGTTTTTAATCTTGGTCCGAGTTAAAACTGTGATCGATATTACGGGTCTTGGATGGGAAAGACAAGTAACAATACAACCCTATCTGGTTTCATATTTCCGAGGTCTGAAATTCTACAAACTGGTCAATGAAAACTAGGTCAAGGATAGAGAGGAACAAAGTTCTCTTTTCAGCAAATAACCTGTAGCTATTTATTTGCTAGGAGGTTACTCACAGGGATAAAGGTGGCTCTATCGGGCTTGAGAGCTTTCCGTTGTTTCTGTTTGGGCGTCGTAAAAGGGTGGAGGAATTTTGTCGCTGCGTTTTTGTTTCACTAGTCTGAATAACTTAGGGTGGCATTAATAGCTCAAGCTCGAGCTCAAGTAGGAGATCTCAGAAAGCAAAATTAATCGAACTTGAGTAGCTGTCAGCATATTAATAATTCGTTTTTGTGTACAATAAAGAATATTCTATCTATCTATTAATAGACACTATAGCTTGAGCTTGACATTGACATTAGCCAAGGTCTCAGCCAAGGGGTTGAAACTTCCTATTTATGTATTTACTCGCAAACTTACTCATCAAAACTTACGGAGTTGATAGTTCTTATTTGTCCAGTCGCAAACTTACTTACTCATCAAAACTTACGGGATTGACAGTTCCTATTTGTCTAATTAAATTGGATTGAATCGATGAACGTATGAATGAATGAATGAATTAAATAATGTTTGTATGAATGACTTGTAAACCAATGAATGAATGAGTAATTGGTTGAATGAAATAATATAAATTGATGAGTAAATAACTAATCCGAGCTAAACCAAAACTAAAGTACACCCAAAACCTTGTCCACAGCAACAGCATGTTTACGGTGGCGATCGGTCTAATGGCCTGCCTGGCGGCGGCGGAGGCTTGGGGCGGCGTCTTCAACCGCTTCAGCTCAGATATGCTGAACAACCTGGGCTACGCGCAGCGGCCCCACAACCACTACCCCTATGCACAGGTAGGACTCCCGAGGCCGAAAGCCGAGCTCCGTTTAACGAGGACGAAGGCCGAGTCCTGCGTCGGGCGAAGCTTGGAGCGGCCCGCAGACGCTCCGCAACACCTAACATAATACCCCACCACCGCGAGGCCGCAGGTGGAGTTTGCTCTTGCTCTAACGAGGCCGACAGCCGAGTCCCGCGTCGGGCGAAGCTTAGAGCGGCCCGCAGACGCTCCGCAACACCTAACATAATACCCCACCACCGCGAGGCCGCAGGTGGAGTTTGCTCTTGCTCTAACAAGGCCGAAAGCCGAGTCCCGCGTCGAGCGAAGCTTGGAGCGGCCCGCAGATGCCCCCACCCCGGCCACCGCGAGGCCGACCGAACCGGGATTTGACGCTTAGCGTACAAGGGTCATAACAATAAGCTCTCTCAGGATTGCGATTACCTACTCGACTTTTTTTGTTACTACTTGATTTTGTTTTCCTTTTTTTTTTCATATTTAATTCCAAGTAATTAATTTGGTCTAATGTACGCCTAGATAGGCTGTTACGATGATGTGTTATTTTAATATCTAGAGAAACCTATCATACCTATACTATAAACAATTTACATTAATTAATACTCTATGTTACGCTGTTGGTTTTTTAAATAAAGTAAAATAAAATTAAAATAAAAACAATATATACAAAATGCAGGTTTAGGAACCATGCGAAAAGAAAGAGAAAGAGCAAAAGGAGCGCGAAACATACCTACCTACTACACAATCCAAAGTCCCCGTAGCATGAGTCATGCATGACTTTTATCGAGGCGGATTTATCCAACAAAATGGCGGTTTATCAGCATTTTTGACGTCTATAGTGGGTTATATATCGTCGAGAGCGATGCTAACCAGTTACAATTATAAGTAAGTAGATAGTCAATGACGTCAATGTCCTTAAAACTTTGGGCCTAGCGTGCTGCGGAGCTTTCAAGCGTTGTATTGACCCTGCATTGAAACGCTCCAAACGTTGTTGTAGACTCCTATAGAGACTGCAATATAATTCAGTGTTAGTCCCCCAACCAACAAGCAGAGTGGCCAATTATAATGAAAATATATTAGATATCTTCTATCGCAAATTGCAAATGTTTTTCTGTGTTAAAATACCTTTTGTTATCGTAACGTAATATCTTGTCTGTCTGTCCCAGAAAATGAAATATCATGTTGTTATTGTACCCTTGTAACACATTCCGGGAAATATTTAGAGGACGTTGTATTTTTTCTGATATCAAACAATAAAGGTAGCCTTATTAATCTTATTATAAAATACAGTATACCTACGCCGCAAAACTTCTTCGGAAAATAATTTCTATCTACGGGAATTCTATGCCAATGAGCCGTTTTCACGGCTGTCAAATTTCGCTTTTTCTGAAGATATTATTTATCTGTGTAAGCGAAAATTATTTGACAGCCACATCCCGGTTCTTGTAATTCAATTCAAAGTATTTATTTCGGAATATTAACATTTCCATAGATTAAAAACTAAAAAAAAGATAAAAATTAAATAAATTGAAACATCTTAATTTGTACAATTAAAAAAATATTGGAAGTTCATAATCTTAAGGTTACATAAATTAAAAATTAAAATGCAAAGCCCTTGAGCGGCATCTACCAAGGGCTTTGAATTCAGCTTACGTCTCACAACTAGCGCCGCCAATGAAAAAAAAATCATATCTTTTTTTTGATGCGTTTTTAGCAAAAAACGCTCCTGTGATTTCTCAACGCGAGGCTTAACTATTTTTAGGACCTAAGGTTTGGATTCCAGATCCTAGAACTTAAGAATGCAATCGATTGCATTGATTGCATTCGTAGGAAATCCAAACCAGCCCCTCTACCCTTGACGCATGTTTCCAATGCGGCCGCAATATGGCGCAATTTACAAAAATTAATATTTTACAAATTAAGACGCATTTTGTGTTTTTATTGAATAAAACAGCCTTACCTTTGAATAAACATTACAAAGTATTTAAAATCAAAGCATTACTATGCGAATTCAAAGAGAAATTAATTTTTAAACTTTTTCAATTGGATCGCAATAGCGTCAAGGGTCTGGAACTCCCTGGACTGGAATCTAAACTTTAGGTGCTAAAAATAGTTAAGCCTCGCATTGAGAAATCGCAGTAGCGTTTATTGCTATAAACGCATCCAAAAAAATAGAAGTTAAAAACTAAAACCCGACTACTAAAAGGCTTAAAACAAGACCTGTTTATCCTTTAAATAGACTCATAGATAATTAATCGTAGTCGGAGGCCATCGGTTTATCAAATGCGAATGTGGTGTCCTCCGACTACGATTAATTATCTATAAGTCTATTTAAAGGATAAACAGGTCTTGTTTTAAGCCTTTTAGTAGTCGGGTTTTAGTGTTTTTAACTTCTATTTTTTTTGAGCTTTTTAGTTATTTTGGATGATCACCTAAAATAGAACCAAGAAGGGCAAAAAAAAAACACATTTTGGAATGTTTTGGTCTATTTGTTATGTTGACGCTACAAGTGTTATACATTTTTGAAAAGGTCTTTTAAAGCCCTTTCATTTGATACCCATGACGATGGTATCCGATAATTTTTATTTTTAGGTCCACCACTTTAGGGCGCAGCACAGCCGCCATGTTGATTTTTTTCAAAATTAAACTATCCTCTGTTACCTGGGTGATTAAGACAAATCCAACGACACCTCATTTGTTGAAATCGGCCGAGTAGTCTAGGCTCTGCGAGGGAACAGATGAACACACAAACATACATACCCACATACATACATACATACATACATACAAACATACATACATACATACATACATACATACGCTGCTAAAATCATAACCCTCCTTTTTGCATCGCGTAGTCGGGTAAAAAAAGATGTTTTTTTTCCATTGGCGGCGCTAGTTGTCAGACGTAAAAACGGGCCATTGATGGACGCCGCACAACTATTTAATTTTAGCTTTAAGAACGCCCACTGCTTGAAGGTGGAACGGCGGTCAAAAGCCAAGGGTAATTTGGGGCCGCCACACCTTTGAATGAAAATTAACTTTCCCTTATCTATTTCGGCCCTTAGGTATATCCATTTAAATGTCATTGGCCTTGTCTATTGTAAACTTTGTTACTTGTAGGTACGTAGCTAATACTTATTGATTTCCCGATGGGCAACAAATAACTAAGGTGTCAATAAGTATCGAATTTCAGTATGGAACAGCTGATATTTCGCACTTGGTCCCGTAGTAAAAGTTGCTTGCAGCTATTTTCACTGTCATGGGACCTTTTTGAAACACCCTGTATAAATTCGGTGTTTTCAATCAACTACCCTCATAAAGCCATCCAACCTTGGTCGGTCATACACTCGACCTTGGTATTTTTAACCTATTCGGAGTGGCGTAAGTACTTCGGAGTAAAGTTCGTTCGTAGTTCCGTGTTTCGGAATAAAGTTCATTCGCAGTAGCGATATTCTCAGTAGCGTACACACGACAGCACGTCAGACTGTACACTTTTGTTGTAAAGTCGCCCGTAACGTAACCGAGTAGAGTGCTAGCGTGTAAAGGTCGACGTGCTGTCGTGTGTACGTTCAGACTATAGTAGCGTTATTCGGAACTAGTATTGCGCCCCGAACTATGAACTCGCGACTCCATATCTCAGCAACCACTCGACCGATTTGGCTCATGTTCGAACTTAAAAATTATCTTTGCCTCATTTACCTGCCTACCAAATTCCATGACGATCCGACTAAATTAACTCAAGTTATCGTCGAACGAAAATTCATAACATACAAACGCCGGATTGTTCAAGTAGACTCGGAGAACTTCGCTCGCTCGTTCATAATGTTCTTCGGAGTAACGTGGTAGAGTCACCTACGCATTTGGCTGACCTACGTAAATTCAAGCCATGACGTCACCAGCGAGAGGCGTGGGCGTGGGTATACTTCTGAAAACAACACCGTGTTTACAAATTGCCCGAAAACTTTCAGGATCAAACGATGTTTTCGGTGACTAAGTTTCACTAGTGGTTCGCCCCGAACTACGAACTCACGACCCCATATCTCAGCAACCCCTCGACCGATTTGGCTCATCTTCGAACTTAAAAATTCTCTTTTCCTGATTTACCCGCCTATCGTCTACCAATTTCATAATGATCCGTCTAAGTTTTCTCAAGTTATCATCGAACGAACATTCATACATACAAACATACATACAAACATACATACAAACATACATACATACATACAAACGCCAGATTGTTCCAGTAGACTCGGAGAACTTCGCTCGCTCGTTCAATAACTAGTGGTTCGCTCCGAACTATGAACTCGCGACCCCAGTTACAGTGATGTGTTACTTTGCTTACGCCATTCGCGCAGGCGCGCGCGCGCTTTGCATGAACTATACAACCCCATATCTCGGCAACCCCTCGACCGATTTGGCTCATGTTCGAACTTAAAAATTATTTTAATTTTGTTTACCCGCCTACCAAATTTCATAACGATCCGGTTTGTTCCAGTGGACTCGGAGAACTTCGCTCGCTTCGCTCGCTCGTTCAAATACAAAGGACAAACGCAAAGCGGAACTGTTAAAGAAAATAACTTGAAGAAACCGTTTGCGTTTTTTGGCGGTCATAGGAACAAAACATTTTAGCGCATAAAAACAAAACTACTGGACCAAAATAAAAAATTATGAAATTAGTTTCTCAATATTATATAAAGATAAGATTAAGCCAATAACGGACTTTCGAACAAAAAACTTTGTGTTCCGAATTGAGATTGAGGAGCTGTCACCATATTAATAGACACAAGCTTGAGCTTGACATTGACATTAGCCAAGGTCATAAGTCGGCTCAAGCTAGTGTCTATTAATATGCTGACGGCTACTCAAGTTCGATTGATTTTGTTTTCTGAGATCACCTACTTGAGCTTGAGCTAAAGACTATGATGCCACCCTAAGTTTGGTCGGGGGCAATGACATACCATACAAAGGAAAGTTATTGGGTTGCGGTATTTAAATTAATTAAACTAGTGGTTCGCCCCGAACTATGAACTCGCGACCCCATATCTCAGCAACCCCTCAACCGATTTGGCTCATGTTCAAACTAAAAAATTCTCTTTTCCTTATTTACCTGCCTACCAAATTTCATGACGATCCGACTCAATTTACTCAAGTTATCGTCCAACGAACATTCATACATACATACAAACATACATACATACAAACGCCGGATTGTTCCAGTAGACTCGGAGAACTTCGCTCGCTTCGCTCGCTCGTTCAATTAAACTAGTGGTTCGCCCCGAACTATGAACTCACATCAAATGTGTAGAATTTACCACGCCACGGTTCATCGGCGCACGATTGTCCGAATCACGTTTCGC
This sequence comes from Zelleria hepariella, assembly GCA_949319315.1. Classification (NCBI taxonomy): domain Eukaryota; kingdom Metazoa; phylum Arthropoda; class Insecta; order Lepidoptera; family Yponomeutidae; genus Zelleria; species Zelleria hepariella. Next base: position 2,183,614 of record OX439385.1, on the reverse strand, counting down.
CGACAGCACTTTGGATAAGGCGCGCGCGTACTTTACAACCCCATATCTCGGCAACCCCTGGACCGATTTGGCTCATTTTCGACCTTAAAAAAATCACATTTGTCCGCCTACCAAATTTCCCATTTTTTTAATATAATTAATTGAACGAGCGAGCGAAGCGAGCGAAGTTCTCCGAGTCCATTTGAACGATCCGGCGTTTGTATGTATGTATGTTTGTATGTATGTTTGTATGTTTGTATGTATGAATGTTCGTTTGACGATAACTTGAGTAAATTTAGTCGGATCGTCATGAAATTTGATAGGCGAGTAAATGAGGCAAAGAGAATTTTTAAGTTCAAACATGAGCCAAATCGGTCTAGGGGTTGCTGAGATATGGGGTCGCGAGTTCAGAATTCGGGGCGAACCACTAATAGTATTACCTTTTCACTTGTCCCACGCAGGAGCCCGAGGAGGTGTACGCCGAAGCCCTAGAGGGCGCCGGCAACCGGCTCGATGACGTCATGGTGGAGGCAGCCCAGTGCTACAGCTCCTCCTGCGTCATCAACGGAGACTGCTGCAACGGCTTCGTATGCCTTAATACTGGTGAGTAAATAAGATAAAAAAAAAAAACTTAAAAAAAAAAACAAATTGCCATTTTTTTCTGTACATAAAAACTATTCTCTAAAAACAAATAAAAAATTTGATGAGCAAATAAAACAAATAAAATTTTATATTATAATAGAGTTGATACCTAATTATAATCGAATGAATCGAAAACAAAAGGTCTCGACATAAAAAGGCGCCGCTGATCTCAAATACGTAGGTATTCCTGAGTGACCGACCACTGGTGAGTGCGCTAGCTGTTCTTTTCTTAGCTGAGTGGAAGAGAGTGTTCTTTACTGTGCCGTGAGTTTTTTAGGGAATTTTTTTCAGGTATTTTTGGAGATTTTCATGTTTTGTGCCAGGATTTTTCTTTAACTTTTAATAACGTGAATGTAGAGCAAAAAATATAATAGTTGCAAAATAAACGTTTATTTTACGTTTTAAAAGTGATGAAGCGTTTTATACCCGCATAAAAAATCCAAGTCCCATATTTGGGTTCCATCTCACACTGTGTGCTTTTCGATTGAAGTAATACCTACTTACTTTTCTACTGCGACTGAAATAAAATACTTATCCTGTTGGTTTCTACTGCACAAAGTGTAGATTCCTTCGAATTTAAATTTAAAATGAGTGCATTTTCTTATTATGCATTAAATTCTGTTTCTGTTGCATTTTACCTCGCATTAAAGTTAATTCCCCGGCCATTCCTAGTAGAAGCAACGCTGCAATAGGAGTATTTTCCTCTCTAACCCACTTTCGCAATAAACTTTATTACTTACAATAACCTTCACTACACTACGATCCAAGAATCGCCTTGCAAGTTAAAAGGATTTCCCTGGGGCGGCATTTCCCTGTAAAATATGCAACGAGAAATGTTCAGAATGACTGTTTAGTTAGGTTAGAAGGTAGAGCCGTGTATATACGTAAATTTTTTATTGCTTTATTTCTGAAACACGGGGTCTACCGGCTAAGACGAGTCCGATTACCATTGGCGAAAATCGAAGTTCGATTTTTGAAAAATGTACTGCCACCCAGTTAATTTTACTGCCACGCAGTTCATTTTTATTATTATTTATTATTTAATTCTTTATTGCACATTAAAACGTTTGTACAAAGGCGTACTTAATGCTAAGTAGCATTTTCTACCAGTCAACCTTTGGTACTGCAGATAGTGTTTTGGGTAGCGCGCAAGAAAGTACACAACAATACATAAACTACTTTTATCTACATAACTAAATACAAAAACCTAACACTACAAGAGGGGGGGGGGGGGGAGTGAAAAATATAATATACTACATGAACAATAAGTACATAAACTACCTACTTTATATTTATATATAAATAATATAGTTACATAGTACGTACATAGGATAGGTATTTATGATAAACTACACTGAGAATATTGCTTACATATTTTGGATATTAAGATAATGGTTATAGACTTTGTCCTTAAATGTGTTTACCGATGGTGCCAGCCGAATATGCAGAGGGAGGTCGTTCCACAAGCGAATTGCCGTCAGGGTGAAAGAACCTGTGTATCCTGCCATGTTATGCTCGGGGATGCAGAGATGAAGGGTCCGGGACAGACGCAGCTGGCGATCGTCTTTTTTTAAAATTTGAAATCGTTCCCTTAGATAGAGAGGGGAGCAAGAATTGTTCAGGACGCCGTAGAGAAGCGAGAGTATATGGGCATTCCTGCGGAATCTAATGTTTAGCCATTTGAGCTCCAGACGAAATTGCGAGATGTGATCATACTTACGCAGTCCAAAAATATAGCGAATGCATAGGTTAATGAGCCTGTCGAGTTTGTTAAGTAACTCCTCACTGATGTCAGGGTAGCAGACGTCGGCATAGTCTATAATGGGGAGGAGTAGTGAGTTGACAAGAGTTAGCTTGGCAGAGAGAGGAAGGAAGTTCTGGAGGCGCCTAAGAGAGTGCATTGAGGCAAACACTTTTCTGCTAATCTCAGAAACGTGCATATCCCACGATAAGTTGTTCTGGATATGAAGACCAAGGTTCTTAACACTTGTGCAATAGGTAAGTGGCGTTCCGTTAAAAAGCACAGGTGGGAGGTCGCTCGCCTTATATCTGGCCACGAGAGCTTTGCTGCCGACTAGCATGACCTGTGTTTTTGAAGGGTTAACAAGGAGTCCAAACTGCGTTGTCCATTGACGTATGGCTTCAAGGTCGTCAGTCATATGAGCTACAGCGTTATCAATTTCCGTAGGCAAGCAAGTACAGTACAGCTGGAGATCGTCAGCATACAGATGATAGGTGCTATGAGTTATAACAGTGACAAGTTTGTTGATGAACACGGAAAAAAGAAGCGGGGACAGGACGCCACCTTGGGGGACGCCAGCTGTGAGATCACACCAATCTGAGAAAGTATTTTCCAGACGGATGCGCTGCTGGCGCCCTGAAAGGTAAGAGAGAAACCATTCAGCCACTGACCCTGAGATGTTCAAGGATTTTAGGATAGCGAGGAGAATATCGTGATCGACACAGTTAAAAGCATTGCTGAAATCCAACAAAGTTAGCAGAGAGAGGTGCCGATTATCAATTGCATGGCGAAGATCATCTGTAATTTTGATAAGGGCGGTGCACGTGCTATGGGCAGGGCGAAAGCCAGACTGAAAGGAGTTGAGAATGTTATTAGAACGTAAATAATAGGAGAACTGGCGATTTACCACCCGCTCTAGCACTTTTGACAGAAATGGAAGAATAGAGATTGGGCGATAATGTTTGAATTCACGCGGATCAAGAATTTTAGGGATAGGCACCATGTAGGCCTTTTTCCAGAGATTAGGGAAAGAGTTGCTAGAAAATGAGTCGTTTATAATATGAGTGAGACAGGGGAGGATGTTGGTCAGAATTGGGACAAGCATGTCGCGTCCTATTCCATCATGACCCACAGCCTTACTAGGGATGGAGAGAATAATTTTTCTTATCTCAGAGTCAGTGACTGATGAAAAAGAGAAACCACAAGTTATGGGGATTTTTCATAAATCGAACTTCGATTTTCGCCAATGGTAATCGGCCTCGTCTTAGCCGGTAGACCCCCTGGTCAACTTTTAAATCTACGACTTTTCAAAAAGCTTGATACTTCTACAGGGTGCACTCTAAGTCGATAGCGGAACTTTAAGTAGGCTGTCTACTGATCACTACAAACAACTTGTACTAGGTGGCGAAAAATATGGAGCGAAAAAAATATCAGCTGTTTCATACATTTGGCGCAGTACTGAGTCGACGTTTTGTATGGTATTAAAAATATTATGTAACAGCTAATATTTTTTTGCTCCATTTTATTCGCCACCTGGTAAAAGTTGTTTGTAGTGATCAGTAGATAGCCTACTTAAAGTTCCGCTATCGACTTAGAGTGCACCCTGTATTTATTGAACGTTTCTTATTCTTTGAAAGTGTGCGCTGCCTGCGCGGCGCGCTTTCTTGACCCTTCACTCTCTACCACCTTTCCAGCATCTACTACTCCTATTTGTTACATTGGGCTAAAAAAAAAGAAATTATTTTAATTCATCAAAGTCGTAGAACAAAAGTTGTTGGAAATCTTGTGGGGTGTTTGAGAAAAAAGGCTATGAAAATTAGCCGTTTTCAGAAAAAAAAACGTAGTTCTTTTTTTCTCCACTGATGGCGCTTATAATACGGCACTATAACGGCAGTCAGTTGAAATTTCATCAGTGTTGCCAACGGTACGACAAATTACCGTAAACTGTAATAATCATAACCAGAAACACAATTAATTGCTTGCAAATTTTATCGCATCACGTAGTTTATGTCAGTATCCTACCTACCTATTCTATATTTATCCAAAACCATTTATGTTTTTGCTTTTAAAAAATAAAAATTGCAAATATATGACACGGCATTTTTACTGATTGAACATGGCAAGCCTGATTCTTATCTGCGGTGTTTGTGTATCTTTAGTATTATAACCCGTGTCATTAAAGAAAACATTTAGGATGAACTTCAAAACACTCGCCCTCTCGCTCTAATCAATACAGTCAAAGCGAGACAACGCTAGGTCTTTAACTCCGTCATAAATGTTTTCTTTAATGATACGGGTTATAGTACTTTCTAATCTGTGAATCTGTGGGAAAAAGCGTTATTTGACTGCCGTTAAGTAGCCGTATGTTCTGTGCCATCTAGCGAGCATTTTAAAATCAGCTTTTAACTGTCAGTTGAAAACGGCTCATTGCCCTGTAGAGGTATACAATACATGGCCCAGGGTAATCTGTTAGACTGTTGCTTTTCAAAAAGATAAGATAAGATAGGATTGAATGTATTTCTCAGTCCACAAACATTAAAGCTGTAAAAAAAACTTTGTACACAAGACAGTCTGTTCCAATTTATGGCCATTGATATCCGCAGAATAAAGACCACATTCCTGTAGCTGTTCTACCTTTGATTTTTTTTATATGCATGCTCTCTACTCGGTTACGTTGCGGGCGACTTCACAAAGGTCCGTCCGCACTGGCGTAACTGCACCTCAACGGAACTGAACTACACCATCCACGACGCAAATGTTTTTGGTTAACCGCACACGAACAGCAGCGGCGCTACAAAAATATATTCGGTAGATAGGCAACCTCCGAGAAAGATGGACGACGAAATGGATATATGATTATAATTTCCAAATAATTTCCTTATTATTGAACGAGCGAGCGAAGCGAGCGAAGTTCTCCGAGTCTACTTGAACAATCCGGCGTTTGTATGTTTGTATGTATGTATGAATGTTCGTTCGACGATAACTTGAGTAAATTTAGTCGGATCGTCATGAAATTTGGTGGGCGGGTAAATGACGTAAAGAGAATTTTTAAGTTCGAACATGAGCCAAATCGGCCGAGAGGTTGCTGAGATATGGGGTCGCGAGTTCAAAGTTCGGGGCGAACCTCTAGTTATTATGTCAGTATATCTGTAAGATTCATGGGTCCATGGGGATCCGGTCCTTTGAGGCTTGCGTGGGGCCGAAACCAACAGGAGAGAGGCGTTTTAATTAAATACCACTCTAAATGTGATGGGCGTATCTGCCGAATCTTATCTCTGGATAAATACAAGAATCTACCCAGAGGCAATCTCCGTTAGATACCTACAAGGACTATTGCAAAATAACATGAAAAGAAAGAAAAAAATGGGCTATGAGATGGGCAGGATAAAGTTATGGTTTGAGACTCTGGGGCCTCAGTCTGTAACGCAATGGTGCTAAAATGGGCTCCCGGTTGACGGCTTTAATTACGATTTATTAATGCTGTCGGTCCTTTTAATGTTTTTGTAGTACACACGAAAGCACGTGAGACTGTATACTTGGTTGTAAACTCGCCCGTAACGTAACCGAGTAGAGTGCTAGCGTGTAAGGTTCGACGTGCTGTCGTGTGTACAGCAAAGAATATTCTGATTCTAATTCTAGAGGATCAGTTCTTTGGTTGTAGGAGAAAAACGAGGAAACCCCGGTTTTGTCCTTCTGCTGGGACGCCATCGACACGCCATTGTGTTACAGGGTTAGGCCCCTGACTATGAAAATGAAGTTTGTCGAACCGCACTCCGCGGTAACGGAACTGCACGTCGCTACATTTCGCGACACTTTTGGTGAGTTGATCAACTTTGCCGCGCAGTTCTGCTGCAGTGTAGTTCCGTTGCCGCTTAGTGCATGTTGTCTCATATAATTTCATAGAAAGAATATTTTGACTCGTCGTGTAGTTCAGTTCCGCTGCGGTGCAGTTACGCCAGTGCGTTCCATGTAGCGACCTACATGCGAACAGAGTCCGCCCCTGCGGTGGCCCGCAACGCGGACCTGCAGCCGGACCTGAAATCTATGGTTCGGCCGTCACTATAGAAAAGGAAATAAAAACAGTCTTGTCAAACTAAGTTTGCGTTTCCTTCTGTATCAAAACGAAATAAATAATTTATGTGGGAAAAGCCCACAAACAAAACGGGGGCTAACAAAGTCAGGAAGGAAAAGCCACAAACAAAGTCTGTAAGTATTCGTTTGTGCTGTTGGAGTGCCTATTAATAAAATAAAAATAAACCAATGGCGTGTCGATGGCATCCCAGTAGAAGGACAAAACGCCTGAACGTCTGAACAAAAAAATAATGCCTGAACGCGTCAAAGGCAGCGAAACTGCTTGCTTTGAATCCTTTCGCACGCCACCCAAAAAACTTTTCTAATAATATTATTATCCAAACCGCATTTTCACCCTTATACCCTTTTGGCTAATTAGCAAAACGCCTCATGTAGCCCAACTCGAGACTCTGTAATGTAATAAGACAGCCCTTCCCAACCTCGTTCAATGGAGAACTCCTGGGGCACTATTTTGTGCACTGGCGTCACGGCCCCAAAACCAGTTGCTCGAGCAAATCACCTAAATTATTGTGCCGTTGCCTAAGCAACGTTTATCAATATGCTAAAATAATGATAATAATATAATACTGTATTTAAACATAGGTGCAGAAAGTTTAAATTTCAAATTTCCCGCCCCATTGATGTTGAACCTAAAACTTTCAAAATCTCAACAAAAATCGAATACAATGTGTTTGAGAATTGGAACTGCAAGCGTAGAATAAGAATGGGGTTAGGTTGTACGGTCGGCCACAGTGACAGATACCCCATGGCAGCTCTTACCGCGCGCGGAATAAGGGCGACAATCGAACAACAAACACGCTAGGATACCGTTTGGGTATCCTAGCGTGTGGCCGACTGTACATAAGGGGTTTATTACTATATCTATCTCACTCTTTTGATCTACGTAAAGTGGAATAGATGCCGCGCGCCCTGGGGCCTCATTCTGTAACGCACTCAAAGTTGACGGCTTCAATTACGATTTATTAATGCTGTCGGTCCATTTAATGTTTTTGTAGTACAGCAAAGAATGATCTGATTCGAATTCTAGAGGATTAATTCGCTGGTTATAGGAGAAAAACGAGGAAACCCCGGTTTTGTCCTTCTACTAGGACGCCATCGAGACGCCATTGCGTAACAGACTTAAGCCCCGAGCCGCTTTGTACTCGTATATCAACTCCCTAAAAGCTGAACTGAGATCTTCGCTACAACTCAATTTCCAAAACGTTGGTATTTGGTTCGCGAACCTCAGGTTGGGAAATCCTGTAATAAGATAACGCCGAGAGCTGGCAACCCCAACCCTCGCCCGCCAATTTGTGGCCGTATCAGATGGCAACACTGTTGCCACGTTTTAGCTGCTCACCATTTTTGGCGCTGGCGTGTGTGGAGTTGGCGTAAACTTTCTCTCTGAAGTCCGTTCACAGGAACTGTTATTTCTATGTTGTTTTAAAATGTTGAATTTAATTACTTTTGGAGCACACAGACTGCGAAACTAAAATTTGTTTTTATACAGCGTCCAGTGACACCTTCACACACTAGATGGGTTAAACATTTTTTCAAATGAGCCGTTTTCACTGCTGTTAAATTTCGCTTTTTCTGAAGATATTATTAATGTGTGTAGGCGAAATTTGACAGCCACATCCCGGTTCTTGTATGGCCAAGCCTATGAGCGTCATCTACCAAGGGCTTTGAATTCAGCTTTTAACTGTCAGTTGAAAACGGGCCATTGGACCAGATTGAGCGAGGAAAGTGGTAAGTAATACTGGTAATACTTACGAAACCTCGATACCTATGCAGATTTTCTTCAGGTTGTCCCTTTCGCTCAGTATTTGCGCACGCGAGACAGCAATGGATTTTTCAACTGCCCCTCTATCCTTGACGCATTTTTCCAATACGGCCACAAAATGGCGCAATTTTTTCAAAATTTAATATTTTACAAATTAAGACGCATTTTGTGTTTTTATTGAATAAAACAGCCTTACCTTTGAATAAACATTACAAAGTATTTAAAATCCAAGCATTACTATGCGAATTCAAAGAGAATTAATTTTAAAACTGTTTCAATTGGATCGCAATAGCGTCAAGGGTAACCCCCCTGATTTGTCTGTACTGCTACAAAAAATCCACAAAAACGTTTATTTCATGTCTTTACTTTTTGACAACTCCACAACTCTCCGTTGTCTCTGGATTTTTCCATCAAAATCTCTGCCAACTTTTCTTCGCACTAAGAAACAACCTTTCGACGTCTCTGTATGGTCCATTTTCGTTTGCCGAAAAACAGGCGTTATCACAGGAAGCGTTTTGAGCACCATCCGGAGACCTTTTTGTTAATATAAAATGTAACTGTGGTCTTTTGGGACTCGTTATTTTTATTTGCTGTGTACAGACTAACCTTATAATAAAGTCCTCATGCCTACACGAAGAATAACGAAGTGAGGAAGCATGCTTCTTCTCCAAAAACGATCAGAGCTAGTGAAGCTGGAGAAAAAAAAGTAGCTAGATACTTAGTATTAGATAGTAATAAGTATCTGATTTATATACCTTTTTTTTACTTTAGATAATATTTTGACGTTCAATGTAAATAATTTATTTATGGAATATTGAATAAAACAAATTGATTCTAATTCTGATTCTGATTCTGAGCCTCATCACAATGCTTATATAGGATGTTTGCTACTAAATCCTTGCATTGTAAGAGAAAACTTACAACTAGGGCTAAGAGAAAACTCAACTTAAAAAAACCGACCTAGTGCGAGTTGGACGCGCGCACGAAGGGTTCCGTACTAAATCTTTAACAACGGCAAAAAAACATGTTGGCTGAATGGGAGCCCCCTTAAATATTAATTTTATTCTGTTTTTAGTACCTTGGTTGTTATAGCGGCAACAGAAATACATCATCTGTGAACAACTGTCTAATTATCACGGCTTATGAGATACAGCCTGGTGACAGACGGACAGACAGACAGATGGACAGCGGAGTCTTAGTAATAGGATCTCGTTTGGAACCCTTCGGGTACGGAACCCTAAAAATACACTTTGGCCAAAAAAATGTGATTTTTCGTAGCCAACGAAGTAAGTCTAAAGCATTGTACAGTCGGCCACAGTCTCAGATACCCAGATACTCAGATTATGCCGCGCGCGATAAGAACTGCTGTACGCGCTGTCGTGTGTACGAGAAAATTATTCGATTGGACTACAGCTCCCTAACATAGCATTCGATACAATGGATACCCCATGGTGTAGTTGTGACTGCGGTTGTGGTCTAGTGGGTAGAACAGTGGACTCTGAAGCAAGAGGTACCCGGTTCGATTCCCAGTGCGGGCATGTAGGTATCTATGACTTAGTTTAATTTCAAAGTTACGTACATTTGTGAATTTGTAGTAGCAATACCACTCGCTAACCGTGAAGGAAAACATCGTGAGGAAACCCGCGGCTTAGTTGGCTCCACACGTATTGACTTTGTCTTTCCTGTGGGCTAGGCAAAGGCCTTAGTTTTTAGTTGTGACTGTCACAAATTCGTAACAGCATTATACTGAGCGTGCATTCAGTTTTAAAACCCCTAAATATTTTCCGATTTCGTTGACTTTTGTGTCAATTTTTCGTAGATTTGGATCTCTATCTGTTCGTTTTCCGTTTTACATGCAACAAACGATGAATATTGTTTGCGACAAAAATGGTTTACGAGTCGAAAAACTCAAGATTTGCAATTGCTTTTATACTTATCTAGAATTGAAACAAAGAAAATAAATACGAAAATAAGTCCACAAGGCTTTGCCCAGTCATTAATCAATGACACCACCGCCGAACATAACCTGAATGAATAGCCATTTTTGACAGCCATAATACGCCACGTATTGCGCCGTGTAATTTGGGTGTAATCGGATAAACCCTAGGATTAGGGTGGTCACACACGTTGCGGCCCTTGCCCAGTGGCGGGCTTGGATTAAATAAATAATTGAGTTGGCTCAGCCTTCATATACAGGGTGTTGTTTTGGTTAGTGAGACTCGAATCAGGGACAATAGTTTTGGTAACGCTTGAAACTAAAAATAGTTTATTTTTATTTATTTTTTTCAAATTACCTTGCGTACGCCTCCGGCCTTCTCAAAGCGCGCGCACGATGTGGCGCATGTTATTGCGAGTGCGGCCGCAAGCGATAGAATATAGTAAGGTAGGTCACAATTTACTTTGAACTGTACTTTGAACAGAACTGTTTAGGTAATATTTTTATTTTTTAAATATTATCTGTTTGCTTCAGCATCGTGTAAATGATAAGTACCCCAGAGTCGGGTGTACTTTTACAAAACAACTTTTTCAACATTATTTTATAGAATGTCACCCTGTTGACCAGTAAGTATTACCTATAGACCTTGAAAAAAGAGAAAACCTTTTGCAATACGTTGCATAAATCATCTTCTTTTTTCTCGATTCTTTAGATTTCATCTATATCTGTAGGAACTCCTTTTTTTAAATTGAAAAAATTACAATAAATGATCTATAATTAATTTATTAAAATAAAAAGGAAAATATTTAGACCTAGATTAAAATCTTCGGAAACTATTGAAACTTGACAATATTATTTTTCATTCGACTGTACATTTTCTGCCATAAGACGATTCTGGCCAAAGCCGATTCTAATCACCGATCACAGAGCCGATCAAGAATCTGCCGAAAACAGATTCTGCCGTACACCGACGGAGGGAACTAAATTGATTAAAATCTGATAATACTTAGGTATTTAGGGGTAGCAAAATGTTTTCTCCGTTTGTACGAGAGTGAGCGTGATAAACAAAACAGTCTGCGACCACCCTTACGTGACGCAACGCAACCGCCGCTCTCTCTCTAAATGTAATTAATTTGCCAAATTACTAAATATTTTAATCCATTTTCGCCAAAACGCTACGCTAAAAGCTTTCGTTAATAGGTACCTACGTAGGTACGTGATGTGGATACAGAAGATTGGCTGCTCCAGCCAGCATGCAAAGCTGAATAATTACAATTTAAGGAGGGACGATAGCAACGTGGCGGCAAATTCAAAATTTTCACAGTTTTTTAGATTTTGTAGCTAAACTGAGCTATTTTTGTTCAGCGATTTTTCGTTCGCAGCAATAACATAGTATTTTTTTCATTATTGTAAACAACAGAACCACAATAAGTCAGCCGATTATGTGTTCTGGTCTACGAAGCAGTGGCACTGCCCAAAAAACATGTTGATGACCAGAACACATAATCGGCTGAATTATTGTTGTTTAGTTGTTAACAATAAGGAAACGAATACTATGTTATTGCCGCGAACGAAAAATCACTGAACAAAAATAGCTCAGTTTAGCTTGCTATCGTTCCACCTTAAATGAAATTTGTATCTAATTTAATTCAATTTCTACTACTAACACGAAACTTCTGAAGTAAACTAGCATACGACTTTTGCCGCACGGCGAGTGGCCGCATGCGGCGGGTGGCTAAAATCGACCCGTGTAAACGCACCATTATCTTTCCTGGGGCCTTAGCCTGTAATGCAATTGTGCCAAAATGGGCTCCCAGTCGACGACTTCGATTACGATTTATTAATGCTGTCGGCCCTTTTAATGTTTTTGTAGTACAGCAAAGAATATTCTGATTCTAATTCTAGAGGATTAGTTCTCTGGTTTTATGAGAAAAATGAGGAAACCCCGGTTTTGTCCGTCTGTTGGGACGCCATCGATACACCATTGCGTTACAGGCTAAGGCCCCTGTGAAGTAAGATCTTTCCTCACCACTTTTCGCGCCCATTGAGTGCGATTCTTTTGTTCTAAAAGTTTGCTCTACCTACGCTCTTGTGTGTATTAAATTATTTTAGGTACATTTACCCAGTCTGTTCCGTTGGGAGTTAGGATTCGTGTTTTGTGCAGAAAACAAGTTAGTGCACACGACAGCACGTCAGCACACTTTTGTTGTAAAGTACCCGTAACCGATTTTCAGCGTGTATAAGGGTCAACGTGCTGTCGTGTGTACTTTAGGTATCCCATATGGAGAGCAGCTACTGATAAATCCACTAACATTCTCGTGTAAGGCTGATAGACAGTTTTAGAGGTTAATTGTTTTAGCTAGTGATAGAGAAGGGATTCTTCTCGGGAATCAACACAGAAAGTTTCCGGGAAACTTCCCAAAATGGGTTTTTATGCGGATAGAGCAATGACATTCTAATACAAATGGACAACTCATAGGCGCTCGAAAAACGTAACTGCAAAATTGTGCTTAAATTCAGTGTAAGCACAATATTTTCATTAGACGTTTGATGACTATGCAGCTGACAACATGCCAAAATGTGGTACAAAAAAGTGCCGAAATAATACCTTGACAATGCGAAATAAATATGGTGTGACCTACCATCGGTTAATTCATATTATTTACATATGATAACAGGAGAAAAGGTACAAATATTAAGAGGAAACTATTAAAATTTCAATAAAAACCATTGATTGTAAACAAATGTTCCTGTTTCTTTCTCTCCCGCGGGTCAGAAAGAGATAGACAAAATGATGCTTCAAGAACATAGTCAGAAAAGAAAACAATGGAGAGTCCTTTTGTAAAGTAAAAATTCTAAGGACTAAAATTTTTCGCACAGTTCTATCCTTTGTCAGTTGAAAAGGGGCAGGCATTTTCACTAACATGGCAGTTCGACCTGCCAGTTTACTGTGTAAGATGATGGGATAGGCTTTAGTTAAAATAATATAACTACCAGGGGCTTAAGTCTGTAACACAATGGCGTGTAGATGGCGTCCCAGTATAAGTAGAAAGACAAAACAGGGGTTTCCTCGTTTTTCTCCTACAACCAGCGAACTAATCCTCTAGAATTAGAATCAGAATTATATTTCCTGTACTTACAACAACAAAAAAGGACCGACACAGCATGAATAAATCGTAATTGATGCTATCAACTGGGAGCCCTTTTTGGCACCGTTGCGTTACAGACTCAGGCCCCAGGCCCCGCCACACTGATACACGAATACTTCACCCTCTTCATTCGGCAGAAGACCAAAGTCGAAGATATCTGGCTAGGCAGGAGTACCAACGGTGGACTAGGGCGTCACGGAATGGTGGCCTAGAATGGGTCGAGGGTCGGTGTGTAGACCGAAAGTTCGATGACATTGTCAAAACAGCGGGAGGACAATGGACGAGATTGGCATTAGACCGAGGGGGTTGGCGTGAAAAGGAAGAGGCCTATGCCCAGCAGTGGGCTTTATTTATGGGCTGGATAAATAAGTAGATTTGTATCACTGGTTTTTTAAACTTCGCTGTTATTATTTTCCTAGAAGCTATCGAGCTTGAAATTAAGTTTATTGTGTCAGAACATGGGTTAATACACTTAGATGTTATTGTTGATTATTTATCACTAGATCTCCAGGTTCTACCTTTTCAGGTGTATACACATTATTACAACACATTATACACATTATTCAAAAAGTCGTAGAACAACATTTGTTGGAAATCATATTTAAATTTTTAGCTCCAATTAAAAAATATGGTTATTTGCTTAGCTGTATTTTAATAGCTTCAGGCTGTTAAAACATAGTGAAATTCTATGGAAACAGTATTTTAAAAATACTTTTCTCCCGTCACAGTGCTTACATTTTAATTATTTAAAAATCAACGGAACGTCATAGAGCTAAAAAAATATTTAGGTTGTGATCCCTATCATCAGGTACAATGACCCTGTAAAAAGAGTTAGCATCTTTTGTAACACCTTGTATAGATGTTTGCTACTAAATCCTTGCATTGTAAGAGAAAACTTAAAACTAGGGCTAAGAGAAAACTCAACTTAAAAAAACCGACCTAGTGCGAGTTGGACGCGCGCACGAAGGGTTCCTTACTAAATCTTTAACGACGGCAAAAAAACATGTTGGCTGAATGGGAGCCCCCTTAAATATTAATTTTATTCTGTTTTTAGTACCTTGGTTGTTATAGCGGCAACAGAAATACATCATCTGTGAACAACTGTCTAATTATCACGGCTCATCATGAGATACAGCCTGGTGACAGACGGACAGACAGACAGATGGACAGCGGAGTCTTAGTAATAGGATCTCGTTTGGAACCCTTCGGGTACGGAACCCTAAAAATACACTTTGGCCAAAAAAAATGTGATTTTTCGAAGCCAACGAAGTAAGTCTAAAGCATTGTACAGTCGGCCACAGTCTCAGATACCCCTTTTTGTTCGATTGGCGCCCTTATGCCGCGCGCGATAAGAACTGCTGTACGCGCTGTCGTGTGTACGAGAAAATAATTCGATTGGTCTACAGCTCCCTAACATAGCATTCGATACAATGGATACCCCATGGTGTAGTTGTGACTGCGGTTGTGGTCTAGTGGGTAGAACAGTGGACTCTGAAGCAAGAGGTACCCGGTTCGATTCCCAGTGCGGGCATGTAGGTATCTATGACTTAGTTTAATTTCAAAGTTACGTACATTATTTTGTGAATTTGTAGTAGCAATACCACTCGCTAACCGTGAAGGAAAACATCGTGAGGAAACCCGCGGCTTAGTTGGCTCCACACGTATTGACTTTGTCTTTCCTGTGGGCTAGGCAAAGGCCTTAGTTTTTAGTTGTGACTGTCACAAATTCGTAATAGCATTATACTGAGCGTGCATTCAGTTTTGCTACCCTTAAATATTTTCCGATTTCGTTGACTTTTGTGTCAATTTTTCGTAGATTTGGATCTCTATCTGTTCGTTTTCCGTTTTACATGCAACAAAAGATGAATATTGTTTGCGACAAAAATGGTTTAAGAGTCGAAAAACTCAAGATTTGCAATTGCTTTTATACTTATCTAGAATTGATACAAAGAAAATAAATACGAAAATAAGTCCACAAGGCTTTGCCCAGTCATTAATCAATGACACCACCGCCGAACATAACCTGAATGAATAGCCATTTTTGACAGCCATAATACGCCACGTATTGCGCCGTGTAATTTGGGTGTAATCGGATAAACCCTAGGATTAGGGTGGTCACACACGTTGCGGCCCTTGCCCAGTGGCGGGCTTGGATTAAATAAATAATTGAGTTGGCTCAGCCTTCATATACAGGGTGTTGTTTTGGTTAGTGAGACTCGAATCAGGGACAATAGTTTTGGTAACGCTTGAAACTAAAAATAGTTTATTTTTATTTATTTTTTTCAAATTACCTTGCGTACGCCTCCGGCCTTCTCAAAGCGCGCGCACGATGTGGCGCATGTTATTGCGAGTGCGGCCGCAAGCGATAGAATATAGTAAGGTACCTAGGTCACAATTTACTTTGAACTGAACTTTGAAAAGAACTATTCAGGTAATATTTTTATTTTTTAAATATTATCTGTTTGCTTCAGCATCGTGTAAATGATTAGATACCCCTGAGTCGGGTGTCCTTTTACAAAACAACTTTTTCAACATTATTTTACAGAATGTCACCCTGTTGACCAGTAAGTATTACTATAGACCTTGAAAAAAGAGTTAGGACCTTTTGCAATACGTTGCATAAATCATCTTCTTTTTTCTCGTTTCTTTAGATTTCATCTATATCTGTAGGAGCTCCTTTTTTTAAAATTGAAAAAATTACAATAAATGATCTATAATTAATTTATTAAAATAAAAAGGAAAATATTTAGACCTAGATTAAAATCTTCGGAAACGATTGAAACTTGACAATATTATTTTTCATTCGACTGTACATTTTCTGCCATAAGACGATTCTGGCCAAAGCCGATTCTGTCCAATCAAGAATTTGCCGAAAACAGATTCTGCCGTACACCGACGGAGGGAACTAAAATTGATTGAAATCTGATAATTCTTAGGTATTTAGGGGTAGCAAAATGATTTCTCCGTTTGTATGAGAGTGAGCGTGACAAACAAAACAGTCTGCGACCACCCTTACGTGACGCAACAACGCAACCGCCGCTCTCTCTCTAAATGTAATTAATTTGCCAAATTACTGAATATTTTAATCCATTTTCGCCAAAACGCTACGCTAAAAGCTTTCGTTAATAGGTACTTACGTAGGTACGTGATGTGGATACAGAAGATCGGCTGCTCCAGCCAGCATGCAAAGCTGAATTGTAATTAAGGTGGGACGATAGCAACGTGGCGGCAAATTCAACATTTTCACAGTTTTTTTTAATTTTGTAGCTAAACTGAGCTACTTTCGTTCAGCGATTTTTCGTTCGCGGCAATAACATAGTATTTTTTTCATTATTGTAAACAACAGAACCACAATAATTTAGCCGATTATGTGTTCTGGTGTACGAAGCAGTGGCACTGCTCAAAAAACTTGTTGATGACCAGAACACATAATCGGCTGAATTATTGTTGTTTAGTTGTTAACAATAAGGAAAAGAATACTATGTTTTGCCGCGAACGAAAAATCGCTGAACAATAATAGCTCAGTTTAGCTTGCTATCGTTCCACCTTAAATTAAATTTTTATCTAATTTAATTTAATTTCTACTACTAACACGAAACTTCTGAAGTAAACTAGCATGCGACTTTTGCCGCACGGCGAGTGGCCGCATGCGGCGGGTGGCTAAAATCGACCCGTGTAAACGCACCATTATCTTTCCTGGGGCCTTAGCCTGTAACGCAATTGTGCCAAAATGAGCTCCCAGTTGACGACTTCAATTACGATTTATTAATCCTGTCGGCCCTTTTAATGTTTTTGTAGTACAGCAAAGAATATTCTGATTCTAATTCTAGAGGATTAGTTCTCTGGTTTTATGAGAAAAATTAGGAAACCCCGGTTTTGTCCGTCTGCTGGGATGCCATCGACACGCCATTGCGTTACAGGCTAAGGCCCCAGTGAAGTAAGATCTTTCCTCACCACTTTTCGCGCCCATTGTAGTGCGATTCTTTTGTTCTAAAAGTTTGCTCTACCTACGCTCTTAGGTACATTTACCCAGTCTGTTCCGTTGGGAGTTAGGATTCGTGTTTTGTGCAGAAAACAAGTTAGTGCACACGACAGCACGTCAGCACACTTTTGTTGTAAAGTCACCCGTAACCGATTTTCAGCGTGTGTAAGGGTCAACGTGCTGTCGTGTGTACTTTAGGTATCCCATCTGGAGAGCAGCTACTGATAAATCCACTAACATTCTCGTGTAAGGCTGATAGACAGTTTTAGAGGTTAATTTTTTTAGCTAGTGATAGAGAAGGGATTCTTCTCGGGAATCAACACGGAAAGTTTCCGGGAAACTTCCCTAAATGGGTTTTTATGCGGATAGAGAAACGTTTTCCATTATTTCCATTGAACAAAATGAAACTGCTCTGCCGCCGTGCGTGTAAACTTCTCAATTAATCGTTTAGAAAAAAAATTGTTCTAGTAAATCTATGGCATTTAACTTCAATACAGTCCACTCCTCCACCATAATCAGCTGTTGAACCACGAAAGCTTAAAAAAGTACATGGCATCATGATAATGGTTGCAATTACACAATTAACCCCCAGTTCGCTCCAACCCGTGTCAAAACTAACTCTAGAGGCCCAGAGGTAAATTAATTCCCAAATTAACTGAGCCTGGGTAAAGCTAGACCCCTCGTTTAATTGTCTAGATAAAATTAACCTGACCCAACTGAACTAATGGGTCCTAATTGGGGTGTTTAAAGTAAGTTTAGATAAAGTCTTCGCAGAGTTTGTGTAAAGCTGTATTATATGCTCTTTGGTAAAGCCGTGTTTTCTCAGTCAAAGTACCTACACTACGACGAAAAGCACTATGTGAAGGTGCACACAAATACAAAAAAACCGAATAATATAAATATTTAAGGGGGCTCCCATACAACAAACGTATTTTTTTTCCGTTTTTGTACGGAACCCTTCGTGCACGAGACCGACTCGTCTTGTCCGGTTTAAAATTAAATATGAAACAAAAATCTTACTTCTCGGAAGGTACAAAAATGTTTGGACACGACGACGGGTCGGAAAACGGTTTCATGGTAATAATTTTATTATCTTGTATTTTTCAGTCATCAAAGGTAAATATGGAAAACTCATTACGGAGTTAGGTATACCTACCTAGAGTGCTTTTACAAAATATTTGATTAACGAAGGAACTTTTCTCTCATAAAACATTTAATCTACAGTGTTTGCCCTTTTACTATAAAGTTAAGAGTTACCTACCAGCCAAAATGAACGGAGTTCTATCTACCGATCCCGGCATCAGATACCTACACTGCGTCTCCGCCAAATTAGAAGAATGTATTAAAATAGACCTACCAGTGAAAAAAAAGGAAAAAAATATAATAAATATGAGCGAACGAAGTTGTGGGCAAAAGCTAGTATTATGTACCTAACATGCTTGCATGGCGGTGGTGGCGGAAAAATAATTACCTTCACGTAGGTTCGCAATGAAAAATTCTGGCAGTTATTCTACAGCGGAAAAGAAGAAAAATGGTTTGCTCTTTTTTCTGTATAATGGCTGACACGGCCAGCGGCAAAACGAACATATAAAATAATAAAACCTCCTTACTGCTAAAGAAAACTAAAGTGCTGAAACTAAGTAACAGAACACAAATAGTACCGCAGTGTTAAGTAACTACAAGTAACGTTTACAGGACACTTGGCCGGTATTTCTTTAGTTTTTCTAAGAATTTCGTGTTAGGAAAACCATTTTTGGAGTAAGAAAATTTTGTTTTTTCTGAGAAATTCGTGATAGGGAAACCATTATTGGAGAAATTATTGGTCGGCAACCCGTATGTATCAATCTGAGAAATTCGTGTTATGGGAAACCTTTATTGGAGAAATTATTGGTCGGCAACCCGTATGTATCAAAGTGGAGCAATCTGCAGAAAAAAAATAGACGTCATCTCAAGCTCGAGCTCAAATAGGTGAACTCAGAAAACAAAAATGTTTATGTCAATCCTTGGCTAATGACAAGCTTGAGTAGCTGTCAGCTTGATCGAAGCTGTCAGCATATTAAAATAGACCCTATCTTGAGATTGACATTGATATTAGCATTTTTGTTTTCTAAGATCACCTACTTGAACTCGAGCTTGAGATGACGTCTATTAATGCCACCCTTATTCTGGTAAAAAGGTCAAATTCCTATGCAGTTTGTTGCTGATTGCAGTTGCCGTAACTTGATAATTTTTAACGTGACAATCGACAAGTATTGTTCATAATTGAAAAAATGTCATTGCCCGTGTAAGATCATTTGGTAGACGCATATACCTCATTACCACCACCCCATACACCTAACTTGGCAATAAATGTTTTTTCACTTTCACTTTCATTTGTTATAAGTATAACCATGTTTTTTGTCCACAGATGAAGGCGGCCGCTGCCTGCCAGCGTTCGCCGGTCGGAAGCTGGGCGAAATCTGCAACCGCGAAAACCAATGCGACGCCGGACTAGTCTGCGAGGAGGTCGTGCCAGGTGAGGAACATTTATGGCGCGAAAACCTTTCTTCGCAAGGAGGAAAGAAGGAAAAACGTGCAGCTTTTCACATACCTATAGCCAGCGTCGAACATCTATTTCGATTGGCAAAGAACAGAAAAGAATAAGAAGAGCTGACGGCCAACCTGCATTAGTGGAGAGTCACTAAGAAGCAATAGGACGCACAACGAGCGCCGCCAATGAAAAAAAAAACATATTTTCTTTTTGTAGGCGTTTTTTGCTAAAAATTCTCCTGCGATTTCTCAACGCGAGGCTTAACTATTTTTAGGACCTAAGGTTTGGATTTCAGATCCTAGAATTTAAGAATGCAATCGATTCTCGCCAAAAGAGGCCGCTTTTGGCAAGAATCGATTATCGCAGGAGAGTTTTTAGCAAAAACGCATCCAAAAAGAAGATTTTTTTTTTCATTTGCGGCGCTAGTTGTGCTGGGCCTTAACGCTAAACCCCACCATAGGTATTATTCAATTTCTTTAGAAAATCAGCAGATTTACTTAAAGATCCAATCTAACCCAGTCTCAATCCATTACCCACCCAGGCGAGATGCACGTCTGCCGCCCCCCCACCTCGGGCCGCAAGCAGTACAACGAAGACTGCGCCGTCTCCAGCGAGTGTGATATCACACGCGGGCTCTGCTGCGTCATGCAGCGCCGCCACCGCCAGAAGCCACGGAAGGTGAGCCTGCGACGCCATGAAATAACTCAAAAAAAAAAACAAAAAAAAGTACCCAAAGGGACCCTATTACCACATTACTAAGACTCCGCTGTCCGTGTGTCTGTCGGTCTGTCTGTCTGTCTGTCTGTCTATCTGTCTATCTGTCTATCTGTCTATCTGTCTTTCCATCTGTCACTAGGCTGTATCTCATAAACCGTGATAGACAGTTGAAATTTTCACAGATGATGTATTTTCTCAGGCCCTAGGTTTTCTAGCGAGTGTCCTGAAATAATACTCGTTTTATAAAAATTGGTTCTGCTGTTTATGAGATAGGTATTCTAATTTGAAGCTAAGTGTCGTCGGGGGTAATTTTTTTTATTTCGTTTTTATGGTACCTACCTAGTCAATCTTCGATTGCACCTTCTTGACCAATATCCAACATTTTCAAAGTCAACAAAACCAGTATTTTAACCAAATAATAAGGAAAATATACTGAAAAGCCAATTAGTAAGGGGCAAAGAGCAATCTTGAAACTTTTCAGTTGCTCTGACAATACCTACGGACGAAAAATAATTCTCATTTATTTTTCTCGTTTGGGATTTGTGCCTCGGGCTAATTACAAGACTTTTGACTTCCCTTTTATTTCGGTTGTTTCAAAGAAAAGAAAACGGCCGTATACTTTGATCATTTTGGCCCAAAAAAATCCAGTCACAATACTTGTTTTGGCAATACTCTAAACCAGTGCTTCCCAACGTTGACTGGACTGGGAGCCGCGCGGACCATCTTAAAACAATAATTTAATAGATTTTGTTTCAGTTGAAAAAATCGCTGTGGACTAATTTATTTTAGTTTGTTTGGCACACCGTTCTGGTCAACAAAGCAGTGGCACTGCCCAAAAAACTAGTGTAAGTATGACCAGAACACATTTGGCTGAAATATTGTTGTTCTGTTGTTTACAATAATGAAAAGAATAAGTACTATCTTATTGCCGCGAACGAAAAATCGCAAAAAAATTGGTCAAATTATCTTCAAAATGAAAAAAAAAAAACTGTGAAAATATTGAATTCTCCGCCACGCTGCTATCGTCCAACCTTAAGGCAAAAACTTCTTGAAAACGTACAAACTTAACTTTAACATGAACATAACGGAGGGAACAAGGTTGCATTTTTTTTTTGCATTTTTGCCGTAAAAAATAAAACATAAAAAAATGCTCCTAGCGACCGCTGTGCTTTGTATGTAAGGAATTTTGCGCTGAAGTAAGGCTTTACTTGATAATAGGTACCTTACTTTGTTGATATCGCCCCTTATCAGGGACATAGGGTTCAAAAGAGGGATCGAGGGAGGGTTTTTTTTTACCCTACTTTGGTACTGACAAACCTAATCTACCAGCCATTCATTAGTAAGTAAAACATGGATGGCCAATTCGGCCCTAGGTAACGAACGTCGATGTTGCTTATTTAGGTTAACGATGATTGCTAGGGCTCATACGAACATCAATGTAATTTTCATGTAAGTAACAACAACGCCGCCATGCTATCACGCTAGCACAGTGGTTCCCAACCGGTGGGCCGCGAGAGCCTCGAAAGTGGTCCTGCGGCCTGCGGTCCTATAGCCAAGGGTCGGCAACCTTTTGAGACTAAAGAGCCAAAAATTACAATTTACAAAATTTTCCACTTTTTAAAGAGCCACAATTTTTTTAAGAACAAGGGAATTTTGTTTCTTCATTGTAGAATTCCTATTTATTTTAAAATCGCATTCACGAAATTTCAGTTTTTAGTGCTAATTGATTTTATATAAATTCCCATTTATTTGACAAACGCACGCGCAGAGCGTGCCCCTAAAGTCGCCGATTTTACCCTATCATTTAATTTTTAGATTGAGATTTTTATCTAGTTAGAGCGGAAAATTTTATTAAATTTCTTAATTGGTAATGATTTTGGGGGATCATGTTAATTTTTTGCGGAACTGAAGAGCCGCAGCTTTCAGCGAAAAAGCCGCAGGTTGCCTACCTCTGGCATAGCAGAATATGTTGCCTGTCTGCGTTCCGAGACTTACCGAGATTCAAGTTACTCTATAAAGACGGGTTTTCACAGTCAAATTACCTAAAACGAAGAGTACCGTCCAAGCAAGCCAAGACTTGGTCGGCCATTTTGTTTTATTTCCATCCAAGGCAATTTGACGAGTAGAGCTCCGTCCTACTTGACGTTTTTTTGTCCATAGACAAAATTTTAGACGAACCAACCAATCAGAAGCCTCGGCTCTCTTGGACGGTGCTCGTCATAGAGTAAATTATTGTACTCTTCGTCTTATTGTAATTTGACTGTGAAAACGCGGCTTAAGGGTAGACGATAGCAATGTGGCGGGAAATTCAAAATTTTTACAGTTTGTTCCTTTTGTAGCTAAACTGAGCTATTTTTGTTCAGCGATTTTTCGTTCGCGGCAATAACAATGTATTCTATTCATTATTGTAAACAACAGAACATCAATAATTCAGCAGATTATAAGTTCTGGTCTACGACAAGTTTTTTGGGCAGTGCCACTGCTTCGTAGACCAGAACACATAATCGGCTGAATAATTGTTTTTCTATTGTTTACAATAATGAAAAGAATACTGTTTTATTGCCGCGAACGAAAAATCGCTGAACAAAAATAGCTCAGTTTAGCTACAAAATGTAAAAAACTGCGAAAGTTTTGAATTTCCCGCCACGTTGCTATCGTCCACCCTTAAGTTCCATAGCACACTGTGTCTGGTGTTCTGGACAGGACACACTATGATTATTACTTTAAGGTGTACAATAATGAAAAGAATAATATTTTATTGCCGTGAAACAAAATCGCTGAACAAAAATAGCTCAGTTTAGCTTCAAAATTTAAAAAAACTGTGAGAAATATTGAATTTCCCGCCACGCCACAATTTTTTTATAAGTAATATCTGAGCGCTTCCGTGCTTCGGAAGGCACGTTAAACCGTTGGTTCCGGTTGTTGTTGGTTAATAACAGTCGTTAAGCCAAGTCCGAGGCCCTTTGGGCGGGCTAAAAATTCTGACACCAGGGGTGGCCACTACCTCATATGATTACCTACCTAATACCTCATACGATTCCCCACAGTAATTATTTAAAAAAAAACTAATTGATGTGCTTAAGATTTTTTATAATTAAACTTTTGTAAGCACTGCACATTTTGTATTTCGGAACTTTTCGGCGCGCGCGCGACACCTAGTGACACGCAGTCTGAGACTGGCCACGGCGTCGCGAGGGCCGTCTCAGCTCCATGATTAAGGTCTCCGAATGAGAACCAAAACTAGTCGGCTACACCGACATAATACAAGTAAGTTTAACCGTTTACGAAATACAAAATGTGCTTAAGCTTATCGATAAGTTTAAAATTACCCTGTATATCCGTATTGTGCTGACGGCCATGTTTATTCCAGGCTTGCTTGTACTTCAAAGAGCCCCTCGTATGCATCGGACCAGTGGCCACCGACCAGGTGCGCGAGTTCGTACAACACACGAACGGTGAGAAACGCATTGGGGTTTATAGAATGCATTAAGCTGTGCGGAATTCTACGACGATTTGTTTGAATTTCGAAAAAAATATTTTTTTATTTTGTCTATGGTTAATCGCGGGGTAAGTGCCAAAACACACTGAGCGTATCTTAATAAAAATAATATGTTCGGCAAAATAAGCTTAATATGTTCGGCTTTGATCGCCGAAAATACGCAAGATGCGTGCGAAACTTCTAAAGTAACGCGACGTAGAATAAGTTGCGCAAGATACGCTAAGTGTGTTTTAACCATAACTCTAACCGCCGGCTTCTGAATTGATCATTTCAGTAAATAAAACTTAAGTATCGATCTGTCTTGTTTGGTTTTGTTTTTTTAATGAAATACTCAATTGAAAACGGCGGCATTTCTTTTAGACAAAAAACAAAAACTTTTTAATTTGTGAATTTTAAGTTCGGAAGTGTAAGTTACACTTTGTTTATTTTCGAAGTTTATGACTTTCTTCAGGAGTTTGAATGTTTTGTCTAATGAGTTTTTTAACAGTACATAATAGTGTCTAAAGTACCTATATAAAGTTTTACTCCTAACCCGGTACAATATGAAATTATAAGAAAAATAATATCTCGACATTTTAACTAGCTTGTTATTGCATTTTTTACGACTTAAAAAATCCATTGTGGTTTGAAAAGAGGCAATGAGACTGAAATGTCATTTTTAACAGTTCTAATTATTATATTTAGACAAAACATTCAAATTTAAATAATTCCATTTAAAAATATTCTTATAATTTCAGTCAAGAGTTTTCTCATAAGTAGATAAAATTAACCCAGTTAGTTTTACCGAAGAAGGAAAATCACTTAGTTTTATTTTTCATATATTAATTTTACTTCAATGAGCCCATTGAAGGTCCTTTTGAAAACAGAAGAAATTACGTCCAGATTAAAAATAATTCAATTATGAAGCTAACTGGGTTGTTAAGACTCATCTGACTTAATATTATTTTAAGTATTTTTTTTTAATTTCTTGTTTTTGATACCTACCTATTTCAGCTGTAAAATCATAGCATTGCGATTGGCGAATGAAAAAATATATTCGATCGAAAAGGATTTTGAGAAATTGATCATACAAAATAAGTCCTTGTTTTTTTCTGGCTCATATTTTTCTTCCTGGCTGGAAAAAAAAAGTAAGGATAGGTAGCGTTCACTTTACTTTGTTCTAGAATCTTCGAGTTTTGTTTAAATTACTATAAAGTTTTCGAAAACATGTGCGTTGGGGATGAAAATTATAATTACTTTTCAGATTTAGTTTAGTTTTTGCTACACTGTTTAAAATTTTTAATTCTGCTACTCTCCATTGGACATTTTTTCGAAACGAAAATTGATGATCATAAAATGACGATTCTGCTTCCGATAAATGGCTACCGAATACGCAAAAATTTTAGTTTTCCAAAGGCTTTGAAAAAGACAACCTCAAAAAAGGTACATAAAAAGCAAAGCGGAGTAATTTTGTTTAGTTCGACAGTTTATGCAAAAATAAAAATCATATGATATGTGTAGAATTTAGATTTTAATGATAAAAACCTTATAAATGTTCTATTGAATATTTTCATTATAACTTATGAATGTTATTTAAAAGATTAGTGACTTTTAATCTTACATTATAAAATACAATCTAATTGTAAACTTAGAGATTAATATCATACAATTTAAGTCTTAAAAATTGAAACACATACATATCTAACTGGCTGAGGCATTTATAGAGTAACTAATATTTGGTGTTAAATAATACATAACATTTAAACATATCACTTAATAGTCTTAGGATTTTGAGGATAAGTGTAAGATAAAATATAATATGTATTATTGCTTTCTATCCTTCGAAAAAAAAAACTTTTTTAAAAAGTCATAACTATGCTAGGTGCTTAGATTAAAGTCAACATACATATCAACATAGTTTACTGATTTTAAATATTTAGCTATTAATTGAAATATAATTATTAAAAAAAACATATCGCGTTTTATGAAAACTACACTGTTACCATTATTGTATTATGGACATTAATATTGAAATATATATTAGCCTAAGACGCCTGTGATTATCTATTTTCTGAAGTAGGTACACTGGTACATAGCCTTTTCTCCCGTTCACTGTTGAAAAAAATATATTATGCCTTTCATAAATTACTATTATTTTGATATACAATTTATAACAGCATTGAGATGGCCTAACACTTCATCATACAAGCTTTTTTTAGGCAAAAACTCACCAAAAAAACACGACATTTGTCTAAAGCTAGTATTTATTATTATTAAATTATATATGAAATATAAATGTTGTTAGTTTGATAATAAGCAACCATGTTGTATGACGTATCTTGTGTATCAAATATTATGTGTTGAATTATATGAATTATGTCAGCAATGTCGTTATTATTTCAAAACCCCCGATATCTTAAATATTGAGATTTCATGCAAATCAATGTAGGTAATAGGCGGACCTAAATAGAATAGCAATCTCTCAAAGTCACAACAAAAAACTCGATGTTAAAAGACCACTTCCAAGTTATAAAAAAAAGTCTCATAAGCCGTTGATTTCCCAGGCATACTTAGTTCCTTGGGTAAAATATAAGTTATGATGCGGATGCGGGCAAGACGTGTATCCCGCTCCGTTGGCAGTCTTTTAACACCCTGTATGAGGATGATTCTTCAAAAAAGCGTTCTTCGTTGATATCCATGGCTTTTATTTTTTCTCGTCGTTGGTGAAAACTAAAAATACAGAGGATAAAAGGGCTTAAAAACTAGCCAATATGTCGATGAGGCACACCTGTAGGCTTTATAGGTTAATCAGAAAAAAATCTTCTATTTTGACAGGCCATGGATATCAAAAAATATGCCATGGATATCAAATAGTGTCCAAAATTAATATAAACAGTAATTTCAGTGGTACATAAATGCTTCCTTTAGCTTGATTGTCACTCATGAACTGTCACAGACTTAAACAGGGCCTTAGTGAAGGAAAAGTATATAAATAAAACATCATAATAATCAAACCAAAGTAATCAAAGTTTTATTTTGAGAAAAAACAGTAAAAAATTTAGAAGTTTTAAACTTTTTCAATTGCTCATAGATTTATTTTAAGCAAACACATGCTGAGTTATTAAATAATAAAAGAGATAAATTATGCTCAACAATTGTATGTATGTATGTATGAATGTTCTTTCGACGATAACTTGAGTAAATTTAGTCGGATCGTAATGAAATTTGGTAGGCAGGTAAATGAGGCCAAGAGAATTTTTAAGTTCGAAGATGAGCCAAATCGGTCAAGGGGTTACTGAGATATGGGGTCGCGAGTTCATAGTTCGGGGCGAACCACTAGTTACTCTGTCTCAGCTAATTCTACCATTATTTTCATGTATTTGGTAGAATCCCTCTTTGTTTTTTTTAATAACTAGTAGAATGAACATTCTTTGCATGTATTTGGAAGAATCCCTCTTTGAAAGAAAGTGAGGAACCCTCGGTTCGTGACTCCGGCTTGCACCGGCCGGTTTTTATTAATCTTGTGTACATTAATTAAGCCGTATAATTACAATGGATTTGAAAAAATGTAGATAAATAGATAAATAGATAGATTCTGTGAAAAAATCAACTGCTTGCTTATTATTCAATCTATTATATTTAAAGTTAACAACAGCCCGTTAAACGTAAGGCAAACAAGCAAACAGACATGCAGATATGTACTGAATTAGTAATAGGGTCTTATTTGGCACTTTTTCGGTACGTAACCCTAAAATAAGTGAAATTTAAGAACATTTACTTGATATCCATGGCCGGTATGTGATATCCATGGTTTAAATCCATGGATTTTAGGGCCATGGATATCAATAAAATTAAAAAATGACGTTGTTTCTCTTTAACTATAAAAGCTATCGTATTTATTTTGATGTCAATACCTACTGAGGGACATACCCAATCCTGTACTTTAGATAGTTAAGTGCAAATAGTATCACTTAACTAGCAAAACTGACCACAAGTTTCAATTACCCTCCCGAACCAAAATTAAAAAAAATTGAAGAACTTACCTCACAGTGTTGGCGCGAAAGTTAGTGACATACCCGTCCCATCTTAGCACCGTGGTTAAATTGGCGATATTTTACACCAATCACAAGACACTTACCGCGTATTCAAGTATGTATAAAAGCATACTTTTGTCGAGCGGTTTCAACTTCGCTCGCCGCGTGACATTAGTTTAAACGTCTACAGACACAAGAGTTTTCATTCTATTAGAATGCTGGATATACGATTGGATAGAGGCACTCTTTGGGCATTTAGAAAGGTATAAATTAGCACAGTAGTAGGCACATGAGTAAAACCACAAACAAAAACATACCAGGAGCACACGCGTGTGACATGCAAAATACTTGCAAAATCACCCATTTTTTGACCTTCAAAGGGATATTTAGGCAATTTCCTCTATGAAATATTGATTTTATTTGATATGCCTCAATAGACCGTTAGTTAAGTAGACGATTAAGTGCTACTTTAGTACTGTGTGATGTATAGTTTAGTAGATACTAGGGTGTGACCAAAAAAATCGACCTCTCAAAGAATGACCCATGAATCAAAAGCCACTCGTAATCACGTTTTCGTAAACGTGATTACTCTATTTGGATGAAATTTTGTAGATAGATAAAATTATTTTTTTCAAGTTAGGTTACATTCCTAAAATATCGATTTCAAAAAAAAGTGGCGCCATTTCATAGCATTTGAGCGAAGCTCGGTCACCAGGTACTGTGAATCCTGTTCAAACTAGTCGAAGAAAGGCTACGGGGGTTGGCCAGTAGAAGAACGGGGGTGCTTGCTGGTGTAGCCCCCGCCCTGAAGCCACCAAAGTCACCAATTACCATGCTTTCGAAAACGGCTCTAACGATTTAGGTGAAAGGTGTTGTTTCACGGTAGTATGGGGCTCAGGCTAAGACTGAAATTTAATTAGGACCAAAAAAGACAGACTATATTTGAATGCTAGACCATCTTTTACCGACCACTCCTCAATATCTTCATTAGGTTCCATGTATAAAATGTTTTAATTTGATTGCAATGCAACACACACTCAACACTGAAAAAATGGCGAACTCTGTGGTGAACCGTGTGCACAGAATAGTGGAGCTGTCAGCTGTCAAGCCATAGACTCACCAACACGCACCGGTCACCAACACACAGAACAAACTACTTTTTGAAATCTGCATAAGTGTCAAAATAAAAATAAATAGTAACCTCAAATGGTAGGTACTGGATTTATTTTAGGTACACTACGTAAAAATCTGTGAAACAAAACCAAAACACTTTTGAAACGCACCGGTCACCAACACATTTATCACACTTACTTTTTTTTTCTGTGAAACAAACGCCAAACAACTACCCACGCCACGAACGAAACACCACAGATAAAATTCGCAACGGAGGGAAATGTTCCAAAACCAGAACGTTCGTAGAAAAAGAAACCTTTGTAAATAACTTGCGCTTATTGCTTGACAATAAAATTAAATAATGGGGGTCTATGTCTCGAATGGCAAGGTTTACGCTTTATCTGATTATTGTTATATTTGTATTTTTGGTAAAAAAATAAGCAGTTTCTGAATGCGTATAAATAACCTTTCAACAAACAAAAAGTGTTCGTACATGTAAATAACACTGAAATTAAATATTTCAGGAATCAGGTACTGTTCAGGGGATTTTCCTCTTTCATAAAAAATGGTCCTTCAAAATTTTAAAGGGAATGCAAAATAATAATAAAAAATGGCCCGTTATGAAACAACACCTTTAGTAATTAGATAAAAAAGTATTAATTCAAAATTATCTGCAAAAATGCGACTTTACAAATAAATACAATAGTAAAAAAATATAAAAATATAATATATTTATATAATTGGCGCCATTTCGTGGCATTTGAGCGAAGCTCGGTCACCCAGGTACTGTGAGTCCTGTTTAAACTAGCCGAAGAAGGGGTACGGGGGGGGCGGCGGGGGTGGTCGGTAGAAGAACGGGGGCGGGTAGGGACGCTGGTAGTACCCGCCGCCGTAGCCACCAAAGCCACCAAAGCCGCCCACGACTACCACCCGGGGACCGCCGAAGCCTGGCGGGCCGAAGAAGCCGGATATCGACTGGAACAAAAATGGGATTTTTGTTCTTCTTTTGCTGACGAATGAAAAATGTGTGGTAAGTATGTATTTTTACGTACCTATCATTTTATTAAAAGTAAAACAGAGAAATTTAACCCTGTATAATTTGTACATTTCCCACTAGCTGTGCAACGGCCGATAGTTCGGGCTTATTCACCACAGTTTCTTTATTTTATAATTTAAATATATATTTTAAAAATATACACTTAATTTTATTTCCATATTTGATAATTATCTGTACCATTAATACATACTTACCTACAATATTACCCTTTCATAAAGTCTTTATAAAAGACCTTTTTTTTCTTTTCTTAAGAAAAACACAGATTTTCTTACACCTCCAATGAAATTGAATCTCGCTTTTACTTTTACTCCGTAAAAAAATATAATAAAAGAAAAACAGGCAAAGAAGTCTTGGAAAATAATATTTTAATCAAAGAAAAACACGCACCTGTATCAGACACAAAAACGCTGTAAAAAATATTATCACTTTGATGAGCTTCTCCATTTTTACTTTTTTGCTAAACGAATTATCAAATAATTCTCTCACAAAATAAATCAAAAGACTTTTTTACTCTAAGGTTCACCACTTTTATAAATGTCTTAAAAATAAATCAAACGCCTTTTGCTCTGGTTAAGTTAGAAAACAATGCTAAAACGTTTAGAGATTCACCACCTTTATAAATGGCTTCTTAGTACAGTCAACCCAAAGAATAAACAAATGATTTTGATGAAAAACTATTCCTAATAACTAGAATCAAATCTTAAAAAATATTATGCAATAAGGCTATGTACACACTACTGCACGTCAGAGTGTATTATTATTATTAAATTCTTTATTGCACAAAATAAAATAAAATAATTGTGTACAAAGGCGAACTTAATGCTAGATAGCATTTTCTACCAGTAAACTATTTATAATAAGTTAACTACTTATTATTAAAGAGGGGGGGGGGGGGGATTACATTACTTACATATTTAATCAAATAAACGTAATACATATTATATTTATATAAATATATATAACGTACAACGATAATATTTGTCAGATATAAAACAGTGGATAAACCTACTTACATATTTTGTATTATTTAAAAAGTGTTGTTGAACTTTGTCCTTGAAAATATTCAGTGATGGTGCCTGACGAATGTGTAGCGGGAGACAGTTCCACAAACGAGTTGCTGTCGCTGTGAAGGAGCCTGAATATGCTGCCGTCTTTTGCTCGGGAGTGTACACTTTTGTTGTAAAGTCGCCCGTAACGTAACCGAGTAAGAGTACACCACTACTTTTTTACATAAATGTAGGTACGTATTTAATTTATGTCAAATAAAAAAAAATAATAGTAAAGCTTAACTAGGGTTTTTTTTATAGATTTGGATAAATAGTTTGGTTAGTTAGGTTGCGGGTTCAAGTCCGGTCTCGTGTGAATTTTTTCAACTTATTCCCAGCTTTTTCCCAGCTTGTGGGACATGTTGTCGGACATATACCTACACGCTAACATCTCACTTTTTTCACATTTTACTTGAGGACTTTTCGATAAGTAAAAAGCGGTCTCTACCCGTGGACAAATGTACACCGGTGGTGACTAAAATATTGACATTAGCGAATACGTGACAAAACAAGTCACTGGCATTTCTCACTAAATGAAGTGCTAACTACGACCGACCGATACCTATCTGGGAAAATTACCTACCTACGTATGTACACACGACAGCACATCGACCTTTACACGCTAGCACTCTACTCGGTTAAGTTACGGGCGACTTTACAACAAAAGTGTACACTCTGACGTGCTGTCGTGTGTACTAACTACGTATTGGGATTCCCTCAGTGTTCCTTCGTTATGGTTGTTATGTTAGGTACGTACTTACATGATGTTGTTTTGGTCAGTGAAACCCGACTCAGGGAAGATAATTTTTGTAACGCTCGAAAGTAATAAAGGAAGTTAAATTTTTTTAATGCACTAATTACCTTGTTCAATTTGTTCTTAAATAACCGCGACGTGCGGACACCCCCGCCACAATACAGATACCCCGCCTTCTCAAAGCGTGCGCCACTTTTGGTAAGAATCGATTGCATTCTTAAGAGGCCCCTTCAGGACCGTGGGAACTCAGTGACGTTGGCCGTGAAACACTGTTTTCTATAGCTGTTTCACCCAGAGCGAGACGGGCGCGGGAAAAGTGAGAGAGGCAATGCGGCTGTATGAGTCTACCTGTGTGTGTCCTTTCGCGAGTATCTAGTTGTAGTTGTAATGTAATAGATCTATTTTCCCAAAATTTTTCGTAGTTCAGCTACCATTTCTACATTTTATTAGGTATTTCAAAAACATTTTTTTTTCTGGCAAGCACAACACATTATTGATGTTCCCAACGTAGTTAGACTCCAATAGACAGTGTAAAAATGTAAGTAAATAACAGCTGAAAGTAACCCCTTTTTCGGCGCGAAAAACGCATCGCTCTAATTTCTTTCAGGCTATTTTATTATTATTAAACGGTTTTTTTACCTATTTTTTTTTTATTATAAAAACTATTTGCAAACCTCTATATTGGTTATCTACTGATATAAACCAAATTTCAGCAAAATCCAGCCTGTAGTTTAGAAATTAAACCAGAACTACGTTTGTATGGGAAAATGGTGCTCTAACGCCCTCTTAAGTTCTAGGATCTGGAACCTAAACATTAGGTCCTAAAAATAGTTAGGCCTCGCGTTGAGATTTTGCAGGAGAGTTTTTAGCAAAAAACGCAACCAAAAAGAAGAAATGATTTTTTTCCATTGGCGTTTCGTCAATCTTGAAATAATACAGCAAAAAATGTCTCGTCTTTTTAGTAAGTAATACCTACCTATTCGTAAAAGTACCTACTCTACTAGGAAATATATTATTTTCGCAATCAGCGTGTTAGGACCTTTCGCAATGGAAGCAAGTAAGTACAACATGGTCGCGGACCGCAGAATGAGGAATTGATGAAGACGAAGAAAGAAACCAAAGCTCCAGTCAAATCCAGAAAACTCGCTCCAAACGTCCCTACCTGAATTTCAGCCAAGACATTACATAGAGGCTACATAAAGGCCAATAATTATTAAGATAGGTAAGTAAGGTAAGGTTCTGCGTCAACGGAAAATCCATTAATTTACCGCAGAAATCCAGAGATTATGACAGATTTTTTTAAATGGATTTTGAACAAATATTAACTTTCATGTATAAGGGGTTCAAGTAAACAGGAACACCTAGTCTAGGTCCTAGACCAAGAGCCGAAACAAACAGTTTCGCACTTGTTTGCCACTCGACAGATCCGAGTTCACATCTCGACGACTTCAACGCCTCGACAAACAAGGCAGGGGACCATTGTTTGTTTGTGTATAGTCCGTCCGTTTATGAACGATGAGTTATGTCAACAAGACGTTAATGGCAATAATAATATCGCCATTTCAGGTTGAGCTTGAATACAATCTTAAAAGATGTATTTATTACATTATTTATTAATTTACACATTCAAATATGTGTAAATAAAAAAAATCGGGCAATTAAAGTTACAAAAGTTACAAAATATGTTACAAATATAAAATAACAAGCCCTTATAGCGTTAGTAAGATATTAAAAGCTAAAAGGGATTATAATAATATTATTTTGAGAAAAAATTATAATAATATGATTTGTAAGTTTTTTTTAAAGATACCTAACCGGAGCTTCATTAAACATTGGTGACGTCCTTCTAGAAAATCCAATTACAAAAATGATGGACTTTGAAGTTGCACATTTCACAAAATGGCCGACTACTGGTTCCTTTACCCTATTGTATGGTTAAAAAAATTGCACAGGTTAGTGCTTTAGAAAGAACTTGATTTGAGAAATTACCTTGTATTCACCATGTAATTAAAGAAAACATTTAGGATGGACTTCAAAACTAGCGTTGTCTCGCTTTTTACAGCAAGAGGGCGACTCGCCCTGGGCAAGTATTGAAGTTCATCCTAAATGTTTTCTTTTATGACACGGGTCATATGGTAGGGTTTTCTGTCCCCACTTTGTAATCCACAAAATAATATATATTTAATGGCTTGTATTTTTTTTAAATACTAACAAAAATATTTTTGTTTACCTTTTTGACCATCTACAATGGACGGGGCATTATCTACGATTGGTATACAATACAGGCACGTTTCCGCCTATTGGTTTTGGCACAAGTCAACGAACCGACAATGACAATGTTGATGTAGTTCCAATTGGAATTGAGGATCTTGCCCGGTACTTGTGTGGTTAATTAGTTTGTTTACAAGAACGTGCTAACGCATGGGAGGTGTATCCATACTATTAGGTATTGTGAGGTATATCCATACTATTAGGGGAGGTGAACTTAATGTTGTTTAAAGCCTACTGTACGTCACTGTACACGTGCAGCCTATGGGCTCGCTACACTAAAAAGTCTTACAGGGCCCTCCGCGTCCAGTTCAATAACGCGCTCAGGGGGGTTACCCTTGACGCTATTGCGATCAAATTGAAAAAGTTTTGAAATTAATTTCTCTTTGAATTCGCATAGTAATGCTTTGATTTTAAATACTTTGTAATGTTTATTCAAAGGTAAGGCTGTTTTATTCAATAAAAACACAAAATGCGTCTTAATTAGTAAAATATTAAATTTTGTAAATTGCGTCATATTGCGGCCGTATTGGAAAAATGCGTCAAGGGTAGAGGGGCAGGGCGGTGTTGAGGCTGCCCCGCTACTGCAGCGCGTCGGGCATGTTCGCGCGCACCGAGTGCTTCCACGGGACCATGCGCCGGCGCGCGACGTCGTTGGTGCGCAGAGTGCGGGCCAGCACCAACACCGCTCTAGCCATGATTGCGGGCAGGATTGACTGCCCGTACATCCGTCATTGCTGCGAAAGGCACATTTACAAAAAAAAAAAAAAACAAACAATAGGTATAGTTTAATACGCAGGTAGGTACGGCCGGCCACACGGTTGGGATGGCCCTTGTGTTGGATTGGCGCCCTTATACCGTGCGCTGTAAGAGCTTCCATGGGGTATCCTAGACTGTGACCGACAGTACGTATTTGCGTGCGTGTGTTTGTGTTTTTAACCTGATTGTATGTGTTTTTAATGTAATTTATTATTTATTTTTAAAATGTAATGTCTATATGGGTCCATGAAACCTGAAATAAATATATTTTATTTTATTTTATTTATTTTATTGTGTTTTTTTAAGAAACTTTTTTTTATTTCCTCTTAAATCCCTGTAAATGGACATCAAAGTCGAGGTAGGCCGCGAAGACGCTGGCGAGACGATACCTGCCGGAGTGGTCTGAGGTGACCCAGGACAAAAAAGTCTGGACTGAAGTGGGGGAGGCCTTTGCCCAGCAGTGGGACACTAACATAATAGGCTACATTAAAAAAAGCTAAAATGTCGTGTTTTTTTTTAGAAGTTATCTTTAAATTAAATTGTAGTGTGACGCGTGCGTATTCTTTATTATTATGTAAGGTTTTAATTTTCATGTAAACCCGAGAATCTGTGTAAAGGTCACGCTCCACTTCGAAACAGACTTTGGGCAAGACCTGGCTGTGCGAAAATTAGCCCTAACGCCTCTGTGTTAAGGTGACAATTGGGTCGCCAAGTGTTTTATTGGCAAAGGTTGTTGGGTCTAGGTCGCAAATATAGTGACGCAGGCGGAACAGGACGCCTAGTGATGTGGCTTTTCGATTATTTATATCGATAATACGATCGTCCAAAAAATCTGATAAGGCCCAAATCTAGGCACAACTAAAAGCCGCCAATGGAAAAAAAATCCTTCCAGATCCGAATAAAATCTTTTATCGCCAAAAGTGGCCACTTTTGGCGATAAAAGATTGTATTCGTAGGTTCTAGGATCTGGAATCTAAACCTCAGGTCCTTAAAATAGTTAAGCCTCGCGTTGAGTACCTGACGTTTCGTTTTTAGCAAAATACGTATCCAAAAAGAAGATAATACTAGTGGTTCGCCCCGAACTATGAACTCGCGACCCCATATCTCAGCAACCCCTCGACCGATTTGGCTCATCTTCGAACTTAAAAATTCTCTTGGCCTCATTTACCTGCCTACCAAATTTCATGACGATCCGACTAAATTTACTCAAGTTATCGTCGAACGAACATTCATACATACAAACATACAAACATACAAACATACAAACATACATACATACATACATACATACAAACGCCGGATTGTTCAAGTAGACTCGGAGAACTTCGCTCGCTTCGCTCGCTCGTTCAATGATAAGATATGAAAAAGAAGATTTTTTTTCCATTGGCGGCGCTAGTTCTAGGTTCTAACCCGGCTGCATCACAGTCAGGCGGGACCATTTGCAGTTTAAACGGGTCTGATTTGGATTGATCCCGCCTGCTTAGACTGTAATGCAGTCGGGTGTTTTTTTGTTATTTAACAGAATTGCAGAGAACTGTGAAAAAAAAATTCCCGCCATCGTAAGACCATAAAACGAAGTAAAAAGTTAAACTAGTGGTTCGCCCCGAACTATGAACTCGCGACCCCATATAAACCTAATAATAATAATAACCCCCGTGTGGTAATTGGACCAACCCTTACAGTCTTTGCTCTTGATTTTCCACTCGTTTTTCAAGATTTTCAGATTTTTCTTCTAGCATTTTTACTTTATCGCCAAACATTCTTTGAATGTTTTCTGTAACTTGTTCGCCGCTTTTTCTTATTTCAAGTTTTTGTGCCTCTAGATCATTTTGGATTTTTTGTAGTTTATCTAGTATTTCTTCCATTTTAAGTTTTGTATAGGACTCTCTTGTAGTTTTGAAGTAAAGCGACCTCTATTGTTGAGCATAAGGACTTTTTGGTTTATAATTTTGAACACTAGATGGCTCTGATAAAAAATGTTTTGTCACGCCCTCTGTTAGGAAGTAGAATAACATTTTTTTTTAAATAGATGGCGCTGTTTTGTATTTTCTAATCTGGTGTACTTTGGATCTTAGCAATTAGCAAAATTTTTGGATTTATTGGATTAAAATAGAGTTCTTGTTACGGATTATTTCGCGACCCGTAAAAGTTTATTTTTATTGTTTCCACTGAGTTTTACGTCCGATATCCACAATATTGTTTCCAAACAGAATTTGTGTTTATAGTTCACTTTTGTTAGTTTTTATCACTGCTTTCACTGTTTACTGATTAGATTTACGTTTTTATCACTTTTAAAATCACTGTTTAGCACTATTTTATTGTTACTGAGAGGCAGCAGTGGCGCCCTCTCTCATCCCATATAAACTTAACAACCCCATATCTCGGCAACCCCTCGACCGATTTGGCTCATGTTCGAACTTAAAAATTCTTTTAATTTCATTTACCTGCCTACCAAATTTCATGACGATCCGACAAAAATTACTCAAGTTATCGTCGAACGAACATTCATACATACAAACATACAAACATACAAACATACATACATACATACAAACGCCGGATTGTTCCAGTAGACTCGGAGAACTTCGCTCGCTTCGCTCGCTCGTTCAAAAAAGTAAAGTAAAAAGTATTTATTTGCCAGAACATGGTAAGGTACAAGATGTTCAATAATAAAAGTTTCTTCATGTTCTACCTGTAGGTGTGCAAACATTATTTACATTATTTATAAGTAAATACGAAATATCGATAGCTTAAAAGAAATCGCCTAGCAATCCCTAGCAAGCGCATCTGCAGTGCGCCCGGGTCGATGCAGCCAGCCCACGCGTCGAGCCCGGCTTTAGCCTTCGCTTTGCCCGGGCCTGGGTCGGATCGTCTAGCTTCAATCAAACCACCTGGACCAAAATAGGTACTAATTTACACAGGTCCAGTAGAAGAAGAAGACGAAGAATATCCACAAGACGAAGAATAATCAAAATATCCAGATTTTTGGCCTTCAGTCCAACCCCTCAGCTCCTAAGGTTATTTTCAAGGTTTTCTTTTACGATTGTGTGCTGTTTCTTCAGGAATCAGGATGCCCTGTATGACCTGTTATGCCTCTTTAGGGCCGGCTACATACAGACAGAATTTTTCCGTTCGGAAAAACGAAAACAATGCAAACTGCGTACTAGATCTATAAAAATTCCGGACGGAAAAAACTGTATGCAAGTAGCGCTCCATAGACTTTGTATGCAGTCACTGCGTTCGGAATCCCCGTCTGCGTGTGGCCGGCCTAGTAGAGTATGCACTATGCAGCTTCTCACTGAGCCGATCGTATGCGTCAAATCCTTCAAAGTCAAATCCGTAGGCGCGCGAATCATAAAACTGATGGAGTTGGGTGATGGGAGTTGATGGAGTGGAGATGGGCAGGACATTTGAGCAGGCCGGATGACGGACGATATGGACGAAGCAGTCACAGAGTGGTGGGTAGTGTTGACAGGGAAGAGCCCTCCCAACAATGGGCGACATTCATGGGCGGAATGAATAGGTGTGCTAGGCGAAAAGTTCGGTGGCGGAATGTACCTAATGGAAATTAGAGAAGCGATACAGTTTCCCATTCAATTTTAGCTTTTCCATAACGCCTGCGAATGGCGCCACGCCACAAAGCTGGGATTGAAACTTTCATTATAAAGGCAGGCGCTCGCATTCGGCGGAGCTTAGACCAGGGGTCGGCAACCAACCAAGTCCCATATGAAAAAAATATCGAGGGTCATGATATCCCCAACGTTCAACCACAACGCGTACGTTTATCCTATTTAATACGGAAATTTCTATCAAAAAGTGAGGTTAAAATGGAAAAACAAAATTAAATGAACTAGTGGATCGCTCCGAACTATAAACTCGTGACCTCATATCTCACCAACCACTCGTTCGATTTGGCTCATTATCGAACTTAAAAAATTGTCTTTACCTCATTTACCTGCCTATCAAACATGACGATCCGACAAAATTTACTCAAGTTATCGTCGAACGAACATTCATGCATACATACATACATACAAACATACATACATACAAACAAACAAATCCGGACTGTTCCAGTAGACTCGGAGAACTTTCAATAAGTTCAATCGTTCGATAAGTAAGTACGTATTTTTGTAACTCTTTGAAAACAGGGAAATTTTGTAAATTGTAATTTTTGGCTCTTTAGTCTCAAAAGGTTGCCAACCCCTGGCTTGAACAATGAATTTTTTTACGAATTTTTGCGTCTTTCCTTTGATATTTTCATTTTTTATTCAGCTCACATGTAATAATACCGCTCTAAAATGTTTCAGTGTTCAGTGTTCCCATTTCAGTTGAAGTTCACAAAAATGTATCGTTCATTTCGTATAATCTAGACACGCGGTAGCGAGTCAAGCCAAGTTCAAGGAAAAAACTGGCGAACGCACCGTGAGTATATGTTTTCTACCGCTTTAGTACAGAGCCTACTCCATCTAAAACAATGTCCCAGGCACTGCAGCGCCGAGTGGTCTCTTCACCCATCTACAGGGTGCACTCTAAGTCGATAGCGGAACTTTACGGAGGCTGTCTACTGATCAATACAAACCAATTTGTACAGGTGGCGAAAAAAATTAAGCGAAAAAAAAATTCAGCTGTTTCATACATTTGGCGCAGTACTGAGTCGACCTTTTGTATGGAACAGCTGATATTTTTTACGCTCCATTTTTTAGCCAACTAGGAAAACTGGTTTGTATTGATCAGTAGACAGCCTACTTAAAGTTCCGCTATCGACTTAGAGTGCACCCTGTAGTGTGAGTGAAGGTGCCACTGGACGCTGTATAAATCATCTCATGCGTAGATGTGAAGGCCTTAGAGCAGAGCTGCAAAATGCATCCGGTAGGATCTTTTGAAGGTCTCAAATACTGTAAATAGAGTCGTTGTACACACGACAGCACGTCGACCCTTACACGCTAGCACTCTACTCGGTTACGTTACGAGCGACTTTACATAGCTACAACAAAAGTGTACGATATAACTAATGGTTCGCCCCGAACTGTGAACTCGCGACCCCATATAAACTTAACGACCTCATATCTCGGCAACCCCTCGACCGATTTGGCTCATGTTCAAACTTAAAAAATATTTTAATTTCATTTACCTGCCTACCAAATTTCATAACGATCCGACCAAATTTACTCAAGTTATCGTCGAATGAACATTCATACATACATACAAACATACATACATACATAAATATACAAGGTGTTACAAAAGATCCTAACTCTTTTTACCCGGTGATTTTTTTTTGCTCTTTGACGTTCCGTTGATTTTTAAATTAATAAAATGTGAACACTGTGGCGGAAGAAAAGTATTTTTTAAATATTGTTTTCATTGACTTTCACAATGTTTTAACAACTCAAAGCTATGCAAATGCAACTACAAACACAAACGTATTTTTAAATTTGAGTTTTTACCTAAAACAAAAAAGTTGTGAAAATTTTTCAATTTTGAGGTTATAAAATAAAAATTGTTTTTTTCAACTATTTTTTACAGAACTTCTTGTTGATGAGTAGGTTACACCCTGTAAAAAGAGTTAGGATGTTTTGTAACACGTTGTATACATACATACATACAAACATACAAACGCCGGATGGTTCCAGTAGACTCGGAGAACTTCGCTCGCTCGTTCAATTATGAACAAACGAATGAAAAAAAAAACCGTATTTCAGCATTTATAAGTTGACGTGATTTAATTCAGGAATAAGGCAATTTAAAATATACCCTTTATAGCGTCAAGAGTAGAGGCGCTGGGAGGACAAAAGCAAAATTAAATGCAACGGAAACAATAAAATTCCCTTTACAACTATCGGCATTTTAATTATCTCCTCACGAAATATTATCTCAAACCCAAAGCCATAAAAGAAGATGCTAAAGATTAATAAAATATTGTTAATTATCCTTCGACTTTAATGGGAAACAAAACGATCGTAAGTATTTATTTCTTGAAACATTTATAATATGTATAGATGGAATACAGGGTGCACTCTAAGTCGATAGCGAAACGTTAAGAAGGCAGTCTACTGATCAATACAAACAACTTGTAGGTACTAGGTGGCGAAAAAAATGGAGCGAAAAAAAGATCTGCTGCTTCATACATTTGGCGCAGTACTGAGTCGACCTTTTGTATGGAACAGATTATGTTTTTTTCGCCCATTTTTTTCGCCACCTAGTACAAGTTGTAGGTATGTATTGATCAGTAGACAGCCTACTTAAAGTTCCGCTATCGACTTAGAGTGCACCCTGTAGAATGAGATGGAATAGAATAGAAACCTAGATGGAATAGAAGTCGGATTTCATGAATGAATTTCGTCTGCTTCGTGCCCACAATTTCAACAAAAAAAGTTTGGACATAATTAAAACTTTTTGCATCTCACACGTATTAGAAGATAAATATTTTGTTATATATTTTATAATCGGATGAATCGTTTATTTGTTTAAT
Organism: Zelleria hepariella; assembly: GCA_949319315.1. Taxonomy (NCBI): domain Eukaryota; kingdom Metazoa; phylum Arthropoda; class Insecta; order Lepidoptera; family Yponomeutidae; genus Zelleria; species Zelleria hepariella. The sequence goes on along the minus strand of OX439385.1, from coordinate 2,142,100 downwards.
TATCGTTTTATAACATCACTAAACATATTAATTTAATCTAGGCATCTTTACTGTATAAACCGCGCGGAATGAGAATGGGATGCGACCTTTTGGAACTGAGACGCGCGCGGTAAGCAAACTCGCGTCGATGCAACCTTGTCAAAGTAAATTACAGTATGTTTTCGATTGACTTGACAAGGTTCCATCACATAGTATGGTCGGCCACAGTCTAGGATACCCCATCGAGTAGCTCATACAGCGCGCGGCATAAGGGCGGCAATCGAACAAATAGGGGTATCCTAGCGTGTGGCCGACTGTTCCAAACATTTACTGCAAATAACTGCCCAAATGGCAAATTTTGAAAAAAATACAGTGACTTTTGACTTTTTTCCTGGAATCTTAAAATACGAAAGCTAATCTGGGGGTCTACCGGCTAAGACGAAGCCGATTACCATTGGCGAAAATCGAAGTTCTATTTATGAAAAATGAACTGGGTCGCAGCACATTTTTCAAAAATCGAACATCGATTTTCGCCAATGGTAATCGGCTTCGTCTTAGCCGGTAGACCCCCTGATGTCCAATGAATGGCCAAATCTTCGAGGACTCAACACTCAGCGGGGTCACCGACCGCAACAGGTTTTTAGGAACATTAAAAATATGGACTGGAAATGCATGTTAACCGATATTTTACGGTGACCAATTAATATGGATTAAATCGTTTGGCTTGAACAACCGTTAATTAAGTTTTTAGTTACGTCAATCTTAAGAGGGAACGCGGGTAACCTCAACTCCATACAAAAGGGGAGACCTGTTTACTCCCTGGATAATTGTTTTAGAAAAAATATGTTTATGCTTTTTTTTATTATTTTAATTATTTAAATACATTTTATTAAAATTATTAAAATAATAAAAAAAGGAAAACATAGGGACATGGCAGAGGTACATATAAATTGAATGGCATAAACATATTTTTTCTAAAATAATTATCCAGGGAGGAAACAGGTCTCCCTTTTTGTATTTTTTGTATGGAGCAGCCGGCTACCCGCGTTCCGTCTTAAGTTATAAGATCACCAGATCGGTCAGATGTTTTTATTTTTCTAACACGCTTTTGTTAGCTTCTGAGTGGTCAGATCCCCATTATCTGAATTTTCAGTATAGAGGGGCTATGTACTGTCGGCCACAGTCACAGATACCCCATGGCAGCTCTTACCGCGCGTTACATAAAGGCGCCAATCGAACAAAAAGGGGTATCTTAGCGTGCGGCCGACTGTACGTAATGGCTTCACTTGTACGAAAGTGACGAAAACTATCTAAACTTATTTACATTTAATTTTATATGAGACAATTTGAACTTTAAATTCAAAGACATCGTGAGGAAACCCTAAAACTTGTCGACTAATAAGAAAGCTCTACATTTAAACCCAACGCAATGCAAAGAGAAATCCTAGGAAGTTTTCGTACAAAATTTATTGAACGACGAGCGAAGCCAGAGAAGTTCTCCGAGTCTACTCGAACAATCCGGCGTTTGTATGGATGTATGTCTGTCTGTATGTTTGTATGTATGAATGTTCGTCTGACGATAACTTGAGTAAATGTAGTCGGCGTCATGAAATTTGGTAGGCGGGTAAATAAGGGTAAATAATAATAATTTTTAAGTTCGAACATGAGCCAAATCGGTCGAGGGGTTGCTGAGATATGGGGTCGCGAGTTCATAGTTCGGGGCGAACCACTAGTATATTTATGTTTTCAACCCATTCTTTAAAAGGTTCTTTTAAGAATAATACTTTGGTACTAATTTCGTTATCTATACGGTCTCTTTATTAATATCATTAGTGACTGAAAAACCACAAAATTGTGGTCAGAAAACACAAAACAGGACTCCTGTCCTACCACGATTAAATTTCATCAAACCTCTGGAACTTGGTACGTTTTACAAATTGAAATATCAACGCCACTTTTCGTACCATTTTCACCTTAATGTCCCAGTAGTATAGGGTGTATTTTTCCGTGAAGAAGAATGTGAGTTATGTCGTTTTTGTGTCAGTAGTGTGGTGTTAACACAGCCTTCGAAAGTCTCTTGCAATCGTCGACTCGGATTGTAAAGGTTTGTTTACACTGGACAACGCTGACTCGATCTAAAAGTGAAGAGAGGTTAACTTGATTACGTGAATAACGTCACATTTTAGATTTCACGTATTCACTTTCCGGATTTTCTGTTGCCTACAAAGCGCTGTTGAGAATTAGGAAATTTTAAAGAACAAGAAACGTTCAATAACTAAAAAGTATCGGAGCTATTAAAAAAGTCGTAGAAATAAAGTTGTTGTGAATCACATTTAGAAGACGACATTATTCAGGAATAAAACTCTTAAAAATTACCCTGTATACTAAATACAAAAGTTTGTGAGTGTGCGGCTGGACAGACTTTAATGAAATTCGGATCAGAGATAGTTTTGACCCTCAATAGGGCCGGCCACATCATATCTAACACACGGAATTTTTCCGTTCGGAAAAACGAAACGAAGACAAACTGCATACAAATGTATGAAAATTCCGGACGGAAAAACCCGTACCTATGTGTGTGTGGTAGGTCCATAGACTTTGTATGCAGTCACTGCGTCCGGAATCCCGATTCATTTTTTTTTCGTCCGGAATTCCGTCTGTGTGTGGCGGGCCTTACAGACACTTTTATCGATTCTGCGTGGACGGAGTAGCGGGCAAAAGCTAGTGTGAAAACGAATAAAACGAGTGTCATTCCGGTTAAAATTGGTTTCTTTCAACTTCACCATGGCAACCAGACCCTAACACCGATCAGGCATTCAAGGCGCATACGCAGCCGAGCCGTGTCAGTCCCCCTACAAACACCCGGTGCGGTGGACGTCAACCCAACATGCTTCAAAACTAACTCGTTGTACACCAAAACAAATAGAACATACGATGTTTCAGCACTAATAGCGTAAATTGTGCTAATTATTTTACGGCACGCGCGGCCATTTTGTTTGATCAGCTGTCAAATTTGAGGTTAGGTTTTGAGGGAGCGAGAGGTGTTTTTTGTGCGTGCAAGAGTGGGATGCGAAATTGTTGGTAGCTTTTTTAGGTAAGTGATTTGTGGCTCTTCTGTTTTTTGCTTTGTTTTGTAGAGTTTAAAGGTGAATTGCATTGTTGATGTCTCTATGTTTTTTTTATCAAAGCATTTTTGCTTCGAAGGCCTTGGTTATATAAATTATGTAAAGTATATTTTAGATAGTTTGTGGTCATCTAGCCACGGATTTTTGAACAAAGCTTTTTTTTAATCAGGTATTAAGTAACTGCATAATAAAAAAAAAAAATTGAGCCATCGGTTTTGAGGCAAAATATTTTTATAAGTGTAATATTTTTACAAGGATACCAATGAATGAAATTAACCCAAAGTCACGGATTTTTTTCAAAAATGTCCTTTAAAAAAATTGCCAATAAGATTCTGAATAATAAAAAAAGCTATTGTTTTTTTTTAGAAGCAACATATTTTTACATAAGTGAAAACAAGGACACCAATTAATCAAATTAAGCCAACGTTTTGCGTTATTCTGTCTAAAATGACGTGATAGGTGACAAGTTGACAATAATCATTAGATATTGCAGGTTTCCTTACGATCTTTTCCATCACCCTGCAAAGAGTTCGGAGACAAGTTACATAGGTTAATGTAAGAATTACTATAATGGTTACATTGTTTATAATGACTACCTAACCTTTGCTTATGTCACTCAAGGCTTTACAAACTGACTGTGATTCATTGACGTTTCTGTCTAATTGGTTATACAGGGTGTTTCAAAAAGGTCCTGTGATACTGAAACATCGAAAGGAATCTTAATTCTTAATGGAATTGAAGCCTAAAACTGGGAGTCTATCGAGGCACCATTGCGTTACAGACTCAGGCCCCTGGAACCTTATTTATTGAGAGTCAACCGCCCTACCCATTTTAACAATGCTTTTACAACACTTTAGTAAGTCTTTAATTAAAAGGAGAATAAGACCCTATAAAAAATGAAATAACAAAACTAACGGCCTCATAAAGTCACGCCCTGGAATGGTAGATAAAAAAAAAAAAGAAAATTAAGAAGAAAAAAGCGTTGAATTGTTCTTTTCTACCCGAGGTGTGTTCTATTTTTAAATGAAGGTATCGTTTACGCCCTGTTATTTTATGGCGTTTATGTTTTTATTAATAGCAGCCAGCCGCAAGTTGTCGTACAAAAGGAGAAAAAAGCGCTGGATATCGGAGCTTGTTTTACCTATCTAAAGCTTTTAAAACGATCTCTATTTCCTCTGGAAATGTCTGTTTTAAAGCAAAATAAAAAGACACATCTAGGGGTTTTTGATTTCACCTTGTGGATTGACTTTGGTACATTCGACAGCACGTAGAGTCTTAACGCGTACACTCTATTCAGTTACGTTACGGGTGACTTTGTAACGAACCTTACTTACTTCGCTACTGCTGCGATAACTTTTAAATATCTTTCAGATTTCCATCGGTAAAATAAAGGATCGCTAAATATTCATTCGAGGTAGATAATTCGGCGAAAAGTGTTTCTATGCTACGTAGGTGCAGTCGGCCACAGTCTCAGATATCCCTTTTTGTTCGATTGGCGCCCTTATGCCGCGCGCGGTAAGAGCTGCCATGGGGTATCTGAAATTGTGGCCGACCGTACGTACCTAGTAAGAAATTGCTCTTACAGAAGAAATTGCTCACACTGTCTTTTCTTTTACCGAGACCAAGAAAAACTGGATTAACGATGAAATGCCACCACAGTACCGGATAAAGACGCTAGTTTCAGCAAAGAGGTTTTTATACCTTTTAGCTCTCAATGCGCGACCTTTTTTAGCCTTCCGTGAAATTGTCCAAAAGGGCCCTTTAAATGTTTTCCGGATGTGGTCCTTTGTGTGGATGTGTTCTGTGGAAAATACCCTTATTTTTGCCAAGATTCCCTACGTAAGAAACTTTAAGCGCGATTTTAGAAAAAACCGGCCAAGTTAGAGTCGGACTCGCGCACTGAGGGTTCCGTACAGATATACAATTTAAAAAAAAACTGGTTATACGGTCTTGGCTGTTTTTATTATTTTGTTGGTGTATGTACTAAGCCCTAAGTACTCCATATTCTACTCCTACTCCTACTTCTACCCCATATTTTGTAGGGCCAAATATTCTAATGAATATCAGGACTGAAATGGTGTCCCTTTTCGAAGAAATATTTTTTATTTTTTCCTGTGGAATAAAAAGTGTCAAGTATTTAAATCTTGACTAAATGCGCCAATTTTTCAGATAACTTGCCAACGGTAATGCCATATATTTTTTTTAAATGATGGAGTGTTAAAGTTAGCGAAAATATTTTTTCAAACTAAGACTCCATCAATCTTAATTTTTTTTAGTTAACTAAAGGGGTTAACTGTTTAATTTATCAATGCGATTTGATAGCATAGATTTGATAGATTTGATAGGATAATGTGGAAAAAAAAATACGGCATGAAAATATGCGATCAAAGTATGTGTGGTATAATAATATGTGGTCTAGAGTGACCGTTTTAAAAATGTTCAAAAAATGCTATTAATAATAATTTCTGAACGAAGCGTCAAGGATTTTATTTATTATTTTTCCCAGTACCGTTAGGAGTTTAGGACCTGCCCTTTCACCCATTTCCCGGTTGACGTTTAATTACGGGACACCCTGTATATCTCAGCCGTCGTCTTGAAATGTCACAACGTTGTAATTTTCTGGTAAACTACCGGTATCTCATTTCCTAATTGCCGCTATATCGGTAGCGCTATCTCTTTTTCCCTCGGAGCCCGAGTTTATTTTCCGGAACATTTTCCAAACAAAATAAAATTCGTTTTCTAGAAACTTGATGAGTGTAGTAGCCAACTACAAATCGTGCAGTGGCTCAGCGGTAACCGTTCGGGCACGGTCCGACGGGCACCACCGGACCGTCCCAGGTTCGATTCCCGGCTAATAACACGTGTCAGCGAATTAATTCACTCGCGAATAAATTAACGGTGATGGGAGCGGATTTCTTTTACGATGTCGACGTCATTGTTGTTTTAGTATGTCCGGTAGAGGTAACTTGTAGACATATAAATCGCTACTCGTCTTGGCGGGGACACTACAGATAAAATATACTTTCTTACAATCACAATTTAATTATGCCTAGGTAGTTGTATTATATGCTCTTTGCTAGTAGAAACTAGAACGTTTTATTCACTTTTAATGATTCGCGATATTTAAACATTATTGTATTCGAAACGGGTCGAATCGCGATTTGTTTTTAGAACGTTTTACTTACAAAGTTACAATACGCAACATTTTTTTTAAAATATTATATGATTAATATTAATAATTATTAAAACGTTTCTTGTGCTACCACCATTCTATGACATTTAGATTTTGGTCGTTGTTCTTTGGTAGACGAGTTCAAAGTCACCCTATAGAGTGTGCGATTAATTCCAGAGGACCTTAACGCTCTGACGTAAACAAGATTTACACCCGCGCGTAACGTAATAAATGACCATAGGTCAGAGTTTCTCAAACTTTTTTGCCCTTTTTTTATTCATGCAACCAAAATAATCATTAATAAATCATAAACATTCACAAAAGCTTCGTCAAAATATAAAACGAGTCAACAGATTATAAAAATAATCATGTCAAAAAATGTCAAACACAAAAAAGCACAAAGTCACAATAAAAACAAAAAAAAAAACACAACATCTTAACCAAATAAACCACTCCGGGCCATCTCCGACCCAAATGTCCCCATAACACTCGCTGCATTACTGGGTTGAACAGCTTTTTAACTCAAACTTTCAAACTTCAAACTTTTTAACGTTGGAGGTCTATTAATAAAGGTGATACGTAATTTTCGTTAATTACTTATACATCATAAGGGTTTTAAGGTAGGTAGGCTGAGAGGGTTGAAAAAAGTCTTGATTGATTTGATTTTTTTGATTTTGAAATATATTACTTATACGAGTGGCATTTACTTATACGAGTACCTACAGATTTGGAATAAAATTCAAGAAAAAATTAAATTTAGACAAATATATTTTCTTGTCGATTTCGTTTATTTTAGAGATGGATAAAAAGTCACTATCGGACCAACCATCAGTCTTAGTTTTAATAAAAATTGGTTTCTAATTGTAAATTAAGATGTCGGGGTTTTTTTTTTCTCTTGGTTGATTATTTCGGTGCATGCCCCGCTGAGGCCCTTCAGAGCTTCCACTTTGAGAATATCTGCCATACTCATTCAGGCTATGGCCATTATCATTATAATTATTAATCATTAATGTCATCCTTTACAATGTGACTTACTGGCAAAATGCCTGTGACCGGGTGCTTCGTTTAGTGGCATATAATTTCGACTCTCTACACTAAAATGTTGGCAAATATTAAATGTGACATTATTCATGTTCACTGTTTTTATTCTTCTCTTTCTTAAACGGTATTTTGTGTTTTTATTGCTGAAAATAATAATACGGAACCCTAAAAAGGGCTAATGTATTCGCTCTAATTATTAGGGCTCTATTTTTCAACGCAAGTTATATTTTCTTTCTGCAATTATTTGTTTTATTTAGGATATCCGGATAATATTTTTACTACAAATTATGCTGTTTTGCTTTGTAAGAAGTACGACGCGAGGTTGACTTGCAGTTGGGCGGATTTTTAACAACTTGGAAACCCTTTGATAATATATTTTTGTGTTGTTTCAGGTACTTAATCAAATAATAGTGAAGTGAAGTGTATATTCAAGATGGCTGTTCTAAGGCTAACTATCTGTTTTGCCCTCGTCCACATGGCTGTAGCGAAAGGTAAGTTGTGAAAAGAATAACACAATTTCTGTCCACAACCCCCTCTACCCATGACATATTGACTAAGTTAAATAAACAAATAAATAATTTTTAATTCGCAAATATCTTGCTTCGACTTCGCATACTTTGTTAATGTTTATTGAAATCTAAGGCAATTTTGTGCAATAAAACATAAAATGCCACTATTGCCATTATGTTAATATAATAATAGTGGCATTTTATGTTGTCAAGATCAATTCCATAACACCAATTTTTTTTCAAATCGGTTCAGGCGTTTAAGCTATAGGTGGGAACATAGGAACGGACATACATACATAAATGATGGTGAAAAACCAAACCCTCCTTTGGACAGTCGGGTAAAAATTGCCTCAAGAGTAGAGGGGCAGTAGGATTTACCATTTACAGCATTTTTTTTAATACACCGTGACTGTTACGGTCGTAGTCCTCTTCAATCAACGGCTAAAAACTTCTAAAAAGCCAGCCACAATGCCACAATCGTCGCGTTACTCACTCAAACATCCCACACTAGAGTGGTCGACCTTACTCAGACTAATATGGCAAGACGACACCTACGTGCAGCCTCCTCCCACGCCTATTTGTAATGAGAAAAAAAAGTTATTTACTAAAGTAAGCCGACTTTAACCGACTGCTATAAAGAAATGAACAAGACTTTGTTTTCAACATGTCCCAGGCAAAGTACTGTAGTGTCCGAGTGGTCGCTTCTGCCATCTCAAGTCTGTTTTTAGATGGCTGAAGCGACCACTAGAACTAAAAACTGTCACTTCACGTGCAAGCGTAGCATAAGGCTGGGTTAGAGCGGATTTATAACTCTGTCTATGCCGCTCTACGTCAAACAAAAGAGTGAGATAAAATAGTTATAAACCCATAGATACCTACGCCCTAACCCAGCTTTATGCTACGCTTGCTGATCACATTTGTTGACACAAAAGTCATCGGCTAAAATCACGTTATATAACATGAATCAGTCCGAAAAATAAGCCAAAATTGTCGAATTAACAAAACATTCGCGAAACCAAGAAAGAAATACAATGAAAAAAGAAATACAAAAATAACACTTCTTGTTAGATGTGTCAAACCCAAGCTTATCAACACCTGAGTGTTGCCAATACGTAAAAATGAAATAAGTCGGTAATCCCATTTTTTGGTAAGTTGGCAATGGCATCAATAAAGTGTTTTGAATTTGAATAGGAATTTGAAAAAAAAAAACTACTTCAAGTTACGTCCTTAAGGGTAGACGATAGCAAGGTGGCGGGAAATTCAAAATTTTCACAGAATTTTACATTTTGTAGCTAAACTGAACTATTTTTGTTCAGCGATTTTTCGTTCGCGAGAATAAAACCGTATTCTTTCCATTATTGTAAACAACAGAACAACAATAATTCAGCCGATTATGTGTTCTGGTCTACGAAGCAGTGGTACTGCCCAAAAAACTTGTCGTAGACCAGAACACATAATCGGCTGAATTATTGTTGTTCTGTTGTTTACAATAATGAAAAGAATACGGTTTTATTCTCGCGAACGAAAAATCGCTGAACAAAAATAACTCAGTTTAGCTACAAAATGTAAAAAACTGTGAAAATTTTGAATTTCCCGCCACACTACTATCTTCCAGCCTTAATCTTCGAACTTCTCCATCAGACTGGTTAGGATTTGCAATCGATGGTGAAAAGGTACACTACTGCACTGATTCCGAGTGAACTGCTGCTGTCCGTCGAGGAGTTCCGTTCTCCATCTCCGAAGTTCTTCATCAGATCTTCATAATTTTTTTATGGGACCACACGGAAGACCACACATTTAAAAAAACATCAAAATCGGTCCACCTAGAAAACAGTTTTGAGGTATAAAACATTAAAAAAATACGGGTAGAATATTGAGTAGGGCTTTTTTTGAACTCGGTTAAAAACACAGCCCGAATGTGACTCAGAGAGAGTTTATTATCTTGCGTTGATTCGGGTTTTTTGTAAGGTGAAGAGGTGACCGTATATTGTCGCAGTAAAGTCACAATATCTGTTAATTTGTGAGTATCCTAAGATACCACTTTTTGTTTTTTCCTCTATAGCACTAATCCGTTTTATTATGTCCTAGTATACTTCCAAGTTTACGGATATTGCAACTTTCCCGCAACATATTAAACGCCGGCCACACCATGTATGGACCATCGACTCATCATAATCAAGCCAATAAACCCTTGACAATCTATGTGTAGCATTCTGTGTCACATTTAGGACATCATTTAATTAATTCATGACTGTATTGTGCCATTTTCGTAAATCTACAATTTCATACCTAGTTTATTATAACAATTCGATATACCTGCATTGAATAGCCGATTAGACATAAGAGAGGTAACCAAAAAGGTTAGCTTACTATCCGACTACACAATGTAATCGAATAAAATTGTTATAATAAACTATGAAGTCCACAGGAAAGACAAGTCAATACGTGTGGAGCCAACTAAGCCGCGGGTTTCCTCAAGATGTTTTCCTATAGCAAAAACACACCTGGGCCCTGTTGCACGAACGCGACAAGTCGACTTATTTGTCAAAAATTGACTTATTTGTCGGATTGTCAAGTAAATGGTGTTGCACAAACATTACAAATAAGTCGGACTGCGACAGGTGATTTATTGACAGGACTTGACAAGCGTTGCACAATGCTCGACAATTAAAAAACCATGGTAGAATTCATCGAAAATTGTATTCGACAAATTTGTCAGATCTCGACATATGCCTAGTCACCTGTCCGAATTGTCGGACAATTTGACAAATATGTCGAGTCGTCTTGACAATTTATATGGTTACACGAAGCAAATCCGACAAGTTTTTCACGACAATTTTGTCACTTTTTGCCTGTCGAGTAAAATCTTTTGTGCGACAATTCGACAAATTTGTCTATTTTCCACCATGACAAATTTGTCGCTCGTAATCTTTGTGCAGCAGAAACTTGTCAAATTGTCCGATTGTCACTTATCGCCTGTCACCTGTCGTTGTCACGTTCGTGCAACAGGGGCCTGCTATAACATACAATATTTAATACTTATTTCATCTCCTAACAGAAAGCGTTCTAACACTTCTTAATCAAGGTCATTAACAGTCAATTCACACGGTTAATTAAAATTAATCGTGACCTCATGCTAATCACTCCACACAGGAATGCATCATTGTTCCGACCAAGCGCGTAACATATTCACGTCTGTTGACCTTTGCATGTTCGAGCAAAAATTGAAAAACATTGACTGTTGTGTAATACAATACAGTATAATGTTGACGCGAAAATCTTGGCACAATGTTGGTCTGGTGACAGTAACAGGTTTCTTAACCCCCGATCAAAAAATAGGTGTGTGTGTCTGTGTCTGTCTGTGTGTCTGTCTGTGTGTCTGTCTGTGGCACCGTAGTACCTGTACCGATTTTGATGCGTTTTTTTTATATTTGAAAGCAGTTTTTATTTTTTCTAAAGCACTAACCCGTGCTAGGGAATATTTTAAACATTTATTACTACATTACTGCCGCGGTCTTTAATGGGTGTGTTTCTGGCGCGCTTTTGATGGCCGACAGAGCGCAGCGTAGCGCAGCTCAAGGCCTTCACAGCGTGGTCAGCATTGCAGCCCTTGATGGACAAGCTGGAATGAAGGCCGAGACCGAAGGGCGAGGCCTTTATAGCGCGGACAGCAAGGGCTGCAATGATGACCAAGCTTGAGGGCCGAGAGCGTAGCTGAGCTAAGCCCGAGGCTATCATAGCGTGGCCAGAAGCGCACTCATTGAAGACCAAGGCTTGTATAGTGCTTTACTCAAACAATGCGAGTAATTTAAATATAACCAGCTTACCTTTTGTCTTAGTTTACTTTCTGTTGATTTTCCATTCCGCAAACTTTTCGTAGATAAACTTCTATTTTTTCTTTGACTTCGGTGGCAATGGGCACCTTTAAATATCTTATTGCGCTTCCTTTTTATGTTCGGCGTTGTTAAACACATTGAATCGGAGGATTCGTTGTCTGAAGAGTTCACTTTTATTTACAACAAAAACAGCAAGCACAGAAAAAATCACTTCGAACATCGCGCAAAGCGGCGAAAACAATATGGCCGCGCTTTTTTTTTCTATGCAATTTGTAGACTGCCAGCACCCAAACAGCCAAATTCTAAATAAATACTTTTTGTGCCTAATTTTTGAGTTCTATTTTTGAAACAAAACTCGACATTAATGGATTTTCATACAGTTTTTCTGGCCGCAAAACACGACATTAATGAAATTCCATACAACTTTTCTGGCGCCTAATCAAAGTAGCCCGCAAGTCCTCCTTTGCTCAAAGAAGGTTGTCGAATTAATGACCACATTACGAGCTTTTTTGAGTAAAATAAGTTAGTAGAGCGCCTGCACGGTATGCGAGAGCTTGGGTCAGGGTGGGTCGACTTTGTATGGAGCGTCAGCGACAGTTCCTGATTGGTCAGAAAAAAAGGGTTCCAGGTAACCACCAATCAGAAGCCGTCGCGACATCTGTCATATAACACTTTTTTTTTAAAGCGTTAGCATAGAATAGATTACTTACACAACTCCATACTTATCTGTGATTTTCAAACTAGTAGGTGTTCTGTGTAGCCGGGTCACCACGTGACAGAAAAACAAAATGGAGGCAAATGGCAAACAAAGCAACAACAAGTGGTGTTCAAAAGTCGATATTTCTATAAATTTAAAGTTTTGTTGGATCATCAAAGTTTTTTTCCATGCTGTGCCACCCGTGTGTGAAGTACAAGATAAGCGGTGTACCAAATCGTCAATTACAGTAAGATCAGTAAGTATACTTTTTCACAATACATGCTCATATCAAACTACCTACCTAAATCATCAAAATTTTCTAACCAAATTTCAATTTTAAATCTTTCAGATCATCGGACTATGACTACAGTTTGGGGAAAAAGAAGATCCATCCATTTCCACACATAAAAGTGAGCAGCCCGCCGCTCATAAGGTTAGCTCATTCTAGCATTCTCCCATATTCTACAAACATTATTTCAAAATCAAAATCTAAAACGTTTCATCAACTAATACGTACCTAATTTTACAATGATATTTTCAGATTACTGACGGAGAGAATGCAAAAAATAGTGTGATCGAACTCGACGTCGTGGAGCCAATTTCTGTTCAGTCTAACGAAGATTATAATGAAAAGCCGTCAGCTGCCAAGGTTAGTTACTAGTTTTTACTCATTGGACGAGTTCAGGGCCTAAGTTTCATCACAATCTGATTAATGGTTTAGGAACGGATAGAGGACCAATATACAAACATTAAATTTTATTTTTATAGAAGATGTATGAACTTTTTTTGTGGCAGCTCAGCTGTAGCCGGATTTTTTCTTCTCATAAAGCTTATTTTATTTTCTTATCAGTTTCAGTTGTTGGTGTCTGGAAACATCACCGAATTGAAGATGATGGCGTGGAGGTAGCTGTTCATAGCTGCGAAGAGGTGACCGGGCGAGTGTCATGGTGGCTATATTATCTCAGAAGTTTATAATTTAAATAGATACATCTAACCTTTAATAAATGTTGCTTAAACTAGAATGCTATTGTATTGCTTTTTGGTACCCAAAACATGGTCGTATGGAATGCAAACTTTTGCCAAAAGCGAGCAGCTTTTGGTAAAAGTTTGTATTCCATATGACCTGTCAAGGATTTTTATCGGTCCCTGTGAACCCCGCCACCAATTTGAATTTCCCGCCAAGCCCGCTACTACAAAGTTGTTCTGGGTTCCATTCGAGATGGCGCAGCTAGGTTTGAAACACAGAACAATTAGGTTTGAAATTTGTCGCTTTTTTTTTCTATGGTGTCGGCGTTCTTCTTGGGTATATGTGTTCTGTGTGCGAGAGGTTGCGGGTTCAAGTTCTGTCCCGAATGAATTTTTTCAACTTATTATAAATGTTTAAAATATTTGAAAGCAGGTTGTCTAGCGAGTGTTCTTAGATGTTTTATCAAAATCGGTTCAGTCGTTTTATGAGATATGATTAAAGCTAAAATCAGTAGCTTGCTAGAATGTATTTTGCGAAACTGTGCTGGTTTTTTTTAAGCAATAGGTAACTCGTGCTAGGAAAACAATTACTCCTAAAATCAAAATCATCAAATCACAATATTTTGGAAAGGAAAAACTGACCATTTATGAACTATAGTAAGTAAAAACCCCATGAGACATGTTTATCATTATTAGTTTATTACATACTTCCTTTACCTACGCGCATAATTGGATAAACTTCGCAAGAAACGACTATTCGCTTTACCTGAGCATGAAAAACTAGAAAATTATGCTACTCCTTCGAGTTCGTTATTGCGTTTGCGTTATTGCGATATCTGTTTTGAGTACAATTTGTATTAGGATCGCCGTGGAGTTATACACTGCTGCGCTAATAACGCCGCAACGTTCCTAATACAAAATGTACTGATAACAGATATCGCAATAACGCATGCGATACATACCACCGACCGGTAAAACGCGCCTGTGTGGCGCCTTTATCCTTTAGGCGCGATCTCAAAAAACTCAAAAGTAATTCCAACATTCGGCGTGAATAAAAACTATGAGCAAAAAATTGGCATATGATCTCTACCACCGGGTCATATTACCCTGTATAAAGAGTTAGGACCTTTTATAACACCTTGTGCACACGACAGCACGTCAGAGTGTACACTTTTGTTGTTAAGTCGCCCGTAACGTAACCGAGTTGAGTGCTAGCGTGTAAGGGTCGACATGCTGTCGTGGCACTTGTAACGTTATCTCTACAAAGATTGGTAATTTCTTCACGAAAAAACCTCTTTAACAGGGTCAACCTTAACTGGTTCCGTCGTCATTCCGCATATAAAAACCAGTGAGGTGGGACACCCCTTGGTGCATATGGCCCAGTGACCCATAAGGTCCAGCAGGCCGTTAGTTCCGCTGGTCTCATGACTGTAGAAGGACGTACTTATATGGAGTGAGTGTGAGCGAATGTTGTATCACATGTATGGTCGAATGTGGGGTGGCCATGGTATCTTATTGAACGAGCGAGCGAAGCGAGCGAAGTTCTCCGAGTCTACTGGAACAATCCGGCGTTTGTATGTATGTATGTATGTTTGTATGTATGAATGTTCGTTCGACGATAACTTGAGTAAATTTTGTCGGATCGTCATGAAATTTGGTAGGCGGGTATTTTTTTTATTTTTCATTTGAAATTAAAATAATTTTTAAGTTCGAACATGAGCGAAATCGGTTGAGAGGTTGCCGAGACATGGAGTTGTACAGATTATATGCAAAACGCGCGCGCCTGCGCGAATGGCGATAACAAAGTTACACATCTGTAACTGGGGTCGCGAGTTCGTAGTTCGGGGCGAACCACTAGTATATTTTATTCACCAATGCTTTAAAAATTGTTTTTCTCCATAATAATTACGTCCATCCTCTATCCCACACAGTTATAACATTAAAACACTAGGTTAGGTAAGGTGATCGTATGAAGTAGTGGCCACCCCTGGTGGCAGAGTTTTTAAGCCGCCCAAGGGGCCTCTGACATGGCTTAACGATTGTTATTAATCAATAACAACCGGGACCAAGACCAACGGTTTAACGTGCCTTCCGAAGCACGGACGCGCTCAGATATTATTGCCACTAGCGGTCACCCATCCAAGGACTGACTGCGACTGAAAAACACTAGAAAAAACCATCGGCTCTCTGCCGCACAACTCACTGATGAGACATTTTTTGTAGATTAAGTTAGTAACACCGTGGAATTTTAGTGGTTTTAAAGCCGAAGGTATTTTTTTGCACTGGTGATTCTGAGCCAAATTATAAAATTTCATTCCAATGTGCGAAAAAAAAAATTCACCTCTGAATCACGAGTGCAACTATATACCTTCGGCTTTAAAACCACTAAAATTCCACGGTGTTTAGGGTAATTTTAAGTAAATAAGCCCGTAAAGTTAAAGGTAGAGTCAAAAAGGTTGAGTCCACTGACATATTTTTTTTTTATTTTTTATTATTCATTCATCTTCGTGTTCTTCCCGCTATACCCACATACATGGTTACCCCACAATGCACTAGGGCCAGCCCCCATTGCTCAACCGATATGCGAGCTGTCTCAACCTGACATGTCTTTTAGCATAGAGGGACACAGAAAACTCGCCTCGGAGTTGGTCAAAGTGACACGTTCGTCCCGACAAACAAATTCGGAGAACTCTTATGCTAACCAACTAAAAGAAGATAGACGGACTTCTTCAAAATACAAGTGGTTCGCTCCGAACAGTGAACTCGCGACCCTACGGCACGGCAATCCCTCGACCGATGTGGCTCATGTTCGAACTTAATAATTCTTTTAATTTCATTTATCCGCCTACCAAACATGACGATCCGACTTAATTTACTTGATAAGATTAAGGGGTCTTAATGTAAAAACATTTTTTTACTGATTTAACACTCGTTTTATTAACTTTTTTACATTTTTCAACGTTTCGAGACCTTTGCAGGGGACTTTGTCGACTGAGGTGACAGCTGTCTTGTACGGTCGGCCACAATCTCAGATACCCCGTGGCAGCTCTTATCGCGCGCGGCATAAGGGCGCCAATCGAACAAAAAGGGGTATCTGAGACTGTGGCCGACTGTACGTCATTTGTAAATTGAAACTACCCTCGGGTATGTACATAATAATTTAGATATTGACTGCCCCCGTTAAAAGTAAAAATTTGTTCTAATAACGTTTCTAACTACGGAGAAGTTGTGTTTAAATTATGTGCAGTACACGTGCAAACCTAAACACAAATTTTTAATTCGAGTCCACGGAATGACAGTTGCTAGTATGGAACTGTCAGATAAAGCCTTTGTAGCAACTGTCATTTCGTGGACTCGAATTAAAAATTAGAGTTTAAGAAAATATTAAGGGGTCTTGTACTCTTGTTTAGGAGTGGAAAGTGGAAGAGTCCGGAGGGAGAGGTGTTTTCTGTTTTCAATCGCTCCTTAGTCTTCTGTTTTCTGCTGTGCCAACGTCATGTTGTAAAGAGTCTCTTGCTTCCGCTCGCTGGTCTCTTGCATCAATCAGCTCATGCTAATCTATGCGGCTTGCTAACATATCGACTGACAGGCGAGCGTGTTCCAGCGAGATCTGTCCCCGTAGCATGACTTTTATCGAGGCGGATTTATCCAACAAAATGGCGGTTTATCAGCATTTTTGAAGTCTAATGTGGGTTATATATCGCTTGTATATATAATGTGAATTGCGGTGCACTTTATACATATACAGGGTGTTAAAAGACCGCCAACAAAGCGGGAAACCACGTATTGTTCTCATCATAACGAACATTTTTGCCCAAGGAACTATGCCTGGGAAATCAATGGTTTCCGAGATAATGAGGTTGAAAGTCGGACTTTTCAAAACTTATTTTTTGCAGAAATGTATTCAGTATCTAGTTCTTAACATACCTTCTCAAGAAGCCATACCAAAATGATGACTATTTCTTACAAAAAACGACGTTAAAATTGCAACCCGCAATGTATTCTAAACATCGGCACTTTAAGCTTAAGTAACTTAAACTTATACCTACGCTTGCGCAATATGACTTCTGTGTGTTACACGTCCATTGCGTAATAAAATACTTTTCAAAATTATAACCTAAAAAACTAAAATCATTTCCCAGCAATAATTTATCGAAAAAGTACTTAGTTTCGGTGACTAGTATGCGTGGCTTTCGGGTCTGTTGGCGGTCTTTTAACACCCTGTATACAAGGTGTTACAAAAGATGCTAACTCTTTTTACAGGGTAATAGCACCCGATGATAGGGATCACAACCTAAATAATTGTGTTGCTCTATGATGTTCCGTTGATTTTTAAATTAATAAAATGTGAACGCTGTGGCGGGAGAAAAGTATTTTTTGAATATTGTTTTCATTCACTTTCACAATGTTTTAACAACTCAAAGCTATGCAAATGCACCTACACCCACAAACATATTTTAAAATTTGAGCTAATAACAAATACAAAAAAGTTATGAAAATTTTTAAATTTTGAGGTAATAAAATAAAAATTGTTTTTTTCAACTTTTTTTTACAGAATTGACATCCTGTTGACCAGTAGGTTACACCCTGTAAAAAGAGTTAGGATGTTTTGTAACACGTTGTATACTGTCGATTTCTGAATAAAATTATATTGAGAAGTTCGCTAATCATTCTGTCTCTGCAGATATCTCACAAAAGAAAGTGACAGAATGATACTCAGATTATCTGCCGGTTTCTGATTTGAGAAATTCGCTAAGCGAGTGCTTAAATATCGTTCTGCCTCTGCGGATTTCTCACAAAAGGACGTGACAGAACGATAGTTAAGTGTTTGCTTAGTAGAATTCTCAATTCAGAAACCGGGCGTATGTTTGTTATACTTATTTTTTTCAACAAATTCTGGAATGACATTTAATTCCGGTTCGGGATTCTCACCACGATTTTTTTTTTTTAAACATAGTTGTATTATGAATTTTAGCATGGAGAGAGTCTATCGATTTTTATATCCTAACGTCCTTAGTTTTTTTTTTTTAGTTTAAACAGTTTATAAGGACTTTTTCATCTGTTTTGTTAAGTTTTCAAGAACACATAGGTACACACGACAGCACGTCAGACTGTACATTTTTGTTGCAAAGTCGCCCGTAACGTAACTGAGTAGAGTGCTAGCGTGTAAAGGTCGACGTGCTGTCTTGTGTACAGTCGGCCACAGTCTCAGATACCCCTTTTTGTACGATTGGCGCCCTTATGCCGCGCGCGGTAAAAGCTGCCATGGGGTATCTGAGATTGTGGCCGACCGTACGTCCAACAAAGTTACAAACTCCAACCACCATTCCGGCTTATTTTGGTGGCCCAATCTATTTCTAGACCGATAACATTTAACTGACCTCGCTGGTCGAAAGTTAGTCTTTCATTTGGTATTCCGCTGTGAGCCTTGAATTTATATTAGCACTTAGAATACCGTAAACGTGGGATTACCTTAGATTACCTAAGATAAAAAAAAGATGTTGCCTGTACAATTTTACATGTCCCACTAGCTGCGAAAAGGCCTTCTCTTAGAGAAAGAGAGTTCGAGCTTAATCACCACGCGTGCTCAATGCGGATTGGCGATTTTTGCGTTGAGGGTTTAGTGCGTCATACGCTCTGCGGTGGTAGCCTACCTAGTGGGTAGAGCAATAGACTCGGAAGACCCAGGTTCGATTCCCGGTGCGGGCATGTGCATACCTATGACTTTAATTTATTTCAAAGTTACGTATATTTGTGAATTTGTAGTAGCAATACAATATCAATATATCAATACAATAGCAAACCATGAATTGTAGTTTCATGAAACTGGCACGTAATTTCGGTATAAAGATTCCAATAAATGAAATCACGTTGCTGGTGCCTATATCCTTTACTTACCTACATAACTGGCTGTTCAACTACCTCACTGATACCTACTTTACTTCTGCAAAGACTGGCAGTAAAGTGGTCAAAACCGATCTGGCACCGTTGACGATTGCGCCGAGGTAATTCGGAAGGCAAAGTTTTTTGTTCGAAAGTCCGTTATTGGCTTAATCTTATCTTTAGACAATATTGAGAAACTAATTTCAATATTTTTTATTTTGGTTCAGTAGTTTGGATTTTACAACGTTTCAAAGATACGGTTTTATGACCTTCACGCGACGGTCTGCATACTGTTGGCGGTCATAGGAACAAAACATTTTAGCGCATAAAAACAAAACTACTGGACCAAAATAAAAAATATTTAAATTAGTTTCTCAATATTGTCTAAAGATAAGATTAAGCCAATAACGGACTTTCGAACAAAAAACTTTGCCTTCCGAATTGGGCCTTCCCACCCGTTCCCACAGTTGGCGGCCTTAAGTGTGATCGCTTGCCTCCGGCCCTAAGGGATGGTTGGGATTCTGTGCAAACCACAGAAAGGTACAGAAGGATACAAAGATACAGGGTGTTAAAAGACCGCCAACAAAGCGGGAAACCACGTAATGTCCTCATCATAAGGAACATTTTTGCGCAAGGAACTATGCCTGGGAAATCAACGGTTTCCGAGATAATGAGGTTCAAAGTCGGACTTTTCAAAACTTTTTTTTTTTTGCAGAAATGTATTCAGCATCTAGTTCTTAACATACCTTCTCAAGAAGCCATATCAAAATTATGAATATTTCTTACAAAAAACGACGTTAAAATTGCAACCCGCAATGTATTCTAAACATCGGCACTTCAAGTTTAAGTAACATAAACTTATACCTACGCTTGCGCAATAGGAATTCTGTGCGTCACACGTCCATTGCGTGATAAAATATTTTTCTAAATTATAACCTAAAAAACCAAAATCATTTCCCAGCAATAATTTATCGAAAAAGTACTTAGTTTTGGTGTCTAGTATGCGTGGCTTTCGGGTCTGTTGGCGGTCTTTTAACACCCTGTATATCGTCAATCATCATCCTCAGCCTGTTAACCCCCACTGCTGAATAAAGGCCTCTTCATGCTCACGCCACCTCTCACGATCCTGTGCCAGGCGCAAACACTGTTTTCTGGCTACTTGGCCTATGTTGTCGTACCATCTGGCTGGTGGTCTGCCAACCGATCTCTTCCCCTATCGATGTCGCCATTCTGCTATGGACTTCGTCCATCTGCCGTCGGTGCGTCTAGCCAGGTGTTCTGCCCACTTCCACTTCAAAGACGTTACCTATGCGTTTTCCGACGTCTGCCACTTTTGTGCGGCTTCTTGTTACGACGTTCGGTAGGCGGTACAAAAGCTGCTCGCTCCATGGCATCGAAGTTTAGTATGGAACAACTGACTTTTTTCCGTGATTTATCAGATTTAGCAGTAGATCTTTCTTGTCTTATTCTTCTAGAAAATTCTGCAAAGTTCTAGCCCTCGGGGACTTGTTACAGGGTTGAACTAGGCCTCCCTATTATGTACAATCAGGGTCGTATCAAGGGATTTTAATCCTATAGGATAGGTTGCTAGGAGCGGAGGCCCGAAACTACTTAGAACTTTTTTTTCCAAGTAATTTCTAAATTTAAAATACTTTGCCGCATCATCATTATATTTAAGAGTTATCCTCTTGTCGGTGCAGCATTCTCCATGCACTTCGATCACAGGCCAGTTCCTTTGCAGCCTGGTACGTCACGACATCCACCTTCTCTTTAATTTGGTCAAAGTAGCTTCTCCGTGGCCTTCCTCTACCTCTCTTTCCTTCTATCTTTCCTTCTATTATGTTGGTTATGAATTTGTCGTGACGTAGCAAGTGGCCTAGCATCTTTCCTCTTCTGCATTCTATTGTCTTCATCAACGTTCTCCTCTCCCCTACTCTTTCCAGGACTTGCTCATTTGACACTCTTTCCGTCCAAGATATCCTCTCCATTCTCCTCCAACACCACATCTCGAAAGCTTCCAGCCTTTCCCGTTCCCTCTGTGTCATTGTCCATGTTTCGCACCCATAAAGTGCCAAGGGCCATACATAGGGCCATACTTTGCCGCATTTATGAAAAATCATCACTTGACGACTGCTCGAACGATTTGACAGATTTTTTGTGTTCATAATAACTAGTGGTTAGCCCCGCGACTCGCGCGACCCCATATCTCAGCAACCCCTCGACCGATTTGGCTCATGTTCGAACTAGACATGCGCGAAACAGTGCACTTCGAAGTCATGATATATTTCATGACATTTCATACCGCGTGATATTACCTTATATCATGGCACCAAACATGACACATGACATCATGGTATTTCTTCATTGCAGACATGAAACATGACATCATGGTATTTCTTCATTGCAGACATGAAACATGACATGGTATTTCAGCACACTTTCATTGCAGTACGTACAGTGTGCTGAAATGCCATGTGTCATGTTTCATGTCATCTAGTGTAATGAAATGCTATGTGCCATGCTTTATTCTCTCGTGTAATGTGTAATATTTCATGACACCGTTGTGTAATATGTCTTTTGTAATATTACAAGCATTACCTAAACATGTCTAGTTCGAACTTAAAAATTCTCTTTGCCTCATTTACCCGCCTACCTTTTATGATGATCCAACCTTTTACTCAAGTTATCGTCGAACGAACATCATAAATACAAGTACATTCAAACGCCGGATTGTTCCAGTAGACTCGGAGAACTTCTCTCGCTTTGCTCGCTCGTTCAATTAAGTATGAAAAGGATATAATATTTTAAACATTTATAATAAGTTGAAAAAATTCACTCGGGACAGGACTTGAACCCGCCCGTAAATTATTCCCTAGCACGGGTTAGTGCTTTAGAAAAAACAAAAAGTGATATAATATTTTTTTAATTCATCGGAAAAGACGATTCGCTAGTAATTATACACTCACTCGTATATGAGAGTCGCATGCAAAAGAACAACTTTTAACGATTCGCGATATTCACAGATAATTTTGTTCGAAACGGGTCGAATCGCGGTAATTTTTGTAATTAAATAGTCGTTTTTCCGCAGTGGACACGAGTAGTGATTAAGCCCGAACTCTCTCTCTCTGAGAGAAGGCCTTAACCCAGCTTATAGGCTACATCCGACATCTTTTTATTTCCCAACTAGCTTTTCGCCTAAGATAAAAGATTGCAGCTCTATTTCTTCCCCCGTCAATTTCAACGCAATCGGTCAAGCCGTTTAGTAGTTGACATACCGACAGCAGCGCCACCTACCGGGCCCAATTGTATTTTTAAATCATTCAGGAAACCATCGAAATACCCATATAAAATTTCAACCCAATCGGTTCAGCCGTTTAGAAGTTATGTGAAAAAGATAAGTACGGAAGGTTAATTTTTACTACCCGTTGTCCTATTTCCCGTTTTCCCGTAGGAATTAAGCATTTTCCCGCGGTAAAAGTAGCCTATGATCATCAGGGATAACGTCGGCTTGTAATGGTAATTTTTTTTTTCAAATAAGTCCAGCAGTTTCGGAGCCTATACAAACAAACAAACAAACAAACAATCAAATCTTTCCTCTTTATAATATTAGTTTAGAAGGCGGATCTAAGGGTGGCTTTCTCAAGCTCGAGCTTGAGTAGGCGTCACCTATTTGAGCTCGAGCTTGTATTAATGCCACTACAAACAAACAAACAAACAATCAAATCTTTCCTCTTTATAATATTAGTTTAGAAGGCGGATCTAAGGGTGGCATTTCTCAAGCTCGAGCTTGAATAGGCGTCACCTATTTGAGCTCGAGCTTGTATTAATGCCACCCTAAAATAAGAAAAATATCCGTCATAGTAGGCATCGGATGTATTCAAATATAATTTTCCGGGTCGGTCTTTTATTCAAATTCACTCAGACGGTCTGAAGCACTTCGTTAGGGCACTTTGATTCAATTGAGGAGTCTCGAGATGGCAGTGAAGGAACTGAATTGGTTTCCTTATTGGATTATATTTGAGTATTTCAGTAGGAATAGGGGCGGTTGTCCACCGCACTGTCCATGATGACAGCGCCGAAGAAGCGGTACCTACCTAATACTCCGTGCAATTTTAGTGGTTTTAAAGTCGAAGGTATTTTGTTGCACTGGTAATTCTGAGCCAAATTACAAAATTACATTCCAAAACGCGCGAAAAAAATTCACTTCTTCATACAAATGGTGTCTATTGGCAATAGCCGTTGGTATTGGGAAGTGTTTTTTTTTTCGCTCGTTTTGAAGTAACATTTTGGAATTTGGCTCATATACACGAGTGAAACTAAGTACCTTCGGCTTTAAAACCACTAAAATTGCACAGTGTATAGATTACAGACCGGTTATTTTTGAAAGGGCGAGCGAAGTTCTCCGAGTCTACTGGAACAATCCGGCGTTTGTATGTTTGTATGTATGTTTGTATGCTTGTATGTTTTTATGTTGGTATGGTTGTATGTATGTTTGTAAGTAGGTATGTAAGTATGAATGTTCGTTCGACGATAACTTGAGTAAATTTAGTCGGATCGTCATGAAATTTGGTAGGCGGAAATGTGCAGACATGAGCCGAATCGGTCGAGGGGTTGGTGAGATATGGGGTCGCGAGTTCATAGTTCGGGGCGAACCACTAGTTAGATAGATAGATAGATAGAAAACTCTTTATTGTACACGAAAATAATTTACAAAGGAATTCTTAAACTAATCAGTATGCATACAATTGGCGGCCTTATCGCTAAAAGCGATCTCTGCCAGGCAACCATTGGATGGATAGAACAGAGATAATATAATATACGGTAGAATAGTGTGTGTGTGTAGTTAACCCCCGAAGACCCAAAAAGTTTGAACGCTATGTGTGTGTGTGTCTGTCTATCTATCTGTCTGTGACGGTGCGGTGGACAGGCGCCTTTTCTCTGTAAAGAGAGCAAGGACTTAGCGGTTTTTATTTCAGGTCTTTGCACTGCACAGTGTGTAATTTATTTTTTTTCCAAAAAAGCTGCAAAAGGAAAAATTACTCAATGAAAACATTCTGAACCTTATAATAAGTTACATATTTTTGGATTTAAAAAAATTGCTCGTGACTCTGGACAGGACTTGAACCCGCAACATCTTGCATACCACTCTTGCTTTTTACAATATTCCCTAGCACGGGTTAGTGCTTTAGAAAATACAAAAGGTTATTTTGTATATTTAAATTAAATTGTAAGAAAGAAGCTCTCTTTATTCAACACAACAAAAATTGCAACATTAAAAGCTGTTGGCGAAAATAAGGTCAGCTTCTTTCTTCTTAGAATAAAATATGATTGATTACGGGTTTCTGTTGAGTCTAATGATAGTAATTCGAAGTAATTTAATGCTATAATCTCTCGTAGTCTCATTTTATTACACAGCTTTAAGCTCGTTATTCTTTGAACGCAAAAACAGTCTTATCTTTTTCCTTTTAATTATTTAGGGTACCGGTGATATTTTAGGAAACTAATGCCCGATTTCAACAACTAAGTATAGTTAATGTTTAAGAACTACTTTAACTTTTTAAGAAGTCCTTAGCGTAATTTTGTTTCCAAAAAATACGCTAAGGACTTTTTTAAAAAGTTAAGAAGTTCTTAAAAATTAAATATAGTTGGTGAAATCGGGCATTAGTATGATGGAGGTTGAAATAAATAAATTGTGAATTTAATATTATTGCTTATAAATTAAACTACACTTCTAATGGATTAGGTATCACAAGTTGTTTATTGCATTAAAAATTGTGCTGGTGCAAACCCCAGAATTTCCAAAAGAAGTTTTAGGATTTTTTAATCCAAAACATACTTGCAATATCTTGTCTAGTTGACACCCAATATGAAATAGTGACCTTAGGCACAAACTCTTATTTTTATTTGTAACGTTGTATTGTAGCGCAGCACCCAAACTAACCTTGCGGTTCAAGGGTGTGAAGAAACATACAATGTACATACTAAACTATAATAAGAAAATAAAAAAGATACCTACCTATCACAAAAAACATCTGATATTATACTCCGTGCAATTTTAGTGGTTTTAAAGCCGAAGGTATTTTGTTGCACTGGTGATTCTGAGCCAAATTACAAAATTTCATTCCAAAACGCGCGAAAAACAAATTCACTTCTCCATACAAATGGTGTCGATTGGCGATAGCCGTATGTATTGGGAAGTGTTTTTTTTTTCGCTCGTTTTGAAGAAAAAATTTGGAATTTGGCTCAGAATCGCGAGTGCAACTAAATACCTTCGGCTTTAAAACCACTAAAATTGCACGGTGTATACCGATTTATATGATTTCATCTGACATAGCATAGACCTACAGAACCCCCTAAATTAAATCAATTCCTAAACTCGCTTCACTTTATCTCTTTCTTTGTCAATAACAACCTGATTATCATGCACATTTAAACGATATTTTAATTTACTATGATTCATACATATGGACACCGTTAACCACCTACCCAAGTAACATTTCATTTGGGCCTAGGTTGTAAAAATTGCCTCTAGGTTTTAGAAGGGTTGTACAAAGGTTAATGATTTGCTAGTTGGTTAAATTTAGTATTTGAGAATGATTACTAAGTCCTAAAACTAATAGTTTATTGTTAAAACCTTGAAGTTGCTGACAAGAGTTAACGTTAACGTTATTATGACTTGTGTTTCAAGAGCTTACAGCCTCAGGATCTTATAGTTGTCGTAAGCTACTGATAAGGTTCTGGAAAGGCTGTCATTTAACTTATGTGTGATCTAAAGGTTAAATTTTTAACCTTGATATTACCATAAGGTTTTGAAAAGTTGAAATTGCTTATAAGTAGTTTCTAAAACCTACCTACAACTTTAAGGTTAGATCAGAGTTGTCTAGGCAAACAAATTAGGACTGTGTGGTGAAAAACAAAACCAATAAGCTGTTGTTTTGAGCTGAAGGCATGATTCAATTCCTACAGGAATATTTTAAAGCTTGAGAGGCATCCTCAAAACCCGACAGTTGTCTCCGCGACTTCAAAGAATAGGTATACATTGTAAGCATTACGCGTCTTGAAAAATGAACCGACACAGGGTGATACAAAAAAAGAAGTGGATAAGCGTAAAGTGCGTAAAAATGTTATGAATGATTAATACAACGGTAAGTTTTATTATTTTTCTTATTTACTAGTTGTAAACTTCTGTTCTCTGTAAACTTCGTATCAGTTCAATTTCGCTATTTATTTTTTTGTAATTTTCAGCTGTTCCTTTAAATCGATGAAGCCATTTTTTTTCATTTAGTGATAATAAGTACACATTAAATTAATATGTTTTTTTATGAAATAGATGTTTTGGTGAAGGTTTTTTTGGAAAGTATTAAAACATTTTTCACACTAAAAAAATACAAATACCAATTTTTACAGAATGTATGTGTAATAATACTAATAATGGAGGATACGACAACAAATAATAATGAAAAATAAGGGAGGACCATATACCACAAACGTGTTTTTATACTTTTAGAAAATACCACCCTTAGGCCCGGTTTCTGAATTGAGAATTTCACTAACCAAATGCTTAAGTATCGTTCTGTCACTGCAGATGTCACACAAGAGAATGTGACAGAACGATACTTAAGCATTTGGTTAGTGAAATTCTCAATTCAGAAACCGGACCTTAGGGTGGTATTCATGAACGATACTTAAACTGAGATCCAAATTGAACTCAGTTTAAACTTAGTTTAAAGTGAGCTCAATTTTGAACTAACTTTAAACTGAGTTCAAAATTGATCTATGTTTAAACTTAGTTTAGTGAGATCAATTTTGAACTTACTTTAAACTGAGTTCTAAATTGATATTATTATTATTCGAATCGAATCGAATCCAACGGAATCTAATCGAATCGAATCGAATCGAATGTAATCGAATCGAATCGAATCGAATCGAAACGGATAGAATCGAATCGAATCAGCTATTGCTAGATTCATACTGATTCAAGTATCAAAATTTTTTTTTTATCTCCGAAACGGCTAATGCTAGACCCATGTTTATGGTACTTTAAAAAAAGGACTTGACGAGCTCTACCTGATGAAAGCAACAAAAATAATAAAATGTTATTAACTAGTGGTTCGCCCCGAACTTTGAACTCGCGACCCCATATCTCAGCAACCCCTCGACCGATTTGGCTCATGTTTGAACTTAAAAATTCTCTTTACCTTATTTACCTGCCCAACTGACGATCCGACTAAATTTACTCAAGTTATCGTCGAACGAACATTCATACATACATACATACATCGATTGAATTGGATTTGATTTGATTTGATATTTATTTGATTCGATTCTATGCGATTCGAATCGAATCGAATCAATTTAAATTAAATTACTAATTTGGGTCTAGCATTGGCCGTTTAGGAGATACTAGTGGTTCGCCCCGAACTTTGAACTCGCGACCCTCTATCTCAGTAACCCCTCGACCGATTTGCCTCATTTACCCGCCTACCAAATTTCATGACGATCCGACTACATTTACTCAAGTTATCGTCGAACGAACATTCATACATACATACATACAAACGCCGGATTATTCCAGTAGACTCGGAGAACTTCGCTCGCTCGTTCAAATATGGGCAGTTAAAGTTTTGATACTTCTTTTTTATTGAACGAGCGAGCGAAGCGAGCGAAGTTCTCCGAGTCTACTGGAACAATCCGGCGTTTGCATGTTTGTATGTATGTATGTATGTTTGTATGTATGTTCGTTCGACGATAACTTGAGTAAATTCGGTCGGATAATTATGAAATTTGGTAGGCAGGTAAATGAAATTAAAAGAGTTTTTAAGTTCGAACATGAGCCAAATCGGTCAAGGGGTTGCCGAGGGTTGTTAAGTTTATATGGGGTCGCGAGTTCACAGTTCGGGGCGAACTACTAGTTATTTTTGTTTCTTTCATCAGGTAGAGCTCGTCGAGCCCCTTTTTTAGAGTACCATGAACATGGGTCTAGCGTTAGCCGTTTAGGAGATATGGGCAGTTAAAGTTTTGATACATCTTTTTATTATTTTTGTTGCGTTCATCAGGTAGAGCTCGTTGAACCCTTTTTTTTGAGTACCATAAACATGGGTCTAGCATAAGCCGTTTAGGAGATATAGGCAGTTAAAGTTTTGATACTTGAATCAGTACACACGACAGCACGTCGACCCTTACACGCTAGCACTTTGCTCGGTTACGTTACGGGCGATTTTACAACAACTGACGTGCTGTCGTGTGTTCCATGAATCTAGCAATAGCCGATTCGATTCGATTCGTTTCGTTTCGATTCGATTCGATTCGATTCGACTCGTTTTGTTTCGTTTCGTTTCAATTCGATTCGATTTGATTCGATTCGATTTGATTCGATTCGATTCGATTCGAATAATAATAATATCAATTTTGAACTCAGTAATACCAGTTGGTTAAAGTAACTTCAAAATTGATCTCACTAAACTAAATATAAACAGAGATCAATTTTGAACTCAGTTTAAAGTTAGTTCAAAATTGATCTCACTTTATACTAAGTTTAAACAGAGTTCAATTTTGATCTCAGTTCATGACCACCCTTAGAGCAGCCTGTAGCTGTTTGTTGAACGGAGGTCAAACGCATGTCCCCCTACAACCAAAACTTAAAAGCAACAAATTTAGCTCAGTGGTGGTTTTCGCAACTGGTAAGTCTTGGACAACTCCTGGTAATAACCTTGAAGCGTTGAAAACAGCCTTGTCGTTTGAGGTAGCTCCGCGAGATTACCTTCAGCTCTTATTTTGGAAATCCTTAAGAGCTCTTAGCTGTTACAGTTCTGAAAAGGAAAAACATAATACTTTCAAGTAATTTCCTAACGTCAGCCATATTTAATATTAAAAAATGTAAAAAAAACGAAACAAAACCAATATTTTAATTAAATAAAGCGTAATCAAATACCATGCGCTACACGATTTATAATATATATTTTTCATATGAATAGTAGTTTGATTTCTGATGTGACTTACCACCGATCACCAATTTTTTTTATTTTATTTTATTAAAAAATATCCGAAATGTTTAACTTATGAAAGGCCCGTCTTGTATACAGCACTATTATCGTAAAGTTTCACGATGAAGTGCCAATCGCACTATATTTTGATTATTTCCTGACTTTACCAAGCTACTTATTATTTTTATAAACACTTTGCTTATCTAGCCATTTTGAAAGATGGCCGAACGAAAAAGGAATGACGCCATTGTAAATAAGTATTTGAATCTGTGTAAAAAATCTTAAACAGAAGCTATTTAAAACTTGTAAGTCCTGGAAAGGTATTTATTCATATCCATCAAAAAGGTTCTAAGTTGTCATAGAGTTACATCCAAGACTAATTTAGAACTTATAAGTTGTCTTGCAAGGTTATAATAACGTTAAATTAAGGTTGTGAAGGTTATATTTAGGTTCTATGCAAGTAGTTCGAAAGGTTCTGGATTTGAGCTATAGGTTGTGCTGTAGCTCTCAGAAAGGTTCTAAAATCGGGGCCCTTTTGGCACTCAGAAGGTAATTACAAGGTTAATATAACTTTATTGAGAGTTATAAGACTTACGAGCAGATTTCCATACAAAGGTTCTAGAACCTGTTCAAAACCTTTCTACAACCTAAAATGTTACTTGGGTATGTAAGCAGACCTCTGGCACCATACATTTAGTTCTATTCATTGGGTCTTCATAACCAAAGTTTTTGTGTTGGTTCATTGCCATTTCGTTCAGGTGGTTGGAGTTCGTCGTCCATTTTACTATTGTTTTTCTTGAGTGATGGCTCTATAAAGCAGTGATGTGATATGTTTCAACGAAGCTTTATTCCGTTACCCTCAAAGGGTAAAAGGACCATTCCCGGGGACTACAATATAAAAAGATTTATTGTAACAGGTTTTTTTTTTATTGTATGAATCGCTATACCAAAGAACTTATGAAAATAAAAAATAAAACTATATGTTGTCAAGTTCCTATAAAATTGTAGAGTTATAGATTGTTTTTGTTTTGTCTAAACAAGACTCTGTTTAGACAAAACAAAAACAATGTAGTAAATAAGTACTTAAAATAGTATTTGTAAATTATTTATTTATGTGATAAAAAAAACACAATCAAGGTAGATAATACGACAATTAAAAACCATGCACCAAATTTCATAATCACATTAAAATTCACATTATGCTTCGTCCAAAAAATTAAAATAAAAGAAATAATAAAACACAAAAAACATGACAAAGAAAAAATTAATAATAACAATAATACCTACTCAAATAAACCACCCCGGGCCACATCCGATCCAAAGGTCCCCATGACGCTAGCAGCGTTACCACGCTGAACCGCCAGGGAGATCCTCTGCATCAGATATGCCCCGGAGCGGTAGTCAAACCCACTGTTCCTCAATCGGCGACCTATCTCTTTGACAAAAACCTTGCCCTGAATTCCCCAAACCCCAGTGGTTTCAAGAGCAAGAGGATAAAAAATATAACTATTTAGGAGAGGGCCATACTTCTGACATTTCAGTCTTGAAGCTTCTTCCGCCGCGGCGCCAGAAGAAGCAGTGGTTGAAATAATGTGGGAGGGCGCAAATGTGCAAACGCACGTGGCGTCCCAAAGCAGACAACGTCCCCTCTCCCAAGGAATCATGGTCAATCCATCAGGGCGCTTTCCGTCTGTTCTGCTCAGACCCTGCGGCTCCAAGACGCAAGGGATGTTAGCCGCAATGAGTGCCCTCCTCACTTGGTCGTTGATTGCATGGTGCCGAGAAAGCCTACCTGCACTACGTACACAATGCAGGCCATGTCGACCCCGAGCATCAACTTCCGCGCCACAAATGCAACGGTGAGGGTGACAAACATTGCAGCCCAGGCGCAATGTAAATTAGTCTTAAGTTATTTTAGTTTTTAAACTAAGTTAGCAACGCCCTAGCAGGGTTCTTGTTTGATTCGTAAATTTCACCTAACACAACAAGAAATGTACAACAAGAAAGCTAAATAAACATTATCTTATCTTATCTTATCTAATATTCTCACGGGCTTAGGACTTTAAAATAAACAAAAATTGGCTCAATCTTATATTAATTTTAAAATAAAAATAACCAAATAGACCATTTGCTAAGAAAAGTATCGGTGAGCATCACTCTACATACATATTTTAAATATTTAGGTACGGTCGGCCACAGTTACAGGTAACCTATGGCTGCTCTTACCGCGCGCGGCATAAGGGCACCAATCGAACAAAAAGGGGTATCCTAGCGTGTGGCCGACCGTACGTATGTGTATAAAACTAGGCTCTACGGGTCAATGCCTCGCCTTCCTAAATACGATCTAACAAAAAAAAACACTTCACTCTCCACACACAGCGTTTCAACAGCACATTGTTCTTCTTGACATTTTGAGAACCGTTTTTTGTCCCATCCGCCTAACAAGACATCCCACAGTGCGAGTAGCGGGCGACTTGTGAATTTTGCATACTTTGCGCGGCGAATCAACACACTGTGCAGTGATTGACAGCTAAACGTTACTTTGGCAGGTTTTTGTGTGTTTTTAATAACTGTTTATTAAATACCTTTAAAATACTATCTATACCATCCGGGGTCCCAATTGCCTAATCTCAACAGCTATCACTAAGCTAAGGCCATCTTCGATCGAAGTGCCGTAATATCAATCACAGTTTAAACTCAGACAATAGATTAAACCTCGCATTTTGTATGAAAATGTATCGACAGTTAGGGTTTAAACTAGCCTTTTTGGTTTAAACTTTGATTGATATTACGGGCGGAAGCTGATAGGATGGCATAGGAGCTTGGCTAGCGGCTAGCCTAGCTCCTATGCCATCCTATTAGCTAGCCGCTAGCCTACTCAGGCACTAGAGCGTTGCAGTGGTTACGTCACTCATCTACAGGGTGCACTCTAAGTCGATAGCGAAATTTAAGTGGGCTATCTACTGATCAATACAAACAACTTGTACTAGGTGGCAAAAAAAAATGGAGTGAAAAAAATATCAGCTGTTCCATACAAAAGGTCGACTCAGTATTGTGCCAAATGTATGAAACAGCTGATATTTTTTTCGCTCCATTTTTGTCGCCACCTAGTACAAGTTATTTGTAGTGACCAGTAGACAGCCTCCTTAAAGTTCCGCTATCGACTTAGAGTGCACCCTGTAGTGTGAGTGAAGGTGCCGCTGAACGCTGAATAAATCATCTCATTACGTAGATCCAAAGGCCCAAGCTTTTTTAAACCATAAAATCGTGGTTTTATTGTTCACAAATTTATTATCTGGTAATTTATAATATTGATCCGAAGCCAACCATAAATTAGTCTTTCCAAAAAAAAAAAAAAAACCCAGTAACGCTTTAGGAAATCAAGATTTATGTGCCTTTTACATCCATAAAAGTTTATAGCACATAGATAACGGTATTTAGAAGGTGAATTTATGGATTACAAAATGTTGTTCTCAACCCAATATAACAGAATCACGCTAAGGGTGGCATTAACAGTTCAAGCTCACCCACAGCTAATAATCATGATCTCCTTCAATATGGCATTTGAAATACTTTCAAAAACTTCAGGGGCCTTAGACTGTAACACAATGGCGTATCAATGGCGTCCCAGGTAGAAGGACAAAACCGGGATTTTTTCGTTGCTCTCCTACAACCAGCGAACTAGTCCTTTAGAATTAGAGTCATAATATTTTTTGGTATACTACAAAAACATTAAAAGGACCGACACTGGATTTAATTAAAACCTTCAACCGGGCGACTTTACAACAAAAGTGTACAGACTGACGTGCTGTCGTGTGTACGGCGTTTTGACCTCATTTTCAACGATTGAAATTCCGATCGCGGTAAGAGCTACTTCGGCGTACCTATTTCAGCGTATTTGTATCAACAAATGCCATATTTTATTTCAAAGATTAGAATAAATCTAGAGCTTTTAGGGTGGCATTAATAGTCGTCGAAGTCGCGGACGAAATCGCGGGCAAAAGCTAGTAGTGTTATAAAGAGGGAGTCAATGCTGAATGTAAGACGTCAAATCACAAAATAATTTTATACTAACGGTGCAGTGTAGACTTTTTTTTTCACGCGCGAGTTCAAAGATCGAAACGATTGCCATTATTTGTCGAGTTCCGTTGTGAATAATCCGAAGCCATATCATATCAGCAGCTGTAGGTAACATAATCAGTTAGATAATTCACGATTATTGCTATCAAACTTTTGACCCCCGTTTTTTGGGTCCGAAGAAAATATTGGTTTGGCTACATTTCTAGTCAAAATAATTTGACTACAAATGAATTATTTATGTACTTATTAAAGGACATTAATTCTCTTGAAAACACTTGTCTAACCCTCAAGATTATAAGTTGAGAATTTCCCATGTGTAGGTAGGTAGGTACTCCAATCAGGAATTAAAAACGAATGTATGACAATTATTTTCCTTCATTTTTCAGGCCATATAAAAAAAACTCTGCCGTTTCTTGGAGTTTTGTCCTCTGAAGAAATCTGACTGAAGAGAAATAAACTCAGAAATCGCAGCTTATCTAGTTTTACGCCTAGAAATTTTCCCACCAAAAAACTTCACTCACCAAAAAACACAGTCGAGTTACCGGCCAAAAGTTCGTGATTCAATTCAATTCCTCATTTAATGAGACCAAATGTCTGGTTACGCTCCTATTGTTACGGACAAAAGGGTTTTTTGTTTCGTTTTTTTGACCCCCGGCTTAGCTCGGTTGATGCACTGGGCGGTAGAGACTGTCTATTAAAAATAATTTGAGGTTTTCCAAAAATTGGTAAGTATTAATTAGCCAGACACGTCTTGTTTGTTTCAAAACGAGATAACGAGATAAAGATCTTTTAGGGTGGTAATGGAGGCATTAATAGTCGTCGACTCAAGATCGAACTCAAGTAGGTGATCTCAGAAAAGTCAAATGCTAATGTCAAGCCTTGGCTAATGTCAATGTCAATCCCAAGATAGTGGCCCGGTTTCTGAATTGAGAATTTTGCTAAGCAAATACTTAACTATCGTTCTGTCATGCTCTTTTGTGAGAAATCTGCAGAGACGGAACGATACTTGAGTATTTGCTTAGTAAAATTCTTAATTCAGAAACCGGGCCATAGTCTATTAATATGCTGACAGCTTCATAAGTTCGACATTTCACCTACTTGAGGTCGAACTCAAGTAGGAGACCTGGAAGGACTATTAATACCACCCTACATGAGATTATCTCGTCTCGCTTCGACTCTATTTCGTTATGCCCCATCACTTCTTATTGTAGAGTTTAAACTGGTGGTTCGCCCCGAACTATGAACTCGCGACCCCATATCTCAGCAACCCCTCGACCGATTTGGTCCATGTTCGAACTTAAACATTTTCTTTGCCTCATTTACCCGCCTACCAAATTTCATGACGATCCAACTGAAACTCAAGTTATCTTCGAACGAACATTCATACATACTCGTACATACATACATACAAACATTCAACATACATACAATGAAATACATACAAACATACAAACGCCGGATTGTTCCAGTAGACTAGGAGAACTTCGCTCGCTTCCAGTCCAACATTATATAATCCGTGCGGAATCAGAATGGGAACTGAACCGAAAATGACAGTTCTAGAGTAGCGTCAGTAAAAAAATTTTTAGTTCTACGTTCTATCAAAGGGTTATGAAATTGAAAATACACCAAAATGTTTAATGGTTGTAATCTAAAATGATTAAATTTTATTGCATTAATTGAATAAAGCGTGATAAACTGATAACACTCGAGCAGACACCCACGCGTACAGAAAACACACCCTATTTTCGACGCGAGTTTGCCATAGACAACTACAGGGTGCACTCCAAGACGATAGCGGAACTTTAAGTAGGCTGTCCACTGATCACTACAAACAACTTGTACTAGGTGGCGAAAAAATAGAGCGAAAAAAATATCAGCTGTTTCATACATTTGGCGCAGTACTAAGTCGACCTTTTGTATGGAACAGGTGATATTTTTTTCGTTCCATTTTTTTCGCCACCGAGTACAAGTTGTTTGTAGTGATCAGTAGATAGCCAACTTAAATTTTCGCTATCGACTTAGAGTGCACCCTGTAGAGTTTGCCGAAATGCTGACGCTACAGCTGACAGGCGGACCGCGAGCGTCTCAGTTCCAAAAGGTATTATACCATTCTGATCCCGCACGGTTTATAACTATGATGAGGCTAACTAAGGACCAAAGAACTGCAGAATGCGCGGGGCAAAATAAAAAGTTAAATTGTCACAGCTTCAAAAATAGAACGCCCGTCCCTCCCTGGGACTGGAACACATTTTTCCTTTTTATTTTTATTTTCTTTTTACAAATTGTCATCTTTATACATGTAGTACAGACTATCCTTAGCCACACAGTATTTATGGAATAAAACAGAAGCCACGACCCTGTATCTGCGACCTAAAACGTAGCCTGTACAAATACATCTCTGTCCCACTAGCTGAGCAAAGGCCTTCTCTCAGAGAAAGAGTTCATCACGCGTCCTCAATGTGGATTGGCGATTTTCGCGTTGAAGGTATAATGCCTCATACGCTCAGGTTTCTGTGAAGTTGTCGCCCGGTCGAATGTCTGCTCCCCTAGATCTATTACTGCTTTATCAACATTCATCGGGAGGTTGACTTCCTTCGTTGCAATTTGAGTTCCGATTAAGCTGGATTATTGTAGCTTTCAGTTCTTGTTTATCTTTATATAGTTTTCCAACTAAAATATTCTTCGCACCAGGGATAATGGATCGAAGGAATTGTTCGATGAGCGTGGGTTCCTCAACCTTAGCCTTGCGGGCCACTTCGCACAACTTATAGAAATATCCTAGTAGGTCCTCATTCGCAGCCTGTTTCATCGCAAAGAACACAGGTAGATAATTTATACTTGGGGGAAACTCAACCCTCAATTTCTCGGCAATTTCTGCGAATTCTCTTACATTCCCTATCTCTTCTTTATAGAAAGAGAGAGAGGGAATGTAAAAGAATTCGCAGAAATTGCCGAGAAATTGAGGGTTGGGTTGAGCTCTACATTTCCTCGCGATGTTTTCCTTCACAGTCAGCGAGTGCTAATTGCTACTAAAAATTCACAAATGTACGTAACTTTGAAGTAAATGAAAGTACATGCCCGCACTGGGAATCGAACCTGGGTTTCTCGCTTCCGAGTCCATTGTTCTACCCACTAGGCCACCACCGCTTCAGTAGGTACTGTAGCGGTTGTGCGCCAACCTAGCTATAAACAATTAAACAACCAATCAATTAAACACGATGTTTAAACAATCCTATTTTATTATTTTATAAATACATTCCGTCCGCACCTAGCGGCGGATCTAGTCTGAGTGACGATACATTTCGAACCTTATGACATTATGATTTTAAACAGCCTGCTAAATTTAAAATTGCTAACAACTAACCAGCCAGTGGTCCTGCGGAGGTTACATCATTACAGTACCTACTATTTTACTTATTTGCGTCGAGCCGTTCTTTCATAAATACCTTTTTTTTAAACCAGCATCGTCTCCCGCGAAACCAGTTGTGAAACTGGCGACCTTTACACAGGCATGCACTGATTAAAAAATAAAAATAGCGCCAGCCAGTGCTCTGTGTGAATTATGGGATCATAACAAAGAGCGGTGAACTGATCGCGATGCGAGGAGCTGACAAGCACTGGCCACTTAGCAATGGCTGGCGCTTTAGTTAGAGGAATAAAAAAAGTGTTCTTTTTTAAATTGAATCCTCAGCAAGCTGTAGAGTTCACGAAAGAGTTTCCTTCAAAAAGTTCTCATAACATGAGGGTGTAAAAAAGGAGTTGTTTTTTTTTGTTGAAATATTTTTATTCTTGCCAGATAACCTCAAGAATCTGGATGACAGTTTAAGAACAAAAAGAAAAGTTTACAGTACCAATGAGTTAAATATATAGGTAGAAAGCTATAAAAGAGTTTTTGTACATTTTCCTATGACATGTTTATGAAAGCAAAAAAAAACCCGTCAACTTCTTATAAAAAAATAAAAACAGTATAGGAAACACCAGACTTCACTCGCACGTATCCATTCGAAAAACGTTTAAAAACATTGCACTTACCGAAAAAAAAAACTATTATGTAAAGAGGGCACCGTACCACCCATTGTTTTGCTAGATAGATAGAACCCAGAGATATCGATGTGTGAATCGATTTCTATCTATTGGCATGACACATATCGATTCATATTGACTGTTGATATGTATGGGAAATGTTACAACGTTGAACAATCGTTGATTTCTGTAAATAGAAACACTTGTGGTAAATTGTAGGCAATTTATTCATCTGTCTTTGTGAAAGGCAAAAAGCAAGAACAAAGACATGGTTTTGGCGGCAAATCATTCGACAGTTCATAGGCGGTCGCATAAACGGATCCTTATTAGGTACCTACTAAAACTCCGCTGTCCGTCCGTCCGTTTGTCACCAGGCTATATCTAATGCATGAACCGTTAGACAGTTGTTTTCACAGATTAAGTATTTCTGTGGCCGCTATAACAACAAATACAAAAAAAAACTGAATAAAATAAATATTTAAGGGGACTCATGGGAGCCAAACGGACAACAAACGTGATTTTTGCCTTTTTTTATAGATAATGGAACGGAACCCTTCGTGCAAGAGTCTAACTCGCACTTGGCTGGTTTTTCCTTCTTATTCTCTTGTGTTGAAAGCATCATACCTACTTCGCGCTTCCAAAAACGCGCCAAATTGATCGCCGTAAGGGTTGCGCGGCCGTACCCGCTGCTATGGTTAGTAAACATTAGAAACAAGGATGGGCCTAACATTTAGCCTTGAGGGACTCTCAATATCAATCAAATTATAAGGAACGGAAGCGAGAGACCCAGGTTCGTTTCCCGGCGCAGGCATGTACCTACGACTTCTACAATATCATTATTTTAAAACCTCTGTACACATCGTAAACACCTCAATCTTACAGCACTAACAAACAACAGATCCCAATCGCGAAACCAAATTAGTGTAGACCGCACAAAACTATAATTTTCCCGAGTTATTTTCCCAAACTCAAAGGAGGTTCACACGGGCTGATTATCTGGTTTATCTGTGGACGGGATCGTGCGACAAACGTACTCGTAGCTTCGCTTATTATAATACAGTAATATGTAGTTAGGGAGATTGGAAGCTCATTATGTTGAGTCAGGTGCTCCCGTCGCCTCTCTTTAGATTTCACATTGTGCGGTGCTTTGATTCATGATTTTCGTGAATTCATATTTTATTTAATAAACTTCGTCAACGTTCAAATCTTGGCTCAATACGGTCGAGGGTAGATGTAAAGACACTAGTAAATCACTTGCACATGCAAAACCCATGAAGCAATTTCTGCCCTCAAAGAGAAAGCCAAAGCAATTAGCTGGAGAGCTGGTGACCATTCGACTTATTTTATCGTACAAGGCTGGGAGTTGGTAGGCTGACTTCGCTTGGTCTGCGAAAAAAAAGTTTTTTGGCCGGGCGTGGTTGAAAGTTGCGTGGTTTTAACTTTGTAAGTATGAGTATGAGTTTATAGTTTTTTTAGTTGTAGCAGGCAAAATCAAAAATCGAACTTTCAAGCGCGACCGGCCAAAAAATATATGTCATGTATTTTTCCTAGATTCAGTGAAGTCTACTCTATCAGCCTACCAACTCCCAGCCTTGTACGATACAATAATTAGGTGGTCACCAGCTCTCTAGCTATAAATATTTGTCGTAAATTCTCTCCCCGGTGGCGTTGTTCGAAACACTATTATTTGCATGCGTTGAATGCGCCTGCGCAGGTCTTGCACTTGACCCGGTTTCGGAATCACGCACCTGTTGTGTCTATCTACTGGCAATGAATGGATGACCGGGTAACCACAAATCGTCAGAATAAACGACGAGAAATTTCATGTCGAAGGGTGCCAAACGGGACCCTATTACTCTGCTGTCTGTCTGTCTGTCTGTCCTAACTTTAAAGGGCCTGTTGAAAATTTCACAAATTATTTTCTACTAGCTTTTGCCCGCGACCGTCCGCGCAGACTTTTTTTTCTCGTGACTTTTTCCGTGTTACTCTTTCGCGCTGAAACGGCTGAATTTGGAATAGAGATAGCTTAGAAATCAGAATAACACATAGGCTACATACATAATATTTGCATAATTATATCCTTTTTCTGTAGTCCACGCGGACGAATTCGCGAGCAAAAACTAGTCTGAAATAAATTTAATTGAATTAAAAAAAAAATGCTATCTGTTAAACATCGGGTAACCTTAGAATATCTTTTGGAATAAACAACTTATGTAGTCACTATTAAGTTGTCGGCGGCGCTGCCCTAATGAAAGCCCTAGGGCTCATCAAAGTGGAATTAGGTATGTTGGCCAGGGCATCCGGTCTGACTAGATCCACCGGTGTCTGGGGTATGTCTAGAATGTCTTAGTACCTGGTGAGATGAAACAGGTATACTAGGGCATGCACAGGATCTGTATGATTACAGTCGGCCACACGCTAGGTTACCCCTTTTTGTTCTATTGCCGCCCGTATGCCGCACGCGGCAAGAGCTGCCATGGGGTATTTGTGACTGTACCCGACCGTACCAGCGCGTTAATTTTTAAAAAAATCCACTCAATTGGCAAATGTCTAAAACCGCTTTATTTGCGAGGAAAATATATCTTATTGAAATGAACATAAAATAATCTAGTGGTTCGCCCCGAACTGTGAACTCGCGACCCCATATCTCGGCAACACCCTCGACCGATTTGGCTCATTTTCATTTCTTCTTCTTCTTAGATCCCTTTACTCCTCCGTGGAGTCTGGGGCTGACACAAGGGCTTTTCATCAATCTCTGTTCATGGCTAGTAGCTCTGGCCAAGTTGCTCCCTTCGCTTTCGTCTCAGAGAGAACGGATCTCTTACACGTCTGGTACGGTCTTTCGGGTCGTCACGAGTCTCCGGCGGGTTTCCAGTCAAGAGCCACCTCATTTTCATTTACCCGCCTATAATCCGTGTCATTTAAAAGAAAAAAAAATTAGGATGAGCTTCAAAACACTCGCCCTCTCGCTCTAATCAAAGCGAGACAACGCTCGTTTTGAAGTTCATCCTAAATGTTTCTTTAATGACACGGCTTATACCAGCTTTGATTTTTTTTAAACCGCATCTCAATCGGTTCAGCTACTACGGTGCCACAGACAGACACACACACACACACCCTCATAGTCAAACTTATAACAACCGTCTTGGGGGCTAAAAAGATGCTACTAAAACGTATGGTTTACGTATACGAATGACTTGATAGTTGATTGATACCTCTATCTACTTAGGTAGGTACAAGAAGGCCCGCCTTCGCGATCAAACCAATTTCTACGTACAGCGATCGAAAAACGATTAGGCGACCTTTAAAACGAATCCATATATCCATATGCCGATCAGGTTTACCACTTAGGTTTTCCAGACAAGAACCTCCAACTATGGTGGCCTAGACTTCCATACAAAACATTTTGACCCATAGGCGACAAAAAGTCTCACACGGGCGGAGCTAGCTGCTAGACTAGACATGTTACAGTTATGGCTCTTGGCTCATGGATTTTTTATCGTACACCTGCTAACCCGTCTGAAGGCTTTAAAGGTTTATGTTTTCATTTCACTTATCGTTACAGCTTAATCTAAGTAAAATATCTAATACACTCGCATCCAATAAGTATTCATAAGTAGGTAGTGTGCCTTGTTATGTAGTATACCTAAATACATATAACATTACAGAAATAACGAATCTTCTTTTTGCGCATTTTCAAGAGTAGGTAGATATTAGTTTTAAAACCAATATTTTCAATGAGCTTATTCTGAAAAAAAAATGCGCATAGTTTCTAGTCTCCAAAACTGGTTTATTTGCGGGAAAATATAAACAAAACTCTTTTTTTTTATATGAATAATACGTACCTATTATTTTACGAAAAAAAATCGTTTATTTCGATAAGAGCAATTTTCTCGCATATACACTGGTTTTGACGACTAGCAACTGTGCGGTTTTTTTTTTCAGAATAAGCACGCAGGTTCTACAAAATCTCTTCCAGCCAATCCTCGCAGTTATGGTAATATAGTAACTTTTAATGATTCGCGATATTCACAAATAATTTTGGTTTGAAACGCGTCGAAACGTGGTAAGTTTAGTAGGTAAATGAATTGCCTTTATTATCCCTATGGTAATATAGCCCTACAGAATATAGGCCGCTAAATCCATAACCAGACCGTTGCCCGTCTGCGCCTGCGCCGACTTCCGGCGCGCCATTTCCGGTGTCATGGCGGCGGCGGCGCGGCGTGCCGTCAAAGGAATATGTGACGCGAATTCCGAATCTGCAATTTCGCAACGATTTTTGAGCCCACATTCGGAATCTACACTTCCATTACAAGGTGTTAAAAAGGTCCTTACTCTTTTTACAGGGTTTATTTTTAGATCTTTTTACATCACCCGGTGATAGATAGAGATCACAAGCACAACCTAAATAAATTATTTTTGCTCTGTGACGTACCGTTGATTTTCAAATTGATTAAATGTGAACGCTGTGGCGGGAGAAAAGTATTTTTTAATAGTATATTTCATTACAAGTGTGGAAAGGCTGTCATTGCAAAGAGTTCCGACAAATGGCTACCCGAGCCGAGGCGCAGCCGAAGGCGAGGGTTGACAGTTGGAACAAGTTGCAATGACGGTTCCGCACGTGTACTGAACGACTATTTTTAATACAGTTGGAAAAAATGAAGCAAATTAATAAAATAATAAAAACACAATAAACTCAACTAACTTAACATTTTTGACTTTTCCGGTAAAATGTTCTCCGAAGCATTTTGTGCAATTATACTGAGTTCCGGTGGTGTTAATAAAAAAAAACTAGGGTCGAAATTACTCATTTTGTGCAACAAACAACTAAAGCAAAGAAAATTTCTGAAAAATTAAAATGGCGCCAACCGTAGAATATAAGCAGAGTTTTTTTTTCTTCACCCATTCTGGTAGGCAAAGGCAACTATGCCCATACAGCCAAGTCTTCAGTAGAAGTTTTTTTATTGATATGAAATGAAAAAGAAATTTAATGAAATGAAACCTAACCAAACTCATTCAATCAAATCATTAAATCTGATATTGAAACAAATTAGTAGCTTCTTTTTGGGAATATACGTATTTGCATCACGGACCTAATTTGCATGAATCATAAAAACTTTTTTAGTAAAAACTTCATGGTTGGTTTTTCTTTTTAATATACATTATTTTGACAGTTGGGAAAGAGAACGCACGAGTGCGGGAAAGGTAAAAAAAAGCACGCGTGTGTAATAGCCCACATCCCGAACGCTATACGTCCCTGCAATACGCCACTTTTTGAGCAACTGTCTAAAAATATTGTTTTCATTGTGTTTCAAAATGTTTTAAGTTTTTAATAACTCAAAGCTATGCAAATGCACCTTCACACACAAACATATTTTTTGAACTTGCGATGATCGACGCCTTAGAGCGTAAGACCATAGATTAGCAGGGCTTCAAATCTGTTAGTCGTGTTGTGATTTCGTTGGATAAAAGGATGGAAGGGTAGACTTAGGCCGAGCTAGTCTCCTAGTGTGCCAAAGCCGTAAACCAAGCAGAGAGGCCCACCGATCACCGATTGCCTATCAGGGTATGCCAACACGCACCGTCAGTCCGGGAATAAATCGCTAACAATACAATGGCGCGATGGGCACGCAGATACGGGTTGGGAATGTTTGCTTTAGGAGAGTGGGATAATTGAATTTTACCTAGATATTTTTAGTGCTTAAGGAATTTATGGAGCCTACATCCGAGGGGATTATAATTGAACGAGCGATGTTCTCCGAGTCTACTGGAACAATCCGGCGTTTGTATGTTTGTATGTATTGTATGTTTGTATGTATGTTCCTTCGACGATAACTTGAGTAAATTTGGTCGGATCATCATGTTTGGTAGGCGGGTAAATTAAATTAAAATATTTTTTAAGTTCGAACTTGAGCCAAATCGGTGGAGGGGTTGCCGAGATATGGGGTTGTAAAGTTTATATGCAATGCGCGCGCGCCTGCGCAATTGGGGTTAGCAAAAAGTTACACACTCGCGAGTTCATAGTTCGGGGCGAACCACTAGTACTTAATACAAAACAAACAAATTTAAAACCGACTTCACTGGTGAAAAGTTACACATTGCAGTGATTCTGAGTGATCTGCTGTCTGGTGAGGAGTTCCGTTCTCCATCTCCGAAGTTCTTCATCAGATCTTTTTTTTATGGGGCCACATGGGAAGTATTGTATACCCTTTCAAACAAAAAAAGAATCATCAAAATCGGGTCACGTAGAAAAATGTTCGGAGTTGAATACTCTAAACAACATCAAAACATAGAATAAAAACATAAAATACAAAACATGAACAAAGCTAGACAAACTAAACTAGGTAAGACATTAAATTATTATAATGCTTTAAAGTAGGTATTGAGCCCCTAAAATTATCCCGTAGCGTTGCAAGGAGGGGTCTCGAGTCTCGACCTACCTAGCAGTGATCCAGTATAACTAACTCTCTCCCAAAATTATCCACATATCTAATAGTCTGCTGCCTTCCTCGTCAGGTCACAGCCCACTTGGTTATCTTTATCAACAATCATCATTAGCAGTGGTCCAACGTAGTCTCTCCCAAAATTATCAATTCTTCACGGTCTGCTGCCTTCCTGATGGTGATAATTATTAGCAGTGGTACAATATAAGTCTCAACTATTGTGTCTCCCCCAAATTATCCTTGTTTGGTAGTTTGCTGCTTTCCTCATCCAGTCATAGCCAACTTCCCCGATGGTATTCACAGAGCGGTATTTTGCCACGGTCTTCAATGTTAAGATTGGATCTTTTCCAAAATTCACTC
Source organism: Zelleria hepariella (assembly GCA_949319315.1). Lineage (NCBI taxonomy): Eukaryota > Metazoa > Arthropoda > Insecta > Lepidoptera > Yponomeutidae > Zelleria > Zelleria hepariella. The sequence continues at coordinate 2,098,003 of OX439385.1, read as the reverse complement.
TGAATTTCGTCTCTAATGAGGTACTTCCCCTGAAAGAAATTCTTACTTTTCGTAGAGATTTCCTTCGACATTTGCGTGTTTTATTAACATTAATTTCCGAGAATAGCCGCTGTAGTTCTTGTTAAAAACCGAAGTCCCCGTGAGAGATTGGCTCTCTCAGAGCTATAAACTTCTTCGACTATCGATGCTCGGGCCAAATTTACTGACTCAAACACTTACAAATAAGGACAGGGAGATCTTATGAGGTCCGCAGCGGGGATTTATGGACCCCCAGATGCTGTAAACTTGAATAAGAGCTATGGACGGTTTACACTGGGCTAGTTTTCAAGCTAGCGCAGAGAGATAGTGCTAATAGGCTGCCAGCGTAGCACTGGCGATGTTTCTCTCCCGCTCTTTTGATCTACATAGAGCAAGAGAGAGAGAGAGAGAGAGAGAGAGAGAGACATAACCTCGATATGGCGGCTCATGTTAAACCAGCTAACCACAACGGCCCCGTGAATACGAAGGAGACATATTTTTTTGGCTATTTGAGCTAGTGATGAAGTTACTATTATACTATATTATATTTTTTTGCTGAGGATTAATTTGAACTCGATCCGCCGTAAAAACTTTAATCACAATGCCTTTTAATTCGATTTTTTGACAAAACATGTCCAAACCGCATTCCCAAACTGCGTTCCCAATTTTTTTTAAGCATACCGATTAGCATAAAATTAATAATACCTACCGTGTTAACAGTACTACCTTGCACTAAGCCAGGATATAGGTTACTAGCTTTTACCCTTGACTCCGTCCGCGTGAACTACAGAAAAAACATACGTGGTTTACATTGCCCCTAAGTGTAATAGCGTAGTAATATAATGTGTTATTCTGATGTCTAAGCTATCTGTATTCCAAACATCCAAATCCGCCAAGCCGTTTCAGCGTGAAAGAGTAACAAACATCCATCCATCCATCCATACTTACAAACTTTCGCATTTATTTCTGACGGAGAGTATAGGTACTATAAAAAACAGGTACAGGTATACAGGTACTATAAGGTACTGTACTATACTACTACTATAGCTTGCTGACCAAGCTTTGGAAAACTAGCCCTGCCTGTGTAAATGGGCCATGGGGATGCCGACGGAAAAGGTTCGGTTTCGTGCGGGGTCCGCTTCGAAACGACGTAAAATACGATTTAGCAACGAGACAGTTTTTAAAACTTAGGTTTTTTTTTATTTAGTGTGACTGTGTGATCTCTAGCAAATATAAAAGTTGATTTATTTATCTATTTATTTTGCGCGAAGCACATGCAGCGAATATGAGAGGGAGGCAAGTTGATAAAGTTCTTCTTGGCTGTGGATGGGCCGTCATATGGGCGAAAGGTGAAAAAATTATTCACTGTTCATTGCTTTTCTGTTATTGCAAGTTATTTTAGTGACGAAACGGCCAAGCCACATATTTTGACTAAGGTGTAGTTTGTGAAGGTGTAGTTTGTGAAGTGAGGGCTTGTAAAGTTAGGACGTGTTAAAAGCTTGGTTCTACATGAGATCTGATTAATAGCCTTTTGACAGTGCGAAGTGTAGGTATGGTCTCGACATTTTTTACATGAAAATGTTTTTGGTAAACACAAATTCGCATAATAAGGCCAGTTCAAAGTTTGAAAGCATTATACAAAGTGCAAACCAAAAAATCTACACAAAATGCGATGTTCTTACTATGTTTTTGGTTTAAGCGCCCTAAAATTTGTCTAAAATAGAGTACTAGTAGGGTGTTGATGTTATATATGTCTTTTGTGTTTGTTAATTGTGTGTTCTGTTGGTGTGCCGAATAAACTAAAATAAAAATAAATAAAATAACTGGAAAGACGGTCTTTAATTTTTGTTCCCCTCGTAGATACCTACTCTTAAAACCGCATTAAAAAAGGGTTTAAAAGCACAATCACCGTGAAAGCCCGGCTTTAGACACGTAAAAGTTATATCTGATCGTAACGGCTCGCGAACTGCTTATACGTTTATACAGGGTGCCTCGCCGCGTTATGACCACCACCAGTAAGTAGCGCGGTAGAAAAAAATCCATAATGACGTCCAGTGGCACCTTCACCCGCAGTGCCTGGGTACCTGGGCCAGTGGCGGATCCAGGATTTTGGTTTGGGGGGGCTTGAACCCAACGAGCGTAGGTTTTCAAGATAAAAAAGCATACAACATTTTGTTTTATAGTCTCAGATGCTTTTGGATGCCCCCAGATGCCCGCCCCCCCTAAATCCGCTAGTGCCTGGGACGTATTAGAATGTTTGGTCTGTACCTTTACTATCCCCTCACCTAAGTCGGCTTTGTACAACAAGAAATAAAGGACCTCCTTTGACTCATCTGTCAAAACAAAAAAGAAGGAAACTCAAGTCATTTCATTAACTTTTAAAATATGTACCTAGTTGTCAAGTGTTTTTATTCCATGTAATGTGACCAAATACTCATTTCCTCGGAAAAGTTGTGCGTTTCGCACGGATGCAATATTAATTGCGTCTCGTGCTTCTGAATACCTCGCTACGGTCAGGTTTCTTTTTTTGAACCACTCTCTATGGTCGTAGCTCAGTTTTCGAAACCTTCGCTAGCCCGGTATTCAATACAAGCACTCGCCGCAAACAATAATTTTGCATCCTCGCATAACAAATAACTATTTCTAGGTTGTCATTGAGAAAGCCCACCCTGTATCTTCTCGTAAAAGCTCATCACCCTCCAGCAGTTTCGAACTGAGCCGTCATTTGTCCGAGGAAGTGTTTCTAATTGAGCCCACTACGGTCGGCTGCGTAGGATTACTATGCTCAGCTGACCATTATCTACTGAGCCCTTGTCTTTAAATGTTTGTTCTCGGGTACAGGCCAAGCATGCTTTGTTGCTTAGCTGGAGTAACCAGGAGATGTTGAGCTGTTGTTTTTAGGTGTTTGTACTGGGGTAGAGGTCAAGGCTTAGATGGTTATGGCGTAGCACGCGACCAGTTGAAGCTGTATCTACGTTACTGAGGTCGAGTTTACATTCTTACTAAAAAAAGTAAGATGTAGGTATACTGAACAATAAAATTGTATAGGTACATACAGGGTGTTAGAAGACCGCCAACAAAGCGGGAAACCACGTATTGTCCTCATCCTAAGGATCATTTTTGCCCAAGGAACTATGCCTGGGAAATCAACGGTTTCCGAGATAATGAGGTTCAAAGTAGGACTTTTCAATTTTTCATTTTGGGGAAATGTGTTCTGTATTAAGTCGATGCTGAAAATGCAACCCGCAATGTATTCTAAACATCGACACCTCGAACGTAAGTAGCCTAAGTTAATGTCAACGCTTGCGCAATATTACTTGTCTGCGTTACACTTCCATTGCGCGATAAAATATTTTCCAAATTATAACCTAAAAACCAAAATTATATCCCAGCAATAATTTATCGAAAAAGTACTTTGTTTTGGTGTCTAGTATGCGTACCTTTCGGGTCTGTTGGTGGTCTTTTAACACCCTGTATAATTATGTCCTACCAGCTGGGCAAAGGCCTTTTCTCAGAGAGAGAGAGAGATAGATCGGGCTTATTATCACCAGGCGAGCCCACTGTTCTTTATTTATCGGCGAGGAAATGAAATCGTTGTAGAATCCCGACGATTAGTGATGCAACGGAACTGGCATAACGGAAGCAGAAACGGAAACAGATGTCAAAAGTAAATCTTAACGGAAGCGGAAACGGAAACGGAAGCGTTAACACTATGAAAAAAAAAAGCGTGTTAAAAAGCACAATTGTATTTCTTGAGATTTGTGATGCGATGAATCCCAATAATCCTTTACTTGTAGACTTTGTTGTAATGTTAATTGTCTTTTAGCGTTTTCGGCTGGAGTTAACGTAACCTACAATTACAATAACATTAATTGGTTACGATTACTTCACGAAATAAAACACGTATCCATACTAATATTCGGCCACTAGGCCACGCACGACCTCTTACTCAAAGTTGGTAAAGTAAGTAATAAATAAATATTAACTGACCATTTGTTTTTTCGTTTCCGATGAAAGTTTGACAGCATCATTTAACTTCTCAAACTCTGCAAACCGTTCGGCATGAATTGATTTTAGGTGACTCTTTAAAGCTGTAGTTGTGCGGCCTTTTCGCGAATACACTTTTTCACAAAGTTTGCATTTGGCACTCGAGTCGCCGATTTCATCAAAATAGTTCCAAATGGGACTTGTTTTTGGTTTCATAATTGCACTCTTATTGCACTAAATACAACTAGGTATCAAGCAAACAATAACAGAAGAAAAAACAACTGAAAATGTCACTACTCAAAGTCACGGGGCGCGGAGATGCGCATAGTGAACTAAAAACATAAACGAACGAACTCGTTGTGTGTGTGTGACACGTTTGTCGTTTGTTTACCGCGCGCCCCTCCCTCCCAAAATACGCGGAAGGGATTCGGCAATTATCGGCAGCACGCGCGCCCTGGGCCCTTAGCCTGTAACACAATGGTGCCAAAATGGGCTTCCGGTTGACGGTTTTAATTACGATTTATTGATGCGGTCCAGTGTCGGTCCTTTTAATGTTATTGTAGTACAGCAAAGAATATTAAGAGTCTAATCCTAGAGGATTAGTTCGCTGGTTGTAGGAGAACAACGAAAAAAACCTTCTACCTTGGACGCTATTGAGACGCCATTGTGTTACAGGCTAAGGCCCCTGGACACTCGACGCTCGTGTCATTCGTCCACGCGCGGCCCCCGCAACCGCCCGCGCCGTGCCGCCGTCGCGTCTGCTGCACCGCTCCTCATCGCTTTCTCCCCGCTTCCGTTCAGAGTTCTGTTATAAAGTTTGCGGAACCAGAAGCAGAAACGGAAGTGAAAAAAAATGCGGAACTTCTGCAGTTGCGGAAGCGGAAGCAGAGTTCTGTTGCAACACTACCGACGATAACTTGAGTAAATGGAGTCGAATCGTCATGAAATTTGGTAGGCGTGTAAATGAGGCAAAGATAATTTTTATGTTCGAACTTGAGCCAAATCGGTCGAGGGGTTGATGAGATATGGAGTCGCGACTTCACAGTTCGGGCGAACCACTAGTATAATATTGTTTTATGGTAATTGCATTTCATACTGTTGTACACACGACAGCACGTCGATCCTTACACGCTAGCACTCTACTCGGTTACGTTACGGGCACCTTTACAACCAATGTGTACAGTCTGACGTGCTATCGTGTGTACCAAATAAAGAAAATTCTATTCTATTCTATTCTTAAGGCGCTGGGCATAGTGAATTAGACCGCGCGCAAAGAAAAATGCACCAAATCGATTCCTGTATCAAATACACTAAAAAAATCGAAAATGTCCACATATCAAACCCTAGAATTAGGTGAGAGCTATCTAAAACAGCCAGTTTTGTGTTGATATCCATAACAAACAAGATATTTTGCTTGAAAAAAAGTGCGCCGCCTATTTTTTTTTTCAAGCAAAATATCTTCAAAACGTTTATGAATGTCAACACGAAACTGGCTGTTTTAGATAGGTCTCACCTAATTCTAGGGTTTGATATGTGAAAATTTTCGATTTGTTTAGTGTGTTTGATACAGGACTCGATTTTGTGCATTTTTCTTGGGCTATTCACTATGCACCGCGCCTTAACCCCATAAAACAACACTCCATTACCTTTCCACAATAAAATAAGCCGGTGCAGCCAACTATCGCCCAAATGCACTTGCATCACAAAACACGCTACCCGACGCAGCGGAGCGTACCAGGCAACGAACCTGCATACTAATTGTTACGCCCTAACCAACCAACCACTGCGCCTGAGCGGAGCGCGAGATAACCAAGGTATAATCCGTGCGGGATCAGAATGGGATAATACCTTTTGGAACTGAGACACTCGCGGTCCTGTAGCGTCAGCATTTCGGCAAACTCTAGTTGTCTATGGCAAACTCGCGTCGAAACTTGCTTGTGTTTTCTGTGTGCGTGGGTGTCTGCTCGAGTTTTATCACGTTTTATTCAATTAATGCAATAACATTGAATCGTTTTAGATTACAACCATTGAACATTTTTGTGTATTTCCAATTTCATAACCCTATGATAGAACGTAGAACTAAATTTTTTTTTACTGACGCTATTCGAGAACTGTCATTTTCGATTCAGTTCCAAAAGGTATTATCCCATTCTGATTCCGCACGGATTATACTGATTTTAAAAGGGATTAAGACGCAATACGTCTCACAACTAGCGCCGCCAATGGAAAAAAAATCATATCTTTTTTTGGATGAGTTTTTAGCAAAAATCGCTCCTGCGATTTCTCAACGCGAGGCTTAACTATGTTTAGGACCTAAGGTTTGGATTCCAGGATTGGATTTCCTACGAATCTGAAATCTGAAGACCGAAGATCTGGATCTGAAATTGGGAAGTGTTTTTTTTTCGCTCGTTTTGAAGTAAAATTTTGGAATTTGGCTCAGAATCACGAGTGCAACTAAATACCTTCGGCTTTAAAACCACTAAAATTCCACGGTGTATATTTTGTGTGCAATAAAGTGTAACAACTAACAAACGATCCTCAAAATTGAGGGAACGATCCAGAAGATGAAGAAGAGGAAAGTCAATGTTCTAATATCCTTCTCCTCTCTTGTCCCCAGGATCCTTGTCGCACGTGGAGTGCACTCCAGACCTGATGAAGGTCACGGTGCCCATGGACGGTGATAGGAAGGTGTCCTACCTAGACCAGTTGAAAGGTAAGTCCATGGTCCAGACAGCAAGCTATACAAGGTTTTACAAAAGTACCTAACTCTTTTTACAGGGTAATAGCACCCGGTGATAGGGATACCTAAATATTTTTTGTGCTCTATGACGTTCCGTTGATTTTTAAATTAATAAAATGTGAACGCTGTGGCGGGAGAAAAGTATTTTTTAAATATTGTTTTCATTGACTTTCACAATGTTTTAACAACGCAAAGATATTTTTATGCACCTACACACACAAACATATTTTAAAATTTGAGCTTATACCGAAATCAAAAAAGTTATGTTATTTTTTTTCAATTTTGAGGTTATAAAATAAAAAAATGATTTTTTCAACTTTTTTTACAGATTTGACATCCTGTTGACCACTAGGTTACACCCTGTAAAAAGAGTTAGGATGTTTTGTAACACGTTGTATAATACGTGCGACTAAAGAAGGGCCTCCTCGTCAAGAATTGGTTTTCAGCTCGCTGTTTTCAATCGATTTATACACAACCATAAGTTTTTTTTTTCCACTGTTCTTTGTTAATTTTAATAGTGCAAACACGTCTCTGAAGTCACCTAATCTCTGTGCGTGTTTTTGACAAAACATGCAGTGGTATTTTGGCTATTTCTAAAAATATATGAAATAAGTTCAAAATCTAGGTACACACGACAGCACGTCGACCCTTACACGCTAGCAGAGTGCTACTCGGTTACGTTAGGGGCGACTTTACAACAAAAGTGCTGACAACGGCTTTCGAACGGCTTAATGTGCCTTCCGAAGCACAGTGTCTGTTAATGATGCTTGAATCATTATAGCATTATAAATTATCTTCTAGGAACTTCATACCTTCATACCAGTGGTCAAACCGAACAAAGTAAGCGAACCCGGTCAAAATTTACGCTTCCCTTCACGACCCCCCCATTGAGTTGTCAATCCACCGTGTCTTAATTCCCACCTCCATCGCAACTCCATAAATAAGTCGAGGGAATGTGCAAATTGACCACTGGATATGGCCAGAGGAATCTTGTATATTCACCCTAGTGGGTAGTTAGGTTTTAGCCCTTGACAAAAGTATTCTACTACCTTGAGAAAAGGTTGAACTAAAGCAGCTTGGCGGGAAAGCCCATTTTGTTTTAAATTTCGAAGCTAAACTGAGGATTTTTTTTTGTTTTCATAATCTATTATTATCTATTATTTTCATTGTTTTCTAAATAACAAAAATTCTGCTGATTATGAGATTTGCTCGAACTTTTAGTTGTTTGGGCAGTATGTACGTACCACGTAAATCAGCTTAATTATTGTTGTTCTATTGCTTAGAATAAATGGCAAGAATACTACAGGGTGCACTCTAAGTCGATAGCGGAACTTTAAGAAGGCTGTCTACTGATCAATACAAACAACTTGTACTAGGTGGCGACAAAAATGGAGCGAAAAAAATATCAGCTGTTTCATACATTTGGCGCAGTACTGAGTCGACCTTTTGTATGGAACAGCTGATATTTTTTTCACTCCATTTTTTTCGCCACCACAGTTTGTATTGATCAGTAGATAGCCTACTTAAAGTTTCGCTATCGACTTAGAGTGCACCCTGTATTTTAGTGTCGCGAAACAATAATCGCTGAGCAAAAGGATCTGTTTAGCTAAAAAATTAAAAGAACTCTGACAATATCGGGAAAATTAGGAAAAAAAAAAACTTAAAATAAAAAAAAATGATTTTCGGGCATATCCCGTCACGCTACTTTCATTGACCCTTAAATCAATGATGGCTTCTTCATGTATGTGTATCCGGTTTTGTAGGGTTCCGTAGCAAATATTATTATAGTCAAACTGCATAATTTAATTTTAATGATATTCACACATTATTGTATTCGAAACGGTTGGTTGGTCGCGGTTGGTTTTAGGCAAAATTAATCCTTACCTTATTAAGGTTCCCGTGAAGACTCCCGCGACCACGGCAGCGGCAACGCGGCCGAAACGTCGGAATAAATAAGGTAATTAATTTTGCATTAAACCAACCGCGATTCGACCCGTTTCGAATAAAATAATGTGCAAAATTCAAACAGACAAGCTGCATCAATCTTCTGCGATGGATGACAACGGCAAAGACAAAGTTATGTCGAAACTGTTACCGCCATCGCCGCCATAACATGCCGCGAAGAGCGAAAGTGATCTTGCACAGTGTAGTCGCGGCTTAATGAGTTCGTTTCACACAACAATTACTTGGGACTTTGAGACGCATTTGACAAAAACCGGTCGAGTTCGCACTCGCGTTTGGCTCGCGCGAAGAGGGTTCCGTACCTACAAAGATAAGGTTTTTCAAGATCTCTCCTGACATTTTGGTTTTAGCTGCCTTTTAATCGGAAATGGTGGGAGAAAATAAGATATTTTATAAAACACTTATTTTAACTAATTATTAAAATAAACAAAAAAACCAACAGCGTAAAAAAATATAAAATTTGCATCACAGTCTTAGTAGGCGGGAGTTTGGGCTAATTTATGTTGGTGCCGCCTGCTAAGACTGTGTTTTCTTTGTAATAATTCTTTTTTTAGACAGACGGACGGACGTACGGACGGACAGACAGACGGACAACAAAGTGATCCTTTCCTCTATAGGTACGGAACTCTGAAAGCCATAGAATTTTGAAAAAGGTTTCGCGCTCCACAATGGTTTCGTTTCGACCTTCTTTTCGAGGTGTGGATCCCTAAAACCAAGTCGGCTGGGAACCCCCAGTTGGAGCGAACAATAAGAGCCTCTACCGGGAAAGTGGAACGGTTTTCGCAATTCGCAACACTTTATGGTTTTGGAGTGTTGCTTTTTAAGGTGGGATGATAGCAACGTGGCGGGAAATTCAAAATTTTCACAGTTTTTTACATTTTGTAGCTAAACTGAGCTATTTTTGTTCAGCGATTTTTCGTCGACGAAGCAGAGTGGCACTGCCCAAAAAACTTATATAATAGGCTGAAATATTGTTGTTCTATTGTTTACAATAATGAAAATAATACTTTGTTATTTCCGCGAACGAAAAATCGCTGTACAAAAACAGCTCAGTTTAGGTACAAAATGTAAAAAATGAAAATTTTGAATTTCCCGCCACGTTGCTATCGTCTACCCTTAAGGCCCAGTAGTAGGCACACACAACTAACGCCGCCAATGAAAAAAAACATATCTACTTTTTGGATGAATTTTTTTTTTGCTAAAAACTCTCCTGCAAAATCTCAACGCGAGGCTAACTATTTTAGGACCTAAGATTTCAATTCCAGTCCCCGTAGCATGACTTTTATCGAGGCAGATTTATCCAACAAAATGGCGGTTTATCAGCATTTTTGACGTCTATACTGGGTTATATATCGCTCTTTACGATATATAACCCACTATAGACGTCAAAAATGCTGATAAACCGCCATTTTGTTGGATAAATCCGCCTCGATAAAAGTCATGCTCCCCCCGCTGATCCCAGAACCTACGAATGCAATCATTTATCGCCACTTTTGATATGTTTTTTTTTTTCATTGGCGGCGCTAGTTGTGCCTACTATTGTGCCTTAAGGCCGGCGACATACAGATGAAATTCCAGACGGAAAAAAAAAGAATCAGTATTCCGAACGCAGAGTTACCTAACTGCGTACAAATCTATGGACCTACCACACAGTCCACACACATACGGTTTTTTCCGTACGGAATTTTCATAGATTTGTATGCACTTACTGCGTTCGGAATCCTGATTAGTTTTTCCGTTACGGAGAAATTCCGTGTGTATTCAATTCAATTCAATATCAATTTATTTCAGAAAAAATCCATACATTGGTTAGTAATATAAATAAATCTATTCTATATTAGTAACTTAAAATTAGAATTAGAATTATTTACTTTCATTGTTGTTTGTGATGTTTATGTACATGCACATGTGTCTGACTGTATGCGGCCGGCCTAAAGCTAATATTGAAACGAACATTAGGCTGACATTCACCCCTTCGGAATCGGCGATTAAGGAATGGCCAAGCCGCCAATGGAAAAAAAAATCATAATTTCTTTTTGGATTATTACGCTTTTACACTCAGGAGAAAAGTAAAGCATATATCCTGTTTCTGTTGTCCACGTGGACGAAGTCGCGGGCAAAAGCTCTTAAACGGCTCAACCAGCTTGGCTCTACATGAGATTTGATAGCTTTTTGACAGTGCTAGGTGTATGGTCTCGTCTTGGCAACATTTTACATGAAAAACGGCTCAACAGATTTGGATGAAATCTAGCTAAGAACACTTTCGATTAAGTCACCTTTCTAGCAAAAAAAATCGGTTCACTCGTTTGGGAGCTAGGTACAGCCTAGGATACACCATGATAGCTCTTACCGCGCGCGGCATAAGGACGCCAATCGAACAAAAAGGGGTATCCTAACGTGTACTGCTGACTGTACGGTGCTACAGACACAAATACTATACATATAAACACAACACTTCAAACTTATAACCTTATAATGAGTTAAAAACCAACTTTCTGCGAGCACCTACCTAGTGTGGCAAATACCCCCCTGTTCCAAACTAGCTAGACATTTTATCTGTTTTATATCAGCGCCAGATAGTGCCCAGGTAGGGAGATAATAACATGACAATAAAATGCCTGTGCCGTAATGGGCTTTTTGTGCCGACGCAGGGGCCACTTGCACCAGCGCTAGTTAAGTGATTCGGCAAGCGAGACAAGACAAGAAAATTTCGATACACTGTCCTACACTTTTGGTTTCGCGTTTCATTCACGACAAGATATCTATCACAAAAATCGTGAAAAACCACCGTGAGCCTAGATGCACCGTGAAGAAACCTTACCACAATGGGCATTTCAAAGATGGCACCTACAGGCATGGCCATAGCAGAACCGGAATACGGCTGTCAAAATTTATCTGTGCTAAGCGAAATTTGACGTATTTCCGGTTCTTCTATGGCCACGCCTGTAGGCGCCATCTTTGAAAATCCCATTGTGGTAAGGTTTCTACACGGTGCATCTAGGCTCGCGGTGGTTTTTCACGGTAGGCGCAATCTATGAAATGCTTTGTGAATTTATGCTGAAAACACCTTATTGTGTCGGCGATAACCAATCGGACTCTCTATTAGTTATTGAGAGTTCTTTTGCCCCTAAATTACACCTAGTCCTAATCTCCGCTGGTGCAAGTGGGCCTAGCACGTTCTTACATACAAATAAACTTAGTGCGGCCACCTACCTACTGTTTTTATCACATTGTTGCCTGCGACATGCTGCTAGTTTCAAACCGACTCGCGAGGGCTTATAAATACTGAGGTTAAAAACGTTAAAGTCTTGAATAGCTATTTTAATTTAGATTACCGTCTGCTCGGTTACCGGCACGTCCGGAGACACATTCTAATTTGTCTAATAAGAAATGTCTACTTATGTCTTGGGAGCTTATTGTCTAACTTCAGTATCTTTCACGATCCGATTAATATGATCGTAATAGAACATTTTAATCACTCGTCAGCGGAACGGCTCTATCTAGCGTGGAGACCAACGGAAAAATCATTACCTCTATTGTTCTGCACTCTAACCATTTTTTGCAATCTCTGAAACTGTAACTGTCTGTATAATTTATGTGTGGTTTTTAAATAAATACTTTTTATCTTATCTTATCTTAAATCCACATTAAAAAAGGATTTAAGTGAATCTACTTGCTATTATCTAAAACCGGCCAGGTAAGGTGCGAGTCGGACTCGCGCACTGAGCGTTCCGTGTCGCTGCCATGCAAAAAAAGGTTGTACAGACACTCGGTGCGTGAGTCTGACTCGCGCTTGACAGTTTTTTTTTTATTTGTTAGAAAAAAAATATTTATTTAGGACACAATACTGCAAACATAACATCAAAACAAATAAAAAATCAAAACATTAAGTTACTAAAGTAAGACAATACATTGATATAATTAAAATTAGTTTGAAGTATTGAGCTATAAAACTATAAAGTAGGAACGAAGGGAGGAAGGGTCAAAAATTTTAGGATTTTGCGTTACGTAGTTTGTGGATGACCCCCTAGTACATCTGTAAACTGTAGAGGCCTAAGTTTTTGTAAAAACCATGTCTGGTATCTTTTCCAGACTACAAGCCGTGCAAGCCTCTGATGCTGGCCAACACTGCCACCTACATGTTGGATCTGCAGGACCACCACAAGTGCGGCGTCACTCGAGTCCTCAATAAAATTACGGTGAGTCACCACTTTGGTTCATCATCATCAGCCTCTCGCGCCACCTCTCACGGTCCCTAGCCATCCGCATCCATGGACCCTCCGCCGCCGCCGCTGTGACAATGTCATCCGACCATATCGGGCTGCTGGCCTTCCGACTGATCGTCGTTCAGTTCTCGGACGCCACATTGGTTATGGCCTTACTAAGTAATCTTGTTCCACCTGGCGAGGAGGGAAGATGGCCGGTGGACAAGGGCAGTAACGGAGTGGCGGCGGCCGAGAACTGGGGCCTTAGCCTGTAACGCAATGTTGCCAAAATGGGCTCCCAGTTGACAGCTTCAATTACGATTTATTAATACTGTCGGTCCTTTTAATGTTTTTATAGTACAAAATCGATCCTAATTCTAGAGGATTAGTTCTCTGGTTGTAGGAGAAAAACGAGGAAACTCCGGTTTTGTCCTTCTGCTGGGACGCCATTGCCTTACAGGCTAAGGCCCCTGGACGGCGATCAGTGGGAAATACATAGTCTTAGCAGCTATGAAAAAAAAGCTGCATTTTATGACGAAAGCAAGCCGCTTTTCACAGTGATAGAAGGGTCAAAAATAAGCAATTTGACCCGCAGCAGCACAAGTTTCATCCTTTAGAAACAGAAAGGGCGCCACTTCTAAAAATAACTTTGAAAAATTCTAACAGCCTAACTGGTGAACCGATTTCGATGATTAATATCTTATTCGAAAGAAAAACACTTAGTGTACAACTTAAAAAATTAAATTTAAATAAAAATTATAATGGCTGCCCTAAATCCAACGTTTTGTAATTTTTTTATTATTATTTGTCATATTTTACTCAATTATGCAAATAAATTGTATTAAGAGGGTATATTTTTTATAATTTATATTGTTACTAATTTAATAATGAATTTAACAAAAAAAACTGCATGCCAATATCATTAGTAGTTCAGGAAATATTTAGGTTTACATGTGCTGGAAAAGCGGGGCATTGCCCTCACGTCATAGTAACTATAGGTATGTAGAGAAAAAAACTTCTATTTGTGATGGAAGCTAGCCATTTTGCACAGTGATAGTGGAGACTAAAATAAGCAATTTTACTCGCAGCAGCAACATTTTCATCCCTTAGGGACACAGATGGCGCCACTTATTTTACCAAACTTCAAAGTTTTGTATGAAGTAAACGGCTCTATCGATTTTCATGATTGAAACGCCCAATGGTTGGTTTTTATACCATAATACATATAAAATATAAATAAGTCAAAAAAGTATTGGAAAAAAAATAATAAAAAATATTTTGTAAAATAAAAGTGTTTTCATTGAGGATGATGAATCACGTATTATTTATTCTTTTTAGTTTTTAATTAATTATAAATAATTAAAAGCATGCTCATACAAGACGAACAAATTAGACATTCAAGACACACAAACCAGAGTTTGTACAATTACGTGTGTTCCAGGGCAAACGCACGTTCTACCATAAGATCGTGGTGGAAGACGCGGCGGGAGGACGTGAGACAGTCACCGTCCGGTGCTTCGTCAGTCCTCCTGTCGACTACCTGAGGAGTCGACGGGCTGTCGAGCCGTTCCCTTTAGACTTCAACGAGCCTGAGTAAGATACTATTACCTTGTATTTAAGCCTGGCCACCCAAGCCAAGATATCTTGGCTACAAAACCCGCGCGAATGGTTGCAGCTCGAAGGACGAGATAGCCAAACTGATCGCCAACCTCCGGTAGGAGACGGCACGCAAAGAAGAAGAAGCCAAGATCAGCAGCCCAATGGTCGGACGACATCGTTGTGTCGGCGGAGGGTAGGTACATGAATGCTGACGGAGAGAGAGAATGAGACATCTTCTTCATATCGTGTCGGTGACGTTTTCTGTCATATTTTATTGTCCCAGAATTCGACCACGCGTATTCCGGCGTCTGTGGCGGCCAGGAAGTCCTCTCGAGTGCAGATAGTCGGGCACGAGGGGCACGCAGAGAGGTGTGCCATTGTCTGCGGTGTGGCGCCGCACACACAGCGATTTGAGCGGTCTGCTATGTAGCCCCATTTATGGAGATTGCTTTTGCACCTGCCAACCTGTCATGCTATGCCAATGAGACATAGCATGACAGGAAAAAGACATATACAAAGCAGGAGATAGAGATAGGCTGTTGATGAAGATGATCTGTATAAAATCTTGCTTTTCGTTCTTTGCAGCGTCCTCAACATCACAAGAAACGAAGAGGGCAGAGCACCAGAGCCAGTACTGGGGGCGGTCGTCAAGCAGAATGGAAAACAGTGAGTACCAACCTAAACATCCATATTTTAAGGCCTATTTTTGGCAAGAATCTAATTCTAAGCTTACGACTTCGAAAGATGGTGTATTAAATGCTCTTTGTTCATACGTACACAAAAAGAACTTTCTTGAAGATTATTTTTGTGTACTTTGAAGTGCCTCTCCATCACTGGAGGTTGGCAGTCAGCTCCCTGCACCGCTCTCTGTTCATGGCTGTCCTGAATAATAAGTTCCACGGTTTTGATGCCGGTCCATACCTTGATATTACACCGCCATGTAATTTTCCTCCTTCCTGGCCTTCTCTTTCCTTCTACTTTGCCCATCACTGTGAAGCAGCTGGTAACGTTTATTTCTTAAAACATGTCCTAAGTAGGCAACCTTTCGCTGCTTAAATAATGGTGCCACGAAAAAGTACCACGAACAATAAAAAGATGCCCGATTTTGCCACCTCACACATTTTTAGGGGTTTCTGCTTTGTATCACAAATGTTGCATACATACAGCCTTCCATGTATCCTTCCAGGGTATCGGGCGAGATCTCAGTGAGTCCCGGCACACCGCTCGCTATGGAGATATTCCTAGACAACGAGTCAGCACCGGTCTACGGTCTTCTGGTTAACTACATGCACGTCACAGACACCGGCAAGCAACAGGAGACAATCATTTTGAACGGGTAAGAGACTAGCTTGATGATGATGGACAATACCACCATCTTGAACTGGCGAGCCCCTTTACCCTTGACGCATTTTTTCCAATATTTTCCGATGTTACAGCATACTTTATGCTGTAACATACAATGAGGCAAAAACCTGTTTATAGTATCTGCATTTTTGCGAGCTTCTAACAGAGCGAGGAAACATAATCATTTCCTCGCTCTGTGAGATGAAAAGTTATGTGTTTCGCACGGATCCAATATTATTTGCGTCTCGCGTCTGAAAACCTCGCTACGCTCGTGGCTCAATTTAGAAACTTTCTCTCGCTCGGTATTCAATTTTGCTCGGTTTTGCATCCATAATAACAAGGCACCATACAGGTGCGTTTTATCGGTCGGTAAGATCGGATGGGTTCTTGCGATACTTATCTGTTTTCAATACATTTTGAATTAGGAATGCCATTGCGTTCTTACCGCAGCAGTGTGTAACTCCATGGCGATCCTAATACGAAATGTACTGAAAGCGGATATCGCTGTCAAAAACGCGCCTGTTTGGGGAGCCTTAAGGCTCTCCCAGACAGGCGCGGTAATAACACTGCTGCGGTAAAAATGCATGCAACGTGCAAAAACGTGATGCACGTGATGCAAAAACGCAAACGCAATAAAGCAAACGCAATAACGCGCCTGTGTGGGGGAGCCTTTATCATTACATGCAGGGTTTTCTATCGTTCTAACAATCATTTCCTTTCCGTCCATTCCAGCTGCTCAGTGGACCCGTACCTCTTCGACAACATGAAATAAATATTATTAACAAATCAATTCATCTTTATTATTTTTGAGTCTCAAATATTAGGCGAAAAGGAATAATTGGGTTTGAAATAGGATTCGCACCACTGTAGGTAGGGGATGCAAGCTCATTGCAGAGTTCTGACCATTTAATAACGATATCAAATTTCGACAAATATCGACAGTAGCTGCAGCAGCACAGTGAGCAAGGTTTTCTATTGTTCTAACAACTGCTTCTTCTTCGTCAATTCCAGCTGCTCCGTGGACCCGTACCTCTTCGACAACTTCATCACAACCGACGGCGACGTTCTCACGGCCAAGTTTAGAGCCTTCAAGTTCCCGGACACCACCTACGTTCAGTTCAAAGGGACCGTCACTGTCTGCTTGGACAAGTGCCAGGGGGTGAGCAATTTTTAGCAATTAGCAATGGTTTTTAGGCAGGTTCAGTTGGAAATCAGCGTAACAGTCGTCTTTTCTTATTCTTCGACTTGACTTCTCCATTATATTTCCAACAACAACCCCTTATCATATGTCACCGCCTCTCATGGCACAACAGCTATCTCAGGCAGTTTAGAAGGCTTTAGTTGCATTATATGTGAGGTAAGCAGCGAGCGGAAGGAGGTAAGGCAATAACAGTACCTCTCCTGTCACCGGCCGCCCTAAATTTAAGTATTCCATAAAAATATACATCAACTGTCCAAATAGGTTTGATTGCTGGAAAATACTTCTTTTTGAAAACAAAAATCCAAAAATCACCTTTTGACAGTTTAAAAACGGAAAACTACATAATTTACTCAGTGAATTTTTAGCAAATAGGCCACTAGGCTATTTACAATTTAACTTTTGACATTGAGATGGCAGTGGTGGCCCAAAGTTGGACGACGGTCGGTAGGAAGACAAGCAGTCGTATGAAATCGTTGTGTCGGCAGAAAGTCCATGGATGCGGATGGCGAGGGACCGCGAGAGGTGGCGCGAGGGGTAAAATGCCTACACCGTGGAATTTTAGTGGTTTTAAAGCTGAAGGTATTTAGTTGCACTCGTGATTCTGAGCCAAATTCCAAAATTTTACTTCAAAACGAGCGAAAAAAAAAACACTTCCCAATACAAACGGCTATCGCCAATCGACACCATTTGTATGGAGAAGTAAATTTTTTTTTCGATCGTTTAGGAATGAAATTTTGTAATTTGGCTCAGAATCACCAGTGCAACAAAATACCTTCGGCCTTAAAACCACTAAAATTGCACGGAGTATACCCAACAATGGGCAAACGTGGTCTTATGATGATGGAGATGGTCAAGCAATGCAACCCTAAACTTCCTGTTTTCTGCCACCATAGGTCTCATGCAGCAACGGCGCAACAGGCTATGGCCGCCGACGCCGCGCTATCGCTTCCAGTGCTGATAGCAACAAAGTCTACGAGGTCTCCCTCACCACCTTCATCAAGGTTGATTACGTCAACGGGGACAGAGAGGCTGGTACGTATGAAAATGTAAGATGGACAAACTTACTTTTCTTCTTCTATTTGGTATAGTAAATAATGTCTCCACTATTAATTAAGGTTATTCGGTGTTTTGACTCTTCAGAAAGAAAAAAATGCAGTCGTGAACCGTCAAAGCTGGCTTATTATAAAAGTTACTGGGAAATAGCTCTTATTGAGAAGAAAAATATTTTTTTAACAATTAAAATGAGAGACACAGTGCTTATTTTTCGAGAATTCATGTTTTTAATGGTAGCCACCTAGCGTTCTTGAGTCACGAGTTCTTTTTTCTAACACGCCTCTTCCCCCAAATCTTGCCCATCATAATTAAAACCTAAGTCATTACCTAAGTGGCATTTCTTCAGAAACGTAACTTTGACTAGTATATTAGGTGTTCCACAAGGATCTGTATTAGGTCCTTTGCTATTCCTAATTTATTAAATTACTTTTAATGTTACTGCACGCGTAGCATAAGGCTTGGTTCGGCAGGGAATTATAACTATATGTAACTTACTTTTTGTTTGACATAGAGCGGGATAGACAGAGTTATAAACCCATAGATACGCTCTAACCCAGTCTTATACGCTTGCTGGTGGACTCTTGCTCTTTTTGGTTGGTCCTCACTCCGACTTGTTTATCTCTCTTTGCAGAAGACGTCCTAGGTCTGTTGAAGAACCTTAAAGTCGCCAACCAAATGCTTGGTGACGTCAATGGGACCCCCGCGACCGTTGCCGAGCGAACACCGGACAACAAACTAGTGCTTCACCGGCCACAGATGATCAACTCGGCTGTCTGTGTCTATTTGAGCTTCGTCACCGCCATCTTGGGCGTCGTGGTTATGCTCTTGAAGTAAGGAGATGATCTCAAGGAGTTTTGACGCCTGCATTGCTTGAATTTTAACATTGACATAGTGAGGCAGTTTAGGTTTTATCTTCCTGCAACGCTGATAGGGTGTATAGTAAAGCTATTAACATAACTAAAACCGACCATCACAAAAAGCGTTATACCTACAAAGCAATTTTTTTATAGCTTTTTTTCTGAAACACGTCAACTGTGAAAACTGTGATTTCCAACAACATTTTGTTTTCGATAAGCTCGAGCTGTACTTTTTTTATTATTTGAACGTTTCTTATTCTTTAAAAGTTTGCATTTGTACAGTCGGCCACAGTGACAGCTCTTACCGTGCGGGGCAAAGGGCGCCAATCGAACAAAAAGGGGTATCCTAGCGTGTGGCCGACTGTACCATTTCAGCGCTGCCTGCGCGGCGTGATGCGCTTTTTTACCCCTCAACGCTATACCACCTTTATAGCCTTCCCTGCTACTATTTGTTGAGCCGAGCCAAAAAAATACAAAAGCAAAAATGCAAAAATGCGCTTTTGCCAAAGTCATAAAAGAAAAGTTGTTGGAAATCACATTTAAAAATTGACGTGTTTCAGGAATAAAGCTATTTACTTTTTTCTCTGTAGATGGAACTGTCAAGTCGATATCATCTTATTTTTCACCCTATAGGTAGGTATACTGCGTCATAATAATAAGTCTGTCTGGTTGTCTGGTTTGAAGTCTAAAATGTGAAGGACTATATCGATCTCGGTAACGCGCGATACGATGCCCTGTCCCACTCTTTTTGATCTACGTAGAGTGGGATAGACAATCAAAGCTGGATATGGTTCTTCATGAGATAGGTCAGTTTTGTAGAACTAAAATCAGTGTTACAATTTACTTAGTAAGTAGGTAACTCTTATTTCGTCCATAGGAATAAATTAAAAAAAAATGTTGGTTAAAACTTTAGAACGACAGAGTAGAATTTCGTTGAAATTTGTAACAAAGAAGATTTCTTAAGGCGAAGTGATTATTAATATTTTTAACAACGAAGATATTCATAAGGAGAAGTGATTATTAATATTAACTTAACTTATCGGTTTAAGTGCCTTTTCTAAATCGTAATATTTACGTAATAATAAATAATACTACTTAATGCTCTGCGCATTTAAGAACAGCTAGTCTTAAAAATAAAAGAATAAAAATAGTTAAATTTATACCTACAGGAATAAAATACCATTATATTTTCTGTAAGTATCTTTTTTTACACTTTCACAAAAATGAGTTTCAACTTATTTTTTTACCAGTATATTCCAGTACTTAATGGTACTTATCTACTTAGATAAAAATATCGTGTTCACTTATTCTTTTTTACCTTGAAATGACACGTGCTTTTTTATTTATTATTTTTCTCACTTCATTGTGAAACTAGCCATAATGATTTTCCGTCTAATTTTTATTCAGTTTTCTGGTGCTTCATTAAATTAATTACAATACTTACCGATTAATAAAATAAATATGCTTGAAATAAATGTAAAATTCTACTGACACTTTAGAAGTTTTATTTATTTCCTCAGGTTGTGTTTTTGTGTGTAGTTTTGTTTAGGTATAAAATAATAAGATAATGAAAAAACTCAGATTTCAGTCTTTTATTAGAATCTTTTTTATACATAGGTACTAATCAATCTACAATGTTATTATTTAAACAAACATAATATCAATTAATGTTACTAAAGAAAGAACTTTAAATTTTACATTGATTGGCAAGAAAAAATATTTTTTTAAAATACTTATACCTAAGGGCGAAAATACAATTCCTTTCAATAGGTAGTTACTTATCTTACTTTTCTATTGTTTTCTATTTACGAAAGAGAACAGAAATAGGTAAATTCGTAGCTTATATCCTAAAAATATACAAAATGCAAAGCCTGACAAGAGTTGCCAATAATTAACAAAATTCCATTAAAATACAAATTTCATTTTATATTCCAACGACTTTAATTCCACATAGGGACACACTTATAATTGACTTTAAAATATAATATTTAATGAGACTTCGCGGAACAAATTGAATTCAGTGTGTATTATTGTTCAAGTACCTATACTTTTTTTTAAACTTAAAAAAACTTCTTTAATTTTTTAATCATAACGTCCAATAACAAAATGTTACGATGCCTAATGGCAATTCCTTGGACATTTTCACAAATTTAGAGTATTTCAATTTGTTTGTTCGTTTTAAACATTAAGTACACCTCCATCATACATCTAATTAACGTATGTAATTTAATTCGAACGTCAATTATTTTACTAAAAAAAACAACAACAGCAAATCAGGTATTGATTAAGATTTAACACAATTATTTACAAAATATTCTTAATATTGATCGATAACTTGGAAGATCGTTCAGTAGTTTATTTTTATTAATTAAAATAACTAGGTATTGATACTTAACGTTTACTGAGCTCGCATAAAAGTTTTAAAAGAATAATGAGTTACTTATTTTCTAAAATATTAAAAATGGCTAGGCAGTAAAATAATTCAAAAATTTTCTCTGACGAGGTTCGAATGCTCCGTTGAAAAACAAACTGTATATTGAGCCTTATCTCATCTAACCAATAACCTAAATTGGTCAAACTCTAGTTTAAAATCTGCTAGTACAGTCGTAGCCTTTATCTAAAATTTTAAAATGATCCCTATTGGTCTTACTATTTAAAACGGAAATATCGTAAGAGTATTATAAAAAAGATAATAATAGAGAGCATGTTAAAAAGTTGGAAACTTTAAAAACTTTTAGCTAAGAAAGATAACATTATAAGATAACTAATTTAATTTAATTTAATTCGCTAATACTGATTCTACATCTAGAAAACTACTTTTTAAAATATACCACAGTTCATTGAGAAGCTCGTATCTTTTTATTTGAGTTATTCTTATTCGAGTCGTCTTACGTTTTTACAGAAAAAATAATAAAATCTAATGGACATAGGTATTTACTAAGAAGAGATTCAAGTAAGTATAAAATAAAACATAAGGGTTTATTTTACACAACAAAGTGAGTGCCTATTGCATTGCATCGGCCATTGCATCTGTATGAGCGCGACGGCAATAACACGGGGATGACTGAGACGCGTATAACAGGTCAGTGACCGAAATTCTTTCTGCTCGGCGTCGGGACTTTATCGATTCGGATCGAATAGAATGAAATCACAATCGAAGTAATTTTATTTTTGAACACCTCATTATTTTTTGTATCGTTGGTACCATACCAATACGAAAGATAAAGCAGAAATTCTGTGATTTTTTACGAAGACTGACCAATCTGACAATAATTAACGATTTCATATAAATTCATCTATCAAACAGTCGCTTTGGTCCATCGTCGCAAAAATGCACTTCAGAATATTTTGACTCCGGTTATCGGACTTTTAACTTTATCTACTTATTTACTTAGTCGTTAAATAGTTCTTAATCTAGCAAATGGCTAATTACTTTGCCTATTCCTACGGCAAGATAGCCTCCGACCGCTCCGACATACTTATACCGGCGCTTTCAAACGAGGAACTAACCAAATGATCAAAACTTCCACTAATCAGTAACATGCTTCTCAGACCCACTCTGCCACCCACTGTCCATGGTATTCGTGTCACTGTAACAGTGATTATGGTTTGTCTTCAACACTTCTTCCCTTCCATCTTTCTCATCCTTGCCTGCCTCATACTGAGAGTCCGGCCCTAAACGCTTCGAGCTCTCAGGTTGTTCATTCGAATACACTTGGTCTAAGGTTCTCTGTCTTTCTTCATCATCTGACAATAAGCTTTCCTCTGTATTTGGAGATAAAGGAGAATGGTTTGGTGGTGGCGGTACGAAGAACTCCGGATTTTTGTGCGTGGAAACGTTGGAATCAGTGCTGGATTGCCTCAAATGGATGGGCGATTCCCTTGGCAAGTTTTTGGGGCTGGATCGGGGGACGCTGCGTAAAGGAGACATGTGGGTTAGGACTTTGGGACTGCTGGACTTCAAGTCTAAATCGCGGCGGTCCTCTAAGCGAGAGTGGTCGGACATTCTCATTTCGTTCATGCGCGAAAGATCAGCTATATGGGAACGCTCACTGAGTCTAGAGTCATTCATGCGCTCGCTAACCCTAGAATCGTTCATACGCTCACTGATCCTAGACTCATTCATACGCTCACTCCTAGTGTCATTCAAACGCTCTCCGATCCGAGAGTCATTCATCCGGTCACTGATCCTAGAATCGTTCATCCGCTCACCCCTAGAATCGCTCAAGCGCTCGCCCCTAGAATCAATCATACGCTCAGAAACCCTAGACTCGTTCATGCGCTCGCCGATTCTGGAGTCATTCATCCTATCACTTATCCGCGACTCGTTTATCCTGTGATCGCTCATCCTTGAACGCTCGCTTATCCTAGAATCGTTCATCCTTTGGCACATCGAGTTGTTTAGCTGCTCGATTTGCTGCTCCGTCAGTCTCAACGAGTTGTTTAGCTCCTGGCGTATCTTCTCTTGGTTTTTCAAGTGTTTTTCGCCGGATTGGTTCATCCTAGAGCGTCGTTTGGAGCCGGCTGCCTGTGGGACCGGCCGCTGCTGTCGGGTCAGGGTGAAGGAACCTGTGTCTGATTCTGAAGTGGATTCTGGGTGGTTCTCGATGGTTCCGACGAGGGCGGAGACGTTTGGGTTCATGCAGCAGTCGGCCTGAGAAAGAAGGGTATGTTGTAAGTAAAACAGAAATAGTAGTTTTTGTTTAGAGTGACCTGGCCGAAATTTTGGAAGCTCTAAAATCAAGAGGTTACCAACCACAGTTAGACGATTTACGAGGCGTTTATGAAGTAGATTGCTCTACGTTTCTGAGGTTTGCTTTGACTTATTTCATCAGATTGGGATTTAATTTTGGTAAGGAACCTTTTTTGCAATTTCAGCTGAGCTACATGGAATGCGCCTGTCATCTTAGAAATTACAGGTTTGACCTCGTATTAAGTTAATTGATGCAGCATCTGATAGTAACTTTACTTCGTAAGTTTCTACACTAGTAAGTAATATTCTCAGACAGAGCGTTTGGGCTTAATCACCACCACACAAGCCCACCATTTGTAGAGGCAATCAGTGAAAGAAAACATCGTGAGGAAACCTGGGGCCACAATGGCGTCCCAGGTATAAGGACAAATCAGGGATTTTTTTATTGTTCTCCTACAACCAGCGAACTAATCCTCTAGAATTAGAATCATAATATTCTTTGCTGTACTACAAAAATATTAAAAGGACCGACACTGGACCGACAGCATTAATAAATCGTAATTGAAACCGTCAACCGGGAGCCCATTTTGGCACCATTGCGTTACAGGCTAAGGGCCCTGAGCGTCTGACCCATAACACCCTCAACGGGAAAATCACCAACCGGATGTCCATAGAAGATTATAATCACCAGAACGTTAAAAAAACATACAAGACAAAGACACACAGACATGAGATTGGGTGGGTCCTTGACTCACCTTCACACTTACATTGCAGCAGCTGGAGACATCGGCAAAGTACACTTCGGATTCAGCGTTCAAGGCACCGCGGTGACAGTCTTGCATGGAAGCCCTGAAATAACAAAGAGGTTAAGTTTTAGATGGAGTAGGCTTGCCCAGCACCTATACCATCCTGACAGCTTAGTCAGCCTAGCCCACAGGAAAGACGAGTCAATACGTGTGGAGCCATCTAAAACAATGTCCCAGGCACTGCAGCGCCGAGTGGTCTCTTCACCCATCTAGTGTGAGTGAAGGTACCACTGGACGCTGCATAAATCATCTCATTACGTAGATGCAAACGCCTTTATTTTTTTATTTTTATCGTTTTGATAAGTTAGGAATAGCAAAGGACCCATCAAAGATCCCTGTGGAACTCTTAGTATCAATGTATAAAAGTTTGTGAATTTGTAGTGACACTCTCTAACCACGAAGGAAAATCGGTGAGGAAACTTAAGGTGGCTCCCCGAATATTGACTCATTTCTGTGGGCTAGTCCGACAATGCTAAAAAAGTATTTATACCTACTAGATCTTTTCCCCTCTAGGTAATAAGTAAAAATAGTTAATAGTATGCTCACTTAATAGGGGTGTAGTGTGGGAAGAAAAAAAAATGGTGGTTTTAAGTTACTAGCGTAAAGTGGTACAGTACACACCTCATTGGAGAATGCTTGTCATTCTGGAAAGCCAAGTTCTCCTTTCCCTGCTTCTGGCAAGAGTCGCTGCTCTGGTCGGAAACTGAAAGAAACCAACGCTAAATTAGTTTTCATATCACTTGCACCCACTCAAAATTAGCAATTTTTGTCACGGTCCAAAAAATGTCTACATAACATCATCATCCTTATTGATCTAAAACAATGTCCAATGGTCTCTTCACCCCTCTAGTTTGAGTGAAGATGCCACTGGATTGTATAAACCAACCATGCATTACGTAGATGCAAAGGCCTTATCAATTCCTGTCACCCCTAATCAGAGACACAGGGCCCTTAAAACCAAATATGAATATGGAAACAAAGAAACAAAATAAAATGTGACACCAACCTTTACTAGCGCTCTTCTGGTGCAGACACTCAATCGTCGCCATACTCTCATCCGGGCCTCTACAATCCCTGTGGAGATTGCCCATGCTCATCCCTAGGGACCTCTGACACGTGGGATACGGCACCAAATGTCCCCTCAAGGTATTGAACCTTCCATCGTTCCCCATTCGGGCCATCTCTTGCAGCCGTGCCAACTCGTTGACATCCGCAGCATATGCCGCCGGGTTCACCCTCGCCAGCTCCGGATTTATCTCAACCAGATCCGGGTTTAGTCGGACAATCTTCGGATTCAGCCGTACATGATCCGGATTCAGTCTTGAAAAGGCCGGGTTCATCTGAACAATGTCTGGGTTCATTCGAATGTCGGCTGCGATTTCGGGAGGGATCAGGTGGCTGATGTAAGCGGAGTTTCGCGCGCACTTATGGACTTCTATGGCTATGGCGTTCTGTATGGTGGTCAGGTCGGCATGGTCGTGTATGGGCATCGAGTTGCGGTGCTCCATATGGTGGTGATGGAGCAACGTGGCCGCCGCCGGGTCTTGGTGGTGTAAATGGTGCCTGTTGACAAACATTTTAATTACGTATCTGTCACGCTCTTTTGTGAAGAGTTTGTAGAGACAGAATGATGCTTACGCGATCTGCTTAGTGAATTTCTCAATTCAGAAATCGGCAGTCAAACTGAAACATCAATCTCAAAACAAACAATACAAACTCAAGCCTAAGCTCAAATTCAATCTCGAACTCAAAATCAAACTTGTTTATTTGTAGTTTTTTTATGGTGTATGTAGGTATATGTTTGACTGTGTTTATATTTTGACTGTGTTTTTTTTGCATGAATAACCATACCAATATCTAAAACTCAATCTCACCTAGTCTGACCCCTTCCTTGTGGGCTGTACGGTGGCGGCGGACCCCAAACGCCGGTCTGCGCGTCGAAACTGCCGCTCGACTCGCCGAACCCACTCTCCGGAAACGCGCCGCCCGCGCCGAAACCGCCCTGACTCTGAGCGAACGAGGCTTGACTCTGAGCGAAACTGGCTTGGTTCTGCGCGAACGCGGCTTGGTTCTGGGCGAAGCCCGCTGGGGTTTGGACGAAACCTGGAAGATAGTAAAAGTACAAATTAGCTAAAGGCAGCCTTCTGGCTTGACGTTACAGTGTCGTTCAGATAGAGGAAGTCTCTAAAATCTGGGCGATTTTTAGATGGAGATTGGATGATACAGAGAGATCTCGTATTCATTTTACAACTACTCCACTTATAGGTGGAGCAAACTGGAATGCCTAAAAAATACATGCTACTTCGATGATTCGATGTTTGTTTTTTCTTGAATTACCAACCTGCTGGCCCGTCCTTAGTTGCCCAGTGCCCACCCTAGTCTGGTGGTTGGGCGAGTAAGGGTCCTTATAAGGCAGGCTGTCAGTATTTGGCAGTATTAAGCACTAAAGTTTCAATGTTTATAAAAAAAAATCTCGAACCTTGTTGTCCCTGTTAAAATTTATGGGAGTGGCATTTCCTTTGGATTTTCCTTGGCTTCAAATCAGCTTGGCAACTCAAGCAAGCAGTTGGTTATGACCCTACGTTATGTTCTGCTGGCTGTCTATTTCACAGGCGCTGTAGGCTTTCAATTTGCTTACCTACTGAAGCCAATTTTGCTGGAGTAGTTTATGTGTTTTTTCAAAAACTGACCTGCTTGCCCCTGTCCGAAGTTGCCCGCCCTAGATTGGTGGTTGGGCGGGTACGGGCGGTCCTCGCAGGGTTGGGATGCTGGCTGGGCTGAGGGCTGTCGGTCTCACAGAAGGCTAGTCTAGGCTTTCAAAGTGATGTTTTACTTCGATTACGAACCTTGTTGGCCCTTTTCCGTTTCGCCCAAACGCGCATTATCTAGATTTTCCAAGCTATTCTAAGCAAGGTGTTTGGAAGTGGCCATGGATTTCCTTAGCTTCGACCCTCATAGGCTCTGTGAGAAGTGCACCTAAAGCAAGTAGATGCAGTCCCTACGTTATATTCTGCTGGGTGTCTGTTTTACAGGAGCCTATCAGGGTAATTTCAAAATGTGCTCACTGAAGCCAATTTTGCAGAAGTGGTTTTTTGATGTTTCCTTAGGATACGAACCTCCTTGCCCCTGTCCGAAGTTGCCCGCCCTAGGTTGGTGGTTGGGCGGGTACGGGCGGTCCTCGTAGGGCAGGGTAGGGTTGGGATGCTGGCTGGGCTGAGGACTGTCGGTCTCGCAGAATCCATAGGCGCTGTCACCGGATTGCGGCACGCCACCCATGCGGCAGCTTCGGGAGCTGGCATAAAGATAGGTGGTTGGTAAGGGTAGAGTTTCTGGAAATATTTACGGTCAAATTGAAAAATTGGTGCTTTACCTCAGGTGGCTAATGCCAGTTTTCACCAGCCAGCCCTAATTTTAAAAGACCTTTTAACGCAAATGAGGTATCCCATAACTCGATAACGGTTTTCACCAAGATTGGTGCTTGGTGAACTTAGAGCTTGGTGAAAACCGTTATCGATTTATAGGACTCCTAATGTGCTTTAAAGGATCTTTTAAAATTATGGGTAGGTAGTTAGTGAAAACAGGCATCGGGAATCTCGCATTCGACACACATCTCGAGGGAAAAATCTCATTTTGCGGGAAACGTCACACCTTCTATTCTCACGAAGTCAACCGCGACATAAGGCACGAGATTTCTGCGGCGAGACGTTTGCCTTTTTCGCTCGACATGACTCGAGTTGTTGGGAGCGACCGAGATCGAAATGACATGAGATTTTTCCTTCGAGATGTGTCGAATGCATGGTCTACCTTCAGCTACGTCTATTCATGCTGAACGCTAAATGACGCAAGGCACTCACTTCTGACTGTTGCTCCGCGGCCACGGGAACCAACTCCAGGCGGAGGTCTTCCGCCCCGCGCCGGGGTTTGGCGAGTATAGGTTACCTGCAATAGAACACAAAAATCACTACCAGCGGGTCTATTATGTAAAAAAACCACCCAACCTTTGAGCATTAAAACACTCGAAAATAGCCCTTATTGAAATGAACAATCTTATTTTTGACATTTAAAAACCGTCATTTTTACGGTGGATATTTTAGAGAATACAGGGGCAGATCCTGTCTTCCTAAATCAAAAAGTCGAAAGCGTCACGCTTCGCGCTCCCAGAAACGTGCCAACTTGATCGCCTCCAACGTACTATCGGGAAGAGTTGTGCAGCAAGCGTAGCATAAGGCTGGGTTAGAGCGTACCTATCTGTGGGTTTATAACTATACTAGCTTTTGCCCGCGACTTCGTCCGCGTTGACTACAGAAAAAGGATATGATGTGCTTTACTTTGCTCCTAAGTGTAAAAGCGTGATAATATGTAGCCTATGTGTTATCCTGATGTCTAAGCTATCTCTATTCCAAATTTCATCCAAATCCGTTCAGCCGTTTCAGCGTGAAAGAGTAACATCCATCCATCCATACTTAAAAACTTAGTAGGATAGTAGGAAGTAGGATGTATCTCACTCTTTTGTTTGATGTAGAGCGGGATAGACAGAGTTATAAAAACTACCAGATATTATTGCCACTAGCTGTCACCCAATGTACAGTCGGCCACAGTCTCAGATACCCCTTTTTGTTCGATTGGCGCCCTTATGCCGCGCGCGGTAAGAGCTGCCATGGGGTATCTGAGATTGTGGCACACCGTAGGAAGAACAAGGGGACTGAACGCGCCCGATGTTGCTTAACTTTTCCAATCGATTAAGAATGGCTAGTTCAACTGAAGCGCTCACAGCCTAGTTGTACTAGCCGTTCTTAATCGATTGGCAAAGTTAAGCAACAACGGCCGCGGTCAGTCCATGGATGGGTGACCGCTAGTGGTAATAATATCTGAGCGCTTCCGTGCTTCGGAAGGCACGTTAAACCGTTGGTCCCGGTTGTTGTTCATTATTAACAATCGTTAAGCCATGTCAGAGACCCTTTGGGTGGCCTAAAAACTCTGACACCAGGGGTGGCCACTACCTCATACGATTACCTACCCTACTAGGCTGTGAGCTCAAGGGGTTGAAACATGTTTAATAAAAACGTACCTATCCGACCGGGCGCCCAGAAGCGGTGCTGCAGGCTGATATCCCAAGCCGGTGTTGTGGGGTGGCACTGCGTGCAACACGTGCACGAAGTCTGGAATAACAAAACGAAACATAAGCCTTGAGATCTTAAGATTTCAATAACAATAAGAAACATAAGCCTTGAGATCTTGAGATTTAAATAACAATAAGAAACATAAGCCTTGAGATCTTGAGATTTAAATAACAATAAGAAACATAAGCCTTGAGATCTTGAGATTTAAATAACAATAAAAAACATAAGCCTTGAGATCTTGAGATTTAAATAACAATAAGAAACATAAGCCTTGAGATCTTGAGATTTAAATAACAATAATAAAAATAAGCCCTGAGATCTTGAGATTTAAATAACAATAAGAAACATAAGCATTGAAATCTTGAGATTTACATAATAATAAGAAACATAAGCCTTGAGATCTTGAAATTTAAATAAAAATAAGAAACATAAGCTTTGAGATCTTTAGATTTAAATAACAATAAGAAACAAGCCTTGAGATGTTAAGATTCAAATAACATTAAGCTTCAAGAGATTTAAAATTCTTGTTTCTCGATATTTGTATGTATGGTTGTCCAGACGTTCCGGGTTCAAGTCCTATACTAATATTTGCACAGGTGTTTTGCAGGCACTGCAGCGCCAAGTGGTCTCTTCACCCATCTAGTGTGTGTGAAGGTGCCACTGGACGCTGTATAAACCATCTCATTACGTAGATTAAAAGTTGTTGTATTGCTCGATATGTCAGTTAGTAGTTTAGAGTACTGGCGCTTGCAGTATTTCAGTCCTTAATTAAAAAAAAATATGGCAAAGTTTAAGCAAAAGTCTTATGCTTACCGGTACAGGTCGACCAGTGGTGCCGGTGCCCTGTCCCGTGGGCGGTCTGTACAGCGAGCGACACCGCAGCTCCAGCTGCTCCCAGTACATCTTCTTGCGCTCGTGGCTGGAAAGAACAGAAGACAGGGAGTTTATATTATGTATTCATTCACCATCCGCAGTACAACCAAGAAGTGCTCATAGCCTAGTTGGAATAACCATTTGACAAAGTTGAGCAACATCGGACGAGATATGGATGGCAACATTGGCAACCGCTAGTGACAATAATAGATATCTGGGCATAGCGAATTAGCCCGCGCGCAAAGAAAAATGCACAAAATCGATTCCTGTATCAAATACACAAAAAAAAATCGAAAATTTTCACATATCAAACCCTAGAATTAGTTGAGACCTATCTAACACAGCCAGTTTTGTGTTGATATCCATAACAGATTGCAAGATATTTTTATTGAAAAAAAGTGCGCCGCCTATTTTTTTTTCAAGCAAAATATCTTCAATACGTTTATGAAGGTCAACTCGAAACTGGCTGTTTTAGATAGGTCTCAACTAATTCTAGGCTTTGATATGTGAACATTTTCGATTTTTTTAGTGTATTTGATACAGGAATCGATTTTGTGCATTTTTCGTTGCGCGCGGGCGATTCACTATGCACAGCGCCTTAATGGCCCTTTTAGCGGCCTAAATACTTACTCTGACACCAGAGATGGCCACTATCTCATACGAATTTAAAAAAAATCCTCATTAGTACTTAATGAAACTAGTGCTTTTCAGAGTTTCCATTCTGGCGGTTTTTGCGCCTTTAGTTCAAGCTCGGAGAATTCGGAGATGCTCGTCCCGAGACTGTTCACTTCCTGTTGGACTATTCGACGTCAAGGAGCTTATTCTTGGCAATCTCGAATGAGACTTGTAAGTAATACACGAGAACTGCCCCTTCGGTGATTTTAGGGCGTAGGTATTCTTTCTTCTACTCCGAGCCTTGTTTATTCAGCTGTACGGTTAGCAGAAAATACTCAAATACCTACTGTTCACGCAATCAAAGTACAATCAGATAATTTGCAACACAATTCCGAATACCGAAATCCGTAACTCATAAAACCTAAGGGCAGAATCGTGTGCCGAGCCACCGTAAAGAAACTTTCACGTGCTTCCACGCCACAAAACAACCCCATAAAAGCAATAATAGACCAGGCGACCCGCAAAGCGGTGGCATCAATCATTCCAACACAAAAGAGGTGTCTAAAAATACTTCAGCCTTGGCACCTCGAAGCACTTACTAGACAAAAAAACATCGATGTCACCATGGCAACCACTTCAAAGTTGCTAGCGACTGACATTTGCACGTTGTACTTCAACAGCGCTTGACGTTTGTAACCCAGTTTATTTATTTTCCCCGAAAACTATGTCCCAACACCGAAGCACCACGAGTCACACCAGCAACTATTCAAGGTCTACCACTCACCTAATCAATTCGGTCGATGAGCTATCCGACGCTGAACTACTGAAGCAGGTTACGGACTTGAAATATCAGATCAAAGTGCTGACACTAGAAAATGAGATATTTGAGAACACTATTATGCGCCTAGAGCCAGCCTTGATGAACGGAGTACAGCAAGCAATAGAATACGCGAACAAGCTACATTCAGGATCAACCTTGGCGGTTGGAAGTTTCGTCCGGTCTCAGACTTCACGGTTCGCTCTTGACTCTGTAACCTCCCCGTCCAGAACCCTAGCAAGCCCCTCCAAAATCTCCACCAGAAGAGTCGAATCTTCAGCTCGAATGAGCGGCACTGTCATCTTCGGTACCGGACCAAGAATAAACGTCTTAGAGCGGTCAGAACTGGTCTCTGCTGAGATGGAAATCATCCTAGACAATTTAGAAAGGAGTAGAAAGAAAGCAGCAAAACAACACGCGTTGCTAAAGGCGCAGTTAGAAGAACTAGGTGTCAGAGTAACGGACGTCGAGAAGGCCACAGGAATGTTCAACCAAATGGTTGTAGTGGAGGGTTGGGATAAGATAGCGCAAAGGATTCCGGCTGAGATATGGATACGCTTCATGACTGAGTGGGTCAAAATGTCCGACGACCAAATAGGGAAGCTAAGACTGAGGACTTCAACTTTAAACACGCAGTTCAGCAAACTAAAAGGTCAGATCAAAGTCAAAGGTGAACTAAGCGAGCATCTACGTCCGGTCGACTTTGAAAAGATAAAAATAGAAAACAAAGTAATCCTAGAAGCTATAGACAGAAAGCTGATCCAACTGGGTGAGCTAAAAAAGATGACAGGAGACGCGAACTTGTCCCTAACGATACACAAGAAGGCGATGATTGAACAGAATAGCTACTTGGCCAACATAGTGAAAACTATCAAACAAAAGGAGAAACTTACAGTAGAGCTAGATAAAGAAAGAGATACAATTCAAGTTCAGGCGGACGCTTTAGAAGAAAAGCTAAAAGAAGTAAAAAAAGTGCGCTTAGCATACGAAGTGCCAGACATCTTAGAATACGTTGGCGTGAAGGCAGAATTGACTGATTTGAAACACGTAGTAAAGCTGCTAGAAAATAGGAATCATATTCAACAAATAGCTCTCTCTTCGCTAAATCGTCAGTTGACATCCTTTACTTGAAAGTAGTGAGTGAAATTGTTAATGGTTGTTGTTGTTTTGCGATTATTGTCATTGTAGTTATTTTATAATTCGTGGGTGTTGACTGAATAAAGTAATCAATATTATTTGGTTTTGTGGAACTTAGGTCAGTAATTAATAAACTTACGCCTGCATGCTGTGTAGGGGAACTGTAGGCAAATATGTTGTTAGGTATTTGCCACGATCATGGCACTTTATTAGCTTCATTCATATTCATAGTAAATATGATTTCCGTGGACGGGTCTACCAAAGGACCGGTGTAGTTGATTTGACATGGAAGAATGCCCCAGCAGTGAGCGTCATTTACGTGCTAGATAGAAAATATATAAGAAAATATATAAGTAGACGTTCAGTACTCGAAAAAGTAATTAAATTCACATGCACTACAGGGCGCACGCCAGTTCCTTGTGGAATTTTTTGTGCCGCTTCTCTTCAGAAAGTGCCAAGACGAGGTTATATATAAGTTTCAGAATATGACACACAAAAAGTACTTTTCCGCGCGGGTTTGGAACAGCAAAGAGAGACTTTCCAAACCAGTGCGATGAAAAAAGTCCTTACCTCAGCAGCTGGTAAGCCAGCATGGAACTGAAGATGCAAACGAGGACAGCGGTGACGGAGAGAGCGAATACTCCTCGAAGACACCAGTAGAGTGCTCCGTGCACCACGCCGCAGTCGGTCACGCCTTCGAACACGCAACGGACGCCTGAGGAAAAGGATTAGCAGGATTAGGTACGTCATTATCATTATCAGTGGGACTCTGATGCAAGAGGTACCCGGTTCGATTCCCAGTGCGGGCATGTATCTATGAATTTGTAGTAGCAATACCACTCGCTAACGGTGAAGGAAAACATCGTGAGGAACCCGCGGCTTAGTTGGCTCCACACGTATTGACTTATCTTTCCTGTGGGCTAGGCCGACTAAGCTGTCAGTATGGTATAGGTGCTGGGCAAGCCTACTCCATCTAAAACAATGTCCCAGGCACAGCTCTGAGTGGTCTCTTCACCCATCTAGTGTGAGTGAAGGTGCCACTGGACGCTGTATAAATCATCTCATTACGTAGATGCAAAGGCCTTAGTTTTATCATTATCAGCCTGTAGACACCCACTGCTGAGCTTCTTCCTGCTCACACCACATCTCAAGATACCGTGCCAGACGCAACCACTGCTTTCTGGCTACTTGCGCATCATCATAGGTTGCTCATATATGCCCAGAGAATAATGCTTTTAGATGTATTGAACTTTAGGTCTAATGTAGGGAAGATGAGACGTCATAGGTGAAGTGTAACTAGGTGAAACGTGTTTCGGCAAGGCGTAGTGGACCCCTTTAAAAGAGATCAATATGGCGATTTCAACTGAAACCCTTCCGGGTCAGGCGTCCTGTGTTGTCCTAGTACTTCTGACGCGAGTTCTAAGTGTCTAATATGGCAGATTTCGTCAATGCTTGCTAGAGATAGAAAGTTAAAACAGAATTGTAGACAAAACTCGACTCTACGGCGGCCATCTTGGTCTAACCACTAGTCCCAAAAATCAAAAACAAAACTACTAACTGTACCAAATAGATTTCCTTGCATATTATACCTCTCTAGATGTACTAGGAACACAGGAGATGAAAAGAGCTATTGTGCATTCGAGTAGACTGAAGTTTGCCTCCTGATTTTTTGTTGCTAATAAGCACTATTATTTTATTTCAATGTATTTTATGTACAATGAATTACAACGGTCTTAAAAGTACCAGGAATGCATAAAGCGGTGAGAAACACTCCATGGGATCCAAGAGGAAAAATAATTTTTCTTACTATCCCATGGGATCTAAAAGGAAAAATAAATGTCTTTCGATCCCATGGGATCGAACACATGGAATCTAAGTTGCCGGAGGGTGCAAGTCCATATAAGTACCTACCATCATCATCGCTGCCGTGCTGGGAGTCAGGAGGCATGGAAAAGCAAGTACAGGTCCTGGTCAGTTTCGTATACTCGCAAAACTTGAGCGTTTGTAGCCTGAAACAAAAACGTTGCTTTAGATTCGGCCTTAGATAGACTTGGAATGCCGGCAAGATAGAATGATACTTCAAGCATGCATTATTTCAAGAACTTCTATTTCAAAATCATAGGTATCTTTTCTTCGACTTAAGGCCTAGATTCCAGATCCTAGAACCTACGAATAAATCACGCACGAGTCACAAGTGCCCGGGCGATTTATTCGTAGGTTCTAGAATATTTCGGTCCTAAAAATAGCTAAGCCTAAGGATTTTCATTAGACAGCCCGTTTTTAGCAAAAAACGCATCCAAAAAGAAGATGATTTTTGTTCATTGGCGGCGTGGCCGGCTCTCTTAATTCTCTATACTCTTTTCATTTCTGTGTATATTTCTTGCCAAGCGAAACAGGTCTTTATGGCCGGCCATATCCGTCTATTCCCTGAAATTTCTGAGTCACGCACGACTTCCATCTTCTATCTTTTGTATGGATTTTTCATAGTTTTTTTTTTTTAACTTACTTATTCATATGAATCACGGTGGTGGTTATCGTAACAAGGACACAAGTCAGAGCGCACACTAAACAGCACGCTCCAACTACTTTTATCTGAAACAAAAATCACAGGGTTATTATTTTGGTACAAATCTCCGGAAAAATGTGGTGTGGTAATTATACTTTATAGCGCGTTCCGTAGAACTTTAATATTGGAATATTTACTAACTTTTACTAATTTAATACTAATTTGCCATTACTAATAAATATTGCTACTACAAATTCACAAATGCACAACGCTAACTATGAAGGAAAACATTGTGAGGAAACCTGAGGGTATGACGCTAAAATCGCTAATCCGCATTGAGCACGCGTGGTGATTAGGCTCGCACCCTCTCTCTGAGAGAAGGCCTTTGCCCAGCTAATGGGACATGTACAATCGTACAGGCTACACCTTACTTTTTTTTTTACTAATTTGATTACGGTACTTACCATGTAGCTATATCGGTTGCGTCTCCTCGCTAGACTCATTATGCAGACTCCTGTTAGCACCAACTGCAATAAAATGGAAAATATTACCACCTAAATACCTACATTAATTTACCTGAGATGATAGAAAATTTGGCACAATATACAACAATAATGGCATCTAGCGCATACTCAAGGCATACTTGCTCAGTTGCAAGCACTGGCACTGTATGATAGATCATAGGTTTAATTCCCGAGAACTTATCTTTGTATGAGATAACCTACTCACGAAAATGATCATTACCCAAAGTCCACCTATAATTAAGCTCTCTTCAGGGATATATGCTGAGCCTTTCGATGTTCCTAATATTTCGTTGATGTAGAGGCAGGAGGCTAAATGTTAGGCCCTCCACTATTTATTATTCTTACTAAATGGTTACCATAGCAGTGAGTCTGTGTAAGTCTCCCAAGTACGCTCCCAGTGCGCCATAGACCAACTTGTCCTTACATTGTTATTAATATTAATGTTGTGTTCTTTATTAATATCATTGTTATTAATATTAATGTGCAAATAGTTGCAATAAGTACATAATATATTCAATTGATATAAAGCGTTCCACAGGGCACTATACTAAGTCCTACGCTGTACCTAATAATTTAATCGATATTGAGAGTTCCTCAAGGGTAAATGCTAGGCCCATCCTTGTTTCTAATGTTTACTCACCATAGCAGCGGGTACGGCCGCGGGTACGGTCTCCAAGTGATGTGGCGAGGCTGTATATGCCCGCAGGAGTATATGCTGGGCTGCCAACAAGCCTCCCAGCGCCGCTGCCAGCGCGCCGCATCCGACACACCACCAGGCATACTTGCGCCGGCGGCAGGCACCTGCTTCGGCGCTGTTGCAACCCACTGAGGCTGTGGAAAGAAAAGATAAGCGGTATTAAGAATTGAAAGGAAAAAGGAATGGGAGCTAATCTGCCGATTTCTGAATTGAGTAATTCGCTAAGCAAGCACTTACGAGTACCTAAGTATCGTTCTACCTCTGCAGGTTTCTCACAAAAGAACGTGACAGAACGATACTTAAGTTTTTACTTAGTAAAATTCTCAATTCAGAAACCGGGCTAATGTGTATTAATTTCATGGTGCCCATAGAAGTAATTTCGTAGATTTAAGCTAGTTTATGCACAGATTTTATAATTACACTTAACTTTTCTGTACCTACCATCTTTGTGCAATAAAGACCTTTTTTACTTTTTACCCGTTTTAAACAAAAATTATGTTTGAATATCGCGAATCATTAGAAGTTACTTTTACGTAAAATTAAACAAAATTGTGTCACAAAAGTCACAAAACAAACAATAGGTAACGCTAGAATTTAGTAGTTTGGTCACGCATTGATTTGCGTAGGAATGAGAAAACTGAGAGGTAATCTGCCGATAGATAGATACACCAAAAATTAATAACTTGAATTAAAATTGAAGCGGTCTTATGAATTTATCGCTGAAGTGATCTTTTTCAGACAAACATAATGACAATAATGAGAAAGTAGATAATGCATATTTATCAATCCTACAGGGTGGCCCGAAAATAAATATAAAATGGAATGGGGACAGTAAAGCCTTTAAAAAGCCGTCTTGAGACATAAAGACCCAAACCATCTATTTAGTCTCCATATCGATGTGTAAGTAAACTAAACAATTACCAAAGTATGGTGGTGGAGGCACGTAGTGCGGTGCCACCTCTTGCGATATCGTTGACTGATATTCCAACACTTGCATCACTTGCATTTCTTTCTCTTTACGTTTACGCGCTAAAAACTATTTTTTTTTCTCAATTTGTATTACCTATGTCATTGCCTTTCTATGACATAAACAGTTTCTGTTTGTTTATAGGTATGAAGGCATAGTCGGTACGGTCAGCAACACGTATAGATACCCCATGGCCCATCATAGTTCCGGCGTAGGTACCTAAGTGCATACTCGTAGGTAAAGAAATCAAAAATAGAAAACGGTCGAAAATATTTAACAACATTTAGTTCATTATGTTAGTTAAATTTTATTTCAAAAAGCTAATCAAGCTTGAACACATCATGATACCCACACTTTATGATAGGTATTACATTTCTTGGTATAAAAAATAATAAAGTAGAGTTAACAACTAAAGTTTCATTCAAAGGGTGCCGGATTCCCGCCTTCGTAATCTCCCCTAAGAGAAAATCGATATTTACAACAAATTGAATAGGATATGGAACGATGACCTTTATTTACAGAAACTTAGATGAATTATGACATTAATATTCAATTCAAGTATTCTGATTACTTTAATATTTCGTTGTTAGAATTCAGACTGGATTATCGCATTACTTCTGACGTTAATAAGTCACTTTATTGAGTTTACATCCTAATATACAATTGGGAAATAGCAATCTTTT
The DNA here is from genome assembly GCA_949319315.1 of Zelleria hepariella. Classification (NCBI taxonomy): domain Eukaryota; kingdom Metazoa; phylum Arthropoda; class Insecta; order Lepidoptera; family Yponomeutidae; genus Zelleria; species Zelleria hepariella. The sequence continues at coordinate 2,059,599 of OX439385.1, read as the reverse complement.
TTGTTTACGTCCACAAATCACCATTTCACTTTACCGTTCACCAAATTAACAAAGAACGTGGAATTTATTTTTACACTAACACCATATTTGCCAACTTTTCCAGACGAACTGGCCGCAAAAAATATATCCTGACATTACTTATTCATTCTCGATTTGAAACTAGGTTATGAATCTGACTCAACAATGGAGGATTGGTTCGTCCTTACTGCGCAGAATCCATTTATTTCACAAGGAAGCAGGTAAAAGGACGTTATAATTCATGTATTGAGCTATTTCTTTTGTTACCTTGGATGTTTTATGTCTGGTTTGAATAGGTACCATTGATTATTTTGGAAAACACCTGTGTGAGATGAGTTTTTATAATTTTTTGTCGAATCTCTATACAGATTTCAATTGATTTGTTCTATCTAAGGAAATACAGGGTGGATTTTTAAGACGGGGCAGTAAGGACAGGTACCTTAACTGTTATAGTTACAGGAAAACGTTCTTAGGAGACCTTCCACAACTTTTTGAGATATTATGATCTGCATTCACAGATTTTGGAAAAAAAATACGGTCAGCTAAAAAAAACTCTACATTTTATTTACAAAATATCGGTAGTTATACATGTACAGAGAGGTAGTTATGTATGTAGATATGTGTAGAAGTGTCCTAGTGCGTTGCTGACCGTAGGTACCTGCTTGGTAGGTATGTATACGTAAGTATGAAAGACCCTTAGCCTTAGCGACAGGTAAAGTCACACGAAATTGTACAAACATTTGAAATATCGCCATTGTTAAAGTATCAATAGATTTGCTTGAGTCTAAACTCTATGAAAGTACTTTTCGGATTCGAATAAAACCACTATTGTAACATAACTGGCAGGTAGACGATCGGAAAAAAAATAATAGGTAGGTAGGTAGCTGCTTTTAATTGTCACTGAAGATGGGAACAGAAATAAAATGTGGAATTTTTCTATCGTTATACCGATTCAAAGTGTGAACGAATAAAAACTCGTTTCGTAATGGTGAGAAAATATTTCAAATGGCACCTGTTTGGTTATTAATTCGTCCATCTTGGATGTGGTGTGGATGTTTCACGCTTCATTCCCGTTTAGGAATAAGAATAAAACCTGAGGTACGAGGGTAGAGTAAACAGTAAGTACCTAAAGTAAAGTTAACTAGAACACTGCTGTACTGGTAAGTTGCGAGAGTACTAAGTAGTTTTCATGCTCTGTTCCAATTCCAACTCTACTTAGCCAAACTTGCAATGCTTTTGGAAAAAAATCCGGATAAAACCGGACGGATTGCCAAAATGGCAAACGTTCCGGTCCTATGGTAACCTACTACCCGCTATCTTTTCCTTATTTACCCGCCAAAACCCTCATCTGTCAAAAATATAACCTCAAACATCTAACTCTACATTCCAAAATCGTAACAGAGTTAGGTAAATCAAGTGAATTCAAGTGAAAAACCTTAGAAAATATAAAGTTGTGTGTTTGTTAAGACTTCAAACGTAACTTCACAATCCTCGCCATTATTCTCCGGTCAAAATCCAGATCAAATTCGGATGCCAAATAATTAGAAATTGTGGCAACCCTAATCAAAATATTACAACAATCCGCCATCTTTTTCTTCTTTACCCGTCAAAACCCTCAACTGTCAAAAATATAACCTCAAATTTCAAAGTCTACCCACAGTTATTGCAATAAAGTTCAAATTCCTCACCATTGTTCCTCCGATTGGTAGCCGCCAAGACGCTGGCGGGCGGGCGTGGAGGCAGCGCGGGGGGCACGTCAGTCTTGGCCGGCGGGGGGGGTCCGGGGTCGTCCGCGCATGCGTACTGCGCGCTGGACGGCTTGCACGTGCACGCCACTTGGTACTGGAATTGGTGAAAAAGAAGATTAAGTACAAACAAAACAAACTTAAAAGTTACTAAAACAAACTGACTGATCACCAGAAATCCCTAACCATGAAGGACTCCGTAAACGTCTGCCAGGATCCAGCACACATTCTGAATTAGATAAAATATTAAGATAGTCCATAAAAGTTAGGGTGTACTTGTATCGTTTAAGAATAAAGCGTCTCATAACATGGACCATGTTTGGATTCTCACCTTTGAAGGATATAGAGGCGCATGCCGAAGGCCGAGCCCAGTATATCGAGGCCGAAACCCGAGTCCCGCGAATATCGAAGCTCGGAGCAGGCTAGGCGCATTTAGCAAACAACCCGATACCAGCAAAGCCCGAAAGCAAAGGGCTCGTTCTAGCGAGGTCGTTGGCTAAACCCGCCGAGACTTTGGCAAAGTTTGGCTCGCGTAGTTTAGTAAACTTGTCCCAGATAACAGAGATGCAAACGGCTAAGCAAGGTCAACTGTTGACCTCGCTTAGCCGTTTGCATCTATTTTATCTGGTACAAGTTTTGTGGAGCAGACTCGCGTCGCCCAAGACATCAGGGAAATTAAATGGAGCTGGTTAGGACTTATGACGCACCCTGCGACGACCCGACCACATTCCGAAAGTGGTACTCGACTGGAAAAGTGGAAACCTGCCGGAAGCTCACGTCAACCCGGAAGACGGTCCCAGATCCAGACCAGAAGAGATCCGTTCTCTCTGAGATGAAAGAGAAGGGAACGACTTGGTCAGAGCAGGGGATTACGTCTATAAAGCAATGGCGTATCGATGGCGTCCCAGAAGAAGGACAAAACCGGGGTTGCCTCGTTTTCCTCCAACAACCAGCAAACTAATGCTCTAGAATTTGAATATTGTTTACTGTACTAGAAAAATATTAAAAACGACAGCATTAATAAATCTAAATTCAAGCCGCCAACTGGGAGCCCATTTTGGCACCATTGTGTTACAGGCTTAGGCCCCTGCCCTCCCTAGCCATGCACAAAGATAAAATAATAAAACGTGTTAGGTACGAAACATCCTAACTCTTTTTACAGTGTGTAACCTAGTGGTCAACAGGATGTCAAATCTGTAAAAAAAAGTTGATAAAAACAATTTTTATTTTATAACCTCAAAATTGAAAAAAAAATCATAACCTTTTTGTTTTTGGTATTAGCTCAAAATTTTAAATATGTTTGTGTATGTAGGTGCATTTATTTACATAGCTTTGAGTTGTTAAAACATTGTGAAAGTCAATGAAAACAATATTTAAAAAATACTTTTCTCCCGCCACAGCGTTCACATTTTATTAATTTAAAAATCAACGGAACGTCATAGAGCAAAAAAAATTTAGGTTGTGATCCCGATCACCGGGTGCTATTACCCTGTAAAAAGAGTTAGGTACTTTTGTAAAACCTTGTAGAAAGCCCTTGTGTCGGCCCCAGACTCCACGGAGGCGTATTGGGATCAAAAAAGAAGAAAAACTCGCGTAATTTACCTTATGCAGGTCGGAAGTGACGGAGGCGCTGGTGTCGCACTCGGGGCAGGCGTCCGGCGAGGGAGAACTGCGCGCTGACGTCACGTCCGCCAGAGACATGGCTGCCGGGCGTCAGCTCATGGCTCTGTGGAAGAAGAGAGTAGAGGTGTGTAGTTCGCGAATGAATGCTTCGATTGAATGCATTCGTTATATGAAACCATTCATTCATTCATTCACTACCAATCTTTACATATCACATTCACTCTAGTCCACGTAGTTCATTCTTCAAGAAACATTCTTAAATTTACCACACTAAGAACCAAAATTCTGTAACTCATGTGTCTCGCCTTTGTCACCTTTGTCATTCGCGGACTACCGTGAGTCAAAAGATACGTGAACGAACTACTGAGCTATGAGCGAGTTATGAACTATGAATGAACTGTGAATGAATTGTGAATGAACTATGAATGAACTATGAATGAGCTGTGAACTATGAATGAACTATAAGTGAACTATGAACTAAAAGAGTGAACTAGTTCAGTGAAGGAAATTAACTATATCATTCTTTTCTTTTCACTGAAGCGTTTCGCGCACCTCTAGAAGAGAGAACAAATTGTTACAATATACATTTAACCCGTGCCATTAAAGAAACGATATACATAGATAAATGGCGGACACTCTCGCGCCCTCTCGTTTTAATCATATCTCCGTCTATACTCACACGAACGTTAGCAAAGTCATTTTAGGCAGTCCTGACTCCTGATTAGTCACCTACGCTTGGCTAATAAAACACGCCAAAATACGTTCGCCTCTTATTGATTTTTAAATGTTTGTCGAGTTATTTCAATATTGTAGTTTACGTTAAGTGTTGTTAAAGATAAAGATAAGATAAAATATTCTTTATTGTACACCAATATAAATACAGGCTAGGAAAAAAAACTTAACTAAACAAGGTACAATTGGCGGCCTTATTGCTAACAGCAATTTCATCCAGGCAACCACTGATGGAAAAAAGTGCTAGGGAATTGAGAGACGGGTAGTTGGTGCAATTATGAATAAAAACCGATGATATAAACTACTTAAAAGTAATCATAAACTTACATAGATCATACATAAATACCAATTTAAAATACACATACATAAACATAAATATGTTATAGTTCAATACGAGAATGACAAAATGAGATTGATATACCTACATATAAATAAAGGAGAAAAATACAGTCTAAATAACATACTTAATAGAATTATAGAGTTAGGTAATACGCTTTTAATTTACTTTTAAAAATTGTTGGGGTCGGGGAGCGCCTTATAGATAACGGCAGATTATTCCACAGCCGGAAGCAGTAGCAGTGAAAGAGTTGTTGTAAAAGCTTTTTGTATGGATTGGTGTAGACAGTGTCAGGCTCTGTGCTGATCGCAGTGTTCGGCTGGAGACATCACTGAGAAATACAAAGCGCTCTTTGAGATAGGCCGGGGTGGCAGGATTGAACAATACAGAGTAAAGAAGACATAGTATGTGAGCATTCCTGCGGAAGCGGATGGGGAGCCACTTGAGCTTAGCGCGGTATTCGGAGACATGGTCATATTTACGTAAACCAAATATGAACCTAATAGCAACATTTTGGAGGCGCTCAAGTTTGTTAAGTTGCTCTTCTGTCAGGTCAAGATAGCTGGCATCAGCGTAGTCGAGGATAGGAAGATTAGGAAGTAACAGAGATTGTGCAAGCGCAATCTTGGTTGCTGTTGGCAGAAAATTCTGTAACCTCCTCAGAGAAGCCGCTGAAGCGATGTTGAAGTTGTTATTTGTTGAGGTTTGTATTATTTACTACGTTTCGATATTTTTGATCTTATTTTCATAAATATTGTTGTTTAATCACAAACCCAACGTAGAACAATTACCTAAACAATAAAGAAAGCATCGTAAAACAATATTTCCTAACCAAAAATTTAAGAAAGTTTTAGGTATGAACCGAAATCGTATTTTCGTAACCTCTTTTTCAGACCTTACCATAGGTACCCGCCGCCATTTTCATATCGTTTCTTTAATGGCATGGCTTATACAAGGTGTTGCTTTGTAAAATGACACCCGACTCAGGGGTGATTATTTACACGATACTAAAGCCAAAAAAAATAAAAATAAATATATTCATCGAAAAGTACACATTTTTTTTATTGTGGCCTCCCTTATATTATACTAACGCTTGCGGCCGCACTCGCATTATCGGGCGCCACATCGCACGCGATAATACGTGTCCGCACGTCGCAGTTATTACAGAACAAATTAAACAAAGTGATTTGGCAATCAAAACAATTTTAGAAAAAAAAAATACTTTCTTTTGGTTTTAAGCGTTACTAAAACTATATCCCCCCTGAGTCGGGTGTCTGTTTAACTAATTAAGTAATTACTAACACGAAATTAGTTAATTGCTTACAAGAAATTAACTAATCACCCTGTGTTGTGTGCTTGGTTGTCATTTGACCCGTGGAAAAAAATTATAATAGATAAACAGTGGCGGAAACCGGACGGAAAGCCAAATAGCCGGACATTCACAAATAATTCCGGATAAATATTTCTCCATCAACACGTCCAAAACATAATTTTGATAAATCATAGCAGAGCTAATTAAACTTCAAAATAAAAATTCAAATTCAAATAATTTTAATTTGCTTTGAAAAGCTGTAGGTAATTATTCTAATAGAGATTTTACGCAGTTAATAATGGCCTTTTACGATTTATAACAAAAACTGTTATTTAAAAAAATCAATCAAGAACATCGACGCATTAAGAAATCAATTTCCCTTCAGCCGTTGAAACAAAACGTAGGTTTCTAACAATAACAACGGGTAAAGCTGTTGAAATGTCGCTCCACATCTGGCTGACCGGCAGCGCATCCGGTCCTCAGATGCATAAAGTAAAGGAAGGTTCTGAGGAACCTTGTTCTCTCTTGCTAAAGTGACACTTTGCTTAACAAAGTGTCAGTGTTTAATTCTTATAATTTCGGTGTATACTGTTAGCAATTTCGGTGAGACAAACATACAATTTCAGTGCCATCAAATATTTAATTATGTTTAAATCAGATATAGGTACATAATATTATGTATCGCGCGCGCAAACTTCAGAGCGGAGCGGACTAGATGTTTGGCGAGAACTATAGCAGTTCCATCTCCATCCATCCATTGGCCAATGGCCATGTTATGATGTCATATCGTGAATAGGAATAGGAAATATGAAATTATGATTGCTGGAGTTGGAAGAGAAACCCTCATTGACTACACCATCTGACCAGATGTTTTAATTGAAGAAAAAACGTGTAATATCAAGTCCATATTCAGTTCATATATGGAAATAATAACCCCATTACCCCACCCACACCAACAGCATGCATATGGTTGCCATTTTATTTTTTTTTTGCTCATATAGTTTGGTATTTCATATTAGGGATGTGCGTAGTAACGGTTGACAGATATCGATAAAGAACACATAAGGATTTTTTGTGATGTGCAATAAACTACGTAATGCGATTATTTAAACAGCGTCCAATGGGATCTTCACTCACACTACAGGGTGCAATCGAATTCGATAGTGGAACTGATTACTAGACTCAGTACTGCACCAAATGTATGGAACAGTTGATATTTTATTCGCTCCATTTTTTTTTTGTTGCAGATGGGTGAAATGATCACTCGGACGCTGCAGTGCCTGGGACATTGTTTTAGTTAGATGGAGTAGACTTGCACGGCACCTATACTATCCAAACATCGTGCAGATGTGCGTAAGTGTTGCTGTTTACTTACGTAAATATTTTACACAGTATCGTCATCATCAGCCTGTTAACACCAACTGCTGGGTAAAGTCCTCTTCATGGTCACGCCACCTTTCATGATCCTGTGCCAGTCGCAACCACTGTTTTCCGGCTACTTGAGCTATGTCGTCGGACCATCTGGCTGGTGGTCTGCCCACTGATCTCTTCCCCTCTCGTGGTCGCCATTCCGCAATAGACTTTGTAGGTAAATCAAATAAAAAGATACATTATTTATTTGTGGATCAAAGGTAAGTAACATAATGTTGGTGTGATGGTAAAAAAAACGTCGTAGTCCAACATATTTTTCTTACATACTCCGATTTAAACACCCTTCAAATAAAATTTAGATCTACATTTTAGTCGTAACATTTTATAAGTAAGTAAAAAACGCAGTTACGAGTACTTTGTTGTTAACTGTACCGCTAACGTTTCGTGGTAATTCGATAAACATAACCATTTTGATGTCATTGCGGTAATCGACGTTATAGCCGAGTAAAGACTTTCGGCGAGATAGAAGTCAGTAACAAAACGGGTTTTTGGTAAATTGCTATTGGGTTTAGAGCTGTTTGAAGTTACAGCCAACTATTTTATTTTTACTACTAAGCTAAGACCTATTTATTTACCCTTTTATCTTTTTCTTTTTCATCTTATTGCACCTTTCCACTAATGGATCTTGACAATATCATTATATTTTAAAAGTTGGACTCTCGTCGGTACAGCACTCGACATTATATTCCTACCTAGGTACTCCGGTCACAGGCCAGTTTCTTCACCTCAGTTTTCAATGCCCTTTTCTTTTTTTTGCCAAACAGTCTTCACTTCAACCTGGCTAGGGATGACCCTACATTCCTTGAGGTTTCTGGGATATATTCCCCTTCCACCATCACGCATGATCACAATTGAAGAATTTGTATTTACATGCTACAACTTTTCAAGCAAAGCATTTTTACATTTCAAACTTAACATCCATGAAAGAGTAAGCACAGATAGTAAAGGATCGTAGGATTCGTAGGTATTGTTGAAATGTGTTTCGGAAATAGTGAAGCCTGTCCCCGTAGCATGACTTTTATCGAGGCGGATTTATCCAACAAAATGGCGGTTTATCAGCATTTTTGACGTCTATAGTGGGTTATATATCGCTCTCGACGGTATATAACCCACTATAGACGTCAAAAATGCTGATAAACCGCCATTTTGTTGGATAAATCCGCCTCGATAAAAGTCATGCTCCCTCCGCTGGTTGTTGAGACCGCCTCGATAAAAGTCATGCTCCCTCCGCTGGTTGTTGAGAAGTATTGTTGTTCAAATAGAACACAATATATGACAAGTGTGTTGACAAGTGGTTCCAATTCCGAAAACACGAATAAAAAGTCTCCTTTACCCATAATCTTACAAACAACATAGTCATTTGAGCAAAACCGCATCTCCAGCGATCTCCAAGGTTCATCGACCTAAACAGTAACTCAATTCAATCACACCGGCCACCAGTCTAAGTTGACCTTGCCTTCCTTACCTCTAAATTCCAATCGAAAGGTCAACCAACTGGTACGCTTCACTGACACCGATGAAAATATTCATCTCCGGTGTGATCTGTGAGTGGGAACTTCTAGTTTGAAGTGTTAGTGACCAAAAGTGCTATCGTTTGTCATTATCACATTTTATGATGTCCAAAGCAGGGGCTTAATTATCTAACTTTTGAATCTATCGCGATCCTTTTCAAAGGCATCGAGATTATGATCGTGATTCGTGATTGCGACTTTAGAATGGAATTGTCTAAGTTTTAAATCACAATCGTTAACAGAACGGATGAGTCAAAAAGGCATACAAATTGAATGATATTGAGTGAACAATTTTGCTGTTTTCTTCACTCAATATCCTTTAAAATGGTGTCTCAATCCCTATCCCTATCCCAATCGCTTTCGATGAAAGTTTGTGTCAAATAAATGCAGTCTGAAGTTAGTCAGCAACTCAGCACACTTCAAACGTCAATTTGAAATCGCGATAGATTCAAAAGTTAGACATTTAAGCCCCAGTCTGTAAACAGTCAAATTATGGTTTCCAAAACTTGAGTCACGAATTACCAGCTTTAGTGACCTCTAGTGCCATATCATCTAATTGACCAGAAGTATCAAGGGTCTACGATATTTTTCTAACGTCGATTTTATAAAGTCTTTAGGGAGATAATGGTAGTTTGGAGAAGTTGTTAACTCTGTTTAATGGCGGTCAAATTGTTTTAACAAATGTAAGCGTCCGTTGTCCGTTGATAAATGCGTAAGTACACACGACAGCACGTCAGAGTGTACACTTTGTTGTAAAGTCATCCGTAGTGTAACCGAGTAGAGTGCTAGCGTGTAAGGGTCGACAAGCTGTCGTGTGTATACTTACGTACTTACCTATTCAAGGGAAAATAAATTCAATGGCTTATTTTAGAGCTTATAAAATATAGTAATACTGACTGTTGAGCGTTGATACTTTCAAGCAGACAATAAGAATCCGAAAATGTCAGTCAATACAAAAGTAATAAAATTAAACACAATAACCTATTTAAAATCACAAAAGATTTGTCAAAAAATTACAATGGTAGCGTAGGTACAAAAAAACGATGCCAGAGTTTGTTTATTTGCTTTGTTATAGACGTAAGTTTTAATGACGTATAAGACATACTCGTATCAATCAGTCAGGCAATTTTAAGATTAGGTACCTACTGAAGAAATAGCTTTCTAATTCACATACAAACCTAGCACATTTGAGATCATAACGGTGTTTCCAAAAAAAACCGTGCAAGTCGGTATCCTGATTGCGAGAAGCGTTTGATTTGTACTCGATTTGACATACTTTTTATCGATAACATAGTGATGTGAAATCAAAAGTAAAATCGTGGATGTTAGGCTCGCGACTTTAAATCATTGAAAAAATAAGTATTAGTATCTAAGGTCTAGATCCCATATCTAGGAAAAACACTTGCAATGAGGATTTTTCCAAGCGTCAAATATTTAGAATAACTGTCAAAATCAGTCTATTAAACCAAACATTTAGTTAAGCTATTTAGTTAGAATCGCTGTCAAATTTGACACTTAGAAAAATCCCCATTGAAGTTTTTTTTTGTGAAAATAAAAACAAAAAGTTTTTTTTTCTTTGGCGGCGCTAGTGTATTTATTTATACCAGCAGCCCTCTATTCAAAATGGACATCACCATCTCTCTACTGCTACTACCTGTCCTGTCCACTTTATACTTATGGATCCCATAAAAGCTGGTATTTAAGCATTCGCAAAAGCTATAAAGGCCCTTGGCCCATTTTGCCTCCACCCGTAGCTAATAATAACGACCCGTTAAGAATTCCAAATTCGAAATTTCTTGCGTGCAACAGCCATCATCTAAGGTGCCGAAAAAAAACCTCAAACCTTTTTTTTCTAAAAGGCCACAGACACCGTCCATTCACCCAGGTAGAGATCCATTCGTGCGTTACCGAGGAAGCTACGCGCTTCGTGATGAAATGAAAACTTTTTCGATATCCCACGGTGGCTTAGCAAAATGCTGGCACCGTGAAGTGAAAAATAAGAAGAAAAGGTCGTTTTAAAGTTTAGATTTGGAATCGTGATGACGTCGCGCATGGATTGGGATAATTTAAATTGTTATAAAAATAGACGAAACTACGTGCGCGAGTTTTTGAAGTTCCTATTTGATCAGCGAACGGAAATCTCAGACTATGATTCCTTCTCCAGTCTCCTACAACATTAATTATTATAATTTTATTTAACTTATATCAGAAAGGATTACTTAATTCGAAATAACAACTTTCAGAAGACGCTTGAAAATGTGCGAAAATAAAGCCATGTCGATAAATTTAGTTAAATATTAAAAATAAATCAACAACAATAAATCGCTTAGCAACAACAAATCTTATATCTAGGTAACTAATGCAACATGTTCTTTACATAGAGTATGGGATAGGTCTGCCGAACACAGGACCTCAAGTCAGTTGTTCTGTACGGGAAGCATGGTAAGCCCGAGATAGGCCCTTCTCTATGCAAAACTGTCAACTTGTCGGTCGGGCTCGAGTTGGCTCTACGCCAACATGGCGATGGAGACAAAAATACAACATTTTTATTAAAATGGAAATAACTACTTTTTGCTCGACATGAACCTAATCTATTGCCATCTCGAGTCCCGCCTGCCATGCTCGCACAATAGACATGGCACGTCTGTCACTTGAGTTCGAGAGAGAGTCAAAACGACCATGCTAAGCATACAGTTGTATTTCGATAGGTTCACAGGTTGTTAAGACAAAAACGCCTTAGTCGGCCAAGCCCAAAAAAATTGAGCTAGGCTAGGTATAGGTTAGTAACAATTACGTACTGTCAGTTGGTATGATCCACAATCCACAGTCATGTTAATACGTGCGCTGCAGGTATCCTCACGAGGTTTTAAATCTCGGTTTTGCCAATAATACCAAGTAGCACTACCTGCTCTACATTGACCTACCTATGTTTCAATTGTCTTCGGGCCACTTTAGAAAGTGCAAAATCTGTTTTGCAATATGTCAGGTAAACTCCTTTTGTGCCTCTCGTGGTTGGGCAAAGTAGGCCTCGTAGATCTTATTGTCAGTGTTATAAAGACGAGAATGTATTAGCTTGGTTGTTGTCAATTGAATTGTGAAATTGAAAGAGCTCATTCAGATCACTGCATAAGATACATGGGTTCTTGTTGAGGTTTCGTGCCTTTTTTGTGCCTTTTCGTCATACAAAAGTGCAATAAATTGTATGTTTAGGTGCGATGTAGGTATGTATAGATTTATAGATTTACGATAGACAAACGGAATTCCGGACGGAAATAATACCTAACTTCAAATCTATGTACCTACCTACCACACACATGTCTACACTACAGTTCTTTTCCGTCCGAAATTTTGATAGATTTGTTTGCAGTTACTGCGTTCGGAGTGGTGTGGCCGGCCTTAATACGTACTCGACTTATTTATCGATACGAAAAAAAAAACTCCAACGTCACTAGGACATCACTACACATCTAGCTTCTAACGTCACAACAAGGTGTTACAAAAGTACCTAACTCTTTTTACAGGGTAATAACACCCGGTGAATAAGGATCACAACCTAAATATTGTTTTTGCTCTATGACGTTCCGTTGATTTTTAAATTAATAAAATGTGAACGCTGTGGCGGGAGAAAAGTATTTTTTAAATATTGTTTTCATTGACTTCCACAATGTTTTAACAAACCTATGGAAATGCACCTACACCTACAAACATATCTTTAAATTTAAGCTAATACCAAGAACAAAACGGTTATGAAAAATTTTCCATTTAGAGGTTATAAAATAAAAATGGTTTTTTTCAACTTTTTTTTACAGAATTGACATCCTGTTGACCAGTAGGTTACACCCTGTAAAATGAGTTAGGATGTTTTGTGACACGTTGTATAGGTAAGAGCTACCAAGGGGTTTCCTAGTCTGTGGCCGACCGTACGGGCAAGTCTTTCAGATTTTGACATGACACCTTAGAAAGACTGTGGCCGACCGTACCTAGGCACCGGGACACATACAGGGTAATTTCTTAGTCACTGCAGGGTAGACTGTCTATACAACTTTTGTTCTGAAACCTTTGAGAATTCGTGATAAGATAATTATTGGTTCCCCAAAACTTTTATCTTCAGTGGACATGGCTCAGTTTTTGTGACCGAGACTGTACAGATTTCAGTTTCATAATTTAAAATAACTCATTTTGCTACCACGATTTCAACCGCACATGAACGAGAAGGAAAACAAAGCGGTCTCGAAAACCCATTGTTAAAAACTGCAATGGATAACCTCCACTTACGGCACACAGACCACTTTCTCTCGACCTCTGACCTCGCTACAAAAGCCACCAACGCCCGCCTTTGTGGCAATTTGAGTGCGTAAAAAAAATGGGCAACTTAAAGCAGCAATTCGGTACGCAAAGTTTTTTGTTCGAAAGTCCGTTATTGGCTTATTCTTATATTTAGACAATATTGAGAAACCAATTTCAATATTTTTTATTTTGGTTCAGTAGTTTGGATTTTACAACGTTTCAAAGATACGGTTTTATGACCTTCACGCGACGGTCTGCATACTGTTGGCGCTGTTTGGCGGTCATAGGAACAAAACATTTTAGCGCATAAAAACAAAACTACTGAAGCAAAATAAAAAATATTGAAATTAGTTTCTCAATATTGTCTAAAGATAAGATTAAGCCAATAACGGACTTTCGAACAAAAAACTTTGCCTTCCGAATGTTTTGTGGGAAATAGAGATGTGCCAGTCTTGACTTTCTCTTTGAACATGATAAACTATTTATGTTTAAGTTATCAAGGGACAGGGCTACATATTTTCGCCCTTCTTCGGTGTAGAAACCCTCAGGCCATCGGGACAACTCTTTAAAGAGATCTCGTCGCGCCTGGTTGACGCCTCAGGCACAATACAGATAAAGACCTCAGGTGACCAGAGGGCCGGTGCAAAGGCTGAGCCTCGCCATCCAATTCTGCACACAGGCCTCTCTCAAAAAAATCCAGTTTTGGCGGTTTGCTATAAGCCGTGCCAATAGAGAAACGATATGAAAATGGCGGCGGGTACCTATGGTAAGGTCTGAAAAAGAGGTTACGAAAATACCATTTCGGTTCATACCTAAAACTTTCTTACATTTTTGGTTAGGAAATATTTTTTTTCGATGCTTTCTTTATTGTTTAGGTAATTGTTCTATGTTGGGTTTGTGATTAAACAACAATCTTTATGAAAATAAGATCAAAAATATTAAAACGTAGTAAATAATACAAACCTCAACAAATAACAACACTTAACGTAAACTATTGAAATAACTCGACAAACATAAAAAAAAACAATAAGAGGCGAACGTATTTTGGCGTGTTTTATTAGCCAAGCGTAGGTGACTAATCAGGACTGCCTAAGATGACTTTGCTAACGTTACGTGTGAGTATAGACTGAGATATGATTAAAGCGATCGTTTCTTTAATGGCACGGGTTATACCTTTCTCATCCAGTGGGTAGCATAGTACCCGACCTATAAAGGGTAACCGTCTTATAATGTGGTGACAAGACAACGTGGAATTTCTCCCACAACACTAAGGTTATCGAGACGCTAAGCGGCCAGCCGTTTAGAACTAATTGCTGGTCACTTCACTGGTCTGGTCATTGCCTCGGTTTGACGCATAATTTGATGAGTAAGTTCATTGCTGTAGATAAATGTAGTGGAGACATGCAGTCGCTACCTTTTAGTTAGATGTTTACGTCTTTTAAATTTAGCTTGTTTAGCCAAGCCAAGCCATGCTTTGTTTGGGAGGTGGTGTTGTGGCTGGCCCCATATCGCCCCACTTCGAAGATGGAGAACGGAACTCCTTTGAATCAGCGAAATCAGTGATTGCAAAGCATGATGAACAGAAGAATCCAATGCTCAAGAGTGGACTTTGCCATTTAGCATAGAATTGGTGTAGTAAGTCTATGCCATTAAGGGTGGTATTCTAGAACGCTACTTAAACTCTGTTTAAACTCAGTTCAAACTAGAACGCTCCTTGAACTCTGTTCAAACTCAGTTTAAGGGGCCGTATAAGGCCAATTACGCTCACTTCAAATGACCAATTCACACAGTTCTACTTAGTTTATTAATTTCACAAAAATAGTACAGACACTAGACTATATTTGTGATGAGCAGGTTTAACAAAAAACGTAAAAGATAAAAGTTGACTCGATAGAAAAAAAATACGAAGTTACCTCTATTTTCCCAATTTATTGAGTATTTAGACGCCTAAAATGTTCTTACTGTAACCATACAACCTCGAAACATATATTAAATCAATGACCACGTCAGTGGGTCTTACAACTTTTCATTGTTTAATACAAATATTTAGTTTTATTTCAAATTAAAGAATTGGCGCTTACGTCAACTAATTCTGAGGCAGATATTTTGTTTTCTATCTCCGTCACACACGCTTGGCGACCTATCGTTTGTTTCATTGCCACTGAGCGCTTCATTCCCAATCGCTCCGTTGAGACGAGCGGTCTATGCTTGCGTGCGCTCCGCAACACGATACGACGACACGTTATTAAAAATTTTTGATCACGTAAGTATTATTACAAATCAATACAAATTCGTGCCTTCAGAGTGAGTGAAGTGAACAGTATTCATAAAAGTAGATAGATTTTGTATTTTTCAGTCAACATGGGAAATAAAAATAATAAAAGGAGCAGGTGCAATATTATACTAACGCACAAAAAAAAGAATACTACCTATGAAAAAAAAAGACTACTACGTAGAAATGTTCAATTTACGTAAGGCACTACAGCATCTGAGTGGTCACTTCACACATCTAGTGCGGTTAGAGCTGCCATTAGACTGTATAATCATCTACCAAAAAATACTTAGTACTTTGCTACTACGTTAGGCGATAGTTAGATGGGTAAAGTGACCACTCGGAAGCTGCAGTACCTGGGAGATTGTTTTTAGATGACTTGTGTTTTATTTGGTCTAGGTTGAATAAGCTGTAAAATGATTGACTACTTATTCGACCTAGCCCACAGGAAAGACAAGTTTCAATACGTGCACCAACTAATCCGCGGATTTCCTAATGATGTGTTCCTTCACCGATAGCGAGTAGCATTGCTACTCCAAATTCACAAATGTGCGTAAATTTTAAAATAAAAAAAAAACATGCCTGCACCGGGAATCGAACCCGGGCCGCGCGCGGCTTGTATCGCGCGCGGCACACTCCGCCGCGGTGATGTTAGCGGCGTAGTCTGTTGTGCGTGCTAGCTACCCCTCACCTCACTCAATAAAGTTTACTATTGCAATTGTAAAACCTAGCATGAGCCATTTGACCGATTTTACAGGAGCGCAAAAAAAGGTGTTTGTTAGTTGTAAAATAAAAGGTGGTAGGCAAAAGGTGAACGTGAGTAAGCTCAAAAGCGGAAGAACCATGGCTTGCCATACAATACAATTTCATTTCTCTATGGCTAATGTGTACGTTAAATGTAATGAAAATACTTGCTAGGTTTTCTGGTACGATTGGTTTTGTTTGACCACTTTAAAACCAAAAAAGAGCCTTACTAGGTTTTAAAATAGTCGATGGCTCATACTAGGTTGTTTGAGTTTGTTTTTTCAACTTTGTGGAATTGCTAGGTTTTTTGAGCGTTTTTTTTTTGAGATTTTAACAATGCAATTTCGTGGGCAACCATCTAAAATGATGCATAAATCTTAATTTTTTTTTTACAAATGTCGCTTGCTAGGTTTCGAAATTGCACAGCCGCCCTCAACTTGCAACTACTCAGGCGCGCACTGTGTGACGGCGCGTGCGTTCGTTCAATGATAGTAAATGTAAGGTATACAGATTATGATTCACATGAACTCGAAGATTTTGTTTTGTATTTGCATAGGTCACCCTTGGTAAATTTTGTGTCTGCCTGCTGTACGCGAGAATGAACAAGATCACGACGGCATTGAAGGTCCTATTAGGTATGTAGAAAGATATAAATAAATAAACTGGACTTTATTCATTTATTACACTTTAAAACCTTTAGGTATTGTAGGTACATAGAGTAAGAATAAAAGAGTATAAACTTTATTTAAATAAAATTACATGAAAGGTCAGATGGCTTATAGATATCTAACTTTTTTTTAGACCCAAGGACGTACTACACTGCAAAAATACCGACGGGGCGGATATTTCAAATCCCAAAGGTCAGTTTATACATACAAAGGTAATATTGGTAATATTACATTGTAAAATATTGAATGTTGTAAAATATTGTAGGTATATTTTTAAAATAACACTTCATTCTTTTGATATCATATTTTTGTAGTTTTATTAATGAATAATATCCCATGTTGATAAGCTTTGGAGTTTAAAGCTCTATAAAATTACAGATTAAAAAAAATCTAATCTAAGACCTGGTTCGACTTCCGGCTCGTGATAGAATAGAATAGAAAGCTTTTATTATCATTGAACAACGCATACAAGGTATACAGTGGATTAGTGTTTTTTTAAATCTGTTAATGTCAAAGTCAAAGTGTTTTATTCATTATATCATAAATAAATTTTCTCGCACCCTGTATACAGGGTGGTCCAAATAAGGACGTCAAGAAATTTTTGTTAGATTCCTCGCGCGTAGGGCTATCCAAAAATACCCCATGCATGTTCAGCGATTTTTCGAGGTTTAGAAGTTATAATTTTTTTAATGTGTTTTTACGAATTTCCTTCCGGAACGTCTAAAGATAGTCATAACTTTTTCCCAGTATTATTTATTGCAGTTTTTCTTTTGTGGCATGATCATCTTGAATGTCTCTTTCAAACGTAAAAAAATCAACTACACAACATCAGCAAAAAAATGCAACAATCTTTTTAGCCTAAAATGATAACAAAAACATTTTATTATGAGTTTATTCATAGCTTTTAATGATTTGGTTATCGTTTTAGGCCAAAAATAGGAATAAAAGAAATGCTTTTTTTTTTGTTATACAAAAATTTCTACCGAATTTTCTACCTGACTACCTTTGGAAGCCAATTTCAACACAAAATGGCCTATTAAGGACCTTTTTAAACGGTTTTTTTTTACTATTTGGCAAGCTGATAAGCAACAGAACTTTTTGAAACTACTTTGAAAGTACAGAACATCCATTTTGTATTTTTAAGAGACTTTTGAAATGTTTGCTCCGTCCACCTCAAATCTAAAATGTTCACTTTCGACTCTTATTTTGGTAACTTGTAGTATGGATTTTTTTTTCAGTTTTTTTTTTAATTTTGAATAAAATCTGAGCTTTTTTTGTGTAGCGATTTTTGATTCACTGCAATAAAATTGTATTCTTTTCATTATTGTAAACAACAGCCTCTGTTTTGTCGACCACAAAACAAAATCTGCTTAATTATTGTTGTTCTGTTGTTTACAATAATGAAAATAATACTATTTTATTGCCGTGAATTCCAAATCGCTGAATAAAATAGCTCAGTTTTGCTTTAAAATTTAAAAAAACTGTGAGATTATTGAATACCCGCCACGCTGCTATCGTTGGACCTTAAATGCTTAATTTTTTGCTCTCCTTCACTTCCAAGTATTAATACTTGGAAGTCCAATATTACGATGTCTCACAATGATCCTCATTCGCTCGGGGCATCATTGTATGGATTTGTCGTAAAATTATGCATATACTATGCACTCTTGAAGCTCGACTGCTCGAGCGACACGCAGCGCCGCGCGCGGCACGATTGAGTAACTACTACACAGTTAGTTAATCATCATTTCGGTAGATGTCGCTTGCTTCTCATGTCGTTGACCCCTGTAAGCGGCTATGATTGTGGTGGAGGGGAAGTTGTGAGGAAGCGGGGTGCAAATCCGATTTTTCTCTGGCCTTATACGCAGCCTTAAGTAGAGTTTAGTCGTGTCGACTGTCGATAAAAAAGTGCATGTTTTGATTTGAATATCCCTCCCTTCATAACAAAACATGCTCTGTTTTATCGACAGTCTGAACTCTGTTTAAACTGAGTTTAAGAAGCGTTCTAGAATACCACCTTTAGTAACTCATGAGCTAAATTGGTGCCGACATTATGTAACTTTCTCACCATGAAATAAGTTTTTTTTCTGCACGCCCAGTGTCTCAATGGCCTGAGCAATTGACCTTTCTAAACAAATTAGGGGTCACTTGAACTCACTTGGACTCTCAAGCTGCATGAAATTGGCTCAGCAAGCCAGCACTCTCTAAGCCAGCGTAAAGCAAACGTGTTGAGCATATTTTAATTTTTTAAAGTGATAAATGACTTTATTCGAATTAAATCTTCTGAAATCTGGAATCTAAACCTTAGGTCCTAAAAATACCTAGTTACCTAAGCCTCGCGTTGATAACCTAGACGAGTTTTTTGGCCAATTTTGGCGATAAAAGATTTTATTCGTAGGTTCTAGGATGAATCTAAACCTTAGGTCCTAAATAATATAATTAAGACACCAATGACGCATCCAAAACGAAGATATGTTTTTTTTTTCATTGGCGGCGCTAGTTGTACCTATAAGAATGTTAGTTATGGCCTGCTTTTCTGCATGGCTGCATTACTTACTTGCCATTATTCCGGGAATAGGGTGATATTTCATCGCTGCATGGCCTCATGTCATGCATAATTTGATTACATTCGCTGCGATGCCCATAAAAATATGCAGTGAAATAGTGCAAAGTAGGTAATCTAAAAACGGATTTTCTTGTGCGTTGCGTGCGAAAATTTGAAATTCCATCTCTGTACAGTCGGCCACACGCTAGGATACCCCTTTTTGTTCGATTGGCGCCCTTATGTCGCGCTCGGTAGAGCTGCCATATCTGTGACTGTGGCCGACCGTAGGTACCCAGTTGGCGACCTTGGTTCGATAAAATGGGAAACGACGAATTGGCAAAATTAAATGTTATTGTGACCTCCTTATCTGTCAAGCCGCTGCCAAAAATTCATTGAAAAAGTCCGAGTACTTATCCAGAAATGCGATAACGTCTAGCCATTAGAAAGGTTCGGACGTAAATACGCGTCACGATTCCACGAAAGATGAACCTAGACCGCAACTCCCGCACTCTTTTCGCCGCCCTTTGGAAGTTTTGGAACTGAGACCGAGACGCTCGCGGTCCGCCTGTCAGCTGTAGCGTCATCATTTCGGCAAACTATAGTAAAGTTGTCTATGGCAAACTCGCGTCGAAACTTGCTTGTGTTTTCTGTGCGCATGGGTGTCTGCTCGAGTTTTATCACGTTTTATTCAATTAGTGCAATAACATTTAATCCTTTTACAACCATATTATTTTTTTGTATTTTCAAACGCCCTAACCCTCTGATAGAACGTAGAACTAACAAATTTATTACTGACGCTACTTACTCGAGAAGTGTCATTTGCGGTTTACTTAGACAAGGTTCCATCCCATTCTCATCCCGCGCGCATTATAACTCAATTACTCACCCACCACCACGTCTACCACGCACTGCCAATACTGCCATGCTCGGGTGCGTCACACGCAGCCACACTAGTGCGTTTCAATACCAGAGACTTCTTTTAGGTTTTCCTGTAATAAATACTTGAGTAGCATTTTTTTTTTTTTTAATTTTCGGCCCAGTATTTTCGGGGATAATGGGGGGCCAATGGTAAATTTTCGCGTATTTTTTCTTAAATACTTAACTTCAAAACTGTTTATTTTAAAATGTTATAAAAAAACCATTCGTGATAATATGTGAAATGAGCCCTTTCATTTGATATGTCACACAATATATTGTGCAAAACTTTTTTAGGGTTCCGTACCTCAAAAGGGTAAAATGGAACCATTATAGGATCACTCGTGCATCTTTCTGTTTGTCTGCCTGACCTCCCATCCGCCCATAATTTACAATGGGCATTGATCAGAGAGGCATCGATAGTCGTAAATCGAAAACCATTTCGAGGAATAGGGATACTGATTACTATCATTAGCAAGTCATCATTGGCTCTAATGCGGTAGTTCCATTACCTACAAATATTAAAAAAAATACATTCGTCAACAACAACTGTCAAAACACACAACTATTGTTGACTTGACACTGACATTTGTCAAACGTCAACATATTTTTATTTTTTAAAAGCATGAATGAATGCAATGAACTTAGTACATAATGCCAGTGGTGACGTCATACACAATACTTTTAGAAATTTTAAATAATAATTAATAAAAAAATAGTTACATTAAAAATTAAGAAAATATTCAAATTAGTATCTTATATTTGTCTATATTTTCGATTTATAGAATAAAAAATTGCATTTGACAATGCCCATTCTCCCTCCCTTTATCTCCGATGCTACTGTCCTAAAATTAAAAAAAAAACAGATTATAGGTCCTTACAGATATACATATAACAGGAATACATATTATTATAAGAAGTTCATATAGTAAAAAATAATATAAAAACACATTAATTTTGTCCTACATCGCGGACCGCGGTATAATTTTGACTTTCGACTAATGACTAGGTAACTCTAAGAGTTAATTTCATAAGAAAGAAATCAAATTATTTTTGCCTTTTAGTGCGAACTTGAAGACGGTTTTAATTTTTGTTCTTATTTTGTTGGTATTTGTTTCTCCACCTGCTATTTACCACTTTTTGGGTTAATAGGGCTAAGATTCCATAATATGCATAACGCCAGGCCTAAGCTAATAAATTGATTACTAGACTAATCTTATTGTTAATTCCTAGTCCACGCGAACGAAGTCACGGGCAATATCTAGTTACACACATTCTCAGAAAAGCATTCAAGTAATTCACATGAAAGCAGATAGCCTTTGACATTGTTGGGGTTTTTTCTTATTTATTTAGGTACCTAAATGTATACATATCATGTTAAATAATATAAAAACTGAGTATTGCTAGGATGTTGTTACATTCTGGATCATGAAGTTGTTGACAGTGTACGTAGTGTCTGTGGTGTTTGCCGCCGCCGCCGCCACGGCGGATCCCCTCGCGATTTCATCGGTTTCCGTTCTTCGCTACGCGTTCTTAGAGTTGATAAATACTGAGAGTCTGATAAAATCGGTTGAAAAGAAAAATGATGAAGTCTTGACGCCTGCGTTGAGCGATATCTCTCGCGAGCTGCACGAAGGGTTTCATCCAGATTTATTCAAGTTCGGTTGTGAAATTCGCGATGCTTTGGTTAACGTAAACGTCAAAGTCGGACAAATCGCCGGGAACGCCACTTCAATCGTATCGCAGATAAAATCTACCGCCACGAGCGTCAGCTGTTTAAATTTAACAAACAAAAGATACGATTACTTAATCAAGAAAACAAGGATCAAGAAACTCTGCGAAGATACCCTTGCTACGACCAATGTTATACTCGGACTCATCGACGATACAAAGATATTGCTTGGTAAGGATGTGAGCACTCCGTTGCAAATGTTGCGACTCACATTGGAAATAAATTCCGAAGACAAATTGGAGCAGGAAAACAACAAGATCTTAAGGCAGCAGAATATAATAAATCGCCCTCCTAAGTGGTTCGATTTTTTTGCCAACCGTAAGGCCGTAAAAGCGGCCAATGCTATGAAACTAAGTGGCAAAAGAACAGTCAAAAGAATCAAGCTCCTCCTCAAAAGAATCTTGGATCACATCAAGTGGCTCGAAAAGAAATGTCGATCCATCCGAAATGGTTTGGACGAGGGTCGTATTATCATTTCGAAGGTTGAGGGTAAGGCTAAGAATGCCGGACAACAAGCCACCGCAGTCACTGACGTGTTTGATATGATGTTATTCAACACCACCACACGAGTAGATGACGCAGAACTGGCGGACGCATCGCGAATCCTGGTTCAGGTGATGGTCCAATTCAAGGACGAAATCGTTAATGTTACTACAAAAAGTCGCAAGCCTAGGGCAGTTGGTTCCTATCCATTGTGGTTTAATCAAACCGTTTCATCGGATAATAGATGTATCTATATCTACAACGACAGGACTACAGGTTGTATTCTAGTTTCTACTTTCGATTCTATGAAAATGCAATACATCTGGCTTTTAGAAATGATTTCGAAATTCGAAGCAATGTTCAATAATTATGACGATTCGTTAAAAGAATTGAAAACGCGAGTGCTGAATATTATTACGAAGCGTGCTACGAATTACTTGCAAATTAACAAATATTTTATAGACATAGCGTCAAATATGAACTCGTTGAGTGACAACATAAATAAAATTCGAGATTTATCTGATACTTTAAATTCGTATGCAGAAAGTTTATTATCAGAAGCAAATTATGAGAAAAAAATGAAGCATTTCAGCGAGATCAAGTTTAATGAAGATACAATGCAAATTGTTGCAGATAACAGAAACAAGGGTTACGATCTAATAAATAATAATTATAACGATGTTTTAAAAATAAATAACCAAGTAGCAAACATTCTCCTTCGGGCATATTTTGTGGAGCCGGCGGAGACCTTCTAATTCGACGAAAAATGCTATCTTTTCGTCTATTCCTTACAATTATTGATGTACCGTTCCCGGGAACATTCCCAATCGCTGGAAACATTGCCGGCAACATTGCCGGCAATGTTCCCCAACTGGGAATTTACTGGGAACTTTGCTCAAATCTTGAGATATTCCAATATTTGTTTGCTGAACTGTACATGATTTTGGATTCTCTATACACCAGGTAATAAATTATCAATAAAAACCCCATAACTTTGAAAACTGCCAGCCCATTGGGAATGTTTCCGGCAATGTTTCCAGTTTATTTCCGCCAATGTTTCCCATTGGGAATGTTCCCGGCAATGTTCCTGGCAATGTTTCCAGTTTATTTCCGGCAAAGTTTCTAAGCAATCTTTCTCGGGATATTTGTTGGTAAACTTTACCATTATTTATGCAAATATCGATGATCTTGTATAGTGTTGTGATGAATTTTATGATAAAGATAATGGAACAGTCGCCCGCAACGTTTTAAACAACTAAAAAGGTTACAGTTTCCCTTTATGATATGTCACAAAGTACGAAATTCTAGATTTAAACAGCTAAAACTTAAAATCCTAACCAACCACACACTACCTTAACCTGCCAAGGTCGAGTCGGATTCGCGCAGCGTTGGTTCCGTAGCATACATGCATAACATGAACTTAGAAGAAAAAAAAATGTTTTATTTTTTATTTTTCCTCATAAATCGAAAATTATACGGGTGGCATGTGTGGCTGACCATTTTATGTCGTTTATAAGAAATGAGGGTTTCACGGTGGTATTACAGAACGCTCATTGATAACACAGTTTAAACTCTTCCCGCACAGTCGGAGTTAAAACATGGTTTAAACTCTTCTCACTAACAGTTTAGTAGAGCTTATTCATTAATCTTAGAGATTCCTTTATTAGGCTAATCAAATCAGTGACAGTGATCATGATGCTCGCTCAATGAGATCTACCCGATAAAAGTATCAAAACTGTAACTGTCCATATCTCCTAAACGGCTAATGCTAGACCCATGTTCATGGTACTCTGAGAAAAGGGCTCGACGAGATCTACCCGATAAAAGTATCAAAACTTTAACTGCCCATATCTCCTAAACGGCTAATGCTAGACCCATGTTCATGGTACTCTGAGAAAAGGGCTCGACGAGATCTACCCGATAAAAGTATCAAAACTTTAACTGCCCATATCTCCTAAACGGCTAATGCTAGACCCATGTTCATGGTACTCTGAGAAAAGGGCTCGACGAGATCTACCCGATAAAAGTATCAAAACTTTAACTACCCATATCTCCTAAACGGCTAATGCTAGACCCATGTTCATGGTACTCTAAGAAAAGGGCTTGACGAGATCTACCCGATAAAATTATCAAAACTTTAAGTGCCCATATCTCCTAAACAGCTAATGCTAGACCCATGTTCATGGTACTCTAATAAAAGGGCTCGACGAGATCTACCTACTTTCATCGGGTACATCTCGTCACGCCCTTTTATTAGAGTACCATGAACATGGGTCTAGCATTAGCTGTTTAGGAGATATGAGCACTTAAAGTTTTGATACTTTTATCGGGTAGATCTCGCCAAACCCTTTTCTTAGAGTACCATGAACATGGGTCTAGCATTAGCCGTTTAGGAGATATGGGCAGTTAAAGTTTTGATACTTTTATTGGGTAGATCTCGTCAAGCCCTTTTCTTAGAGTACCATGAACATGGGTCTAGCATTAGCCGTTTAGGAGATATGGGCACTTAAAGTTTAGATACTTACTTTTTATTATTTTTGTTTTTTCATCAGGTAGAGCTTGTCCTGCCCTTTTTTTAGAGTACCATTAACATGGGTCTAGCATTAGCCGTTTAGGAGATATGGGCAGTTAAAGTTTTGATACTTTTATCGGGTAGATCTCGTCGAGCCTTTTTCTTAGAGTACCCCGTCGTCTAATTCATTCATCTACCAAGTTTCATGGCTTACCTGGGGAAATGTACCTATACATCCCGAGTTTACAGTTCGGGGCGAACTACTAGTATTAATAATTTGGAATATTATAGAAACCCGCGATCAGTCAATCAATTCAGCCCACTGTTGACCATTGTCAAGGAGCATAACATCGGTAGCCAATGGTTGAAGACAAAAAAACACAATAACTCTGAGTTTCATTGAAGATTGAATTCACTAATATATGTAAATCATATGAATAATTCACTTTTATTGGCAATAAGTAGGGATTTCATGGAATTTTTAAAGAAAATACCGATTTTATGCAGTTTCTATATGGCAACACTGTAAGGAAAGACGCTTATGAATTGTCACGTGATTAACGAACGCGATATTTCAAGAATCAGCATGATTGACTTTACTAATATATGTAAATCATATGAATAATTCACTTTTATTGGCAATAAGTAGGGATTTCATGGAATTTTTAAAGAAAATACCCATTTTATGCAGTTTCTATATGGCAACACTGTAAGGAAAGACGCTTATGCATTGTCACGTGATTAACGAACGCGATATTTCAAGAATAAGCATGAATTATAAACAAAAAAACTACTGGGAATTTATGGGAACATTGGGAAAGTTTCGGAAACTTTCCGGCAATGTTTCCAGTGGAAACATTGCCGGGAGTGGCAATGTTTCCAAGCGTACATCACTACTTACAATAGAACTACGAAATATTAAAGAAAATAACCTAGAATAGAAACCCATACAATTTTTTACCCGACTACGCGAAGCAAAAAGGAGGGTTATGATTTTAACAGCGTATGTATGTGTGTATGTATGTATCTATGAATGTATGTATGTATGTGTGTATGTTTGTGTGTTCATCGTCATGGGTATCAAATGAAAGGGCTTTAAAAGACCTTATCAAAAATGTATAACACATGTAGCGTCAACATAACAAATATAACAAAAAATGCCAAAATGTGTTTTTTTTGCCCTTCTCGGTCCTATTCTGTGGGTGATCGTCCAAAATGACTTACTAAAAAGCTCAAAAAAAAAATGGAAGTTAAAAACTAAAACCCGACTACTAACCGTTTTTTCACAAATAAAATAAAATGTTTATAATTTAATGTTTTAATGTTTATTTGTTTAATTTGCACATTTCAGTCAATAAACGGGTGGTCCAGATAATAATATGGAAGTCCAAATTTTTTATTCCTCTAGGTATCCAAAAATTATGACAATAAACAAAAAACCCGACTGCGTAAAAAATCTGTTAAATAACGAAGAAAACCCAACTGCATCACAGTCTTAGCAGGCGGGAGTTTGGGCTAATTTGTGTTGGTCCGGCCTTCTAAGACTGTGATGCAATTTTTTTCGTTATTAACAGATTTTTTTACGCAGTCGGCTTTTTTGGTTATTGTAATAAAAAGTAAGTAAGATGTAGCCTGTACAATTGTACATGTCCCACTAAGGCAAAGGCCTTCTCTCAGAGAAAATTTAGAATTTTTGTTTTGTTTTCTTTATGTATGAATGGCTGCTCCATTTAAAATATGGCGCCGTGCATAGAGAATAGCCCGCGCGCAAAGAAAAATGCACAAAATCAATTCCTGTATCAATAAATTTTGAAAAATATACAGTTAGCAAAAAAAATTAAAAATACCAAAAACTAATTTTTGATGCCAATCGATTCTCTTTTATTAGGAGTACTAGAAATGTCAGTACAAAAACTTTGCCCATACATTTTATTAATTTAAAAATCAACTGAACGTCATAGAACAAAAAAAAAATTGGTTGTGATCCCTATCACCGGGTGCTAATAATCCTGTAAAAAGAGTTAGAATCTTTTGTAACAACTTGTATAAGTATTCAAACAAGAAAGAAAGCCACGCTTCTGAAAACCCCTTATCGTAATATCAATAATTTCAAGCGTGTGTTGTGGTGACAGAGCTCATTGTGTTCCCATCACACGCTGCATGAATAGAACTAATTGAACTTGATGAAATTGCCTCACTACTCACTGTACGCCTTGTTTTATTATGTTTGGTAAATAGGAGGCTAATTTTAGATTTTAATTAAGGATAGTGGTTTGATTGCGTAACTTTTTATCGATAGGAACGATAGTTATCTAAATGTTTACTTAGTAAAATTCTCAATTCAGAAACCGGGCCTAAGTGTGATTTTTTGTGAAATTGAGTTTTTTACACAATTATTTGAAATCAGCTTGTTTTCCTGATTTCAAATATGTATGAAACTCAATTTCGCAAAAAAAAGCACTTAGTTACTGCGTTTTTCGTAAGCGCGTCAGAAACCATTGTTTTGGCTTTTCTTACGACTTGTTTATTTTTACTTTTTTTACCTACATTATTATAAATTAAATTTATTGTATTATAAATTTATAATTAAAATTTTATTATAATTATAATTTAAATTTTAATCATCTAAGCCAAAAGTTGTTGTACCGGATAATTCCTACTTATCGATGTATAAAAATCACCCCACCACTACAGGGTGCACTCTAAGTCGATAGCGGAACTTTAAGTAGGCTGTCTACTGATCAATACAAACAACTTGTACTAGATGGCGACAAAAATGGAGCGAAAAAATTATCATCAGTTTCATACATTTGGCGCAGTACTGAGTCAACCTTTTGTATGGAACAGCTGATATTTTTTTCGCTCCATTTTTTTTGCCACCTAGTACAAGTTGTTTGTATTGATCATTAGATAGCCTACATAAATTTCCGCTATCGACTTAGAGTGCACCCTGTAGATAGGTACACTTATCGATATAAAAAAACACCCCATCACTAGAACTTTTTGCCGCCCACGCGTATTTTTTTCTAGGAGACAAAAACAGGATCCAAACATCCTCTCCCACTGACTACAAATTATAACTCCAAATCTCGGTTCAAAAACCAGTTCTTTCTGTCTTTCCTATTGCCGACTCTTCATTTATTAAAGGTCACTTAGGTACAGTCGGCCACACGCTAGGATACCCCTTTTGGTTCGATTAGCGCCCTTATGCCGCGCGCGGTAAGAGCTGCCATGGGGTAGATAGGTATCTGTGACTGTAGCCGACTGTACCTTTACTTAGGGTGGTATTCTAGAACGCTACTTAAACTCAGTTTAAACAGAGTTCAAACTGTCGATAAAACAGTGCATGTTT
Organism: Zelleria hepariella; assembly: GCA_949319315.1. Lineage (NCBI taxonomy): Eukaryota > Metazoa > Arthropoda > Insecta > Lepidoptera > Yponomeutidae > Zelleria > Zelleria hepariella. The sequence continues at coordinate 2,031,380 of OX439385.1, read as the reverse complement.
TGATATGAAGGAAGGGATATTGAAATCAAAACATGCACTGTTTTATCGACAGTCGACATTACTAAACTCTACTTAAACTGAGTTTAAACAGAGTTCAAGGAGCGTTCTAGTTTGAACTGAGTTTAAACAGAGTTTAAGTGGCGTTCTAGTTTGAACTGAGTTTAAGTAGCGTTCTAGAATACCACCCTTAGAGACCACTCTACCAATTAATAGTCGTCTGATATCACCTACTTGAGCTTGACATTAGCATTTGACTTTTCTGAGTTCACCTACTTGAGATCGAGATCAAGTAGGTGATCTCAGACGACTATTAATTAATACCACCTTAGGTCTGCGCGTCTAATACAGCAGTGTTTTTCAACCGGAGAGTCGCGCGCGACCCTGGGGGGGGTCGCCAAACTACCCTTGTGGGGTCAAGAAGCTGCTTTAGGGGATCGCTAAGCTTCTTTGGGAGGGTTTTTGGGAGCGCAGTTCGGTTATGGTCTAAAGGTGGGCACAACTGATAAAACCCTGTTAGTGGGTTGCGTCATGAAAAATGTTGAAAAACACTGCCCTTAAAAATCCACTCACACCTCAACAGACGCTAGACGCCCTTATGACAATCTTTTGACATTTCATAATAGGGATATTATTGCTTATTTTTTATAGAATAGGTACGGTCGGCCACAGTCACAGATCTATACCCCATGGTAGCTCTTACCACGTGCGGCATAAGGGCGCCAATCGAACAAAAAGGGGTATCCTAGCGTGTGGCCGACTGTATTCGGGCTGATCTAAGTAGTAACAAAGCTTACCCACTTACCTACTCACATTTAGATCGGTTTAGGGTGTAGTTATAACATTATACAAAGGACAAACATACATAAGTAACAAAGATATGTACCTACACAGTAGGTACAGTAGTCCCGACATTTCGCGGCCTTGTTGAATGCATGCAATTTATTTCAGACAGCCAAGAGATGAGAGGATTGTCTAAAAATTTAATTTGAGCAGGTAGACTCGTCTTGGATCTATTTAGTTCCAATAGACTTGTCTATATCTTTGGTACGGTCGGCCACAATCTCAGATACCCAATGGCAGCTCTTATCGCGCGCGGCATAAGGGCGCCAATCGAACAAAAAGGGGTATCTGAGACTGTGGCCGACTGTACCTACACCGTCATAGCGCTGACTGACTGGAATCACAAGCTGAAAAGATTTACAACCGAGCCCAGATTGGATCTTAAAACAGGAAAATAAGCAGGCGTTATGAACTTACCACGAAACAAACTTCTAAAAAATCCACATAGCACTAACTCAAAGTTCAAAAACACGTTTTTAACTACACCATTACAATTTATTGAAACTCGCGGCACTTAAATACCACACGCACAAACTCTGCCGCCTCACAACGAACACTAAAGCAATAAAGCTTGGGTATCGCAGTACTAAATTAATGACACTCTTGTAGGCTCGCGTTCTAAGTGAAAAACACAAAGTTTTAGTTCAAAACTAAGTAAATATTGCTCAAAAAGTTATTTCCGACTTGCCGTCGCGGCATAGCTCGCCAAGACTGGCCTGAAGTTGCTTTGAGATATTTTTACCTGACTCCGCAGGAAAAAAAAGAGTATAGCCTTTCCTTTCTCCACAGCATCTTATTTCCAACCTTACGGGCATACGATTTGGGCGTAAAAGCCTTTGTCATTGACTGAAGCTTACAAAGCGCAGGAGTTGAATGATACTTTAGAAGTTAAGGCATTTGGGATAAGGTTGAAAATGTAATTTCTGAAGCCGAAAGCTCGAACGAACATCGTTAGGCTGTGATAGGTAGGTCGTAGGCAGTTGGTTTAAATCAGCGGTGTTCAAACTTTTCGGTCCTTCGAGCCGGATAACCATAACAAAATAACCCATACGTGCAGACAGGGGTGGCCACTGCCTCATACGATTACCTAGCTACCTACCGTAGTTTACTTTATAATTTTAATAACAGAAAAATCTTTCTATGGCCGTGGCGTAGATCGATACTCGTCTCGTTAAACCCTTAAGGCCCAGTAGTAGGCACAAATAGCGCCGCCAATGAAAAAAAATCACATATCTTTTTTTTTATGTGGCCACTTTTGGCGATAAAGGATTTCATTCGTGATTCTAGGATCTGGAATCTAAACCTTAGCTCCTAAAAATTATTAAGCCTCTCGTTGAGAACTTACTGAAGAGTTTTTAGCAAAAAACGCATCCAAAAAGAAGATACGATTTTTTTTATTGGCGGCGCTAGTTGTCCCTACTACTGGGCCTTAAGGCGGACTTGCATCAGTCAGTGTTGTATTATATGCTCTTTGCTAAGGCCCTTCTTAAAACATAACTTTTTTATCTTGGGGGCCTTCGCAATAGGCTTTTTTCGGGTTTTTTTTTTTGTTGTTTATGAAGACGTCTCTAGATGGCGCTATTCTTCTCACCATAGAAAATGGAGTTTAGCCAGAAAAAATGTCAAAGTCTGCCCACAGACTGTCTATTGGTCTGTGCTGAGGTTTTTTCACAGATAACTACCCCGCCGCGCGCCGCATGCTTGCTCTTGCTCGTAATTTTTGTTTCACAAATTCACAAGTGTATCCGTCCACGGATTTTCATTATAATAATACCTACCTACCTATAAATTATAAGTGCTTTTGTATATCTTGTACAAGTCATGTATGGGAAGTGTTGTGTTTTGGGTCGAATGGAGAAACCAGTTCAGCCTAGGCCAAACCAGTCTAGCCCTATTTGAGTAGGGGTAATGCAGATTATACTTATTTATGCTAGCCTAGTATTAACCCGCCGTAATTATCTGAACAGTAGGGGACGCATTTAAAGGCCGAATTTGAAAAAGTCAACATTTAAAAAGTCTACGGTATATCCGATTTTGTCCGGTTTGAAGGACCACTCGAAAACAAAAAGAGGTAGGTAGGTATGTCAGTGTGTCGCCAACCGAACCTACTGACCTAACCTTTGTTTTAAATCTTTTTCGACTGTCTGTCACACTTCCAGGAATACCCTGTATGTTTAACACCCTATATGTCGGTTTTTAGAACACCTATATAAGTAAAAGGCCTGGTTTCGGGGTTCTTAAGGGGTTCGAAAATTTCGTTATTTTTGCGCTAAACCTCTTAGTTTACGAGATATGGTAACATTCATACCTAAAATTTCGTCAATATCAGCTCGGGCTAGGCCATACTAGTTTATCCTGGAGCGTACAATATTCTTGCTAGGCCAGACTGGATTGGCCCAGGCCAAACTGGTTTCTCCATACGAGCTTCGGCTAGACTAGTTTGGCCTAGGCAATACCGGTTTATCCATACGAGCTTCGGCTAGACTAGTTTGGCCTAGGCTATACTGGTTCGTTCATACGAGCTTAGGTTAGACTGGTTTGGCCGAGGCGAAACTAGTTTATCATGAAATCGGGTTTGGCCGGTAACATAATACAACAGAAATGGCAAGAAAATAAGGATTATTAGGGGTCAGGTCAAGCGGTTGGTCAGGTGATTATTTTCCATCACAACTTAAATACCTCCCGACGACGCCACGGTACGCCATCCGACGCGTGCAGACTTATCTGGCGTTCTTTTTGGTTATCTGTGATCCTGATCTAGTTTATTCTTACTAAAATACAGCGCCATCTAGAATTTTTATTATAACTAAAGGAAAAAACCCTATTACGGCCCCTGTCGTACCCAAGGTTGGGAACCTCAGCAAAGGACCCGTGGCGGTCCAGAACTGGTTTCCGCTAAGATTATAATAACGCAACAGCCCGGTAACGTATGAATTAACTCATTTCCAGTCCACAATTCTTTTCTTTATCTGGATGGACTGAGTTAATGATAGGTAGCCCAGTGAGGAGAACGTAGCGAGGTCCGAGGTTCGATTCCCGATCGCGTCATGTAGCTACCAGTTTATTCTTTTTCTTCGGCATTTGTATCGTCCACTGCTGGACGTAGATATGCCACTTCATTTGTCTTTCCAATGGTATATGGTTATTATGGTACAGTTTATTATAATCCGCGCGCGATGAGAATGGGATGGAACTTTGTCAAAGTCAATCGAAAATACATGTTTACTTTATTTTACTGCCTGCGCAAATGGTGTTAGCAAAAAGTTACACACACGATTTCATAGTTCGGGGCGAAACACTAGGTGATTAGTATTTTTAAATTTAGTAGTTAGGTATAATAACATAACAGCTATTCCACTATAAGGCTTCCATCTATACCTTATATACCTTATAACTTGCAATCCTTTACATTACAGCATGTTTTTTAGCAAGAGTTAGTAGGTAGATATTATTTGGGAGCTGGACTGAGAACCAATTTATTATGGTGATGATGCGTTCCTCAAGGAAAGGTTTGGCCACTTAGGATAATAAGCACATCAAACGTAACATTACACGTTTCCTTGTCTTTAGAGCACCATTTTCCCATACAAACGTAGTTCCGGTTTAATTTCTAAACTACAGGCTGGATTTTGCTGAAACTTGGTTTATATCAATAGATGACCAATATGGAGGTTTGCAAATAGTTTTTATAATAAAATAAATTGCCTGAAAGAAATTAGAGCGATGCGTTTTTCGCGCCGAAAAAGGGGTTACTTTCAGCTGTTATTTACTTACATTATTACACTGTTTATTGGAGTCTAACTACCTTGGGAACATGAATAATATGTTGTATTTGTCAGAAAAAAATACATTTTTGAAATACCTAATAAAATGTAGAAATGGCAGCTGAACTACGAAAAGTTTTGGGAAAATAGATCTATTACATTACAACTACAACTAATAGATACTCGCGAAAGGACACGAACACACGTAGACTCATACAGGCGCATTGCCTCTCACTTTTCCCGCGCCCCGTCTCGCTCTGGGTGAAATAGCTATAGAAATCAGCGTTTCACGCGCTTGGCCGTCACTGGGTTCCCACGGTCCTGAAGGGGGCTTAAGGTGAATACCGAGGCACAACTAGCGCCGCCAATGGAAAAAAAAACATTCCTTCTTTTTGGATGCGTTTTTTGCTAAAAACTCTCCTGCGATTCCAACTAATGAAGAGTTTTTAGCAAAAAAACGCATCCTAAAAGAAGATTTTTTTTTTCCATTGGCGGCGGTAGTTGTGCCTAGGTTTGGGCCTTATATGCCGCGTTTTCACGGTTTGACGACGCTACTTTGATCGTGTACCTACCTACATCGGCCATTTTAGTGCACTTTGATGTAGTAGACACGTGATGATGACCAATCATAAGTATTCTAGTTCATAACGGTACGAGCGCACTTTCGTACTTAATGAAATACAAAATTGTTGTACATATTTACAATCGATTTATTAAACTTTTCTAATTAGATCTAATATGTAAAAACATAATATAAATATTCCAGGTGGCTTTGGAATTCACAAAGTCTATGAAATCTGTGCATCTACCAAAACAGCCCAATGTGCTTATTCTGTAAAAAAAACCGCACAGTTGCTATTCCACAAAACCTGTTTATTTGCAGAAAAATAGCTCTTATCGAAATAAACTAACTTTTTTAATATATTTTCCCGCAAATAAACAACCGGTTTTGAGGACTAGAAACTGAGGATTTTTTTACAGAAAAAGCACACACATCAGGGGGCAAATTCTCGGGAATCTCGCATTCGACACATCTCGAAGGAAAAATCCCATGTCATTTCGATCTCGACTGCTCCCGACCACTCGAGTCATGTCGAGCGAAAAAGGCAAGCATCTCGCAGAAATCTTGTGCCTTATGTCGAGGATGACTTCGTGAGAGTAGGAGATGTGACCTTTGCCGCCAAATGAGATTTTTGCTTCGTTGTCGAATGCGAGATTCCCGAGAATTGGGTACGCAAAGTTTTTTGTTCGAAAGTCCGTTATTGGCTTAAACTTATCTTTAGACAATATTGAGAAACTAATTTCAATATTTTTTATTTTGGTCCAGTAGTTTTGTTTTTATGCGCTAAAATGTTTTGTTCCTATGACCGCCAACAGTATGCAGACCGTCGCGTGAAGGTCATAAAACCGTATCTTTGAAACGTTGTAAAATCCAAACTACTGAACCAAAATAAAAAATATTGAAATTAGTTTCTCAATATTGTCTAAAGATAAGATTAAGCCAATAACGGACTTTCGAACAAAAAACTTTGCCTTCCGAATTAACCCCAGACTCAGCAGTGCTTCGTGGCCTGTCATGCCAAATCAACAGAAAGGTGAAGTGGGGGTTTAAGCGCTGGTCTTAGACTTGGGGGTCCAGGCTTCGATCTTGGGCCGCGTGGTGCTATACGGGGTGTACTGGCCGGTTGTACCGGACAGGTTCTCATTTCCGTTCTGCATCCACGAGTACTTGGGTCGGCTCGGGTCCTGGTGGATGAAACGGGCCGTTGTTTAGTTACAGTTTCATGGCGGGGTCGGCGAACGACTGAGACACCGGATCTCAAACGTCAAAAGTAGTCAAGTCAAATATTTTTTGTCAATATGCAATAAACTAATAGTTAAATTGAACGTCAAATCTTAAGGCCCATTTATAGGCACAACTAGCGCGCCAAAAAAAAACATATCTTCTTTTTGGATGCGTTTTTTGCTAAAAAACGAAGCGTCTAATGATAATAACTATTTTTAGGACCTAAGGTTTAGATTCCACATCCTAGAACCTACGAATAAAACCCGCCGCCGCCGCCAAAAGTGGCCATATATGTAGCCAAGGTAAATTATTCATGAAAGAATTTAGAAAAAAATATTAATTGAACGAGCGAGCGAAGCGAGCGAAGTTCTCCGAGTCTACTGGAACAATCCGGCGTTTGTATGTATGTATGTATGTATGAATGTTCGTTCGACGATAACTTGAGTAAATTTAGTCGGATCGTCATATAATTTGGTAGGCAGGTAAATGAGGCCAAGAGAATTTTTAAGTTCGAACATGAGCCAAATCGGTCGAGGTGTTACTGAGATATGGGGTCGCGAGTTCATAGTTCGGGGCGAACCACTAGTTATTTTTAGATTCAATTATTGATCCAACTATGGGGCACTGCAAGTACCTAACTCCAACCTAGAAATTCTACAAAGATTCCAGATTCTACAAAGTTCTAAGGGAAATATCTGGAGCAACATGGTACACTAAGAATACTGAGATTCATGAATACCTAGAGATGGCTACTGTCAAATAAGAAGTAAGCGCATTTAGCGAGAAATACAAGGCGCGACTGAAAGTACACACTAACCAACTAGCGAGAGATCTGCTACAAGTTGACACAAACACAAAACGCCTAAAGAGATGGCATATCCTGTCGCTTGACGAAAGAAAGTAAATACAGAAAGCCGCTGAATTGCTGATCCTCGAAACCTCATTGGAGATGGCACTCAATGGAGTGCCACCCGAATAAATTCTCACCTAAACAAACAATCTGATAACGACTGTCGAAGTCGATCGAAGATGCAAATAATGAGAAAAGTAAAAAAAATATATATTATTGTAACTACAACAGTCGTCCCTGCGTCGGGTGTCACTAACTAAAACAACACTTTGCGTTATCAAAAGTAAAAAAAGAGTACATAAAAAAAACCACATAACTAATTCTTGCAAAAAGTCATGATTTAAATTAAAGTAAACATTTTTGTGTATTTCTAATATCATAGCCCTATGATAAAAAATTTTTACTGACGCTACTCGAGAACTGTCATTTTGATTCAGTTCCAAAAGGTATTATCCCATTCTGATTCCGCACGGATTATATAAAGGTATAACGCTGGTACGGTCGGCCACAATCTCAGATACCCCATGGCAGCTCTTACCGCGCGCGGCATAAGGGCGCCAATCGAACAAAAAGGGATATTTGAGACTGTGGCGACTGTACATGCGTAAAATGGCGAGGCATGGCACAGTCTTCTTCGACCATTGATGATGCTCGTAGAGTATCACAACTTTGTAATAAAGACGATAAAAGCTGTCAAATGTACCTGGTGCGGGGGCAGGTCAGTTTTGTAATGGAGCCAGCCGAACCACTCAGCGGGGACCTGAAATAACAAGACAAAAAACACAATTTAGCTATATTATACTACTTAATTATGATCCAAAATCCTACAAAAGGATAAAATTTTGGCTTAAACATTATTTCATAAAAAGATAAAAAGTCTGTCGAAAATTACAACAGTAATGAGATGATATATTTTCCTCTGTAAGCAATAGTCCGGTTGTTCGAACTAGTGCAACTTTTAGGTAGCAAAAGTTCAGCTGATAAAAATCAACAAACTTTTGAAACTCTAAATTTGCAGTAGTTCGCATTCAAATTAAAGTTATTTTAATTAAAACAAAAGCTAATTTGATTGAAATTTTTTTCGTCTCGTTTGTCTGCTCACTAAAGAGATATCTGTCTATTGGAAAAAAGTGTCATGGTTACCTGACTGCCATCATAGTTCATGTGGTAATGTTCAGCGTACTCGACCCAGCGGTTGCGTCCATAAAAGTACCGCGGGTTCTCAAAGTACTTGTTGCCGAACTTGTCTTCACCGATGAGGTCGCCACTCTTCAACTCGTCTTGTCTGGAAGATGTGTCGTTTTAATCATTAGAGCAACAGCCATTTTTAAACGATCGAGGAACAAAAGATACCAGCGAAATATGAATATTATCATCAGCCCATTAACACCCACTGCTGAGTAAAAGCCTCTTCATGTTCACGCCACCTCTCACGAACCTGTGCCAAACGTATCAGCATTTACATCTATTCTTTCCTGTGGGCTAGGCCAACTAAGCTGCCAGGATGGCATAGGTGCTGGGCAAGCCTACTCCATCTAAAACTATGTCCCAGGCACTGCAGTAGATGGTTCACTTCACCCATCTAGTGTGAGTGAAAGTACCAATGGACGCTGTATAAATCATCTCATTATGAAGATACAAACAAAGGCCTATGTTTTTTTTACTTACATCAATGTTTTTTTTGCTAGTGGCAATAATATCTGAGCGCTTCCTTGCTTCGGAAGGCATGTTAAACAAGTTAAACATTGGTCCAGGTTGTTGTTGATAAATAACAATCGTTAACTATGTCAGAGGCTCTTTGGGTGGTACCTCATACAATTACCTTCCTACCATCTATTGCAGTTGATTCAGTGGCACCTTGAGGCAGTATCATGATATTTTAAACCCATCTCATCTCACCTATAGGTAAAGGACCTCTCAGGTGTCTAGGAAGTTATTTGCTTGGGTGTTTAGTTTTTGTTGTGGTTTATCGTAAAGTCGAAGTCAAGCTCTGTTACAAGCATCGATTTATATTTGTGTGAAAGGCACCTTTAGAAAAATCCGATCAGGTATGTTCAATTGAGAGGAAGGAAAAGTTAATCAAAGAGAAATAAACTGATTCGACATAAACATAACCTACGAAACGAATTACATAATTGCCAAAAACCGAATTACCTGTAGAGTTTCCAGAGCGAGCCGCGAATCCCTCCATTCTGGCGGATGATGGTGAAGAAATTGGCCACCTTATCCAACGCTAAATACTTAGCGAGCGACATTATTTTGCGTATTTTTTGTATAAAGTTTTGGTTTTGCACTACGAAAAATTTTGGCGATTTTTGACAGATTTGACAGATTTCTTTTTTAATTTGTGTGACAGATTCACTTTTTGTAATCTGTGATGTTCACAGAACAATAAGGACGATTCTAACCAAAATCTGACAGCACTAAAGTGACAGAAGTCACTTCAAACGTTTCGTTTCAATGTTAGCCCACCAATCCTTCGCAAAGATTTTTCAACACAGTAAATTCATCCTCTTTTGTGGAAAAGGGTAATCATTAAAATACAGTGGTAAGAACGCACGGAAAATGATCTCAGTAAACAACGACTTGCTGGAAGAAATCTCTTACAGAGATAAGCTCGCCTTTGCTGCACCGTTGTATTGTCCTCTTGTGCAATAAAGTATAATAATAATAATCAACGACTATTATGTACAAATGTTTATTTACAGTAAAAGGAAAACAAAATAATATTTCATATTGTTACGGCAAATCGTCTTGTCGACTTTTCTTTTTCTTTTTAGTTTTTACAATTTCTTCACTATATCTGGTTGATTCTAGATCATCTACGCCACTTCCCTTTTTATTTTTCTTTGATTTCTTTCGCTCGCTGTTTGATTTCTTTTCCCCTTCATCAACTTTAATAGACTTTTCATCGCCTTCGGAATGTTGAACATTTGCCTCCAAAAGTTTCCTTTTCTTTTTACTTTTTTTCGGCGCAGCCTCTACTGATTCAGCCATCTCGACATTTTCATTCTCCAATATTACATTATCTTGACCCATTTCGCACTCGTCAATATTTTCATTATCCAATTTTACATTTTCTTCGCTCAAGCGGATTTTTTTCTTCTTTTTCTTTTTAGTCTTCACTTCTCCATCGCCGTCACTATTTAGGTTCATATCTTCAACTACTTGCAAGTCGATTACTGATGAAACATTTTTGTTTTTCAGCTTCTTTTTGTGTGAATAACCGTCAAATCTCGCTTCGTTCAGCAGCATCCTTTCTTGTTCTTCTATTCTGGCCAGTTTTCCTAACGCTCTGAGGCCGTGACGAGCTCCCCTGTAAAAGGAAATGAGTAAAAATTATTGAATGTGTTACGTACTGCCAGTCAGAGCACTCTAAATCCAAACTAATGATATAATTTTCTTGATAACTTTTTGTTTTTTCTAAAACACTAACAAAGAATTTTCCAATTAATTATTACGGTTATAAAAAAATCTATGGGCACAGTATTCCTGGGGATGCAGATTCAAGTCTTGTCCCAAGGGAATTTTAAAAGGGAACTATATTTTGTGTCATCAAAGTTTATATTTGTCATCAACTTGTATCATCAAATTAATAGATCTATCACCACGAAATATTTTCATTCTCAGAAAAATAAAAAGTGTCGCCAGGTATAAATTACCAAATTAATGTCAATTTGTTCGCAGAAAAAGAGATGAATTATCTATATAATTGTAGTGCATCCATTGAATAAAAACTTTGTTCTCAGAATAATAGGTTTATTCCCAAAATAACAGCTCCGTATTCAGAATAGTAGATCTGTCATCAAATAAATTGATTATCGTCCGCAGATTGTGACTTGTTTTTATTTGTCATTTTGTCATCAGTACAGTAGTTACAAATTATTTCGTTCAATTCTCCAAATAATACTATTCGTTACCAATTTAATAGTTCAGTTCATAAATTTTATTAAAAAATGATCAAAGGGGCGGAGCCAAATTGGCGCGCTATGAAAATTTACCAATCATGCGCAGCGATGGGTCGTACACACGACAGCACGTCGACCTTTACACGCTAGCACTCTACTCGGTTGCGTTAGGGTTTTTGGTTTTAATTGATTTCCCAATAGTTTCTTTATATTATCATGGCATCAAGTTGTGGTGAAGATGATGCAACTCCTCCAATAATGTTATCATAGCTCGTTGAGAAATCACTAGTGGAGAAAGTGCCGGTACAACAATAGGTACACACGACAGCACGTCGACCCTTACACGCGTGCACTCTATTCACTTACTTTGGTGACTTTGCAACAAAAATGTACTGTCTGACGTGCTGTCGTGTGTACAACCAGTATACAAGTACCTAATGTAAGATAGTAGTTAAATTCATAGATACAAAAACATTATTTTTCTGGATCTTTATGACTTTTTTAAGTTACATAGGTATTTCATTTCTTTGATGACCGTTTTTCCTTAATTTGATTATACAGTTATTAGGACAAACCTATTAAAATAAGTACAAACCTATTTATTTGATACTTGATAAAATATCCCGATGATTATATGTGATTTATTATAAAATTGTTTTTATATTGTTTGGCGACTACACTTTGATGACAGATCTATTATTTTGCGGACAAACCTTATTATTTAAAACATTCAAAACATAATAAATTGATGATAGCTTAAATCATACCCATTTTAAAATAAATCGAAATAATTCCTAATGTTTCTTCTTGTACAAAATATGAGCTAAAACTTAAAATTTATTTGCAACCGTTATTTTGGTAATTAAATTGTGAGCAATGAGCAATTATAGCTACTAACCTACTGATAGTACTTAACACTACAAGATACTATTTTATTTGCAAAGAGTTGAAAATAAGCAATAAACATACTTATGAGCAGTCCGTCCCTCACACGCCGCAAATAACTCTTCATCGGTCAGTTTAAACACATCTGACTTCACAGTTTCCTCATCTTCAGACTCTGCATCGGTGACTTTTTCAGTCTTAGCGCCTCCACTGGCCAAAATTGCCTTTTTAACGAAGAAATCACCATATTGTGCTTGCTCGCTGCCATTGTTGTGTTTGCGTTTCAGCTTCCAAGTGCTGTTAGTAATCTCGAAGTCTTCCTTCGGTTTTATCTTTTTTGTCTTACCGTTTTTCTCTTGCACCTGGAAATTTTAAAACAGCAAATTCGCTTGTGTTTATAAATGCAATTATTTCACTATTTGCGAAATATTTTAAACATGGAAAAACTGAGTCTTATGATGGAATTACAGATTACAGACTAGAACAAACTCTAAAGAGTCTGTTTCGCTAGCAGCTATTCCACTAAAAGGCTTCCAACCGGTTCAGACCCATGGTTATACTGCTTTGTCACACTAGTGTAACTACTGAGCATACCCATGACCGATGGTCACACTGATGTAACCACTGAGCATACCCATTACCGGTGGTTACACTCGACTTTTATCTTAGGCCTACACTTAAACTGGATTGCAAGTTTAAGTGTAGGCCTTCACAACATCTTTGTATAATCCACGCGGGATGAGAATGGGATGCGACCTTTTGAAACTGATACAAAATTAAGCAAACTCGCGTCGAAGGAACCTTGTCAAAGTAAAATAAAGTATATTTTCGATTGACTTCGGCAAGGTACCATCCCATTCTCATCGCGCGCGGATTATAGCAAGAGTTAGTGCAGAAAAAACAAAAAAAAAACGCAAGACTAACCTCAAGATTGCTAGAGGCCTTGTTATACAGTTCACTCCACCAGTGTTCTGTGAAGTCCGCCGCTGCATCATGTCCCAGACCAGCCACGCTTCGCTTCATCTTGGGCTTCAGGGCTTCAGATATACCATCCTCTTGCTTCCCAAGTCCTTTGCCTGAAAAATTAAGTGAAGATTTTAGGAGCGTTGAAAAATAAAAAAGGTTTCGTGAAAAGAATAAACTTACCATCGCTCCAGCCGTATTTCTCGAGCTGTTTACGGGCGAAATCCATAATAGATTTGTTATTTTATGGTTTTATCAGCATTTTCGGGCAAGTAAACATAACCAAAAAATCTCGTGGAACTTTTGTTCACAGATTAGCTTTTAAAATCACAACACAAACACAGATTAGGAAAAGAGGAAAACGTCAAATTAGATGCGTTCAGAAATTCCCAAACCTAACCGACAGTTCCCATGCTACGCTGATCTGCTTCATCTGCTGCTGGTTGGGCCTAGCTAGCCTGAAGGCCCCATCGAACTTGATTATTTTGACCTCGTTTGAGTAGTAAAAAGCTGGGCGGGTCCTTAGCCTGTAACACAATGGTGCCAAAATGGGCTTCGGGTTGACGATTTTAATTACGATTTATTGATGCTGTTAGTCCAGTGTCGGTCCTTTTAATGTTATTGTAGTACAAGAATATTATGAGTCTAATCCTAGAGGATTAGTTCGCTGTTTGTAGGAGAACAACGAAAAAATCCCGGTTTTGTCCTTCTACGGATGCCATTGATACGCCATTGTGTTACAGGCTAAGGCCCCTGGTAGGTACCTACTGTAGCGGCATGACACCGCGACAAACTGAGCAGCGCCGTCTTTCTTTTTTGCGTGAGAAGTAGCCTCTATGTAGTTTGTGGAAGTAGCGAACGACTAGTCTCTTATAGAGCTAAAGATTTAGATGAACTTTTTGTCGCGGGGCGTCGTGCCGCCAATCGCCATGCTGGGGGCGATCTTTGAAAAGTTTGAAATAAAAATAATAAAGTCTTATTTTAACAATTTTGAACAAATTAACAGTTATTTATTGTACAAAAAACAACATAAAATAATATGGAATGAATAGCTGAATACATTAGATATTAATTAATATTGTATCTAGATTGTATCACACACATTGCTGCTTCATGATCTCTTCACTTCATCGAGATCATCTGGGGTCGACTCGTTTTCGCTGTAAAATAAATAATAGCTTGAGTAAAAACTTTTAATAAAATTCCAGCTCCAGCCCTAGCTATACAGGGTAATTAGGGTTCCGTCCCTCAAAATTTAATTTTCGTAACGCTACGGGGCTTCTATATCGTATTAATTATCAATGCTGCATTGCATCCTGTATCAATGGTGCACTGATGCTGCATTAAAAATTATGTTGCGAGTACCCATGCTGCATCGATTTATTATCTTGATTGAATCAATGCTGCATCGATACAGCATAGCAACTGCATCGGTGCTAAATCACATTAGGTATTGAGAGTAACAATGCTGTATCTTGATTGAATCAATACTTATCGCGTCTGCATCGATGCTGAATCTCAAGTATCTCAATATCAATATCTCAGTATAAAGTATCTCTTAACGGGCTATTTATCCACGTCCACAGTTTTCACCGCCCCCTGGTGGTCGTAGCTAGGATCACGGCGAGACCTGTCCATGTATGGCAGACCGTGCTCCCCGTTTGAAGAGTAGTCTGACAGCATCGGTCTCTGCAGCAGCTCCGGCTTGAAGTCCTTCAGGAAGTACACCCAGCATTTGGTCGGGGTCGGGATCTTGGTTTGGCTGGAGACAAATAAAGTAAGTAAAGAGTTACTATTATTTATAGTGCCTTACTTACACCAGGGTGTACTATAATTAATAACCATAGGAGCCCTCGCCCACGGCGACTTTTAGAAGCGATGCTGTCTAGCGTTTCGTACTCAGCATCTCTCTCTACTAAAGCGCTTTAGTCGCATTTGCAACTTCTACAGAAGCGATGCCAATGCGCTACAAAATCGCGTTTGTATCGACGCGCGACCGTTTTGGACGACATCGGGAAGAGAACAGAGGAAGGGTGGCGCGCAAATCGCGTTTGCATCGCGACAGAAGCGCGACGGTATTGCGTTTGCATCGCGATTCGCGACTGAAAAATTTGCAATGCTTACGAAAGTTTCAGTTAAGCCTAGCGTCCATATGAGGCGGATCGGGGCGGGCCGGGCCGGGCCGCAACGCAACGCAACGTTGGGGTGCGTCCATCTAAGCGCATCGGGGCGGATCGGCGCATCGGCTCGGCGGATTTTTTGGTGTTGCCACTTTGTCTAGTCACAAATATTGTAACTTTTGAGCCCTCGTTGTGACTTTTTGTGACATTGCCTAAATTGTAACTTTTTGATGCCTAGTCGATTGAGAAATAGATTGAAATTATTTTGTATGATTGAGACTGAAATTTTCGGTCGCGCTGACGCGCGCTCATCTCACTCTGAATATACTATGGGTAAAATAATTATAGGGTATGGTAAGTACCTACCTATAGTTTCAGGTACGGTCCGCTTTTATGCCATTTTGGCTCTATGTGGCCGTTGGATGCAAAAAAATTGCCAAGCCCTATTCATTCATGCCAAAATTACAGACTATTTTATATTAGGGATTTCATGCACTTTAAACTAACTAGTGGTTCGCCCCGAACTATGAACTCGCGACCCCATATAAACCTAATAATAATAATAACCCCCGTGTGGTAATTGGACCAACCCCTACAGTCTTTGCTCTTGATTTTCCACTCGTTTTTCAAGATTTTCAGATTTTTCTTCTAGCATTTTTAGTTTTTCGCCAAACATTCTTTGAATGTTTTCTGTAACTTGTTCGCCGCTTTTTCTTATTTCAAGTTTTTGTGCCTCTAGATCATTTTGGATTTTTTGTAGTTTATCTAGTATTTCTTCCATTTTAAGTTTTGTATAGGACTCTCTTGTAGTTTTGAAGTAAAGCGACCTCTATTGTTGAGCATAAGGACTTTTTGGTTTATAATTTTGAACACTAGATGGCTCTGATAAAAAATGTTTTGTCACGCCCTCTGTTAGGAAGTAGAATAACATTTTTTTTTAAAATAGATGGCGCTGTTTTGTATTTTCTAATCTGGTGTACTTTGGACCTTAGCAATTAGCAAAATTTTTGGATTTATTGGATTAAAATAGAGTTCTTGTTACGGATTATTTCGCGACCCGTAAAAGTTTATTTTTATTGTTTCCACTGAGTTTTACGTCCGATATCCACAATATTGTTTCCAAACAAAATTTGTATTTATAGTTCACTTTTGTTAGTTTTTATCACTGCTTTCACTGTTTACTGATTACATTTACGTTTTTATCACTTTTAAAATCACTGTTTAGCACTATTTTATTACTGAGAGGCAGCAGTGGCGCCCTCTCTCATCCCATATAAACTTAACAACCCCATATCTCGGCAACCCCTCGACCGATTTGGCTCATGTTCGAACTTAAAAATTCTTTTAATTTCATTTACCTGCCTACCAAATTTCATGACGATCCGACAAAAATTACTCAAGTTATCGTCGAACGAACATTCATACATACAAACATACAAACATACAAACATACAAACATACATACATACATACATACATACATACATACATACATACATACAAACGCCGGATTGTTCCAGTAGACTCGGAGAACTTCGCTCGCTTCGCTCGCTCGTTCAATAAAATTGATGATAAATACTCGATGACATTTTTTTTTTTACTTACCTAGTGAATAACACGCAGTATACGTAATATTTTTTCATTTCAATATTTAGTTACAAAAAAAACCCCGCGTTGAGTTACGTCCAACCTGCGTTCAATCTGGATCCGAAACGGAATAATTCGGAAGGCAAAGTTTTTTGTTCGAAAGTCCGTTATTGGCTTAATCTTATCTTTAGACAATATTGAGAAACTAATTTCAATATTTTTTATTTTGCTTCAGTAGTTTTGTTTTTATGCGCTAAAATGTTTTGTTCCTATGACCGCCAAACAGCGCCAACAGTATGCAGACCGTCGCGTGAAGGTCATAAAACCGTATCTTTGAAACGTTGTAAAATCCAAACTACTGAACCAAAATAAAAAATATTGAAATTAGTTTCTCAATATTGTCTAAAGATAAGATTAAGCCAATAACGGACTTTCGAACAAAAAACTTTGCCTTCCCAATTGAACGAGCGAGCGAAGCGAGCGAAGTTCTCCGAGTCTACTGGAACAATACGGCGTTTGTGAAAACAATAAACTTAACAAAACCAAAAATCAACTTCTAATACTTCTGCTGGTATTTCTTCATCATCATGATCGGTTAAGGGTGGACGATAGCAACGTGGCGGGAAATTCAAAATTTTCACAGATTTTTACATTGTGTAGCTAAACTGAGCTATTTTTGTTAAGCGATTTTTCGTTCGCGGTAATAAAACAGTATTCTTTTCATTATTGTAAACTACAGAACAACAATAATTCAGCCGATTAGTATGTGTTCTGGTCTATGAAGCAGTGGCACTGCCCAAAAAACTTATCGAAGACTAGAACACATAATCAGCTGAATTATTGTTGTTCTGTTGTTTACAATAATGAAAAGAATACTATGTTATAGCCGCGAACGAAAAATCGCTGAGTTAAGCAAAAATAGCTCAGTTTAGCTACAAAATGTAAAAAACTGTGAAAATTTTGAATCTCCCGCCATGTTGCTATTGCTATCGTCCACCCTTAAGATTGGACGATAGCAGCGTGGAGGGTAATTCATTTTTTTTACAGTTTTTTTAAATTTTGAAGCTAAACTTTACTGAGCTATTCGTACTAAGCGTTTGTTCAGCGATTTTTCGTTCACGCCAATAGCATAGAATTCTTTACATTATTATAAACAAGAACAACAATAATTCAGCCGATTATGTATTCTGGTCGACAAATGGCAACACTCGCGCGCATTCGCATGCGCGAGCATGCTGTTGCCCCTGCGTCCACTAGGCGCATCGGGGCGGATCATGCCGCCGGCAAAAATCCGCCGGCAAAAATATTGCGTCGCGGCCCGCCCCGCCCCGATGCGCTCTAGTGGACGCACTTCCATACAAAATATAGGCAGGCGGATTTTTCCGTCGCGGCCCGGCCCGCCCCGATCCGCCTAATGGACGCGAGGCTTTAAAATACAAGTTTGTTTTGCTGTTTAGTTTTACGACGATAAAACAGTAAGTACCTATAACCCGTGTCATTAAAGAAAACATTTAGGATGGACTTCAAAATACTCGCCCTCTAGCTCCAATAATTAATACAGTCAAAGCGAGACAATGCTAGGTTTTTAACTCCGTCCTAAATGTTTTCTCTAATGACACGGGTTTCTAAACAACAGATCAATAATAACTCAGCTGGTAAGGTGATTTGAATTTGATGCAATGATTCCAAAAACCACGCTTGTTTAATTGAACTTCACTGTCATATGCCTTACGGATTGTCCACAAGAATGTCGGATATCTCCCTCACATAGTACTTCGGATGGTCTTCGAGGATATCCAGTTTGCCCAGCATTGTGTCATCTACCGTGTACACCTCCCCTGAAAGACATTTTAGCGTTGGGGAGTATACTGTATGTGAACTGCCTAAGTGCCTAGAGCCCTCGCACACGGCGACTTTTGACTTTATCGATGCAAACGCGCGACCGTGTCGGACGACATCGGGGAGAGAACGGAGGAAGGGTGGCGCGCGAATCGCGTTTCGCGATAGAAGCGCGACGGTATCGCGTTTGCATCGAAGGTCGCGACTGAATCGTGGTTACGGTGGGCGAGGACACACAACTAGCGACCGCATCGCGTCTGTATCGATACGAACGCGCGACAGCATCGCTACTGCATCGCTACAAAAAGTCGCTATGGGCGGGGCTCTCAGTGGTAAACAATAATAAGCCAGCTAAAAGACCCTCTATGTACAATACTAGGACTATCCTAGTATTGTTTGTGTTTATTTATCTTGTGAATAAATATCTTACTTACTTATTTACTTACTTACTATATCACTTACCTTTAACATTGTGGCCTTGTCCAGCTGCGAATAGGAGGAACGGTATATTGTACTTCGTAGCAATGACTAACGGGTACTTGTACTTTGTTACCCCTTCATACTCGAACTTGCCTACACCGTTGCCTTCGCTGGTGAGCCAATAGTGGTTTGGCTCGTTGCGCTTCAGTGTACCGTAGACAAAGACCCGGTGTGTCATCTGTGGAGTGAAAATTTTATACATTTCATCAAAGAAACAACGGTCAGTCTATGGATGGGTGACCGCTACTGACAATAATATCCGAGAGCTTCTGTGCTTCAAAAGGCACGTGAATCCATTGGTCCCGCTTTGGTTGTAATGACATAGGTAATATAAAAAGTAAATATACAGTTATATAAAGTTTTCTGGAAGTTTAGAAACTTACCTTTATAGGTTAGGTGTTAAACTTCTAGTCAATACTTCGAAACAGTCCTACTACAGCAAACAACATAGGATAGGACCACAATAATAATTTATACTCGGGCAAACAGTCAAATTAGGGGCAACTTGCCAAAACCACTATCTACAAATAAATGATAATGTTATCAAACGAACTCACAGGGTATTTGGTAGAGAAAAATACAAAGTTTGCGGTCTTTTTGTAGCGGACAACATGTTTTTGTAATAGGCTTAACATTTGTATATTTTGCTAAGTTACAATACCTTTCAGTTTTCTTTCAGCTTCAGAAGTTTTTTTGGGGGCCGATTTTGTACGTCCCGATTTTGCACAGCCCGATCATCCGAGTCCCGTTTTGTACGGCCTGATAATACGAAGCCATGGACTCGGAAAATCGGGCCGTACAAAACGCGGCTGTGCAAAACACTGTGTACAGCAAGTGCACAGCGCGATTTTGTACAGCCCGATTTTACGAGTCCCATATATTGCACGTCAGAGTTTTGCACAGCCGTGTTTTGTACAGCCCGATCATTCGAAGCCAATTTGGATTCGTAAAATCAGGCCGTACAAAACGTGGCTGTGCAAAACGGGCCTTGGATAATCAGCCCGTACCGATTATGCACAGCCTGATTATGTACAGCCCGATTTTACGAGTCCCATAATATTGTACGTCCGAGTTTTGCACAGCCACGTTTTGTACGGCCTGATTATACGAAGCCATGGACTCGTAAAATCGGGCCGTACAAAACGCGGCCGTGCAAAACGCTGTGTAAACCAAGTGCACAAGCCGATTTTGTACAGCCCGATTTTACGAATCCCATCATAGACAAGATAGTGATGCCTCGTTTACATCGTATAGCTCGCTGAACCTTTTTATAATCTGTGGCTATAGCTGCGTTCAGTTTACACACAAATAGCCTAAACAGAGATAATAGAAGCGTTCCAAAATTTTCAAATGCTTCACGGTCAAAACGTGATTTCATCATACGCGTCATCAAACAAAGAAAAGATCATCAAAGGCTACATCATCAAAGGCAGCTAAAGTCCCATGTCCGCATCGTACGCATCAGATTGTAATATTATTTTAATAGAAAGTTGCACAAGTTTGTCCACTGATCCATAATACGATGCGGTCGCAGTCGGATCGCATTGTGAAATAAAACTAATCCGTTTGATGCGATACGTCCGATGCGAACATGTGGATGCTTGCCTTTGAACTTCTGAATCTACTGATAGGTTGCTTACATTAAAGCACACCACTTTAAGGTCCAACGATAGCAGCGTGGCGGGAAAGTTTTTTTTCAGGTTTTTAAATTTTGAAGCTAATCTAAGCTATTGTTGTTTGGTGGTTTTTCGCTCACGGCAATAAAATAGTATTCTTTCTATTTTAAACAACAATAATTCAGCCGATTATGTGTTTTGGTCATAAACTACTTTTTTGGGCAGTGCCACCGCTTTTCCGACTAGAACGCATAATCGGCTAAATTATGAATACTATTTTATTGCCGTGAATGAAAAACCGCTGAACAAAAATAGCTCAGTTTAGTTTCGAAATAAAAATTAAAAAAACTATGAAACAATTGAATTTCCCGGCACTCTGATATCATTGGACCTTAAAGTGCTTTGATGAAAACGACCTATCAGAAGATTCAGAAGTTCAAAGCCAAGCATCCACATGTTCGCATTGGACGTTCTTTTCATTCGCTGACTAAAACCAAATGAGCAGTCAAGGTTAGCTAAATCCGTAAGCAAAATTTATGGCGGTTTACACATATTTCAATGAATTTGGTTTTTAACAAAAATTTTAACCTGTTTTACATAAAAGCCACAAAAAATACTTCTAAACAACTTAAGCAAAATAAAAATCAAAAATGAAAAAATAAAGAAAACATAGGTCATGGAAATGCAATATTAGACGTCACCAAATGATTCCTTCCTACTATAGCTTCTTCAAGCTCCACCAACGTCAATGATTCGATTTCACTCAACTTTCATACGAAATTCGGGGATTTCTTCAGTTTACAGACTGTACGTTAACTCTAGAAATTAAATGGCAACAATTTTTCACAGTAAAGCCGACCACTTTTCGGATTTACTATGAAAATTTGTTGCCATTTAATTTCTAGAGTTAACGGACAGTCTGTATGCCATCTTGTTTTTGGGTTTTCATCTTTTTAACTTTGACGAGTAGAGCTCCATCCTAGTTGCGTTTTTTTTCCATTTTAGTGAGCTTGTCTCTGGCTCGGATGGAATCGACCAATCAGAAGCGGCTATTTTCTTGGATGGCTTATTTGGTTTTATTTACTTTGACTGTGAAAACAGTTTCTGTTTAAAGCTGAAAAAATGCGTTCGCATTTTGCGTTCAATACTGGAAGACCAAGCATTTTCTTTCGCAAAATGCTTTGTTACGGGAAATCCCCTGAATCTGGGTAAGACTTCATAGCAGTGTTGCCAATATGATAATTATCGCATGGCATGGTTGGCAACGCAGCGCTGCTTAATAGTGATATAGATATCTCAGGAGTCTTTGTTTTTGGCCTGGATAGTTGTATTTTGAATTACCATTTTTCAGAATGTTCTAAAATACCAATTTTCTACCGAATCTACTCAAATATACCGATTTTCTACTGAAATTCCAAAATCAAATCAAATCTACCAAAAATGTAGAAATCTACTAAAAGTGGTCACACTGAATCTGTGACGCAAGCCTGACATCTACCTGACGTTTCCTAATCTGTGTGGTCAATTTTGACACCCAAATAAATGTAAACGAGGCTCCATTTTGACAGTTCTGAAAATGGATTCGTAAAATCGGGTTGTACATAATCGGTACGGGCTGATTATTCAAAGCCAGTTTTGCACAGCCACGTTTTGTACGGCCCGATTTTACGAATCCAAATTGGCTTCCAATAATCGGGCCGTACAAAACGTTGCTGTGCAAAACTCTGGCGTACAATATGGGACTCGTAAAATCGGGCTGTACAAAATCGGCATGTGCACTTGGTGTACACAGCGTTTTGCACGGCCGCGTTTTGTACGGCCCGATTTTACGAATCCATGGCTTCGTATAATCAGGCCGTACAAAACGTGGCTGTGCAAAACTCTGACGTACAATATATCATGGGACTCGTAAAATCGGGCTGTACAAAATCAGGCCGTGCATAATCGGTACGGGCTGATTATCCAAGGCCAGTTTGGTACGGCCAGTTTTGTACAGCCCGATTTTACGAAGCCGTCTGGCTTCGTATAATCAGGCCGTACAAAATCGGGCCGTGCAAAACTGGGACGTACAATATATGGACCCGTTTTTTTGAACGATTTTATAAAACAAACAAAAAACAGCTGACGGAATCCGTCGGAAGTGTCAAAAAGTGTGTTTTTTTTTATTGTTGCGGTTAATGCGGTTACAATCATCTTCATTCAGCCGATTAATTTATATACGACACACGCATTTTCGCGCGACTGATGTTGCATGGTTATTTTAATGTAGAAGCTAGAGTGGGACAGAGGATATTAATGCGCTGAATCGCGCGGGATAGCGTGTGTAGGGTACGCTCCACATATTATCGAGTCGACGGTCGATAGGACAACCCTTCGTTCATAATAAACGTCACTCACTTTAACAAATCAAGTATTCAAGTCCCAACACTAGTCAAGTAGTCAGTCGAAAAACTTGCGTTGATTGTGGGAGCTGTGTGCCGTGCGCGAATAAAATATTTATTTTCATTTACGCCACCAATCAAACATTACATCACGATGCATCGTTCCGAAGGCCAGTGATTCAATCTTGAGAAACATTTTACGAGACTTTTTGTGTGATTTGTTTACAAATAAGCCGTTAAGAAAACCAGCAAGATGAGGCTGGCCGGCCTTATGTTCAAAAATGTGAGCAAAATGCTCGACTTTTACTCGCAGTTCAATCCTTCGCCGCTCTCTATAAAGCAGTTCATCGATTTCGGTAAGTTTACTTTTCTTTCGTGGACTAACAGTATTGATTATCGTATAAGTAGCTAAGCTATGCATAAAGATTCAAGGTCGTAACCTCGGGCAGGAGAGCCTATTAAAAACAATATTAATAACTGCGACATCCGGTTATTTTTTTAATTCTTTAGCTCAGTTAAATATTCAGCTCAATAGTGAAATCTAACTCATTACACCTTTTCACTACAGTCAAAGTGGTTTCTTTAGGAAAAAATCTTTAATAAATAATTTTGAGGCTAACTAGACGATCATTGCAGCAGCAGCAGATATCTAGACTCGCCTTTCAAGGCAGGGCTGGATCATCATACGTGGTCGCGACAGGCAGACCATCCTAGGTTTCCTTCTGGTATCTTGCCTTTAGTTTTTAGTTCAGTCTTTTATTGCCGCGAACCAAAAATCGCTGAACAAAAATAGCTCAGTTTAGGTACAAAATGTAAAAAACTGTGAACATTTTGAATTTCCCACCATGTTGCTATCGTCCCACTGTTCGTACTGTTCTATTACATTCTTTTGTGAGAAATCTGCAGAGACCGAATGATACTTAAGTGCTTGCTTAGCGACTTATTCAATTCAGAAATCAGGCCTTAGTAGAAGAATGAGGCCCAGTTTCTGAATTGAGAATTTCATAAGTTAATACTTAAGTATGGTTCTGTCACATTCTTTTGTGAAAAATCTGCTAGACAGAACAATACTTACGTATTTGCTTCCTATCCTGCAACTACATTTGTGTTGGGAATGTTACAGGACATAATGGGGAAAATATTATCTAATGCTCCCAGACGCAAAATAGGCGCAAGTAGAGACGTCGAGTTGCGGAAAACAGCCCGTTTTACCAATATCTAACGCTATAATATATCTTAATTGGCATAGACGGGCAAAATGCAGTAAAAAACGTGTAACATCTATTTAAAATAGCTGACCCGGTGAACTTCGTATCACCTGAAATAGTTTGACTCTCCGCGTCAAAAATGGCGATTCCAATACAAAATGACCAATTTTTATTTCTTCCATTTTTCAGCTAATCCTTTAACTTTTCCCATATTTCTTTGCTTTTAAACCTACCATGAACTATGGTGAACTAAACAAAACAGTAAATATGCAAATCGGTCAAGCCGTTTCTTAGTTTTAGCGAGACTAATGCACGGCGATTCATTTTTATATATATAGATGGTTTTGACACTTTCCGTTGTTGTTATGAACACAATCACTTACTTATCTCGCCCGAGACAGGCATGTTTGTTCAATGTTAATCTTCATAAAAACTACTGAACTGTTCTCGATGAAACTTCCAGCAAAGTGATCTTGATAAGCACGGGAAGGTCAAACACCGACTTACTTATCGTTTTATGATAATAATTAGCTACCCAGACCAGAAAGTCACTTCTACCCAGTGGCGCAGCCCCGGATTTAGGGGGGGGCAAACCGGGGCACCCGCCCCGGGCGGCAGTTTCAGGGGGCGCCAAAATCTCGATATAATATAAAATTCAAAAAATTCTCAAAGACATAAATTTTGAATTAAAAAAAAACTAACAAAAAAACATGGTCGTTCGGATGTTTGTGTGTAGATATTAAATGTAGCACGATCACGCCCGTGAAACTTCACGTATCGAGAAAAATTCACGAAATAATTAACCCTTTATTTTTAAAGTAATTTATCTCAAACGCTGGAAAGAGGGGGCCCCACTATCAAGTCTGTGCCCCGGTTCGAAAAAATCGTAGATCCGGGGCTGCAGTGGCGTAGCTACATAGGGACAGAGCTGGACCATGTCCCGGGGCCCCCAAGCTCAGGGGCCCCCTCGGACCCTGATACCAAACAGTAATAAACTAGCTAAAAATTCTCCCAGGGCCCTTCGCCTGTAACGCAATGGTGCCAAAATGGGTTCCGGGTTGACGGTTTCAATTACGATTTATTAATGCTGTCGGTCCAGTGTCGGTCCTTTTAATGTTTTTGTAGTACAGCAAAGATTAATAGGTTCTTGAGGATTAGTTCGGTGGTTGTAGGAGAGCAACGAAAAAAAATCCCGGTTTTGTACTTCTACCTGGGACGCCATTGATACGCCATTGTGTTACAGGCTAAGGCCCCAGGTCAGATAGCAAAAAGTGCGAGGAATAAAAAAAAATTTGTCGTTCTTATTTGGACCACCATTACACCATGTATGTAACTACTCCTTTCTATTGAAAAATGCAGGGTGCAAGGTCTACTTGTGTGTGTGTGGATACAGAAGGGACAAAGACCACAGAGTAGGTAAAGTCCGTTCGCTTAGAAAGTGTCGGTACACACGACGGCAATCTTGGTTCTTGGGATACAACTATTTTTGAAGTATCTGTGATGGGCGCAGACATATTCATTTCAACACAATGCTGATCCACATTAACTAGAACTCACTTAAATGTTTTACAAAACTTTCGTCTTTTAATTTTTGGGTCATTCGAAGTTTCGTCTAGAGGCACCTCGCGTCGGCTTCCTTTAATTTCTTTTGTGAAAAGCCGCCGCGCGCCAAGGCGGCAAATATCAAAGTGACACTATGATAGCGAACAGACTTTACCCAGTTTCATATTTCCAAGCCACTTAAGTTTCAGTAAATACAAAGAGAAACGATTCCATTGCATCCTGAACTCTATTATAAAGTGCACAAGGACTGCAGTGGCATTTAGGTACTCTAGAACCCTAGAGAATGCTTGCTTACTGCTTGACACAATTTGCTTTGTGGTATCAAGTGACTTGAATTAAATGGATGTATGCAGACTAGGTAACACGTAGACTAGTGTTTCCTTTGTTAATGCAGCTGAAAATTTCAACTGGCTACCTATTACGATTCCAAAGATGCTTTAAAGCAGGGATCCCCAAACTTTTTTGGACAAGTTTAGTGACCCCTTTTCCAAAATAAACTGTTACTTTAGACCCCCATGGCCAAATTACCTACTTTTAAGATCAACCCCCTTATTCATAATGGACCGCTAACTAAAAACAGCTGCTACAGAGTTCACACTGACTTGCCGAGTTTTTCATCTTGTACGAACATGAGACTTTACATTACTACAACAACAATGCTATTTCCTTCAAAAATGTTAATTATTCTTACACGTAACGCAACATAAACAATACAGTACCTTTTTACACACCACCCACCACCAATACACCAAATGCACCAAATGTGCAGTGCTTACGAGAGTTTAAGTTTTAATACAGTACCTATCTTGAAGAACTTGTGTTAATTTAATAGGGGTCGATTTTTGGACCTCGTCGATCCCCAAAATCAGTTTCCGTTTATGTCGACCCCTAGGAAACCGATATCGACCCCAATATATCGACCACTTTGGGAATCCCTGCTTTAAAGGAAGAACAGACAGACGGACAGACATCGTAGGAAGAGGTTCTTCGGGTACGGAACCCTAAAAATTACGATGATGATGAGGGTAGCCTGTGCATCTATTTAAGCGGCAAAAGTGCGTACTTCCCGTCACCAAGCCACCGAGTAATTGGTGTGTAATATTCCGTCATCGGTTGGCAGGTTGCCATGCCAGTGCCATCAAATATCTCTAGGTCAATGTTGATATTGCCTGCCCGACGGACCACTTCGCCGCCGCAGCTTGATAATTTCACTGTTTAATGGGCAGTTCGAGAAAGTTTCGGTTTCGATGTTATATTGGGAGTAATTTCTTCTTTTTTTTTACTTAGCCTGTTAGCGGTGTTAGTGTCCCACTGCCGGGCAAAGGCCTCCCCCACTTCAGTCCAGACTTTTCTGTCCTGGGCCACCTCAGACCACTCCAGCATGTATTTGACGAGATTGTCCCGCCAGCGTCTTCGCGGCCTACCTCGACTTCGATGTCCATAGGCTGGCCATTCCGTGGCGATTCTTGCTCACCTATCCGGGTGCATGCGGCTGATATGTACTTTCTTCTTATAAGTGTTGCAAATTCACAAGCAGGCCACATAATTTTATGTCGTAGACAGGGCCACTGGTGGGGTAAAAAGGCACGTACTACAATGGAGGTCCAGAACGGGGCGTAGAAATATGGGCACCGGGACGACCTGGTCAAGTGGCAAGAAAATACTGGATGAGAAAAGGCCAAGAGCGTTAGCCCAATCCAGTCTTTTCCTGGATCACACTAGAAGGAATAAGCGACCACTTTGACGCTGCAGTCAAGCATACCAAAAATGTATGCTCTACGGGTGCACTCTAAGTCAATAGGGAACCTTTAAGGCCCGGTTTCTGAATTGAGAATTTCACTAACCAAATGCTTAAGTATCGCTCTGTCACATTCTCTTGTGTGACATCGGCAGAGACAGGACGATACATAAGCATTTGGTTAGTGAAATTCTCAATTCAGAAACCGGGCCTATGTAGGTTGTCTACTGATCAATACAAACAACTTGTACTAGGTGGCGAAAAAAATGGAGCGAAAAAAATATCAGCTGCTTGATACATTTGGCGCAGTACTGAGTCTAAGAAAATACTACTGTTATGTCCTCTTACATGAAATCATTGAGTTGAAAAAGTCAATGTCAAAGTCAATACTGAATCAACAATCCACACACAACACTGACCTTGCTTGGCTTTGTTTGGGTGATCCTCACGTCATAGGTAACATACAATACATCCATTGAAGGAAGTCCTCTGCTGAATTAATGTCGAGCCAACTCGACGCGAAAAGTTGGCTATCTTCCAAACTGCATTGTCTTTCCTCTGCTGTCTAAGCATTGACCTGCCGTAGTTACTACGGACCCGGGTGACTAATAAAACCCGGATACTAAAAGGCTTAGGCTTAGTCTATTTTAAGGATAAGCAGGTCTTGTTTTAAGCCTTTTAGTAGTCGGGTTTTAGTTTTTAACTTAATTTTTTTTTACCTTTTTAGTATGTCATTTTGGACGATCAGTTTCGTCATTTGGGACGAAAATGCACAAAATAAAAAAAAAACAGGGCAAAAAAAAAATACATTTTGGTATTTTTGTTCTATTTGTTATGTTGACGCTACATGTGTTATACATTTTTGAAAAGGTCTTTTAAAGCCCTTTCATTTGATACCCATGACGATGGTATCCGATATTTTTTATTTTTAGGTCCACTACTTTAGGGCGCAGCACAGCCGCCATCTTGGTTTTTTTCAAAATGAAACTATCCTATGTCACCTGGGTAATTAAGAGGAATCCAACGACACTTCATTTGTTGAAATCGGCCGAGTAGTTTAGGCTCTGCGAGGGAACATATGAACACACAAACATACACACATACATACATACATAAATACATTACATACACACATACATACATACGCTGCTAAAATCATAACCCTCCTTTTTGCTTCGCGTAGTCGGGTAAAAATAATGCTACCTACCTAGTTAGGTAGGTAGGTAATCGTTTGAGGTAGCGGCCGCCCCTGGTGCCAGAGTTTTTAGGCCGCCTAAAGGCCGTCAAAAACAATGTTATTGATCAACAATAACCGGGACCAGGCTGGAGGCGCATTTCATAAAAAAAACCGGCCAAGTGCGAGTCGGACTCATGCACCGTACAATACATCCATTGAAGGAAGTCCTCTGCTGAATTAATGTCAAGCGAACTCGACGCGAAAAGTTGGCTATCTTCCAAACTGCATTGTCTTTCCTCTGCTGTCTAAGCATTGACCTGCCGTAACGGGTGACTCAAAATGATGCTACCTAGTTAGGTAGGTAGGTAATCTTATGAGGTAGCGGCCGCCCCTGGTGCCAGAGTTTTTAGGCCGCCTAAAGGCCGTCAAAAACAATGTTATTGATCAACAATAACCGGGATCAGGCTGGAGGCGCATTTCATTAAAAAACCGGCCAAGTGCGAGTCGGACTCATGCACCGAGGGATCTGTACCACCATTCTATGCTTTATTTGGAAGAGAAAAAAAAGTGCGAGTCGGACTCTAAGGGGGTAATAATATTGTATACAATTTTTTAAATTTTCGTCATAATTCGGAAGCAAACAAAATTTTACAAAATTATAAAAAAAATATATTTAGGCTGCCCTTATTTAATAAAGCTCTTGTATACGATACCCCACATGATACAGTCACCCCACTTAAAAATGTTGACCCCCCATTTCTTGTATAGGAACCCTTGATTTTTTTAGGCTCCAAAGGCCTGCAGGATTAAATTTCTTGATTATTGTGATATAAATTTCAATTTGATAGCTCCACGCGTTCTTGAGAAATGGATCTTGACAGACAGACAGACGGACAACAAAGTCACCTATAATGGTTCCGTTTTACCTTTTGAGGTCCGGACCGGAACACTAAAATCTGTAAGTATCAAACACCTAAGTCAACAACATATTTTTTACGTAGACAAATATGTTATCTTAATCATGGCCACTTAAGATAAGATCTTTTCAGTTTTCAATATCGGCAAAGAACAAAAGAAATCTTCGACTGAAAGTTAGATGCAGATTAGCATATCTACCAATCGGTTTTCACCTAAAGACCTATCCGTAATAGAATCTCACTCCCTTTGCATCACGGAAGCAAATCTTATCAACCATTTATCAACAAGAATCAAGTTTACACAATACCTACTCAGAGCAGTGGCGTAGCTACATAGGGACAAAGTCCCGGGGCCCCCAAGCTCAGGGGCCCCCTCGGACCCTGACACCAAACCGTAATGAACTAGCAAAAAATTCTCCCAGGGGCCTTAGCCTGTAACGCAATGGCGTATCGATGGCGTCCCAGCAGAATGACAAAACCGGGGTTTCCTTTATTTTCTCCTACAACCAGCGAACTAATCCTCTAGAATTAGAATCAGAATATTCTTTGCTGTACTACAAAAACATTAAAAAAAACGTTTTTAAAAAGTTTTTGTGTACAATAAAGAATATTCTATCTATCTATCTATCTAAAAGGACCGACATCATTAATAAATCGAAATTGAAGCCGTCAACTGACAGCCCATTTTGGTACCATTTGGGCTAAGGCCCAAGGTCGGAAAGCCCTTAGTGAGATGAATCTAAAAAAAAAATTGGTCGTTATTTTATGGACCACCCTGTAAGGTATCTATATTTTGACTGGATAAAACCACATTCGCATTTGATAAACCGATGGCCTCCGAATACGATTGAAGTTCTCAGAGTCTACTGGAACAATCCGGCGTGTTTATGTTTGTATGTATGAATGTTCGTTCGACGATTAAATTTAGTCGGGTCGTCATGAAATTTGGTAGGGCAGGTAAATGAGGCAAAGATAATTTTTAAGTTCTAACATGCGCCAAATCGGTCGAAAGGTTGCTGAGATATGGGGTCGCGAGTTCATACTTCAGGGCGAACCACTAGTTACCTTGAGTCTAATTTAAGGATAAGCAGGCCTTTTGTTTCAAGCCTTTTGGTGGTCGGGTTTAAGTGTTTATTAGCACACTGTTTCCCATTCGTTCGTGACCTAGAATATTCGTGAAAATGTGACACCTCAATTTCACGTAGACGTGGCGGAAAAACCGAAATTGAACACGAATATGCTCGAAGCGTATTCCAACTGGGGAGCTGGTCACCAATCGACTTATTTTGTCGTACAAGGTGGTTGTTTAGACTCCACTGATCAAGTGATCACGAATAATAATATTTTTTTTGGCCGGTCGCTTTTGAAATATTGTTTTTTTTTACTTGAAAGTGTTTGGGTGGAGTTTTTTTCTTCTACAACGCTGGGAGTTTCTAGGCTGCTTATTTAGACTCCGCTTATCATGAAAGCACTATTATTATTGGCCAAGCGCGGTTGAATGTTCGTTTTTTATACTCTAAATATTTGAGTCAAAAAAATTTAACTTTTAACCGCGACCGTCCAAAAAATATGTATTTTCGTGATCAGCGGAGTCTAAGCCCAGAAGCTCTCAGCCTTGTTCGACAAAATTGGTCGATTGGTCAGCAGCTCTCCAGCTATTCGTAAATTTACTAGTCATAACTACTGGCCTATGTTTACATTAATTCGTTATGTTGTTGATAGTTGGCAAAGTAGAACAGAAGCGCTACTCGGGCAACGACATCGCGTGAATATATTGATGATACGGAGCACTCTGCAGGGTGCACTCTAAGTCGATAGCAGAATTTTGAGTAGGCTGATCATTACAAACAAGTGGTACGTACTAGGTGGATAAAAAAATAGAGCGAAAAAATATCTGCGGTACCATACAAAAGGTCGACTCAGTGCTGCGCCAATATTTTTTTCGATCATATTTTTCGCCTCCTAGCACAAGTTGTTTGTATTAATCAGTAGACAGCCTACTTAAAGTTCCGCTATCCAATTAGAGTGCACCCTGTATTTTCAGATTTCATTCGCAAGCCTAACAATAGTAACAATACATACAACACACACAACACAATACTCCGTGCAATTTTAGTGGTTTTAAAGCCGAAGGTATTTTGTTGCACTGGTGATTCTGAGCCAAATTACAAAATTTCATTCCAAAACGCGCGATAAAAAAAATCACTTCTCCATACAAATGGCGTCGATTGGCGATAGCCGTTTGTATTGGGAAGTGGTTTTTTTTTTCGCTCGTTTTGAAGTAAAATTTTGGTATTTGGCTCAGAATCACGAGTGCAACTAAATACCTTCGGCTTTAAAACCACTAAAATTGCACGGTGTATATTATTTATAACATTCAAACTCCTGCACTTTGGAGCATGTTATCTACGAAGGAAAGAAACAATTTAGAGTGGACCTTCTGTGTTTTTAAACACCTATGTATTTTGATAGAGACATCGCGTGCAAATCAGCCGGCGCACGCGCATCGTGACGTCATCTGTTTGATAATAAACCAACATGGCCGCCGCTAAATAAAGCTGGCCGGCTGGGCTAGATAGAATCTAGCTAGATTTTCCTTTGCTTCTAGCTGTTTTTAGTTATACTTTGCTTCTACCTGTTTTATGGCCCGTTTTCAACTGATAGTTAAAAGCTGAATTCAAAACCATTGGTAGATGGCGCTCATAGGCTTGACCATACAAGAACCGGGATGTGGCTGTCAAATTTCGCTTACACAGATTAATAATATGTTCAGAAAAAGCGACATTTGACAGCCGTGAAAACGGCTCATTCGAATGATAAATAACTGAAAATTAATTACTCAAACAACTCGTACAATGTGGCGAAAAAACTAGAGGGGCAAAACATCTGCTGTTCCATATAGGGGCTACATAGGGACAATGTCCCGGGGCCCCAAGCTCAGGGGGCCCCTCGGACCCTGACACCAAACCGATTGAACTAGCTAAAAAATCTTTCAGGTTTGGATAGCCGTGCGAGGATCTTACAAGGACGTCCTTATTTCGACCACCCAGTATATCTGTCTATATTTTGACTTGATAAAACCTAAAACAGTTAAGTTGGGGCCCCAGTTTGGTTTTTTCCCCAGGGCCCCTGGTTACCTAGGTACGTCACTGGTTCCATACCACCAAATGTATGAAACCACAATATTTTTTTTTGTTTAATTTTATTGGATACGTTGTAAGTGTTGTTTGTTATGAATTTCTTTCAGTTATTTATCATTCAGTCAGAGTCACAGACTCGGATATCAAGAGTAGACACAGGCCAGGTTTCTGAATTGAGAATTTTACTAAGTAAATACCTTACTACTATCGTTCTGTGGATACTGCCGGTTTCTGATTTGAGAAATTCGCTAAGCAAGCACTTAAATATCGTTCTGCCTCTGCGGATTTCTCACAAAAGAACGTGACAGAACGATAGTTATGTATTTACTTAGTAAAATTCTCAATTCAGAAACCGGGCCATAGTGACCTTAGGAAGAAATACGCCGAGTCGAGCTTTACCGGAAGCAACAAGGATATTTTTCCTGGAAGGAAGTCAGTTTCCTTACGGTTTAATTCAGTAAAAGGTTACCAACTGCGCTTTTGATCTACACTAATATTATAAAGAGGAAAAATTTGTAAGGTACGTATCTAAAACTAAGTCTGCGCGGACGAGGTCGCAGACAAAAGCCAGTATGTTATAAAGTAAGTAATTCTGCATATAAAAACCTAAATCTTAAAACTTCTTACCCGCCGCAAAGTAAAAAAAAATATTTTATCTTTTTTTTTTTTTTATTTCTTTCGCTATTGGACTATTTTTTTACGTGAATTAAACCGTTACGGGCGTCTGTAAATAAAATAGAAACCCCAATTCCAAATCAATGCAGAGGGTTTTTACGCTGATACCTTTTACCAGGGGCCTTAGCCTGTAACGCGATGGTGCCAAAATGGGCTCCCAGTTGACGGCTTCAATTACAATTTACGAATGCTGTCGGTCCTTTTAATGTTTCTGTAGCAGCAAAGAATATTCTGATTCTAATTCTAGAGGATTAGTTCTCTGGTTGTAGGAGAAAAACAAGGAAACCCCGGTTTTGTCCTTCTGCTGGGACGCCATCGACACGCCATTGCGTTGTAACGCAAGGCAGGTTAAGAGGGCGCTAGAGCACCATTTTCCCATACAAACGTAGTTCAGGTTTAATTTCTAAACTACAGGCTGGATTTTGCTAAAACTTGTTTTATATCAGTAGATGACCAATACGGAGGTTTGCAAATAGTTTTTATAGAGGTAATAAAAAAAGTAGCCTGAAAGAAATCCGGTGAGTTTTTCGCGCCGAAAAAGGGGTTACTTTCAGCTGTTATTTACTAACATTATTACACTGTCTATTGGAGTGTAACTACCTTGGGAACATCAATAATGTATTGTACTTGTCAGAAAAAAAAAGATTTATGAAATAGCTAATAAAATGTAGAAATGGCAGCTGAACTACGAGAAAATTTGGGGAAATAGATCTATTACATTACAACTACAACTACATACTCGCGAAAGGACAAGAACACACGCAGACTCATACTGCCGCATTGCCTCTCACTTTTCCCGCGCCCCGTCTCGCTCTGGGTGAAACAGCTATAGAAAACAGTGTTTCACGCGCTTGGCCATCGCCGAGTTCCCACGCTTGTACAGGGAACTCGCCCCTGATCGCATAAAAAAAAGAAAGAACATCTGAAATTGCGATAACACCGTGCTGACGTCCGAACAGTGAAAGCAAATATTTTTATTTTCGTTTGCGAAATTACGTCGCTGCAATCTTTGTCCGTTGTGCTTGTGAATGAACTCTACTATTTATACAAACGTCCAAAGTCCACGTTGGGGGGCCTATTCTAGAAAATACGAGACATGAAAGCGCACGAATATCTATAAGTTGAAACTTTTTTAAATTCCTTTTATTCCTTTTTTTATAGTATGACTGGTAGACAACGACAATGCACAGCGGTTACTACTATTAAACATGCAAGAACATCACGTTGAGTTTTTTTTAAATAAATCTAAAATTCTCAGTTGAACAAAAATGCTGTTTTAAACCGTGATTAAATAAATTTTAAAAATACACTGATGGTCCGGCCTGTATACTCGAGAATTTTAAGGTAGGGGCAATCATTTATTTTGAAAATATTTCGAGTGGCATTTACAGTTTTTTTGACAGGGTGCTTGCAAATAGGTCAGTCTTTTCAAACTGATTTTTGCTTGTCTATCAAAATATACAAAAAAAAGTAGAAAAAATAAAAATATTCCCTAGCACGGGTTACTGCTTTAGAAAAAACAAAAAGTGGTATAAAAAATAATTTAAACACAATTTTTAACGGATTTAAGACTCGTTTTATTTTACACTAGTTGTGCCCGCGACTTCGTATGCGTTTTTACACATTTGACATTTAATTTAAATTCGACTGTGGAGGAAAACTCAAAAGGAAGGTTTTTTTTAACCCTCGACCAACAAAGAGGGGTGTCATAAGTTTGATAGCTTTGTGTGTGTGTCTGTTTATGTGTTTATGAGGGTGTGCCTGTCTGTGTGTCTGTCTGTGTGTGTGTGCCCTAATCTAAACAATACATTTATGATAAAATATGTTTTGTTTAGATTAGGTATCGCCCGTGTAAGATACCAGGAAGCTTAGCATAAGAATTGCCTGGGAAGTATGGGGGTTTATTATGTATCTCCCTCGACGTAGAGTGGGATATATAAAGTTCTAAGCCCATAGATAAGGACTTATCCATTCTCATGCTAAGCCAGCAAGCAAAGCATAAGATTGGGTTAGAGCGTATCTTCCGCAAATAACTCTGTCTATCCCACTCTACGGCAAACAAAGTATATGTTTTTTCATATCAAGTTGGGCTCAGTAGAGTAAATATTTTAAAAAAGGCAAAAAAAAAAATTGGTTGTTTGTAAAGTAGGTTTACGATCGAGATGTTTACGTGATAACGTCTTATTGGTAGAGTGAGAGAGACGGAAGATCGGTCCACTCACTCGAACGCTATGCCAGCCTCCGCTCGTGAGGATTCCGCGTGACAAGTTTCACGGAATGACTGGCAGCGCTCGAGATGAGACGGGAGATCGGTCCGTCTCTCTCTCGTTATACCTGCGATCGCGCTCGTGAGGTTTTGGTGTGACACAAGTTTCTGAACATGTCACCCGACTAAAACGATTTTAAAGACGTTATCACGTCAAAAATGTCAACCTCGCGTGCGTTCAAACCCAGAACATTTCGACCGCGACGCAACAGTACTACATTTCTAACATCGATAAACTTTGTCCGACCTCCACCGAAAACCACTCACAATTCCCTCCAGCAAGCATCATAAGGCTGGGTTAGAGCGTATCTATGGCTCTGTCCATCCCGCTCTACGTCAAACAAAAGAGTGAGATACCTATTGTTTAAACCACAGCCTTCTTGGTTTAAACCCATAGATACGCTCTAACCCGGCCTTATGCTACGCTTGTAGAACTAACATTTTCCGCTAAAATAAAATAAAAACAAAATAAAATAAACGTATAGTCCTCATTATAACGAAATTTTTTGCCCAAGAAACTATGCCTGGGAAATCAACGGTTTCCGAGATAATAAAGTCTCACTTTTAATTTTTTTTTTTTCAGAAATGTGATCATTATCACGTTCTTAACATACCTTCTCAAGAAGCCATATCAAAATTATGGATATTTCTTACAAAAAATCAAGTTAAAATTGCAACCCGCAATGTAGGTTTTCGAGAGAATGTGGTTCAAAGTCGGACTTATTTTTTTTTTGCAGAAATATGTTCAGTATCACGTTCTTAACATACCTTCTCAAGAAGCCATATCCAAATTATGAATATTTCTTACAAAAAACAAAGTTAAAATTGCAACCCGCAATGTATTCTAAACATCGGATAGCCTAAGTTACTCCCAGAAACGTGAGTTACGACCATGTTAAGTTTGGTTGAAAACTATTCAGCGGTGTTCGCGTTTATCGTGTTCATACAGACAGACAGACAGACAGACAGACAGACATAAACCGTTTTTTTTGCATTTTTGGATTTAGTATAGTTTACTTAGTAACCCCTGCTAGTTTTTTTCTAAAAATATTCAATGTACAGAATTGACTTCGCTAGAGTTTTATTATAAGTATAGATTTTACCAACGTTTCGAGAACTTTGCAGGGCTCGTGGTAGCGGTAGATTGAGGTAACAGCTATCTTGTAAGTCATTTGTTAAATTCAAGAAAATATTATGTACTTATAGAGAAAGTTTTCAGCAATTTCTGAAATATTATCTGACAATTTGAGAATAGAGCCCTGGGAAACAGATGTTTGCGTCAAGTGAAATGTAACGTTTTTTTCTGTTTTGTTTGTTCTGGTGATGCGATGCACGATGATTGTTTGTTTGTTTTTGTGTTTTGGTCATGACACGCATGACGGTGACATAATTTCTTTGTGCTTTTGTTGCGGTTTCTGAGTTGAGAATTTTGCTTAGCAAATGGGTAAGTATCGTCCTCTCTCTGCAGATTTCTCACAAAAGAGCGTGACAGAGCGATACGTAAGTATGTGCTTAGCAAAATTCTCAACTCAGAAACCGGGCCTATAACAGTTTTTTCCTTAGGTCTAGGCTGACTATGACAGATGTCTAGGCTGACTAATCCGAGAGTTCG
Source organism: Zelleria hepariella (assembly GCA_949319315.1). NCBI lineage: Eukaryota > Metazoa > Arthropoda > Insecta > Lepidoptera > Yponomeutidae > Zelleria > Zelleria hepariella. The sequence goes on along the minus strand of OX439385.1, from coordinate 1,994,065 downwards.
ACTGGGCAAACTTCATCCTTGATCGAAGGGGCAAACCTAAAACATAAAACTAAAATTGTTTAAAACAGAAAAAACTAAGCCCTTAAAATCTAAAATCTTATTGCTGATAAAATATCTTTGGCAGCGTTAAAAAAGTAAAATACACAATTCGATGTGAATGTGTGTGACGTAATTCGAAATGCTTGCATTACACTTGCAACAACCTAAAAACAAGGGTGTTAAAACTATTTCTACCTCATTCATTCTCATTAGACCTCGTTCGTTCCTTCTTTGTCTTTCTCGCACTATGTTGATTGATTCGTAACGGTCGATTAGCATTGCTGATTAATTTATGCGATTCCGTATCAAAGACACATTCTTGCAGGCGACTTGCAATGCCGATACACATAGACTTACTACACCGATACATATAGTTTATGATGGAAAAGAAAAACTAAAAAGAAAAAACCGTTACATAAATATAACAAATAAAACTCGACTGCATCACAGTCTAAGCAGGCGGGCGGGACCAATCCAAATCAGACCCGTTAAGAGTTCCCTGTATGTACAAACGCGCGAACACATAATTTTTTTTTTGTATTTTAGCATATTTTTCGCTGACCGTGCATTTTTTTCCAAAATCTGTAAATGCAGTACATTATATCTCAAAATGTTATGGAAGGTCTCCTAAGAACGTGTTCCTGTAACTACCTGCCGCCTCAAAAATCCACCCTGTATAAGCACTAGGGTTTTGATGTTTTGAAGATTTTCTCGAACCTTGTTGGCCCTGTTAAAACTTTGCCAATTGCGTAACCTCTAGCTTTCAATGTGGTTTTTGGGAGTGGCTTTTTCTTTCGATTTTCCTTGGCTTCAAATCAGCTTGGCAACTTAAATGTTCCCTGTACAAGCGTGGGAACTCAGCGATGGCCAAGCGCGTGAAACGCTGTTTTCTATAGCTGTTTCACTTAGAGCGAGACGGGGCGCGGGAAAAGTGAGAGGCAATGCGGCTGTATAAGTCTACCTGTGTGCGTGTCCTTTCGCGAGTATGTTGTTGTAATGAAATTGATCTATTTTCCCAAAAGTTTTCGTAGTTCGGCTGCTATTTCTACATTTTATTAGCTATTTAAAAAATCTTTTTTTTTTCTGACAAGTACAATACATTATTAATGTTCCCAAGGTAGTTAGACTCCAATAGACAGTGGAATAATGTAAGTAAATAACAGCTGAAAACGCATAGCTCTAATTTATTTCAGGCAATTTTTTTTATTACCTCTATAAAAACTATTTGCAAACCTCCGTATTGGTCATCTACTGATAAAAACCAAGTTTCAGTAAAATCCAGCCTATAGTTTAGAAATTAAACCTGAACTACGTTTGTATGGGAAAATGGTGCTCTAGCGCCCTCTTAAGGCACCAAACGGTTCCCGTCCGCCTGCTAAGACTGTGATGCATTCGGGTTTTTTGTTATTAAGCAGATTTTTTACAGATTAAGCACATTGCTGACTGTACCAACTGCAACCAGCAACCAACTGAGCCTGATTAGTGGCACCTAACTGCGGACTTCCCCCTCGGAACAATTTAATACGGTCCGACATGCACGCGGTCACGTTTTGTTCGTACCTAGTGCTTTGCACACTGTACGTAGAGGATGACTTTTTATTAACCCCCCACCGACCCATCAAGGAGGGGTGTTATAAGTTTGACCCATGTTTTACCGCTATGTGTGTGTGTGTGTGTCTGTCTGTTTGTCTGTCTGTCGGTCTGTCTACGCCCTCTACAAACTAAAGAAAACTTCGGACACCCAAACGGCGCTCATAGCATATCATGGCTATGTAGCATCTGTACTAAGGTACGGCCTTATTCTTTGGGGACATGGCCGAAAGTTAGAACAAGCATTCAAATCGCAAAAACGTTGCATTCGCGCAATTTGTAACGCTGGTCCCCGAGACTCATGTAAACCCCTATTAAAAAAATTAAGGGCCCTATCGTTACCAAGTCTCTACATCTTTGAAATGGCATGTTTTGCTCACAACCACCAAAATCTATTTACTAAATTCCACGATTTATACAATTTTAATTCTAGAAACCCAAACAAACTTATAGCTCCAAAATCTAATACAGTATATTTCGACAGAAGTTGCTACCTGATGTTAATTAAAATATACAACCTATTGCCAAAAACACTAAAAAGTCTACGATTGTCGCTCTTTAAAAAATACCTGCACAAATGGCTAATAGAAAAGTGTTTCTACAAAGTAGAAGAATTCTTAAACCTGAAAAAATCTGACATTATCATCCCATGACATCGGAATTGTATCGTTCGTTTGCCTCTATAGTAAGATTTTTTGTATTTATAGTAAGATTGACTCTATATTCGTGTAAATTGTAAAATAAATTGTATCAAACATTCCGTTGAATCTAATATTCCTGTTGACTTAAAAATTATTGACATCTTTAAAAATTATTGACATTATTATTAATTTTATTGTTTTGCATTATGTACTCATAAGATTTGCATGCCTTAAATAGGTTGAATGTGCTGAACTTTTAAATACCAACTATTTTAACATCTGAAATGTACTTACCACGTTCAAAGCAAATAAATATCTTGAATCTTGAATCTTGCCCGAACTATTTTATCTATGAATGAATGTTTGTTGACGTCGCATCATACTGTTATGTTATAAAATTTAAATAAATAAATAAATGTACGATACAGATTCCAGATCCATTGAATAAAATGTGATACCTACAAACAAAAGTGACCATTTATTATTTTTTGTACTTTTGTTACGAATTAAAAGAAAAGTCAACCCGTAGATATATGCTGGCTTTGTGTATTATGTTACGTAACAACGTACCTAATAATTGTCATATTTATACCTCACTAGCTTTTGCCCGCGACGTCGTCCGCGCAGACTTTTTTTCCGTTTTCTTGTTATTTTGTGTAAAACTGTTTAGGGTTGCCTTAAACATAAATTTTCAACAAATATAAATAAGATTATGAAGATAAAGAGAAACGCGCAATAGGTTATCTTGGTGGTCGTATCGAATGTATCTGTATTTTCAAGGTAAGTAGGTACAAATAATATTGAATTTGTGGGTAATCAGCATTCAATATCAGCTTAAAAACGATAAAAGATAGTCCAAAACTGTGTCGTAACTTCTATCAAGTTCAATCAAACTTTGAATACAAATAAAATGGGAGTCTTATGTGATAAAATAATAACAATATCTTGTATAAAATTACAGCATTGACAGTGCTAGGAAATTATAATACTTACTTACTTTGATCACGTTATAATAATATGCAGAAATATACAAGGTGTTACAAAAAGGTCCTAACTAAATGTCCTACAGGGTAATAGCACCCGGTGATAGGGATCACAAGTTCACAACCTAATGTCCTTTTAATGTGTTTGCAGTACAGCTTAGAATAGTCTGATTCAAATTCTAGAGGATTAGTTCGCTGGTTGTAGGAGAAAAACGAGGAAACCCCAGTTTTGTCCTTCTACTGGGATGCCATCAACATGTCGTGGATATGTCGTCCACTGTACAATATTCCTATGGTAACTAAACAATTTCGGTAATTTGGCAGCGAAGCCAGAGTGCAGGCGAGACGCGAGACATTCTACAGAAATGGCAGCACATTATTATATCGTCGTTATTTATGTATCGGACACAAGACGGACTTTGGACCGTCGCGTGTGACGAACGTTTATTTATTTACTTCAACACACTTGGAAGACGCTTGGTCGCCAAAGGTGTGGGTGCGTTCAAAAGCAATAGTTATTTGTTATGCAAGAATGCAAAATTATTGTTTGCGGCGAGTGCTTGTATTGAAAACCGAGCTAGCGAAGGTTTCTAAAATTGAGCCACGAGCGTAGCGAGTGGTTCAAAAAAAGAAACCTGAGCGTAGCGAGGTATTCAGAAGCACGAGACGCAAATAATATTGCATTCGTGCGAAACACAAAACTTTTCATCTCACAGAAGCGAGGAAATGACTTTGTTAGCCAAGCGGGACAAACTCTATAGACAACTACTTACAGGCAAAACAGGTGAGTCAAATAAGTTCCTTTTAAAAGCATATTTTACTGTAGTTACGGCTGCCGCACTAAAGTTTTGAGCTTCGTTGGTATTAAAACCATTCGTTTTATTAATAATTTCCTGAAGTTTATTTATCCAGACACAAAAATAATGTAAATAAAAGAATGTTTTTTTTTCCGGGTGCATTCTGAACTTATACCATATAAATTAAAAATTTGTAGGAGATAAAAAATGAAATTAGTAATATCGTTTGAAAAAATGTATTTAACAAACCAAAACATAATTATCTATTTGATAAAACAGAAGCGCAGCATTTTTTTTATTTACTGGTATTTAAAAATAAATATGTGTACAAAATATTGAAAAGACTATAAGAAGAAACCGCGTTTCTGAATGTTCTATTCCGTGACTTTACCTTTTTAAAAGATGCTTATGCACCATTTACATTCACAGTTTTGTATAGAGAATGGGCACGAACAATCGCTTTCGCTGAAATACGCGTTTAAACGAACTATGAATGAGGTTTTATTTTCCATCGGGATCTGGCATCTACTTAAACGGCCAGTGTTTTTTTCTTTTTCAAAACCATAGGGCGCGGGAAAGACTGTCCCGGCGTCGCGTTCAAATTTCGAAGCGCACAAAAGTTCAGATAGTTTAAATCCGGCCTTTACACGATCGTAAGTTACTAGTAACAGCAAACTTTCCGAGCGTGGGAGATGAAAAGTTCATTTGTGCGTCAGGCTTGAAAACGATACAATGTGGATAAACTATAGGGGCCAATACACACGTCGCGCGTCGTTTTTCGTCCGTACATATGAGTTTGACATAGACAACTAGAGTTTGCCGAAATGCTGGCGCTACAGCTGACAGGCGGACCGCGAGCGAGCGTCCCAGTTCCAAAAGGTATTATCCCATTCTGATCCCGCACGGATTATACTATCAGTTGCTTATGTTGCGCGCCTTACGATCGATGTCACGCCATTTATCTCGGTCAGAGGTTGCCTGGGTGCATTCATCTCGGTCAGAGGTTACCCGGGTGCATTCATACAGTGTTTGTGTTAAATAGAACCTAATCTACTGATAAAATCATTCACCTAGCATAGCAACCCAGTTGCGAGTTTAAAATTCTAGACAGCCATGCAAGACAGACTACTACATTATTTATGGCGGGTAGCAATAAATTCCAATAAAAAAGAATAGAAACGTGTCTAGTCAGTCTAGACTCTCAATTGGTACAGTTTAGTGCCGATTATTCAGATGGCAAAAGACCCCAGCAAACTATACGGCAGCCATTCAAAACTGAATCCCATTGTCCCATTGCATCCCATCCCACTATACAGGGTGTTGTTTTGGTCAGTGACACCCGACTCGGGGAATATAGTTTTAGTAAATAATGCTCAAAATAAAAACAAGTTTTTTTTTTTTTTAATTTGATGCACAGATTACCTTGTTCTATTGGGTTTTATTAGAGGGGATTCAACCTAGCCAAGCCACCCAAGCTGAATATTCACTATCATCCATAATATCAAGGAGAACTTGCCTGGTCTGAATAATAATATCCAGTCGTCATTTGATCATGAAGAGCTAAATACAAAAATATCTGGTCGTCTGCCTTTCATACAAAAGTTGTATGAAGTCGGAGGTAGCCAGACCTTCGTCGTTTGACTAGATTACATTACAATTAGCTATAATTAACCTCATTGTGTGCCGGATAGGAATTACTATTCATTGTACCTTAACAACCCACCATTTACCACCTAGGTACAGTTCGCGACAAGTTCATTTCACTACTAACTAACCTTCCCCAAAAACGTATTTCTTCTCTAAAAGAATATAAATTCGAAACGAAAATTTTGTGTTATACCATGTCATTATTGTATTCGAAACGGGTCAAATCTCGGTTGGTTATAGACAGCGATTCGACCATGTGTGAATATCGCGAGTCATTAAAAGTGAAAGTACCATGCATGTCACACTAAATTTTACAAACGCGAAAGTCTGCGCGGACGAAGTCGCGGGCAAAAGCTAGTAAGCAATGATAACGAAATGGAATAGGTTAGTAATACAAGGTGTTACAAAAGTACCTAACTCTTTTTACATGGTGTAACCTACTGGTCAACAGGATGTCAAATCTGTAAAAAAAAGTTGAAGAAAACAATTTTTATTTTATTATTTCAAAATTTAAAAATATTCATAACTTTTTTGTTTTTGTTATCAGCTCAAATTTAAAAATATGTTTGTGCGTGTAGGTGCATTTACATAGCTTTGAGTTGTTAAAACATTGTGAAAGTCAATGAAAACAATATTTAAAAAATACTTTTCTCCCGCCACATCGTTCACATTTTATTAATTTAGAAATTAACGGAACGTCATAGATCAAAAAAAAATATTTAGGTTGTGATCCCTATCACCGGGTGCTATTACCCTGTAAAAAGAGTTAGGTACTTTTGTAACACCTTGCATAAGTCGGCCTTCAAATCTGTAATTTTCTACGATAATGTTACTATGGGTCTCCTTGGCAATGAGAACTATAATTTATTGCACATTAGTATGACTACAATAACAAGTCGTTAGTCTTAGTACGGTCGGCCAAGGTCACAGATACCCCATGTCAGCTCTTACCGCGACATAAGGGCGCCAATCGAACAAAAATGGGTATCCTAGCGTGTGACCGGCTGTACTTAAGAAGGTATTGTATATTATAGTCAAATTATTGCATATTTTGTTTTAACGTCGGTTAATTAATCCTTCAAACTATACAGGGTGTTAATAGACCGCCGCCGCCGACAGACCCGAAAGGCACGCATAAAAGACACCAAAACAAAGTACGTTTTCCAATAAATATGTTACCTTGTAATGTGGGATTTTGATAACAGTGCCCAATGTTTAGACCCTGTGCCTCATAAAATTAAGGCACAATTTTGCAACCCGGTGGCTTGGAAAAGTGCTTTATCCATCAAATTGAAACCTATTGGGTGCAAAATTAGGCACAGCTGATGTCTATTTAAATAAGAATAGGAGTAGCTTGGGGCTTCAGTCTGTAACACAATGCAGTGTCGATAGCGTACCAGTAGAAGAAAAAAAACCAGGGTTTTCTCGTTTTTCTCCTACAACCAAGGAACTAAACCTCTAGAATTAGAATCAGAATATTCTTTGCTGTATTACAAAAACATTAAAAGGACCGACAGCATTAATAAATCGTAATTCAAGCCGTCAACTGGGAGCCCATTTTGGCACCTGTACAAGTGGTCAGAGAAAAAGAGTTTGGACTTAAGACGGAACGCGGGTAGCCGGCTGCTCCATACAAAAAATACAAAAAGGGAGACCTGTTTCCTCCCTGGATAATTATTTTAGAAAAAATATGTTTATGCCATTCAATTTATATGTACCTCTGTCATGTCCCTATGTTTTCTTTTTTTTATTATTTTTATTATTTTAATAAAATGTATTTAAATAATTAAAATAATAAAAAAAGGAAAACATAGGGACATTGCAGAGGTAAATATAGATTGAATGGCGTAAACATATTTTTTCTAAAACAATTATTTAAGGAGGAAACAGGTCTCCCCTTCTGTATGGAGTTGAGGTTACCCGCGTTCCCTCTTAAGAGGATTATGAACCCCGCGCTCAAAAACCCTTCGCGTCGCTTCTGTACATTTTGTGTCGCGCCTTCGCCCCACGTCTATTCTGTGTGTCTGGCCCCTCAGATGCTAATTTATTAAAGTTTATTGTCTCCCTTGTTTCAGGTCTCAATGCGTGCGAGAAGAAATCCTACCTGTTTCTAAGGAAAGAGTTGCCAGTCCGGTAAGAATACACACAGCTCACAAACCATCCCTATGAAAAAAATATCAAGTATCTTCTTTTTTGATGCGTTTTTTGCTAAAAATGGGCCATCCATTGATAATCCCTCGTCTTAACAACTTTTAGGACCTAAGGCGTAGATTCCAAACCCTAGAACCTATATGATTAAAATTTGCGCCAGTTAAAAGTGGCTGTTTTTCTTCAGATTTTTTTTTTATTATGTACTAACATTGACTATTAAAACATTGATAAATAATCATATTATGATGAAAAAAATGCAATATACCTTGCTTGGGAATTTTATTGTATTAACTATTGTGAAAGTAATCAATGTCTAGTTTGTACACAAAAGGCTATAAAAATACTTAACGATAAGAGGACAGCCAACAAGAACAACACTCCACTATTTTATATGATTTACACTTATTCGCTAATGTATCACGAGTATTTTTTCGCAATATCAGCACAATATAGACCAGCAGGCCAACTCAACCGTGTGGCTAAAATAAACGCCCGCTCAGTCTAACAATGTATACCCATACGAAAGTTACCTATCGAGACGTACCGAGTAGACGTGTGTAGGTAATGCTTGTAATATTACAAAAGACATATTACACAACGGTGTCATGAAATATTACACATTACACGAGAGAATAAAGCATGGCAAATAGCATTTCATTACACTAGATGACATGAAACATGACACATGGCATTTCAGCACACTGTACGTACTGCAATGAAAGTGTGCTGAAATACCATGATGTCATGTTTCATGTCTGCAATGAAGAAATACCATGATGTCATGTTTCATGTCTGCAATGAAGAAATACGATGATGTCATGTTTCATGTCTGCAATGAAGAAATACATGATGTCATGTTTCATGTCTGCAATGAAGAAATACCATGATGTCATGTTTCATGTCTGCAATGAAGAAATACCATGATGTCATGTTTCATGTCTGCAATGAAGAAATACCATGATGTCATGTGTCATGTTTGGTGCCATGATATAAGGTAATCACGCGTTATGAAATGTCATGAAATATATCATGACTTCGAAGTGCACTTATTCGCGCATGTCTAGTACCGAGATTCGAGGCGCCTATATGGCTACTTCAAATTCATAAGTGAACAATCAATACGTGCCACGAAAGAAAAGACTTGACCGCGCCTCCCGCACCTCTTTCTGCCGCCCCGATGACACCCGGTCCCATCCCGCACACCTCATACCGCTAAAAGAGACCTATAAAGCATCACTACGCAATACTACGCATGTCAAACCAGATGGTGTTTCAAGTTCCTTTTTTTGTGGCACGCCTTGTACAATCAGCCACACGCTAGGATACCCCTTTTTGTTCGATTGGCACCCTTATGCCGCGCGCGGTAAGAGCTGCCGTGGGGTATCCTAGACTGTGGCCTACCGTACGTAGATGCAAAGGCCTTGGTTTGTTTTGGCCTCACCGTATAGGGTAGCCGACGCGTTTCTATGGAGATCAAATACTGCTTCTACTGTAATTTTAGCGTTGGTCATTATTTGTTATAATTTTATTATCATTCAAAAACAATACTATGTCCCTCCTGGCGTACGTGCGTGACACCGTAGTACAATTCAAGGTCTTCAAATAAGTTGGGTAAATAAATAAGTGAGTGGTTTGACGATAAACTAGTTGACACATTTAAAAGATAATAAACAATACGAGTGTTTGTTTTGGTTGCTAAATACACTCGTTCTTGTAAAACGAATCAGCTGAAAGGATGGTATTTAAGCTAGGAATTCAATGGTCCTACATGCGCGATGTATTTTGATATCTGGCTGCTTGAATTTGTATGCCTAGAAACACGCTATGCTTACGCTACTTAAGCGACGCCTTCCGTCTACGTTGCATACATTTCAGGATTACCTACAAAACTTGGCACCCATTTAGATCTCAATTCTGTTGTCGGCGACGTCGATGACCGCGCATATTCTTAGTATTGAAGAAGGCCTCCGAATGAGAACCGAAACTAGTCGGTTACACCGACAAATTACTAGTGAGTAAAACCGTGATTAATTATAAAAAAAGTATTGATCTTTGCTCCCATTTGCACATTTATGTTTTAGATCTAAGGATAAAACTCAAGCGTTTGTTTGCCGATCGGTGATTTTCCCCTATCCCTGTATTATCGACTCTTGGTGCATCAATGATATTCACCCATCCTTTTGTCTTATTGCAGACTCGCCAACATAATGAAAGAGATCGCCCTCCTGCCAGAGAACCTTCTACGGATGCCGAGCGTTGGCCTCGTCAACCAGTGGTATGAGCGGTCCTTTGAAGAGATCATACAGTTTGAACGCGAAGAACCTGATAGCGATGCACTAACACAGTGAGTTTCAGCAGCGTATATTTTGTCCATCATATAACTCTGGGGTAAGCTTGCGCCTCACCCCACATCTGATGCGTCCGTCTGTATCTCAAATGAGCTAACTAATAAGGTAAGAAAACCTGCGAATGCTAATCGTCGGCCTCGTTATCCAGTGGTACGAGTGATCCTTTGAAGATATCATACAGTTTGAACGAGAAAAGCTGATACAATAACACAGTAAATTCAGGGGCTTTGGGTTCGTTTCTCTTAGATTTATCTTTTCTTTTAACTTGCCCCACATCCCACTTCTGATGCGTCTGTATCTAAGACCTCAAATGATCTAAGTAGTAAGGTAAAAAACTGTGTTTTGGGGTCTGGAGGGTATTGTCTAACTTTTCACTCTATCGCGATTCCTTTCAATTTGACAGAAGGGCGCTGACGAACCGTTAAAGAATTTGTAACGTCGCGCCTTTATTTTACATTGGCTGGTTATGATGCCATTACTCCCAAAATTTTATTGATAAAATCCCGATAGCAGACGTTACTTGAAACATAAGAAGAGGTTTATCAGGACGTTTAAATAAATAATGTATCTCATCATCATCATCATCAGCCAACCTCTACCGACTGTTGGGCATAGGCCTATTTCCCCTCGCGCCACCTCTCATGGTCCCTCGCACTCCGCATCCATGGACTCTCCGCCGTAATGACGATGTCGTCCGACCATATCTGATCTTCCCACTGATCGCCATCCAGTTCTCGGCCGCCACTCTGTCACTGCCCTTGTCCACCGACCCAATAATAATAATGCAATAATGAACCTTTTATTTTGGAATTTATAATTTATTTATTTATGCACCAACCAGATGGTCCGACGACATAGCCCAAGTAGCCGGAAAACAGTGGTTGCGCCTGGCACAGGATCGTGAGAGGTGGCATGGGCATGAAGAGGCCTTTACTCAGCAGTGGGTGTTACCAGGCTGATAATGATGATGATGAATTAATCTATCTCTCTCTCTATGTATATCTCTTCCAGATTCTGCGAGCGCCTAGTCCACATCCGGAATCGTCACGCCGACGTCGTGCAGACGATGGCACAGGGCGTCCTCGAGCTGAAAGAGAGCCACGAGGTCGATTCGGGGACTGAACACTCCATACAATACTTCCTTGACCGGTTCTACATGAGCCGAATATCCATTCGGATGCTGATCAACCAACACAGTGAGTGGAATGACCTAACGACTCTTTTCCAGAAGTTAATCCACATACTTGGATTTAGAAAATACAATGATAATAGCCGATATGCGTTTTTGTAGGCTGTTCATCTTCAGTTAATTAACTTTATGGCGTTATAGGGGTTGTTCATCTTGCGAAACACCACACGCTTGTAAGCTGTACTCGAGCAAAAGTGCGAACGCTTTTTGGGCAGTAGCGAGTATTTTAGCTACTAAATTACTCGCTACTAGACTAAAATACTAGGCAAGTCCGAACTAGGCTGTATAATGATGATGAGCTATATCCTACTTCTTCTTATTCGTGTGAGAGTGTCAGAATTATTATAAGGCATGCAGCCAGTTCTTCACGACCGCTATGGCTCTAGGTGTCGCTTTCAGCAAGTTTTCGGTGGTGCACGTAAATGGAGAGTCGACTTAAGGTGATAGATACCCTAGGCACAACTAGCGCCACAAATGGAAAAAATCATATCTTCTTTTTGGATGCGTTTTTTGCTAAAAATAATCCCTAGGCTCAACTATTTTTAGGACCTAAGGTTTAGATTCCAGATCCTAGAAACTAAGAAGTGACAACTTTTGGCGGCGGCGGGTTTTATTCGTAGGTGTTCTACGTTGGAAGCGAAACCTTAGGTCCTAAAAATAGTTAAGCCTTGGGATCATCATTTGACGTTTCGTTTTTAGTAAAAAACGCATCCAAAAAGATCTGATATTTTTTCCATTGACGGCGCTAGTTGTGCCTAGGTTTGGGCCTTAATTACTAGTGGTTCGCCCCGAACTGTGAACTCGCGACCCCATATAAACTTAACACCCCCATATCTCGGCAACCCCTCGACCGATTGGTCTCATGTTCGAACTTAAAAATTATTTTAATTTAATTTACCCGCCTACTAAATTTCATGACGATCCGACCAAATTTACTCAAGTTATCGTCGAACGAACATTCATACATACATACATACAAACGCCGGATTGTTGCAGTAGACTCGGAGAACTTCGCTCGCTCGTTCAACTAACCCTACCCTCTTCCACAGCCCTGCTGTTCGGCGAGCAGCTGGGCGGCAAGCAGGTGTCCGTCAACGGCATGGGCGCGGGGGGTCGACACATCGGGTCGATCGACCCGGCCTGCGACGTGGTGTCGGTCGTGCGCGACGCGTACGAGAACGCGCGGTTCCTCTGCGACCGGTACTACCTGGCCTCGCCTGACCTCAGGCTTTTACAGGCTGGAGGTAAGATACAGGGTGTTAAAAGACCGCCAACAGACCCGAAAGGCACGCATACTAGACACCAAAACAAAGTACTTTTTCGATAAATTATTGCTGGGAAATGATTTTGGTTTTTTAGGTTACAATTTTGAAAAATATTTTATTACGCAATGGACGTGTAACGCACAGAAGTCATATTGCGCAAGCGTTGGCATAAGTTTATAATACTTACATTTGAAGTGCCGATGTTTAGAATACATTGCGGGTTACAATTTTAACGTCATTTTTTGTAAGAAATACTCAAAATTTTGATATGGCTTCCTGAGAAGAAATGTTAAGTACTTGATACTGAATACATTTCTGTAAAAAAAGTTTTGAAAAGTCTGACTTTGAACCTCAATATCTTGGAAACCGTTGATTTCCCAGGCATAGTTCCTTGGGCAAAAATGTTACTTATAATGGGGACAATACTTGGTTTCCCGCTTTGTTGGCGGTCTTTTAATACCCAGTATATTTGTTAAAGCGCCATCAATATCATCATCAGCCCAGCTCTGCCCACTGTTAGGTCTTTTTCCCCTCGCGCCACCTCTCACGGTCCTTAGCCATCCGCATCCATGGACCCTCCGCTGTGACAATGTCGTCCGACCATCGGGCTGCTGGTCTTCCGACTGATCGTCGTCCAGGGGCCTTAGCCTGTAACGCAATGGCGTATCATGGCGTCCCAGGTAGAAGGACAAAACCGGGATTTTTTGTTGTTCTCCTACAACCAGCGAACTAATCCTCTAGAATTAGACTCATAATATTCTTTGCTGTACTACAAAAACATTAAAAGGACCGACAGCATTAATAAATCGTAATTGAAACCGTCAACCGGGAGCCCATTTTGGCACCATTGCGTTACAGGCTAAGGCCCCAGTTTTCGGTCGCCACTCTGTCACGAGTTCCACGAGAAAGATACGAGGTGTTAAAAAAAATCCTAAATATTTTTACAGGGTAATAGCACCCTGTGATAGGGATCACAACCCAATGTTTTTTTCTCCATTACGTTCCGTTGATTTTTAAATTAATAAAATTTAAACGCAGGAGAAAGGTATTTTTGAAATATGGTTTTCACTGATTTTCACCGTGTTTTGTCAGCTTAAAACTATGCCAATGCACTTACGCACACAACCGTGCGTTTCAACTTGATCTAAAACCAAAAACAAAAAACTTATTTTTTTTTTTCAATTTTGCTGTTATAACATTAAAAAAAATACTTTAAGGCACAATAGAACATAGGGCACAATAGAACCTACGAATGCAATCACTTATCGCCAAAAGTGGCCACCTTTGTCGATAAATGATTGCATTGCAAGGTTTTAGGAATGCAAACCTTAGGTCCTAAAAATAGTTAAGCCTCGCGTTGAGATTTTGCAGGAGAGTTTTTAGCAAAAAACGCATCCAAAAAGAAGTTTTTTTTTTTTTCCATTGTCGGCGCTCTAGTTGTGCCTCGTACTGGGCCTTAAATGTGAACAGTTTTGTCTCTGCCTCCTCAGAACCGAGCGAGACCCCGATGCAAGTGGTGTACGTCCCCTCCCACCTGTACCACATTCTGTTCGAGCTGTTCAAAAACGCGATGCGAGCTGTCATGGAGCACCACGAGAACTCGCCGCCGCCTATCACTGTCAACCTTGTGCACGGGAAGGAAGACATCTCTATAAAGGTACTTTTTTACTTAAATTAACATAGCCTAGACATAGCCTAGCCTAGACTTAAATTAACATAGGTCAGCCTAGGTCATGGTGGGGTTGTGGATGTCTTGGCCTTTAGCCTTGCGAGTGGAGTGTTATGTTTGGAAGCGTCTAGTGCCCTTCTGAGGACGGCTCTGACGCGGGACTCGGCCTTCGGCCTTGTTGAAAGGAGCTCGGACTAAGTGACTAAGTGGAGACTCAGTCTAAAGACTAAGTGCCAAGCCCCGTCTCGGACTGTTGGTGTGGACTTGAACGTCTTGTGCCGCTCTGAGCTTCGCTAAATGCGGGACTCGACCCAGGGGCTCGTTGAATTAAGCTCGGGCTTCGGCCTTTCGGTTTCCTGTATTTTGTGTGTGCGTCGAATACCACTCTGAGGTTCGCTCAACTCGACCTATGGCCTCGTTAAACTCCGAGACTACGATGCAAGTGGTGTACGTCCCCTCCCACCTGTACCACATTCTGTTCGAGCTGTTCAAAAACGTGATGCGAGCTGTCATGGAGCACCACGAGAACTCGCCGCCGCCCATCACTGTCAACCTTGTGCACGGAAAGGAAGACATCTCTATCAAGGTACTTTTATAATTAGATTAACCATAGCCTAGACTAGAGTCAATTGATCATGATGGGCAAGATTTAGGGGAATCGGCGTCCTGGTAGAAGAAGAAAGTCGTGGCTCAGAAACATCAGGGAACGGACGGAGACAGCCAGCGTTGAACAACTGTTTCGCTTGGCAAGAAATAGAAAAGAATATGAAGAGCTGACGGCCAACCTCCAATAGTGGAGAGGCACGCCAAGAAGAAGAAGACTGGATGGTAATGGTGGGGTGGTGGCTGTTGAGTTGCTCGTCTTCTGAGCTGCGCTTAACGCGGGACTCGGCCTTCGGCCTCTTTGAAAGGAGCTAGGACTAAGTCACAAGTGGAGACTTAGTCTAAAGACTAAGTGCTAAGCATCGTTTCGGCCTGTTGGTGTGGACTTGAACGTCTTGTGCCGCTTTGAGCTTCGCTAAATGCGTGACTCGACCCACGACCTCGTTGAATTAAGCTCTGACTTCGGCCTTTCGGTTTCCTATATTTTGTGTGTGCGTCGAATACCACCCTGAGGTTCGCTCAACTCGGCCTTTGGCCTCGTTAAACTCAGAGACCCCGATGCAAGTGGTGTACGTCCCCTCCCACCTGTACCACATTCTGTTTGAGCTCTTCAAAAACGCGATGCGAGCTGTCATGGAGCACCACGAGAACTCGCCGCCGCCTTTCACTGTTAACCTTGTGCACGGGAAAGAAGACATCTCTATCAAGGTACTTTTATAATTAGATTAACCATAGCCTAGACTAGAGTCAATTGATCATGATGGGCAAGATTTAGGGGAATCGGCGTCCTGGTAGAAGAAGAAAGTCGTGGCTCAGAAACATCAGGGAATGGACGGAGATAGCCAGCGTTGAACAACTGTTTCGCTTGGCAAGAAATAGAAAAGAATATGAAGAGCTGACGCCCAACCTCCATTAGTGGAGAGGCACGCCAAGAAGAAGAAGAAGAAGACTAGATGGTAATGGTGGGGTGGTGGCTGTTGAGTTGCTCGTCTTCTGAGCTGCGCTTAACGCGGGACTCGGCCTTCGGCCTCGTTGAAAGGAGCTCGGACTAAGTGACTAAGTGGAGGCTCAGTCTAAAGACTAAGTGCTAAGCCTCGTTTCGGCCTGTTGGTGTGGACTTGAACGTCTTGTGCCGCTTTGAGCTTCGCTAAATGCGGGACTCGACCCACGACCTCGTTGAATTAAGCTCGGGCTTCGGCCTTTCGGTTTCCTGTATTTTGTGTGTGCGTCGAATACCACTCTGAGGTTCGCTCAACTCGGCCTTTGGCCTCGTTAAACTCCGAGACCCCGATGCAAGTGGTGTACGTCCCCTCCCACCTTTACCACATTCTGTTTGAGCTCTTCGGCCTCGTTGAGAGGAGCTCGGCCTAAGTGACTAAGTGGAGACTCAGTCTAAAGACTAAGTGGCTACGCTACGAGTGCCAAGCCCCGTCTCGGCCTGATGGTGTGGCCTTGATTGTCTTGTGCCGCTTTGAACTTCGCTATATGCGGGACTCGTATTTTGTGTGTGCGTCGAGTACCGTTCTGAGGTTCGCTCAACGTGGGACTCGGCCTTTGGTCTCGTTAAACAGAACTTGGCCCCGCGAAAATTACCACAGGTCTGCCTTCGGCCTCGCGGGTTGGGGCGTTACCAAGTCCGAATAATGCTAATTAACCAGCGAGCAGAAGAAAACATGGAGATCTCACTAGCCCTGAAAAATGACCTAATGCATATGGTTCTCGTATGGGCGGAGTCTACAGATGGTTCCTCTCACGATTTTAGTACTTCGATAGAGAAGACGTTAGTTTGACGCTGTCAGTATAATAAGTCCAATATCATCAATAGCGTGAAAGTTATCCACCAATGACGGAGTTTCTTGTTTTCTTATTGGTTTAAAATATTTTTAACAAAGCTGTCTGCGTGAGTAGATGCATGGGCCGTTTTAAGAGGATGGGTTAGCTTGAAGAAATGCTTCCATGTTTTTTTCGTTCGCCGTAATTAACTTATATTTTGTCCACAGATGTCGGACCGAGGCGGCGGTATCCCGCGTAGCGTCACAGACCTCCTCTTCAAGTACATGTACAGCACAGCGCCGCAGCCGAGCAAGTCTGACGAACACAACGTGCCTTTGGCCGGTTAGTATTGTCCGTGGTTTAGGGTCCCGTACCTAAACGGTGCCAAATGGGACTAGTACTAGTCGACCGATTTGGCTCAGGTTCGAACTTAAATTAGGGTCCCGTACCTAAACGGTGCCAAATCG
Organism: Zelleria hepariella; assembly: GCA_949319315.1. Classification (NCBI taxonomy): domain Eukaryota; kingdom Metazoa; phylum Arthropoda; class Insecta; order Lepidoptera; family Yponomeutidae; genus Zelleria; species Zelleria hepariella. The sequence continues at coordinate 1,976,903 of OX439385.1, read as the reverse complement.
GTCGACTAGTACTAGTCCCAGTACTAGTCGACCGATTTGGCTCAGGTTCGAACTTAAAAATTCTTCTAATTTCATTTACCCGCCTACCAAACATGACGATGCCGATCTGATCTTTACTCAAGTTATCGTCGAACGAACATTCATACCTAAGGCCTTTGCATCTACGTAATGAGATGATTTTTACAGCGTCCAGTGGCACCTTCACTCACACTACAGGGTGCACTCTAAGTCGATAGCGGAACTTTAAGTAAGAGGTCTACTGATCAATACAAACAACTTGTACTAGGTGGCGATAAAAAAGGAGCGAAAAAAAATATCAGCTGTTTCATACAAAAGGTCGACTCAGTACTACGCCAAATGTAAGAAACAGCTGAAATTTTTTTCGTTCCATTTTTTTCGCCACCTAGTACAAGTTTTTTGTATTGATCAGTAGACAGCCTACTTAAAGTTCCGCTATCGAATTCGAGTGCACCCTTTAGATGGGTGAAGAAACCACTCGGCGCTGCAGTGTCTGGGACATTGTTTTAGATGGAGTAGGCTTGCCCAGCACCTATACCATCCTGACAGCTTAGTCGGCCTAGCCCACAGGAAAGACAAAGTCAATACGTGTGGAGCCAACTAAGCCGCGTGTTTCCTCTCGATGATTTCCATCACCGTTAGCGAGTGGTATTGCTACTGTACTACAAATTCACAAATGTACGTAACTTTAAAATTAAACAAAGTCATACATTCCCGCACTGGGAATCGAACCGGGGCCCTCTTGCTTCGAGTCCACTATTCTACCCACTAGACCACCACCGCTTAGTTGGTCGCGAGTTCACCGTTCGGGGCGAACCACTAGTTCAGATAGCTTCTTCTTCTTGTAGTGCCGTCTCCTATCGGAGGTTGGCAATCATCTTGGCTATTTCTTCCTTTGAGGCTGCCAAACGGAACAAGGAGCTCGTGGATTGTTGGTACCAATGGCGTAAGTTCTCCAGCCATGATATCTTGGGTCTTCCAGGTCTCCTCCTGCCTGGTATCTTCCCTTGGATGATTAGTCGAGTGACGTCACGAGCGTCAGCGACAGTTTAGTAGCTCTGTATAATCGTTAGCAATTAAAATCAATAAAAGTTATTAGCGACCGTTGTGTTATCGCAAAGTGTCGATGACCCTAACGTAACTGTGGTCAAGTGTTTGTGTGAGTGCGCGCGCTATAGATCCAGTGCATTTGGGATAAACAGTCTAGACCGATCGAGTAAAATTTTTTCGCGTCTACCCCAAATTCTCTTTGGAAAGTCCCTGAACCTATCCTAGTGCGGTAAAATACTCCTGTGTTGTGACGGTTTTGCTGATTTTATTTTCTCACACAGTGCTATAAAAACATAATTAAAAACAATAGTAATTGTTAATAATCAACTTTATTTTCAATTTTACTTGCCAGCGACATCTCGTTTCCTGGTTGCGTACTTTCATAGAATCAATCACAACTACGCTACTACTGCCAAATAGTTTGGTTTAGCACTATGGCTCCCAACTGCTTCTCTTGTGGTCGCTTCATGTCTCGGGCAGATGTCGTTACCTGTCCAATTTGTAGCGCTTGTAACCATCGGGGCTGTCCGTGCCGCTGCTGTGCTGACAAAGACCGCAGCGCCACCGCCGCCACCGACGAGGTGATTTCGAAAGGAGGGGATAGCGAGGACATGGAAACATCTATTAATGCTACCGCGGCTAATATCACTGTCGAAGTCGATGACGCCATGGAGTTGCGCCTGTTTAGAGACGAATTGCGCGCAACGCGGGATCAGATGACCAAGCTAGCATTACAAATGGCTACCTTCTCAGCTGCTTTGAGTGAGACTAACCTACGTATAGACAAACTTGAATCGCGCGCTGATAACATGGAGCAAAAATTGAGCTGCGTTACCGACCTGCAGGCCTGCATTGATCAATTGAAGGTGGACCTAAATGACCGAGATCAAGATCTACTATCGAATGATATCGAAGTCACTTGTATTCCGGAGTTAAACGGTGAAAATCCGGTACATCTGGTTACACTGGTAGCAAAAAAACTAGGTGTGGAGCTAGATACGCGTGACCTGGTACACGCTGTCCGAGTGGGGCCCATCCGTAACGCTGATTCCGCTGCCGGCGCGCGCGCTCCTCGTCCGCGGCCGATAGCCGTGAGACTGACGCGCCGCGCGCTCCGGGACGATCTACTGCAACAAGCCCGAGTACGTCGCAACGTCACCACAGCTGACTTAGAACTGCCTGGGCCGCCGCAACGATTCTACATTAATGAACGCCTGACGCGCCAAAACCGTCAAATATTTAACAAAGCGCGAGATCTTGGCAGACAGAGAGGATGGCGATTCATCTGGACGAAAGAAGGGCGTGTCCTAGCTCGGCGGGAATCGGGTAGGGCATTGTTTCGCTTACGGAATGATGCTGACCTTGAACGGGTTTTTGGTCCGGAAGTCGTAGGCCCCTCTGTTGCTGGGTTGTAGACAAACTAATTAAATTGCGCACAAATAACGATATTAATGTATATTACAATATTCCTACAATGTATAATTTTGTGATTGCCTATGTTTGTAAAAGTTTTACACTGCATTTTTCTTATAAAACATATACAATTTGTTTTAGAATTATTACTAGTCTTAATTTACAAACTCGGGTGACGTTGAGTGCACAGGAGGGGTATGCAGTCAGGTTAATGGCTTTAGTTATTGTATTTCACACGTACCAACAGGAAACTTTATACCCTAATTTGAATAAATATTTTCAGTTCTTCGTGCCCTACAACTTTATATTATTTACAAAGCTTACAGCTGCTATTAGTTTACTGTCTCTCATAATTGAAATAAACAAACTCCAAGAGGTCATAAACGGCTGCACAAATGGTTAAGTCTCGCAATCTTAAGTTGGGTTTGTTTAACGCCCAGTCCTTAGGCACAAAGCACGATGAGTTTCTCGCTGCTCTTATGAGACATTCACCCGATATTTTGGCTATCAATGAAACTTGGCTGCATGAGGGACAAGACGCGAGGGCACCGACTGCCCCCGGATACAGACTCCGTCACGTGCCGAGGCCGCGGTCTGTGGCCAGCAGGGGCGGTGGCGTCGGTTTTTATATAAAAGAGTGCGTAAATGCGAGAACTTGTGCACATCCAACCCCAGTTACATACATTGACCAAATGTGGATTTCTCTAAATATAAATTCAATCAGGATAATTATCGGCACAGCTTACAGACCTCAATGGGTTGATATAAATATGTTTTTTGATACTATATCAGATTCTGTTGCCACTTTTGGCCATTACGACCAGTTATTTTTGTTGGGAGATTTTAATATTAACCTGTTGGATGTTGAATCAAGTGATGTAAAAAAACTTAATTTATTTTTAAAGTGTACAAATCTACAGAACTATGTAACAGAACCCACTCATTTTTTGGACAACAGTGCTACACTTATTGACCTTCTGTGCTCCAGATCTAGTATAAACAAAGTTATTGTCGATCACATTCCTGACCTTAATCATCATGCCATGGTATTTGCCGAAATCAAGGTTAGAAAAGTCAAGCCTCAGTCGCACTGTATAGTATTCAGACCTCTAAAAAACATAAACAGGGTGGAATTTGATCGTGATGTGGCGCAGATTGATTGGGACAACTTGGACCATGATTCCGTTGATGCCCTGAGCCTTAATTTTAACTGTCTCGTGCTGAATCTTCTGGATAAGTATGCTCCCGTAAAAAAACAAGTTGTCCGAGAACAGGTAATTCCATGGCTAACTAGTAACGTTCGTCTGATGATGAAAATGCGGGATGACGCCCACCGCGTTTTTCGTAAGGAACGTTCGGACAAAGCTAAAGACTCTTATAAAAGTTTAAAGCATTTGGTAAACACTTCACTATATTTTGAAAAAAAGGCTTATTTCGAAACGAACATTGGTAGAAATCTTAACAACGCTAAACTTCTATGGTCTAATTTAAAGAATACAGTAGGTATAAAATTTAAAACCTCTTCAAAACTCCCTGATCATTTCAATAACCCAGATGAAATTAACTCCCATTTCCAGAATATTCCGGGAAACCGTGAAGTATCTATTTCCGACCTCACATATTTTGAATTTAATAGATTTAATTCCTCTTCTTTTAGCCTCAGTACAGTAGATGAAACGCTTGTGGCTCACATTATTCAAAATATAAAGTCAAACGCTCAGGGTGCAGACAAACTCACTATGGACATGATAATTTTAACTCTGCCTACAACTCTTAGTATCATTACACGGATAGTAAACAGATCTATTACTACTAACACATTCCCACAAGTATGGAAAACGGCTCTAGTAAAACCTATACCTAAAGTTAGCAATCCTTCTAATATTAAAGAGCTCAGACCAATAAGTATTTTACCTTACCTCTCCAAAATATTGGAAAAGGTTGTTTCCTTACAAACCGTTTCATATCTTGAACGAAATGGAATGCTACCAGAATTGCAATCTGGCTTTAGGAAAGGGCGTAGCACGAATACTGCTCTTTTGGATGTGGTAGATAACATTCTAGCAGATCGTGATAAGGGACGTGGCACCATCTTGGCCTTGTTAGACTTTTCCAGAGCATTTGATTGCATCAATATTAACCTTATGCTCTCCAAGCTATCTTATTATGGTTTTAGCGTCAATGCTGTGCGATGGTTTGACAGTTATCTTAGTGAGAGACGCCAACAGGTGGTATTGCATAAAAGTGATGGTAATTCCCTTAGATCTCAAGTTACCCCCGTAGAATGCGGTGTGCCACAAGGCTCAATCCTTGGTCCCCTTATGTATGCCCTGTACAGTAGTGATATTATACATAGCATTAAGAGCTGTCGGTATCATCTCTACGCTGACGACCTACAGCTCTATATATCCTGCAAGCCCTGTGATGCCGAAAATGCGATCTCTCAACTAAACGCAGATCTGGGTCGTGTATCTGCTTGGTCTACCAAAAATGCTCTGGTCCTCAATCCCGCAAAGTCGAAGTATATGGTGCTAGGTACAAGAAATCAAATTGATGGCATAACAGAAGCTAATTACCCAGTTTGTATCGGTTCTGAACCAGTAGATAGAGTACATGAGGCCAGAAACCTTGGTGTTATTATGGACGAGGAACTGCGCTTTGAGAGTCATGTTGCTGAACTAGCTAGAAACTGCTTCTATCGTCTTAGCGTTTTATATCGTATTCGCGACCTCATAAATGAGGTACTCCGCGTAAGACTCTGTGAGGCCCTAGTTCTTTCAAAACTGAATTACTGCATTGCAGTTTACGGCCCTTGCATATACGGAAAAACGATGCGCCTTATTCAACGCGTTCAAAATGCTTGTGCGCGCTATTGTTTCCGCATTCCGCCTAGGACACATGTTACCCCGTTCCTCAATACTTCAAATATCCTCAAAATGAAAAATAGATGCCAATACCATCTGGCATGTCTTCTGTTCGGTGTCCTGGGTAGGGGCTCTCCAGGCTACCTATACGAAAAACTCAAATGGTCAACATCCTTGCCATCTGACCGTAGTAGACGTGATGGTATGACATATATCATGTGCCCTGAACACACTACTGCGGCATTTCGAGGTAGCTTTAGGTACGCAGCAACCAAGTGCTGGAATAACATACCGCCGCCAATACGCACTTTAAAATCTATTTATACGTTTAAATCTCAGCTGAAAGAGCACCTTCTTCAACAGCAAAAGGTTGCCTCTGACTAGTTGTCATTATTCTTCACCTTTAAACTTTTTCGCTGCAAGTTCGATCTGTATGGTAGGGCTGTATTTTATTCTTAATGCACTTACCTTTATAGCTTCTTTTGGTTGGCACTGTCTAGAAAGAACGCAGCGTAGATACAGTACCTACAGTCAATTTATATGTACACAAGAGTACGGATAGCATAGTAGATGGAGAGAATTACAATATATGGATTTTGGTGTTGATGGAAGACTGTGTGCACGTGTGTTACTAAGATTATTATTAGACTTAAGAGATTATTCATTTCAATTCAATTCAATTTAATTCAATTTATTTATTTAATAAATTCAATAATTTTGTATTTTGCATGTAGGTCTGATTGCTTATTTATGAATGATCTGGTCGCTTTTTCTGCTAATGCCTGTTTTTTGTTTGTTTTTAATTTAATTATTTTTTTATCGAGTTTTATAAGATTTTGGTTTTTATTACATGAGTGATAGATAACAATTTAAATTTTATTATACTATCGGCTTATAAAAATTGTAAAATTGATATTTTAATAATAATGTTAATAATAATAACAATTTTTTTTTTGCTTAAGTTGACTCTGCACGTCAGAGTTTTAAGTTGATTGCATGTTTGAATTGTTAATTTTAAGTTTAGTGATTTCTCAGTCTAGAATATCTACTACTTCTGTTGCTTTTGTCTCGTAAATCACTCACTCGGGTCACTGACAGAATACCAGCGTCACGGGCTGACAAACTGTCACCCGTTGACACATGCTGAGTCAGTGACCCTTTTGGGCACTACAATACACACCGTCACCCGAACCATAGGTAGGTACCCTAATCTACTGTTTCTGTTTTTTCTCATATAAATTAATGTGAATGTGTATGTACCCGTTTCAATTGTTGTATTCATGTGTGTGTTGTGGTGTTTAAATAAATGATCATTCTATTCTATTCTATTCTATTAGTTGAAGGAGTCCATATTGGGTATTGCGGATTATATGGCCAAAATACTCAAGTTTGCGTTTTTTGATGGTCTTCATTACTTCAACGTTTTTTCCCATCCTCTGGAGCACGGTGGTATTGCGGACATTATTCAGATAGCTAATAATGTAAATATGTGTTCCAGGTTACGGCTACGGGCTGCCCATATCGCGTCTGTACGCGCGCTACTTCCACGGCGACATTACGCTCATGTCTTGCGAGGGGTATGGCACGGACGCGGTCATTTATATGAAGGTAACACTCGTTCATTATCATCAACGGCCTGCGAACACCCCGCTGTTGAGTAAAAGCCTCATTATGCTCACGCCAGAAACCACTGATTAACGATTTCGTAGTATTAGCTTATTGAAACATCTTTTATAACTGATCCATTCAGTGGATATTCGCCACTAAACGCTGCCTGAATCGTCTCCAGTGGCAAGGAGGGACAATGTCCCGGGGTCCCAAAGGTCAGGGGGCCCCCATGGACCCTGACACCAAACCGTTATGTACTAGCTAAAAATTACCTAAAGAAACATTCAGAGTTAATTTCTCCGTTTTAGACTGATTTTTTTAAGGGCCCTTTAAGTATTCAATAGTATTTTTATATACCTATCTATATTTTGACTTGATATAACCTAAACAGTTAAGTTGGGGCCCCAGTTTGTTTTTTGCCCCAGGGCCCTTGGTTACCTCGCCACGCCACTGATCGTCTCTCCTAGGGCGTAAGTATTTATACTTTTTATATTAATTTGAATTTTTATCTCCACAGGCGCTCTCCAATGAAGCGAACGAACTCCTCCCAGTCTTCAACAAGACATCCTCGAAATTCTACAAACCTCAGGTAGCCATGGCTGACTGGTCTGGCCCCATACACAATCTGAACACACCCAACAAGAATAAGGAGAAATCTGAGCGGGAGAAAAGTATGGTCAGGTAGAGGTGGGCCAAACTTTGGGCCAGGTTTTTTAAGTGATGGCCCAAAAATGTTTCTAGTTGGGCCGAGTTTCTCCAGCAATGAGCCAACCTTTTTTAATGTTGGGCCATTTGGACCAACATTGTCAAGTACAGGCCAACCTTTTTTGTGAAGAGCCAACTTTTGTCGCACTAGGATGGTTCAGTTTTATGTTGGACAAATATTTGGACCAACTAGTGACCGCCCACAAGATGTACAAGCCGCACAGGGCCATGGCGAACTGCCCCTGTATTCTCTAAAATGTCCACCGTAAAAATAGCCGTTATTAAATAAAAAAAAAATATTGTTCATATCGACAAGGGCTATTTTGGAGGGTTTTGACGCTCAACGGTTGAGTGTATTTTTTAGAGAAAAGAGGCGCTGGTCTGGCCCCATTCACAATCTGAACACACCCAAAAGAACAAGGATAAATATGAGCGGGAAAAAATATAGAGGTGGGCCAACGTTTGGGCCAGGTTTTTTAAGTGACGGACGGGGCAACCTTTTCGTGAGAAGCCAACTTTTATTGAACTGGGCCAAAGTGGTTTAGTGATGGTCCTAGTTTCCGTTGAAATGTGTCAACTTTTTGACAAATCTTGCAAAGCGATTGTCTAACCTTCCTACGCAAAACAGGACAAGTTTTACTTGCGATAGGAGGATACCAACTATTACTCGAGTTGACCAAAACATTTATCGAATAAGTTGTATCCAACATGTTGAGCAAAGCTGATTCAAATATTTGGATTATCTTTTAACCTCAAGTTCTAGAAGCCTTTCTATATTTGAAGCATCTTTTGACAAAAAAAAGTATACATCACTGTGGTTCATATTTGTTCCAAAACTTGCTGCCCCGAACATTGTGATTAAAATGGCCCGTTTTCAAAGCAGAAATTCAAAACATTTCATAGATGGCGCTTATAGGCGTGCCCATAGAAGAACTGGGACACGATTGTCAAATTACGCTTAATTTCAGATTAATTTTGACAGCCGTGTTCCGGTTCTTCTATGGCCACGCCTGTAGGCGCCATCTATGAACTGCTTTGAATATGTGCTTTGAAAACGTCTCAGTAATTAAAAATACTTATTTTTATTTAAAACGCGGAGAGCTACGAAAGTTTTAGTTCAAAATATTCACGCTATTAATAAATTTGGAATAAATGTTATATACCACGTATAACTAGACATTTTATTCCAGGTTTACTAGTAAGGGCCTATTGGTAACTAAGTATCAATATGATAAGTAATAGTTTGTGTATGTTATTGCATTTCGACATAAGTAAATATGACTGAAATAGAGAAAGTGTTAATATCAGGGTAGGTAGATATTTAACTCTATGGTGGGGGCCAAAAAGCTTAAAAAATACTCAATAATTGGTGATTTACAAGCTAAAACATAACAAAGCTTGTAAAATAAATTAAATTATTATTCGACCCAAAAATGGAAAGATGACGAATGAAATTCAGAATCATAAAGTTAACTTTTCATTTCATTAAATTGTGATATTTGGTTAAGTGTTTTTTGTTAGGAAAAAAGTTGAAGGCAGCAAATGTCCTAAATAATTTAGAATAACTAAGGGATTTGTATGTATATCATTTAAGACAGAAAATATAGAAACTTTAGCTGGTCAAATGCACGACCTATGATTAGGTGTATGGTTGATAGTGTATTTAAGAATATGATATGCATTTTTTTTCGATTTAAATATGTAAATAATGAAATATATTTTAAAAACTTGTTGGATAGAAAGATTATAGCATAAAACCATTTCATATTATTATTAAAATAAGTACCTACATAATCAACCATATCAAAACCCAAAATGTTATACATATTACATAGCACAAGTACATGCATTACATACCCAATATTCAATAATGCACATATTAATAAGTCTAAGTCAGTGCCGGATCCAGGATTTTGGGGGGGCTTGAGCCCCTTAGCCCCCCTAAATCCGCTAGTGGTCTAGCTACTAGTAAATCAGATAGGTGGTTTCTTCACCCACCCAGTGTAAAGAAAAGTTTTATCGATCAATAATGGAAGGAATGGTTCAAAACGACATCCGCGAATTGAATGATTTATTCGGATATTGAGTGAACGATTTTGCTATTTTGTTCACATTGAAATTTGTGTAGTGGGGAAGCCCGAATGTTCACGGTTTTTTTTACAATTTTATAGATAAACTGAGCTAGGTATTTTTGTTCAATAATTTTTGTTTCACGACAGTAAAATTATTGTTGTTATGTTGTTTAGAATAATGAACACCATATGTACTGTTTTTTTTTTCTTTCCTTAAACAATAATCGTTGAACAAAACTTCTAGTTGAAGGAAACATCTATCTTAAGCTGTTTATTGACATACCATGTTAGTTTTGAGCCAAAATCCATGTGTGTGAAATTTTCTTGTAATTTTGTATAAAAAACAACTCCCTTATTTACATTCATCTTTTTATTTTAAGTACAACTTCGTATATTTTTTTGTCTTCTGTACATACTGTTCTATGAATGTAGTCCAGATGGGTGATTTTGTATGAAACTTTGTGGTTTTATTGAAAAGGGCATTTTGACTTTATTCATTACTTGTGGAGTAGTTGAATTATTTTTATTAAAAAGTAATTATTTTGTACACTTATTTATTGTGAAAGATAATAAAATAGTGATGTTCTAATTCCGAAATCAACTTGTATGTAAACTAGTGAAGATAGAAGAAAAAAACTTATTTTACAAATAAAATTGTATTAAAATGCATTTTTGTTTTAATACCTAGTCTCTTTTACGTCTTACGTAAAAAAATAACCGAAGTAAACAAAAATACTTTTTCCTACACACGCACGAAAAACATACGCTTTGCTAACATTCAGTACAATACGAAGTAAAATAAATAAATAATTTAAGATTTCTACAAAGATCGAGCTACATAATAATCGAAGATTCCCAATCACATTTATTTATTTGCACGTTTAGGCGGCTGGAGTTTTCTTCGCGTTGCTCGTTTCCTGAAACAAGAATTTAATCCTTAGAACTATTTAGGTAAAAGTCACATAGCCCTTTCGCTCGCACTTTTCAACATTTTAACTGATTAAAAGAGAATGATTCAACTTTGGACAATGAAATAAAGCTGTGGACACACTTTTCATTTCATATTTCTACAAGGTGCACTCTAAGTCGATAGCGGAACTTTAAGTAGGCTGTCTACTGATCAATACAAACAACTTGTACTAGGTGGCGACAAAAATGGAGCGAAAGAAATATCAGCTGTTTCATACATTTGGCGCAGTACCGAGTCGACCTTTTGTATGGAACAGCTAATATTTTTTTCACTCCATTTTTTTGCCACCTAGTACAAGTTGTTTGTATTGATCAGTAGATAGCCCACTTAAAGTTACGCTATCGACTTAGAGTGCACCCTGCAGATAAAAAAAATATAATTACTGAACTACTATAGGAGGGTTTGCCTTTGAAACACTTGGCGTTACTTGTAGGGGTGTTTGCTTGATTGAAACAGCGATGGTTTCATACATATATTTGGAACTCTTCAAAATGTTACAATCTTGATCACATACAAAAGTAGTTACGGTCGGCCACAATCTCAGATACCCCATGGCAGCTCTTATCGCGCGCGGCATAAGGGGTATCTGAGACTGTGGCCGACTGTACATAGGTATTTCCTAGGTAACGACATGCAGAGATACTCGCATGAAGTGGACTGCCTAAGTGCCTAGGGCTATCGCAAATCAGCGTACCTAACATGGGCTTTGGAGTGGACTGCCTAGGGCTATCGCATCCCCTTAGCCGTGCTACACCTGCCTAGAGCTATCGCGTCAAGTGAGCTCTCTAGCCAAGGGCGTCGCCAGCCGATGGCGCAGGGGGGGGCAAGTTGACTTTACCTACTACAATTCATACTTTTCTCATTCTCTATTAATGAGAAAAGTAGGTATGAATTGTAACCGCACATAAACCTTACAGGTTTCAGCGGTTGGCATGTAATTTATAATTTTAAGTACTTTATATGCAAAAATAATTAAAAAAAAAAAAGCTCAAGTCGACAGCACATGAAGCTTTTCACTTGTACTACGAGCCTTACATCTACAGCCAGAGCGTAGTTGAGCGTACGGAATATTAGGAGTGGAATTGGTGAATTCATTCGAGTTTCGACGTACGGGAATGATTGTTTAAGGCTTGAACTTCAAGCAAATTAACTCAAGGACTTTGGTTGCATTATATTTGGCAACTTTTTTAGAATCTCTAGGGGGGGGCAGCTGCCCCTCCCTGCCCCCCCTTGGCGACGCCCTTGTCTCTAGCTACGAATGAAAGTTACTCGGTAGCGATGCGCGATTATGAATGATACTAATGAAATGGATAGGCTTAGGTTGGCAACTTCCGTAAAAAGGACCGATTTGGTTTTTAGCTAAGTACAAGATTGGTAAGTTTAATAACTACTTTAATTGGCTTAATTTATTTACCGTTATTTACTATATTTTTTTATCTGTACAATACCTCAATGAAAAAAAGAACCTAATTCCCCATTATACAGGGTGGCCCAAACATAGACGTCAAGCGAGAAAATCTAGATAGCTGACACCGAGGGCTACCCGAATCACCCCCCTGTATGTTCAGCCATTTTTTGTCGTTTAGAAGTTATGAGGCTTTTAAGGTTTTTTTGAAAAAAAATACCTAGCATTCGATTTTATTTTGTAACTTTTTTTTCTTTCGTCTTTTCAGCAAAATTTTTTATTCTTTAAAGTCTCAGATAAATTATCTATCACCAAAAAAATAATGATCAGCTATGGACTTTTAGAAGATACCGGAATTTTGATCCAAAGTCCAAAAATTTTATTTTCAAGAAAAAATCACTGAAATAGTTAGTATGGGAAAAAAAATAAGTAGAGGTCTGAAGGACTTTTTATTGATTTCAAAAACTTTCCCAAAGGCTCATTCCTCTGAATAATACAAAAAACCTGTCACTTTATAGGACTTTTATTCAAGTAATTTGTGATCAAAGTCGAAAAACTGGAGTTGGAAGAAATTTTATTTCAATCGATTTTCATTTATTTTGGTTGATTCGTACAAAAAACATTGCAGCTAGGCTTAATATTGCCTGTCAGCACGGTCTGCATAGGAAATTCACGAAAAAATTAAAAAAATACCAAAAAATATTTTGTTTTTTTTTGTTCTTTTTTTTTTTTCATTATTTGACTTTTAAATTATTTTATTATCGAATTTACTTACAAAACATGAAGAAAAAAATAAATTTAAAGAAAAAAAAATAAAAAAAGTCAGAAAATTAAATGACTTATTTTTTTATTTTTTCGTGAATTTCTAATGCAGATCCTACTGACAGATGATTTTAAGCCGATCCGCAATGTTTTTTGTCCGAATCGACCAAAATAAATGAAAATCGATTGAAATAAATTTTCTTCCAACTCCAGTTTTTCGACTTTGATCGCAAATTACTTGAATAAAAGTCCCGTATAGTGACAGGTTTTTTGTATTATTCTGAAGAATGAGGCTTTGGGAAAGTTTTTGAAATCAATAAAAAGTCCTTCAGACCTCTACTTATTTTTTTCCCCATACTTACTATTTCAGTGATGTTTTCTCGAAAACAACATTATTTGACTTTGGATCAAAATTGCGGTATCTTCTAAAAGTCCATAGCTGATCATTATTTTTTTGGTGATAGATAATTTATCTGAGACTCTAAAGAATAAAAAAAAATTGCTGATAAGACGAAAGAAAAAAAAGTTACAAAATAAAATCGAATGCTAGGTGATTTTTTTCAAAAAAACCTTAAATGCCTCATAACTTCTAAACGACAAAAAATGGCTGAACATACATGGGGGTGATTCGGGTAGCCCTCGGTGTCAACTATCTAGATTTTCTCGCTTGACGTCTATGTTTGGGCCACCCTGTATTTGTTATGTTGTCAGTATGGTTATCCGTCGTAGCCGCTTAGGTTGGCAGCCCGTAAATTGGCGATACTTTTCTATGCAGCTAGTACAAAAAGTGTTTTGACATTAGCGACTACTAATTAGTGGTTTCATTCGATTATCAAGATTAGCGTATCGCTTATTTTGAAGTCGAATACGAACAGAAGTGTTTTAAGATCATTCGACTTTCAAAATCATTCATAATCTCGCATCGCTATTACTCGGTGCAGTGACTCCTTATACAGGGTGTTAAAAGACCGCCAACAAAGCGGGAAACCACATATTGTCCTCATCATATTGAACATTTTTGCCCAAGGAACTATGTCTGGGAAATCAACGGTTTCCGAGATAATGAGGTTCAAAGTCGGACTTTTCAAAACTTTTTTTTTTGCAGAAATGTATTCAGTATCTAGTTCTTAACATACCTTCTCAAGAAGTCATATCAAAATTATTAATATTTCCTTCAAAAAACGACGTTAAAATTGCAACCCGCAATGTATTCTAAACATCGGCACCTCAAGCTTAAGTAACATAAACTTATACCTACGCTTGCGCGATATGACTTCTGTGCGTTACACGTCCATTGCGGGATAAAATATTTTTCAAAATTATAACCTAAAAAACCAAAATCATTTCCCAGCAATAATTTATGGAAAAAGTACTTTGTTGTGGTGTCTAGTATGCATAGCTTTCGGGTCTTTTGGCGGTCTTTTAACACCCTGTATACCCGTCGGCCCCTCTTGCTTGGTGCGGGAGCGAGAACGATAGTCGCTGTGTGAGCGGGTCAGATAGTCGGTGTGCGAGTGAAGCAGATAGTCGAGGTGCGAGCGAGAAAGAATTCGAGCTCGCGCGCATCTTGCGTTCCATTTATGGTGCTGGTCTATAACATCTCGTTACACTACTGCTTTTAACCGAAGTTCGGTGTTTTTTTTAATAGGCTTTTTTCGGGTTTTTTTTTTTGTTGTTTATGAAGACGTCTCTAGATGGCGCTTCTATTCTTCTCACCATAGAAAATTGAGTTAAGCCAGAAAAAATGTCAGTCTGTCCACAGACTGTCTATTGGTCTGTGCCGAGGTTTTTTCACAGATAACTACCTCGCCGCGCGCCGCTTGCTTGCTCTTGCTCGTAATTTTTGTTTCACAAATTCACAAGTGTATCCGTCCACGGATTTTCATTAAAACTAGTGGTTCGCCCCGAACTATGAACTCGCGACCCCATATCTCAGCAACCCCTCGACCGATTTGGCTCATCTTCGAACTTAAAAATTCTCTTGGCCTCATTTACCTGCCTACCAAATTTCATGACGATCCGACTAAATTTACTCAAGTTATCGTCGAACGAACATTCATACATACATACATACATACATACATACATACAAACGCCGGATTGTTCCAGTAGACTCGGAGAACTTCGCTCGCTTCGCTCGCTCGTAATGAAATATATCATGACTTCGAAGTGCACTGTTTCGCGCATGTCTATTAGCGCGCGGGCTATTCACTATGCACCGCGCCTTAATTAATCAGTGATATTTTGTTTGTTCGTTGATTTGTCGGCAGATTAAAGTCTGCCGATTACAAAAATCCTAGCGTAAACACGCCATTCAATCTGTCAAAGTAAGTGATAACCACTGATTGAACGGAATAAGCGTAAGGCTATTATAATGTAAGTTTAGACAAAACCATACCGCGATGCAGGAGATACGCTGCGCCATCTAGTGCACTAAAGTTCAAACTCTCTCGCTCTCTCTGAGAGAACGTCTTTGCCAAGTGGGACATGTACACTTGCAAAGGCTATCTAGCTTTTACTTTTACAGATATTGATTGCATTTGAAACAGATGTAATTTATGCCAAAATAAACATGGAATAATGATGGTACTTTTGTGGACTGCATGACACCATCCCCTGTATTAATGAGGACGCTCCATTTCATGTTACGATACTGCACTTCCTGCTTAATACCGGTACTGACTTCAACCCTAATGTACATCAAGATAGACCTTAAAGCGAGTGGAATAGAAGCGATAATTCAATAAAAAGTGAGGAAATATTCTGCAATGCGATTTTTCTTTAGATACAATGCTTTTGTTTTTATTTTCCATTGAAATGTCAAGTCAGTTTAGTTTTCTTCTTGTTTGTTTGTATTGTAAATAAAGAGTATCAAGTTCCTATGTAAATAAGTGCTTACACTAGTGGTTCGCCCCGAACTATGAACTCGCGACCCCATATCTCAGCAACCCCTCGACCGATTTGGCTCATCTTCGAACTTAAAAATTCTCTTGGCCTCATTTACCTGCCTACCAAATTTCATGTCATGAAATTTCATTATTAGGGGTCAGGTCAAGCGGTTGGTCAGGTGATTATTTTCCATCGCAACTTAAATACCACCCGACGCGACGGTACGCCACCCGACGCGCGCAGACTTATCTGGCGTTCTTTTTGGTTATCTGTGATCTAACTAAGGCCTTTGCATATACGTAATGAGATGATTTATGCAGCGTCCAGTGGCACCTTCACTCACACTAGATGGGTGAAGAGACCACTCGGCGCTGCAGTGCCTGGGACATTGTTTTAGATGGAGTAGGCTTGCCCAGCACCTATACCATCCTGACAGCTCTGATCTGTGATCTAGTTTGACATTAATTCTTACTAAAATACAGCGCCATCTTGAATTTTTATTATAACTAAAGGAAAAAACCCTATTACTAGAAATATATAATCAAAAGTGTGTCCACATGTTGACAGCTTTATTATCTATGTCTGCAAATATATTTTATTGTGCAAAGTTGAATCAATTAAAATGTTGAGAAGCGCGAGCGAGAGGGCTGCAGTTGTCTAACCAGGACAAAAAAAATGTATTTAAATAAGGGTTTAGGCCGGCCACATACGGCGGAATTATTCCGTAACGGAAAAACGAATGGGGATTCCGAACGCAGCAACTGCATACAAATCAATGAAAATTCCGGACGGAAAAAACCGCATGTGTGTGGTAGGTCCATAAACTTTATTGCTTCGAAATAGAGTCCAAAATCAATGAAAAATTCGGATAGCTCTGCCTTATAAAGGGTTAAATCTTTATTGTTAGTTACCTTGGCTTCCCTTTCACTTTGCGTGCCCGCGTACTTGTGCCACAACTCCTCCAGTCTTTCCGGCTCTATCTTGTTGAACAACAGCTCGGGTTGGTAACCTTGGCTTCCCTATAACTCTTTAGTTACTTTGGCTTCCCTTTCACTCTTCAGTTAGCTTAGCTTCCCTTTCACTCTTTAGTTACCTTGGCTTCCCTTTCACTCTTTAGTTACCTTGGCTTCCCTCTCACTCTTTAGTTACCTTGGCTTCCCTATCACTCTTTAGTTACCTTGGCTTCCCTATCACTCTTTAGTTACCTTGGCTTCCCTCTCACTCTTTAGTTACCTTGGCTTCCCTCTCACTCTTTAGTTACCTTGGCTTCCCTCTCACTCTTTAGTTACCTTGGCTTCCCTCTCACTCTTTAGTTACCTTGGCTCCCCTATCACTCTTTAGTTACCTTGGCTTCCCCCTGAGTTTTTAGTTACCTTGGCTTCCCTATCACTCTTTAGGATTCAGATTCAGATTCAGATTCAAATGTTTTATTCAATATGCCATAAATAAATTATTTACATTGAACGTCAAAATATTATCTAAAGTAAAAAATGTATATAAATCAGATACTTATTACTATCTAATACAAAGTATCTAGCTACTTTTTTTTCTCCAGCTTCACTAGCTCTGATCGTTCTTGGAGAAGAAGCATGGTAAAGAAACTCCAAGGATCTCGTGCTTAAAAAAATAATACATTTTGTAATGCAGGTACCTTGGCTTCCCTATCACTATTTAGTTATCTTGGCTTCCCTATCACTCTTTAGTTACCTTGGCTTCCCTCTCACTCTTTAGTTACCTTGGCTTCCCTCTCACTCTTTAGTTACCTTGGCTTCCCTCTCACTCTTTAGTTACCTTGGCTTCCCTCTCACTCTTTAGTTACCTTGGCTTCCCCCTGAGTTTTTAGTTACCTTGGTTTCCCTATCACTCTTTAGGTACCTTGGCTTCCCTATCACTCTTTAGTTACCTTGGCTTCCCTATCACTCTTTAGGTACCTTGGCTACCCTATCACTCTTTAGTTACCTTGGCTTCCCTATCACTCTTTAGTTACCTTGGCTTCCCTATCACTCTTTAGTTACCTTGGCTTCCCTATCACTCTTTAGTTACCTTGGCTTCCCTATCACTCTTTAGTTACCTTGGCTTCCCTATCACTCTTTAGTTACCTTGGCTTCCCTATCACTCTTTATGTACCTTGGCTTCCCTATCACTCTTTAGTTACCTTGGCTTCCCTATCACTCTTTAGTTACCTTGGCTTCCCTATCACTCTTTAGTTACATTGGCTTCCCTATCACTCTTCAGTTACCTTGGCTTTTCTATCACTCTTTAGTTACCTTGGCTTCTCTATCACTCTTTAGTTACCTTGGCTTCCCTATCACTCTTTAGTTACCTTGGCTTCCCTATCACTCTTTAGTTACCTTGGCTTCCCTATCACTCTTTAGTTACCTTGGCTTCTCTATCACTCTTTAGTTACCTTGGCTTCCCTATCACTCTTTAGTTACCTTGGGTTCCCTCTCACTCTGCGTACTTGTGCCTCAACCTCAACTCCTCCAGTCTCTCCGGCTCTATCTTGTTGAAAAAAGGCTCGGGTTTGTTCAACACGTGGCCGGTAGTACGTGGAAGGTAGTAGAACCTTAACCATCGGTAGTTGAACCTTAAGGTGAATATCGAGGAACAACTAGCGCCGCCAATGGAAAAATAATCCCTAGGCTTAATTTTTTTTAGGACCTAATGTTTAGATTCCAACGTAGAAAACCTACGAATAAAATCCGCCGCCGCCAAAAGTGGCCACGTATTCGCAGATGCTAGGATCTGGAATCTTGGACCTATGTCCTGAAAATAGTTAAGCCTAGGGATTACCGTTTTTAGCAAAAAACCCATTCAAAAAGAAGATATGATATTTTTTCCAGTGGCGGCGCTAGTTGTGTGTAGGTTATCACCTTAAATCTTTATTGTTAGTTACCTTGGCTTCCCTCTCACTTTGCGTGCCAGCGTACTTCTTCCTCAACTCCTCCAGTCTCTCCGGTTCTATTTTGTTGAACAACGGCTCGGGTTTGTTTAACACGTGGCCGGTTGGCAGGTATTGGAGGAGCGACGGGTTCCTGTGGGCAAGGGAATTGGACCTTATTTTAAAGAACAAATTTTTATTGTTTGGCGGCAAGGAACTCTCGGTGCGCACTTGGCAGGTTTTTTGTTGACTATCTGTCGGTTTCTGATTTGAGAAATTCGCTAAGCAAGCAGTTAAATATCGGTCTGCCTCTGCGGATTTCTCACAAAAGAACGTGACAGAACGATAGTTAAGTTTTTACCTAGTAAAATTCTCAATAATTCAGAAACCGGGCCTTTGTTTGTTAAAAACGTCAAATACTCACTCGGGGTCAGATCCTTTGCGTCAACATTGAGCTGTTCCCTCAACAAAAGCTGGAGTTTTGTTTTGTTCATTCAATAATTGAGTCATTCATTCATTTCGTTCGTTTGATCTTTCAATCATTCGTTTATTTAATAGGGATTTTTCCAAGTGTCAAATTTGACAGCGATTCGCGAATGATCGCGCAACTAAATCTGTGGTTTGTATGGAAACCACAGATTAATAGACTGATTTTGACAGTTATTCGGGCTATTTTTGATGCCTGGAAAAAACCCCATTACTGACTGACCTAAAGAATGAATGAAAGATCGATTGGCTGAATGAATGATCGACTGTCGTACTAAATGAATGAATAACTATTGTCTAACTAAATGAATGAATGATCGATTGACTGACTGAGCGATTGAATGATCGACCAATTGAACTAATGAAAGTGTAACTGAATGAACGATTGAAAGACTAACCAATTGAATGAATGATCGTTTGACTAACTGAATGAATTATGGATTGGTCGTTTGACTGAAGCAGCGATTGACTGACTGAATGTTCAAATACTCACTCGGGGTTCAGTCTCAGATCCTTTGCGTCAACATTGAGCTGTTCCCTCAACCGCCTGCAAGTCTCCGGCATGTAGGGGGCTAGCAGAGCACACAGTAGGGCCACCAACTGGCAGCACAGACCGATGGTAGTGGCGCCTCGCTCTCTGTAACGGAGAAAGGTCATATTTTAGTTTTAGCTTTTTGAGAGGCTTTGAATAAAATGCGAATCCTAAACGAGCTCAAAATAACGAAGCGACTGTCAACAGTCTGTCGCCAGAGGGCCCTCAGCTTTTTTGGGCATATTATGCGGTCACCACATCATACTCTGGAAAAACAGATAATTTTGGGCCAGATGGAAGGCAGACGGGCGAGAGGCAGAACACCAATGCGCTGGTCCGATGCCCTAAAGAGGGCAGCAGGTGGATCCATCCAGCACGCATCCCAACGCGCCCGTAACCGCGACGAGTGGAAAACCATTGTATATGGTCACGATCCTCAGAATTGAGGGACCGATCCAGAAGAAGAAATAAAATATTTTTTTCAATAAAAATCAATGATTTCATCAAATGTGTTATATAGTAATTTCTTTCATAGAAATCAACATATAAACATATTAAGAAATTATATGTTTAATAGGTATTCTAGACCCTAGTCTTTAACATCTGAGAAATCAATATTATTATTATAATGCTTGAATAAATTAACTAGTTTTCCAGCCTTTTCAATACCCAGTCGGTTTCTTAATTTACTATGAACAATTCCAAAGATGGAAAACACTCTTTCCACAGCAGCTAAATTATAGCAATTGCTAATTACCGAGTAAGTATTGAATATCTGAACTATAAATTATGAAAAGCACCGGGCCGAGTATAGACCCTGAGGGACCCCTCTTGTAAACTCTTGGGAATTTACTCACTTTATACTTTGACATGTAAATATGTTTTTGAATGAATAAATTAGTGAGAATGAGTATGACGCAGTTATACTTACTCGGAGAGAAATTCGGAACCCAAAGTTTTTTGTTCGAAAATCCGTTATTGGCTTATTCAAAACTTTTGGCTATTTTAAGAAACTAATTTCAATATTTTTTTATTTTGGTTCAGTAGTTTGGATTTTACAACGTTTCAAAGATACAGTTTTATGACGTCACGCGACGGTCTGCATACTGTTGGTTGGCGGTCATAGGAACAAAACATTTTAGCACATAAAAACAAAACTAATGACCAAAATAAAAAATATTTAAATTAGTTTCTCAATATGGTCTAAAGATAAGATTAAGCCAATAACGGACTTTCGAACAAAAAACTTTGGGTTCCGAATTGCCGAATTCCCAACCTTCTATAGGCGACGGCAATACAAGAAGAAGTACTCACTTGAATATATTATGAACTATGAAATATGAAAAGCGCCGGGCCGAGTACAGAGCCTTGAGGGACCCCTCTTGTAAACTCTTGGGAATTTAGTCACTTTGTACTTACTTGAGGAGAAATACCAACTTCCGACAGGCGACGGCACTACAAGAAGAAGAAGAAAAAGTACTCACTTGTCATCGTCGGATCCTTTCAGCAAGACCCAGGGTTGTTCTGCCTGCATGCGCTGGTTGCCGATCTTTGATATTGACATCACGTGCTTGAGAGACTCGCGGAGATTAACCCTCTCGCTCTATATCTGTGTCTCTCTGTCTCTCTTATCTTGGATATCACCGACGTAATTACGACAGTTGATAGTTACCGAGTTACTATTGAATATCTGAACTATAAAGTATGAAAAGCACCGGGCCGAGTATAGAGCCTTGAGGGACTCCTCTTGTAAGTTCTTGGGAATTGAGTCACTTTGTATTTACTTGCGGAGACATAGCCATTGCGATCCTTCGATAGGCGACGGCAACATAAGAAGAAGTACTCACTTGTCATCGTCAGATCCTTTCAGCAAGACCCAGGGTTGTTCTGCCTGCATGCGCTGGTTGCCGATCTTGGAGATGCACATCACGTGCTTGACTCTCTCTCTCTCTCTCTCTCTCTCTCTCTTTCTTATCTTGGATATCGCCGACATTATTACGACAATGGCTAGTTCTTCATTGTCTTTGCCTTTATCCTTATATTTGGGGTCGGCTCTCCTCGTTCTCTTGCTCCAGGTTTTTCTGTCCTGGGCTGTCGGCAGTATTGAATATCTGAACTATGAAATATGAAAAGCGCCGGGCCGAGTACAGAGCCTTGAGGGACCCCTCTTGTAAACTCTTGGTAATTTAGTGACTTTGTACTTACTTGGGGAGAAATACCAACTTCCGACAGGCGACGGCACTACAAGAAGAAGAAGAAGAAGAAGAAGAAGAAAAAGTACACACTTGTCATCATCAGATCCTTTCAGCAAGACCCAGGGTTGTTCTGCCTGCATGCGCTGGTTGCCGATCTTTGATATTGACATCACGTGCTTGAGAGACTCGCGGAGACGACCCTTCTCCATGTGTTGGACGTAAGCTGTGGAAACGTATTGAAACAACTTTTTATTTTATTCAGAAACTTAGCTGTTGCCCGCGATTCTTCTAGCTTTAGCCTATAGCACTCAGCAATTACGTATAGTCCGTTTCCAGGGCAGGCGGAAAAGCGATCATTGATATGAAGTACTATGTTACCGTAAAAATATAACGATTCGTGTCGCGTTCCGTCACTCTTCTTACATTTCTGTATCGTTTGGATATCGAAGCGTGTTTTTAGGTACGAGGTGGGGTGAGAGTTCCGGTCAGTCAGAGATAAAAAACCTGTTTCAACGTGCTACAGGTAGCGTCACGAGTTATGAGCGCTCGACGAAACTGGTGGGGATTTCTGCGCAAGTGTGTTACAATCGCACATCCTCATCATCAGAAAACGATTGTGAAACTGACACTGATGAACGTGACATCCTGTTTAATATACTTAATGTATAGTCATACCAACATGTTTTTTTTTCCGCCACTTTGGTGTCGTTTCACCTTAACATAATTGTTTAATAATTACTAAACCTCATCGCTCATTAATGTGCCAGTTCGTAGTAAACTTGTCAAATATTCAAAAAACCTTTGGCATAAAAAATGTTGTTTATTTCTGTGATCCGCTCAAAGGTTAATGATCGCTTTTCCGCCTGCCCTGGAAATGGACTATAGCTTCTATTGGCGATATATTTAAAAAAAAAACGGATGAGTGCTTTTGGAGATTACCCCCTACCTACATACATACTTACAAATTTTTCCTCTTTATAATATTAGTGTAGATAAGTGTAGAAGAACATAAAGCAGTCATTTAAAACATCGTAGGTCGCAAATCAACGTTGCCCAAAGAGCCATGGAGCGAGCAATGCTCGGTATTAAGCTTTTGGGCCGTGTACTGAACGTCGCATTAAGAAGCACAAAAGTGGCAGACGTCGGAAAACGCACAACGTTTTAGAAGTGGAAGTGGGACACTTGACTTGCCCAGCACCTATACCATCCTGACAGCTTAGTCGGCCTAGCCCACAGGAAAGACAAGTCAATACGTGTGGAGCCAACTAAGTCTCTTCACCCATCTAGAGTGAGTGAAGGTGCCACTGGACGCTGTATAAATCATCTCATTGTGTAGATGTAAAGGCCTTAGTTTGGGACACCCGGCTAGACGCACTGATGGTAGATGGACGAAGTCCATTGTGGAATGGCGACCTCGAGAGGAGAAGAGATCGGTTGGCAGACCACCGGCCAGATGGTTCGATGACATAGCCCAAGTAGCTGGAAAACAGTGGTTGCGTCTGGCACAGGATCGTGAGAGGTGGCGTGAGCATGAAGAGGCCTTTACTCAGCAGTGGGTGTCAACAGGCTGAGGATGATGATGAAGTAACTTACCAATTACTTCTCTGTTGACCAAAGCCATTAGTTCATAGTCAGCCTGTCTCGGCTTCACCTCGGGCACTGCACCTTTAAGCCTCGTGTAGCAGAAACTGAGCGATCGGTGACAGAAATTGCCGAGGTTGTTGAGAAGTTCCGAATTGTTTCTGAAAAGTGAGTAAGTAAGTAAGATGTAGCCTGTACAATTGTACATGTCCCACTAGCTGGGCAAAGGCCTTCTCTTAGAGAGAGAGTTCGAGCTTAATCACCACGCGTGCTCAATGCGGGTTGGCGATTTTTGCGTTGAGGGTATAATGCCTCATACGCTCAGGTTTCCTCACGATGTTTTCCTTCACTGTCAGCGATACCAATTGCTACTACAAATTCACAAATATACGTAACTTTGAAATTAAACAAAGTCATAGATACATGCCCGCACCGGGATTCGAACCTGAGTCTCTCGATTCCGAGTCCATTGTTCTGTACGTGCAGCATGGTAAGCCCGAGATAGGCCCTTCTCTATGCAAAACTGTCAACTTGTCGGTCGGGCTCGAGCTCTACGCCAACATGGCGATGGAGACAAAAATACAACATTTTTATTAAAAATGGCATTATCTACTTTCTGCTCGACATGACCCTAATCTATTGCCATCTCGAGTCCCGCCTGCCATGCTCGCACAATAGACATGGCACGTCTGTCACTCGAGTTCGAGAGAGTGTCAAAACGACCATGCTAAGCATACTGATGATGATTGTCCAGAAATAGACCTAAAGATTACCTGGTGCCCAACTCTGCCCAGCTGAAGCTGGAGTCCGAGGACTCTGGTCTGATGCTGGCCAGGTAGAACCGCCACACGTCCGCCGGTATCCCGGTCTCCTGCGCGTCGGTACCGAACACGCCGACCCCGCGGGACTTGGAGAACTTGCCCTCCTCGTAGTTCAGGTATTCTGTGAATTAGCGTGTTTGTTCCGATTAAATTTCAGAGATACATGCCCGCACTGGGAATCGAACCGGGTACCTCTTGCTTCAGAGTCCACTGTTCTACCCACTAGACAACCACCGTTTGTTTAATTTCAAAGTTACGTACATTTGTGAATTTGTAGTAGCAATACCACTCGCTAACTCGCCACTCGCTGTATTATTAGCCAAAGCTCAGTGTGAGCGGTGGTGGTCTAGTGGGTAGAACAGTGGACTCTGAAGCAAGAGGTACCCGGTTCGATTCCCAGTGCGGGCATGTACCTATCTATGACTTTGTTTAATTTCAAAGTTACGTACATTTGTGAATTTGTAGTAGCAATAACACTCGCTAACGGTGAAGGAAAACATCGTGAGGAAACCCGCGGCTCAGTTGGCTCCACACGTATTGACCTGTCTTTCCTGTGGGCTAGGCCGACTAAGCTGTCAAGATGGTATAGGTGCTGGGCAAGCCTACTCCATCTAAAACAATGTCCCAGGCACTGCAGCGCCGAGTGGTCTCTTCACCCATCTAGTGTGAGTGAAGGTGCCACTGGACGCTGTATAAATCATCTCATTACGTAGATGCAAAGGCCTTAGTTTTCCGATTAAATTTAGGTAAAAAAATAATAATAATTAAATGGGCAGGCCAACTCATCTAAAACAATGTCCCAGGCACTGCAGCGCCGAGTGGTCTCTTCACCCATCTAGTGTGAGTGAAGGTGCCACTGGACGCTGTATAAATCATCTCATTACGTAGATGCAAAGGCCTTAGTTTTTTCTGATTAAATTGAACGAGCGAGCGAAAAAATTGCCACTTTTGGCGAGAATCGATTGCATTCGTAGGTCCTAGGATCTAAACCTAGAAACCAAACCTTAGGTCCTAAAAAGAGTTAAGCTTCGCGTTGAGAAATCGCAGGAGCGTTTTTTGCTAAAAACGCATCCAAAAAAAAGATATGTTATTTTTTCATTGGCGGCGCTAGTTGTGAGACGTATTTCATCTTAACTGTTGTTTTAATTCTGTTTTATTTTTAGTTATTTTTCCTTTTATGTAAGGTGTGTCTGTTTGTGTGCAATAAAGTCTGACCAGCACATATCCCTCGTTGACTCCAATAAAAGCCGCCGGGAACATTACAGCATATAACGGAACGTTGCCGGGAACATTACAGCACGGAACGGAACGTTGTCCTTTGATCCTCACCTGTAGCGAACAGATGGCTGACCAGCACATGGCCCTCGTTGACACCAATAAGAGCCGCCGGGAACATTACAGCGTGGAACGGAACGTTGTCCTTTGCCATGAACTGGTACAGTTTCACCTGGAATAACAATACAATAAAAAAGTCAAAACTTTTATTATACATTGAAAGTCATATCTAGCAATAGTAGTAAAATAATTTAATGGTACTCGTATTATCCACTAATAATTTAAAGTCCATTTAAGGTATTTAGTATTCCATCTAAGTAGTTTATTATAATTAGTAGGCATAATTAGGTTATTTTATAGTTTATGCAGTAATATGCAGTAGTATGTGTAATATTTAATTTTGCACGGATGTTCACCTGTTTTATCAATCAAATTCCTATCCCTCAAGGTTTGCTGGAAGAAATCTCTTACAGTGATAAGCTCGCCTTTGTACATGTCTTTTCTTATCTAATGTGTCCTGTAATGTGTTTCGTGTGCAATAAAGTATAATAATAAGGTAATGATCAAGGCAGCGCCGCCAATGAAAAAAAATCTTCTTTATGGTTGCGTTTTTTGCTAAAAAGGAGCCGTTACATGATAATACCTAGGCTTAACTATTTTAAGGACCTAAGGCCTAAGGATTCCAGGTCCTAATATAAATAATAAATATGTGCGTCTGTCTTGCGAACCAAGGATTGTATATGTATAGTGCTTTACTCAAACAATGCGAGTAGTTAAAATAGAACCAGATTAGCTTACGATAGCAACGTGGCGGGAAATTCAAAATTTTCGCAGTTTTTTACATTTTGTAGCAAAACTGAGCTATGTTCATCCATTTATCGTTCGCGGCAATAACATAGTATATTATTTTCATTATTGTAAACAGAACAACAATAATTCAGCCGATTATGTGTTCTGGTTATCAACAATTTCCCGCCACCCAGCTTAAGGCGCTGGGCATAGTAAAATAGCCCGCGCGCAAAGAAAAATGCACAAAAAGGAATCGATTTTGTGCATTTTTCTTTGCGCGCGGGCGATTCACTATGCACGGCGCCTTAAGGCTCGGTATAAGGCTAACTAGCGCCACCAATGTTGAAAAAATCATATGTCCCTTCAGAAGAAGTTTCTGACAAAATCCTAAGATGAGCTCATGCGCCATGCTTTTGTAGATTTTTAAGTGTAGGTACCCAACTCAATTTCTAGTCTTAAGCTTAAAATTTTTCGATAACCGCCAAAAGCGGCCGTTTTTGGCGGTTATCGAAATTTTTTTAGCTTAAAAGTAAATTTCGAAGAGGGTATTTACACTTAAAAATCTAGAAAAGCATGGCGTATAGGCTCATCTTAGGATTTTTTCAGAAACTTCTTCTAAAGGAAGATATGATTTTTTTAACATTGGTGGCGCTAGTTAGCCTTATACCGAGCCTTAAGGTGTTAGCAATAAGTTATAGTACTCACATCATGGTCTTTGTCGGGTCGCCACCACTGCTCGTAGTGTTTGGTCGCGCACTGCGTTATACTGAGGTACCCCATTGGTGCGTCGAACCACACGTAGAACACCTGAGGAAGTGAACGGCGATGGTATAGGTAGGTGAAGTAAGATGTAGCCTGTACAATTGTACATGTCCCACTAGCTGGGCAAAGGCCTTCTCTCAGAGAGAGAGTTCGAGCTTAATCACCACGCGTGCTCAATGCGTATTGGCGATTTTCACTATAGCAGCGTGGCGGGAATGCCCATTTATTCAGTTTATTTTGAAGCTAAACTGAGATAGTTTTGTTCAGCGATTTTTGTTTCACGGCAATAAAATAGTGTTCTTTTCATTATTGTAAACAACAGAACAACAATAATTTAAAACGCCCCACTTGAGGTCCCTGGTTCTAGCTGATGCGCCACTGTACTAAGTACCCTATACACAACTGGCAGAGCGACCTTTTCATCATCATCATCATCATCAGTTCCTTTCATCCCTAATCAGGGACATGGGATCTTAAAACAGTTTTCCAATCTGGCAGATTTTGCGACTTCATCTCAAGCTCGGATATGCTCATTCCAACACTGTTAGCCTCCTGTTGCACCTTTTAGTGGTCGGAAAACGTAATTTTGTCGGTCTGCCATTAATTACGTGTTTAGTAACTTATTTGTGGTGTATAAAGAATCCAGAACCATATACAAAAGTCCCCGTGAAATTCCCAGTTAGAGAACATTTCCGGGAGTGTTTCCGGCAATGTTTCCAGCGATTGGCAATGTTTCCGGGAACGGAACATCACCATCACATAGTTCTACCTGATGCCCGACTGTACTAAGGACGCACCTACCTTGGATAGAGACCCTCTCACACCCCACTTGAGGTTTCAGCCTTTAGTTAGAGATTGATATTGGCCCAGTTTCTGAATTCAGAATTTGAGAGGAGAACCTTGAGCCTTGAGCTTTGAGAGGAGGATTTGAGGTTTCAGCCTTTAGTTAGAGATTGACATTGGCCCGGTTTCTGAATTGAGAATTTGAGAGGAGAGCCTTGAGCCTAGAGCCTTGAGCTTGGAGCCTTGAGCCTTGAGCCTTGAGCTTGGAGCCTTGAGCTTGGAGCCTTGAGCTTGGAGCCTTGAGCTTGGAGCCTTGAGCCTTGAGCCTTGAGCTTGGAGCCTTGAGCCTTGAGCTTGGAGCCTTGAGCTTGGAGCCTTGAGCTTGGAGCCTTGAGCCTTGAGCCTTGAGCTTGGAGCCTTGAGCCTTGAGCTTGGAGCCTTGAGCTTGGAGCCTTAAGCCTTGAGCTTGGAGCCTTGAGCCTTGAGCTTGGAGCCTTGAGCCATGAGCCTTGAGCTTGGAGCCTTGAGCCTTGAGCCTCGAGCCTTGAGCTTTGAGAGGAGGATTTGATTTGAGAGGAGTACCTTCTGTAGCTGTAGCTGCGCCACTGCACTAAGCACGTACCTTGGTATCGTACTTGGATAAAGGCACTCTCACGCCCCACTTGAGGTCCCTGGTGACGGCGCGCGGCCGCAGACCGTCGCGGAGCCACGAGCGGCACACGGCGCGCGCGGTGCCCGACCAACCGGGCGATGACTTATCTACCCACGACCGGAGGGGGGGCTCTAGCTGATGGGCCACTGTACTGAGGACGCACCTACCTTGGATAGAGGCACTCTCACGCCCCACTTGAGGTTTCAGCCTTTAGTTAGAGATTGATATTGGCCCAGTTTCTGAATTCAGAATTTGAGAGGAGAACCTTGAGCCTTGAGCTTTGAGAGGAGGATTTGAGGTTTCAGCCTTTAGTTAGAGATTGACATTGGCCCGGTTTCTGAATTGAGAATTTGAGAGGAGAGCCTTGAGCCTAGAGCCTTGAGCTTGGAGCCTTGAGCCTTGAGCCTTGAGCTTGGAGCCTTGAGCCTTGAGCTTGGAGCCTTGTGCCTTGAGCTTGGAGCATTGAGCCTTGAGCCTCGAGCCTTGAGCTTTAAGAGGAGGATTTGATTTGAGAGGAGAGCCTTCTGTAACTGTAGCTGCGCCACTGCACTAAGCACGTACCTTGGTATCGTACTTGGATAAAGGCACTCTCACGCCCCACTTGAGGTCCCTGGTGACGGCGCGCGGCCGCAGACCGTCGCGGAGCCACGAGCGGCACACGGCGCGCGCGGTGCCCGACCAACCGGGCGATGACTTATCTACCCACGACCGGAGGGGGGGCTCTATCTGATGGGCCACTGTACTGAGGACGCACCTACCTTGGATAGAGGCACTCTCACGCCCCACTTGAGGTTTCAGCCTTTAGTTAGAGATTGACATTGGCCCAGTTTCTGAATTCAGAATTTGAGAGGAGAACCTTGAGCCTTGAGCTTTGAGAGGAGGATTTGAGGTTTCAGCCTTTAGTAAGAGATTGACATTGGCCCGGTTTCTGAATTGAGAATTTGAGAGGAGAGCCTTGAGCCTAGAGCGTTGAGCCTTGAGCCTTGAGCTTGGAGCCTTGAGCTTGGAGCCTTGAGCCTTGAGCCTTGAGCTTGGAGCCTTGAGCTTGGAGCCTTGACCTTGGAGCCTTGAGCCTTGAGCTTGGAGCCTTGAGCCTTGAGCCTTGAGCTTGGAGCCTTGAGCCTTGAACCTTGAGCCTTGAGCTTGGAGCCTTGAGCCTTGAGCTTGGAGCCTTGAGCCTTGAACCTTGAGCTTTGAGCCTTGAGTCTTGAGCTTTGAGAGGAGGATTTGATTTGAGAGGAGAGCCTTCTGTAGCTGTAGCTGCGCCACTGCACTAAGCACGTACCTTGGTATCGTACTTGGATAAAGGCACTCTCACGCCCCACTTGAGGTCCCTGGTGACGGCGCGCGGCCGCAGACCGTCGCGGAGCCACGAGCGGCACACGGCGCGCGCGGTGCCCGACCAACCGGGCGATGACTTATCTACCCACGACCGGAGGGGGGGCTCTATCTGATGGGCCACTGTACTGAGGACGCACCTACCTTGGATAGAGGCACTCTCACGCCCCACTTGAGGTTTCAGCCTTTAGTTAGAGATTGACATTGGCCCAGTTTCTGAATTCAGAATTTGAGAGGAGAACCTTGAGCCTTGAGCTTTGAGAGGAGGATTTGAGGTTTCAGCCTTTAGTAAGAGATTGACATTGGCCCGGTTTCTGAATTGAGAATTTGAGAGGAGAGCCTTGAGCCTAGAGCGTTGAGCCTTGAGCCTTGAGCTTGGAGCCTTGAGCTTGGAGCCTTGAGCCTTGAGCCTTGAGCTTGGAGCCTTGAGCTTGGAGCCTTGACCTTGGAGCCTTGAGCCTTGAGCTTGGAGCCTTGAGCCTTGAGCCTTGAGCTTGGAGCCTTGAGCCTTGAACCTTGAGCCTTGAGCTTGGAGCCTTGAGCCTTGAGCTTGGAGCCTTGAGCCTTGAACCTTGAGCTTTGAGCCTTGAGTCTTGAGCTTTGAGAGGAGGATTTGATTTGAGAGGAGAGCCTTCTGTAGCTGTAGCTGCGCCACTGCACTAAGCACGTACCTTGGTATCGTACTTGGATAAAGGCACTCTCACGCCCCACTTGAGGTCCCTGGTGACGGCGCGCGGCCGCAGACCGTCGCGGAGCCACGAGCGGCACACGGCGCGCGCGGTGCCCGACCAACCGGGCGATGACTTATCTACCCACGACCGGAGGGGGGGCTCTATCTGATGGGCCACTGTACTGAGGACGCACCTACCTTGGATAGAGGCACTCTCACGCCCCACTTGAGGTTTCAGCCTTTAGTTAGAGATTGACATTGGCCCAGTTTCTGAATTCAGAATTTGAGAGGAGAACCTTGAGCCTTGAGCTTTGAGAGGAGGATTTGAGGTTTCAGCCTTTAGTAAGAGATTGACATTGGCCCGGTTTCTGAATTGAGAATTTGAGAGGAGAGCCTTGAGCCTAGAGCGTTGAGCCTTGAGCCTTGAGCTTGGAGCCTTGAGCTTGGAGCCTTGAGCCTTGAGCCTTGAGCTTGGAGCCTTGAGCTTGGAGCCTTGACCTTGGAGCCTTGAGCCTTGAGCTTGGAGCCTTGAGCCTTGAGCCTTGAGCTTGGAGCCTTGAGCCTTGAACCTTGAGCCTTGAGCTTGGAGCCTTGAGCCTTGAGCTTGGAGCCTTGAGCCTTGAACCTTGAGCTTTGAGCCTTGAGTCTTGAGCTTTGAGAGGAGGATTTGATTTGAGAGGAGAGCCTTCTGTAGCTGTAGCTGCGCCACTGCACTAAGCACGTACCTTGGTATCGTACTTGGATAAAGGCACTCTCACGCCCCACTTGAGGTCCCTGGTGACGGCGCGCGGCCGCAGACCGTCGCGGAGCCACGAGCGGCACACGGCGCGCGCGGTGCCCGACCAACCGGGGGATGACTTGTCTACCCACGACCGGAGGGGGGGCTCTAGCTGCCAATGGGAGAAAACAGGAAAAATATATATATTTCATGGCTATTCTCAGAGCTAAATACCGCCAAGAATGTTAAAAAATCATGGTTAAAGAAAAAAAATAGGACAGAGTTAAAAACCTAGCGTTGTCTCTTGAAAGGGCGAATATTTTGCAGTTCATCTTATTTTTTTTCTTTAAATAACACTGGTTATACAGGGTGTTAAAAGACCGCCAACACAGCGGGAAACCACGTATTGTCCTCATCTTATCGAACATTTTTGCCCACGGAACTATGCCTGGGAAATCAACGGTTTCCGAGATAATGAGGTTCAAAGTGGGACTTTAAAAAATTTTTTTTTTGCAGTTTGCTCAGTGTCTAGTACTTAACATTTCTTTTTAAGAAGCCATATCAAAATTTCAAATATTTCTTGCATAAAATGACGTTAAAATTGCAACCCGCAATGTATTCTTAACATAGGCACCTCGAGCATAAGTAAAAAAAAATTATGTCAACGCTTGCGCAATATGACTTCTCTGCGTTACACTTCCATTGAGTGATAAAATATTTTCCAAAATTATAACCTAAAAAACCAAAATCATTTCCCAGCAATAATTTATCGAAAAAGTACTTTATTTTGGTGTCTAGTATGCGTACCTTTCGGGTCTGTTGGCGGTCTTTTAACACCCTGTATAATAGATGCAAAGTGGATTTGAGTCGGTTTTAACCGGTAGCAATTTCGCGCTCAAGAAAGCCGAGAGGTCACAATTATTAGGACGTTCGGCTGCCGAGGTTGAAGTTCATTTAGCACCACCCAGAGAGCACGTGTGGATTCAGGAGATTCCACGGACGCGAACTACATTGCTCTTCCTTTAACCGGTTAAGGCCGCTTTAACCGACCAACCAGGGGATGACTTATCTACACACGACCGGAGGGGGGGCTCTAGCTGCCAATGGGAGAATAAACATTAAATACTCTACCCATGTTCAAAGGGATGGTACTAGCTGCCAGTGGAAGAATAAATGCGAGCCCTTTTACTGCTCACTGCGCACAGTGGAAATTTGGTACTAGGGTTAGGTAAACTCTAATTTTTTATTCGAGTCCACGGAATGACAGTTGTTACAAAGGCTTTATCTGTCAGTACCATACTAGCAACTTTCATTCCGTGGACTCGAATTAAAAATTAGAGTTTAGGTATGAGTAGGTCGCCCCATCTGTTGTATTTTTAAGGCGCTGGGCATAGTGAATTAGCCCGCGCGCAAAGAAAAATGCACAAAATCGATTCCTGTATCAAATAAACTAAAAAAAACGAAAATGTTCACACGCTATCTAAAACAGCCAGTTTTGTGTATATATTCATAACAGATTGCAAGATATTTTGTCTGAAAAAATGTCTTTTTTTTTCATCCAAAATATCTTTATAACGTTTATGAATCTCAATACAAAACTGGCTGTGTTAGATAGGTCTCACCTAATTCTAGGATTTGATATGCGAATATTTTCGATTTGTTTAGTGTATTTGATACAGGACTCGATTTTGTGCATTTTTCTTGGCGTTCGGGCTATTCACTATGCACGGCGCCTTAAGTTAGTGACTACCTAATTCTAAGTGCATGTATAAGTTGCATAAGTTGTAAACTGTGGTCAGTAAATAAACGCTTTATATTCTATTCTATAAACATTTAAAATCTTTTTTTTTTCAGGCACATTTTTAGCAATGGAATCCTGACCTAGAATGGCCTCTATATCAAAACAGTAGCCCTGGAATGATCACGCTGGAATGGAAAAGTAGAGCGCAATTCCAGTTTTTTCACTTACTGCTTCCAGCGTATTCCAGTGCCGGTTTACATCATTCCAGCGCTGGAATGGATCGCTGGACTGGAATAATATAACCGGTCATAATAACTGACCTGATTTAGTTCTATAAACAGTTGTTCGCTCGCTCTCAGGACTGGTGTATCACCGCACACCTGGAAAAAAACATACAATGTGTTACAAAAGGTCCCAACTCTTTTGCAGGGTATAACCAACTGGTCAACTGGATGACATTTCTGTAAATGAAAGTTGAAAACTTTGTTTTTTTTATTTGAAATTCAAAACTCAAATTCAAATAAATTATTTCAGCAAAAGTCCATATGTGTTAGTAGTACAACAAGACAGCACGTGAACTACCCGTACGCGCTAGCACTCTACTCGGTTATAATCCGTGCGGGATCAGAATGGGATAATACCTTTTGGAACTGAGAAGCTCGCGGTCCTGTAGCGTCAGCATTTCGGCAAACTCTAGTTGTCTATGGCAAACTCGCGTCGAAACTTGCTTGTGTTTTCTGTGCGCGTGGATGTCTGCTCGAATTTTATCACGTTTTATTCAATTAATGCAATAACATTGAATCCTTTTAGATTACAAACATTAAACATGTTTGTGTATTTCCAATTTCATAACCCTATGATAGAACGTAGAAAAATTTTTTTTTTACTGACGCTACTCGAGAACTGTCATTTTCGATTCAGTTCCAAAAGGTATTATCCCATTCTGATTCCGCACGGATTATACGTTACGGGCGACTTTACAACAAAGTGTACATACACTTTGACGTGCTTTCGTGTGTACAATAATAAAACACAATAAGTATTTACCAGGGATTTAGCTATTATAATAAGTTTAAAAAATCGCTCGGGAATTAAAATATTGACCGTAAAAATAACCGTTTTTATTTTCGAGTGTTTTTAGTTGATTTCTCAGAGCATAGAGGCGCAAGACTGCAGCCCGACACATCTTACATACCGTGCAAAAAAAAGTGTTTCTCTAGCCCGGGTTAGTGCTTTAGAAAAAACAAAAAGGATTATCTTTCTTCTTCTACAGGGTGCACTCTAAGTCGATAGCGGAACTTTAAGTAGGATGTCTAATGATCAATATAAACAACTTGTACCAGGTGGTGACAAAAATGGAGCGAAAAAAAATCTGCTGTTTCATACATTTGGCGCAGTACTGACTCGACCTTTTGTATGGAACAGCTGTTTTCTTTTTCACTCCATTTTTTTCGCCAACTAGTACAAGTTGTTTTTTTTATCAGAAGATAGCCTACATAAAGTTCCGCTATCGACTTAGAGTGCACCCTGTAGTTGTCTATAGAGTTTTTCCCGCTTGGCTAACAAAATCATTTCCTCGCTTCTGTGAGATGAAAAGTATTGTGTTTCGCACGAATGCAATATTATTTGCGTCTTGTGCTTCTGAATACCTCGCTACGCTCAGGTTTCTTTTTTTGAACCACTGTTTACGCTCGTGGCTCAATTTTAGAAACCTTCGCTAGCTCGGTTTTCAATACAAACACTCGCTGCAAACAATAATTTTGCATTCTTGCATAGCAACTATTCCCTAGCCCGGGTTAGTGCTTTAGAAAAAACAAAAAGGATTATCTTTCTTCTTTTATTTTGTCCTTACCTTACACTTGGGCTCGATGAGCTCGACGGCGTTGATCAGTTTGCCACACTTGTCACACTGGTCGCCTCTCGCGTTCGTGTACAGACAACCGGGGTGGTGGCACGTGCCTTCCACGAATCTGAGAAAGGAAAACAATTGCAATTGGGAAGGCAAAGTTTTTTGTTCGAAAGTCCGTTATTGGCTTAATCTTATCTTTAGACAATATTGAAAAACTAATTTAAATATTTTTTATTTTGGTTCAGTAGTTTGGATTTTACAACGTTTCAAAGATACGGTTTTATGACCTTCACGCGACGGTCTGCATACTGTTGGCGGTCATAGGAACAAAACATTTTAGCGCATAAAAACAAAACTACTGGAACAAAATAAAAAATATTTAAATTAGTTTCTTAATATTGTCTAAAGATAAGTTTAAGCCAATAACGGACTTTCAAACAAAAAACTTTGCCTACCCAATTCCCAAGG
Source organism: Zelleria hepariella (assembly GCA_949319315.1). Lineage (NCBI taxonomy): Eukaryota > Metazoa > Arthropoda > Insecta > Lepidoptera > Yponomeutidae > Zelleria > Zelleria hepariella. The sequence continues at coordinate 1,941,606 of OX439385.1, read as the reverse complement.
TTGTCTGGAAGAGATAGCCTTTCGTGATAAGGCCGCTATTTGTACAAAATTTTGTTGTAAAAGTAATCTGTAATATTCTTTCTGGGGCCTTAGCCTGTAACACAATGGTGTATCAATGGCGTCCCAGGTAGAAGGACAAAACCGGGATTTTTTCGTTGCTCTCCTACAACCAGCGAACTAATCCTCTAGAATTAGACTCATAATATTCTTTGCTGTACTACAATAACATTAAAAGGACCGACAGCATTAATAAATCGTAATTGAAACCGTCAACCGGAAGCCCATTTTGGCACCATTGTGTTACAGGCTAAGGGCCCTGTTGTGCAATAAAGAGTTCTATATCTATAATTTACTTTTTTGCGATAGAATAACCTGGGCCTAATTTGGTTTGACTGTGATGGAGTTGTTTTTTTTTTTGTTTTAACCCTCGACCCAAAAAGAAGGGTGTTTGACCGCTATTAGTGTGTGTGTGACTGTGTGTCTGTCTGTGGTACCGTAGCTCTTAAACGGGTGAACCGATTTGGATGCGGTATTTTTAAATTTGAAAGCTGGTTTTCAAGCAAGTGTTCTTATGTTTTATCAAAATCGGTTCAGCCGTTTGTGAGATTAATATGCTAATTTGAAGCTAACGTGACGGTGTTATATATTTTTTTAATTTAGTAGTTATTGAGTATATTTGATTTATTTCCTATTTTTTAGTTTGTCTTTTTTATTGCAACGTATTGAAGCGGTGGTGGTCTAGTGGGTAGAACAGTGGACTCTGAAGCAAGAGGTCCCCGTTTCGATTCCCAGTGCGGGCATGTATCTATGACTTTGTTTAATTTCAAAGTTACGTACATTTGTGAATTTGTAGAAGCAATGCCACTCGCTAACTGTGAAGGAAAACATCGTGAGGAAACCCGCAGTTTCGTTGGCTCCACACGTTTGAGTCAAAAATAAAACTAAAATAAATAAAATAAAGCTTACCGGTCAGCCAAGAACCGATCGCACTTCGCACAGAGCAGCTGGTCCACAGACTGTGGGCTGATGAACCCGTTGGAATGAAGCTTCATGAACATACTCTGCACTATTCTGTGAACAGGAAACAAGTTCACTTGAAGCGGGTTTTCCTGTGACACAATTCAAAACAAGTTCATAAAAGTAGTATTAGATAGTAATACGTATTTGATTTATATTCTTTTTTTTTTACTTTTGATAATATTTTGACGTTCAATGTAAATAATTTATTTATGCAATATTGAATAAAACACTTTGACTTGACTTGGCTTTGAAAACACTTGTGAAAAGTTTAATTTTTTTTTATCATTGTACCTATTTTCGTGGCTATTGATATCTATCTTCTTCTATCTATCTATCAAAAGCAACACAATTTTTATGCTAACAACTGTTTTTTTTAAATTTATTACCTAGGTATTTATTACCGATTTTAAATCAATAAAACATTATTCAGTTTAAATGTCTCCCTAGCCATGCTAGAGCTAGTTAGTGCTTAAAAAATTTGATTCTTCAGTTACTTCAGTAAAAAATAAAAAGGGTTTTTTTTTTACATTATTTGGAAGGGGAAAAGGCCTATACCCAGGAGTGGACAAATGTGCCAGTTTCTAGCTGCAAGTCCGTAGACGTTGCAACCACGTTAGCTCCTGGTGTCCTCCATGACTATGACGTTCGGATGAGGTAGAAATTAGTCGGCTATTACATACTCTGTCTGCTCGGGCGTTGTGGTTTGCCAGAAATAGTCCAAGCCAATGTTGAACCACAGATCCGCGCTCTTTCCATGATATGACGTCCGGATGAGGTCGAAACTAGTCGGCTATTACATACTCGGTCTGTTCTTGCGTCGTGGTCCGTTCGAAGTGGTCGAAGCCAATGTTGAACCACAGATCCGCGCTCTTTCCATGACTATGACGTCCGGATGAGGTCGAAACTAGTCGGCTATTACGTACTCTGTCTGCTCTTGTGTGGTGGTTCGTCCGAAGTGGTCGAAGCCGATGTTGAACCAGCGATACACGTCGTTGTGGATCGCGAAATACTTGTCGCAAATCTGCCGCGGAGTGAGGCCCTCTTCTAGCGCCTGTAACATTGAGAAAACAGTTATGCCCGTTTTCACCAACCACCCCTAATTTTAAAAGACTTTTTAACGAAAATTTATCTGCGCCTCTGCAAGTCTAGGGGTCATGGATGAAGGACCATACGAATTCCACTCACAAGCGTTATGAGTTGAGTGTGTATGATCCTTCATCCATGCCCCATAGACTTGCAGAGGTGCAAATAACTTTGGATAGCACAAAAAAAGCACAAAAAAAAGAAAACAGCGGAAAATGTCACTGTACTGCGCTTGTGAAAAAGGACCCGACTCAGCATGTGTTACAGAGAAAGTACGTAATACTCCTCGTAACGCTGGTATTCTGCCGGGACCAAAGTAATTAACTAATAACTAAGTATAACCTAACTTAAATGTTAAAAATATACTTAAATATAATTATACAAATAAATAGAACATACTTACATAAAAAATATATAGATAAATAGCCCATAAAAGAATAAATAATGTTGCAATAATTGAATTAATATAATACTAGTATGGAATATAAATAATGAGAACTAAATAATATCTAAGTAGGTAGGTTCTTAGATATAGCAGGATAGTAATAAATAGATAAATACAAATTATGATTTTTCCAAATAGTGTGTAATAAATAATGTAGCCATCGTAGAATCGTTGGTTGGTTGTTGTATACCGTGTGCCTGATTGTGTGACTGTGTGACTGACTCCAACTTTGACCTATTTTTAGACCCAAGACTCAAGAAAAGACATGTCTCTAATGCATAATAGATTTATAAAAGTTTAATAAAAGTAAGAGTAAGACCCCAGATGAATGCAGACTAGATTAATAAAAAGTAAGACCAAAACCAAATAATAAATACCAATCAATTTGGAATTTTGTATTTTTTTTTTAGAAATATTTGTAAATATTTGTAATTGTAATATTTGTAAATAGATGTAACGTTATTCTAAAATTAACTGATCCTCTAGCAATTTAAATTTGTACCTTTCCTTAAAATTTACTAGAGTTTGCAACATACGGATAGGTGGTGGAATATCGTTCCAACATTTTGTGGCCTGGTAACGAAAACTTCCTTTGAACGCAGCAGTATCGTGCTGTGGCGTGGACAAGACAGTACAACATGCCCGACGTGTAGGTCTTTGCCGCCAAGTAAGCTTTTCGTAAAGATATTCAGGCTTGCGTGAATGGACTATTCCGAACATCAAAATTGCCAGTTGTAACTTCAGTCTATTTTTAATTTTTAATAGTTTCGCATTGTTCAAGAAAGGTGTAACATGTGTTCGTGGGGGAATTTTGAAACAGAAACGTGCAGATGCGTTTTGAATTCGTTGTAGGAGGAGATGAGATCTCTCATACAAACAAGGCCCGAAGACGGTTAGACAATAGTTTAGTTTAGATAAAACTAACGATTCGCAAAGTTTGATCCTCATTTCTTCACTTAAGAAAGGGCGTATTTTGTATAGGACTTTAAGTCTATAAACTTTCGTTAAAAGGCATTAGGCCCGTAAGATTAATCACAGCTTAAGACTGGGCCCTTAGCCTGTAACGCAATGGCGGGTCAATGGCGTCCCGGCAGAAGGACAAAACCGGGCTCTCCTCGTTTTTCTCCTACAACCAGAGAACTAATCCTCTAGAATTAGAATCAAAATATTCTTTGCTGTCCTACAAAAACATTAAAAGGACAGACAGCCCTAGCAAATGGTAATTGAAGTCGTCACCTGACAGCCCATTTTGGCACCATTGTGTTACAGGCTAAGGGCCCTGGACGATAGCAGCGTGGGGGGAAATTCAAAATTTTCACAGTTTTTTACACTTTGTAGCTAAACTGAGCTATTTTTGTTCAGCGATTTTTCGTTCGCGGCAATAACATAGTATTCTTTTCTTTATTGTAAACAACAGAATAAGAATAATTCAGTCGATTATGTGTTCTGGTCTACGAAAAGTTTTTTGGGCAGTGCAACTGCTTCGTAGACCAGAACACATAATCGGATGAATTATTGTTGTTCTGTTGTTTGTTGTATAATTGGTTTGTACAGTTAGCACGCTAGGATACCCCATTTTCGTTCGATTGGCACCCTTATGCCGCGCGCGGTAAGAGCTACCATGGGGTCCTAGTCTGTGGCCGACCGTACATGATTGATTACCTACCTTAGTTTCCGTAGCGGTGCCATACTCGTCAGTACCGCAGACATACAACGTGTTATAGTCACATATTCGACAGTATCTGAAAGTAAAAAACAATGTTATATAGATTGAAAACGTTTTTTTTATAATCTTTTTATTTCCGGAACTTTTGTCACATGACATTACCATCGTACCCACTTAAGGTCAATACCGAGGTACAACTGGCGTCGCCAATGGAAAACAAAACATATCTTCTTTTTGGATGCGTTTTTTGCTAAAAACGAATCATCAAAAATCCCTAGGCTTGAGTATTTTTAGGACTTAAGGTTTAGATTCCAACGTAGAACATCTACGAATAAAACACGCCGCCGCCAAAAGTGGCAACTTTTGGCGGCGACGGGTTTTATTCGTAGATGCTAGGATCTGGAATCTTGGACCTATGTCCTAAAAATAGTTAAGCCTAGGGATTATCATTTGATGACTCGTTTTTAGCAACCAAAGCATCCAAAAAGAAGATATGGTTTTTTTCCATTGGCCGCGCTAGTTGTGGGTAGGTTGTCACCTTAAATACAGAGATAATCACCTGGCGAATATATCAGCGGAGAGAACGCAACCGATGATGTTGCCCAGGTGAGGAACGTTGTTCACATATGGCAGCGCAGAAGTTATGAGGACATTCTTGCGACCCTTCACTGGCAGCCTGAAATGATACAAGAGATGTTCTTACACTACACCAGTCTTTCCCAACGTGGGCGATAACGCCCCCTTGTGGGCGCTGCAGGCCTAAAGGGGGGCGGTAAGAGACCCAGAAAAAAAAGGGAGCGTTGTGTAGGGCTTTGGGGTCGATTTATAATTTCATCTACCTAGCTAGGAAGACTCTTAGACAAGATTGTGCTCCGTTTTTTTGTGGCACTTTAGAGTTTACAAAGGCGTGCCAGGGAGGGGGTATGTCGCCAACCGGCTACCACCAGCGCCATCGTGCAGTAGATATTTGTAATCCGTCATCCGCGACAGTCAGTTAGTTCGCTTTAGTACGCCACAGATGGCGCCATCAGTCGCGGATGGCGGATAAAACGCGAAGGCGCATAGACGCGCGCGGTGGGAGATTTGGCACAGCGGCCATGTTGTTTTTCAGTTCAGTATTGTCGTCAAGAGAAAAAGCATCAGTTAGTCAGTTCAGTTTCAGTTATTAGTTAATTAGTCAGAAAGCAGTTAGATATTAGAGATAAAGTGTTTAGTTAGTCCTACAAGTGTTTAGTTTCAGTTTCAGTAAATACATGTACAGTCCATAAAGTTGCCAAAAGTAGTTTTCGTTAGTGTGCTGAACCCCAAACGCCGCGTCACCCGGCACTCCACAGCAGGCACCCAACACCATCGAGGGTCGCCATTGGTGACACCGACTGAGCTCTTGACTCGATAATTTATTCTTAAAGTGGGCAGTAGACAAAAAAAGGTTGGGAACCTATGCACTACACGGTAATAATACAGCGTCATACAAAGAAAAATGTACAAACACGATTCCTGTATCAGATACACTAAACAAATCGAAAAAGTACACAGTCATATAGAACACTACAGGGTGCACTCTAAGTCGATAGCGGAACTTCAAGTATGCTATCTACTGATCAATACAAACAACTTGTACTAGGTGGCAAAAAAAACAATTGAGCGAAAAAAATATCAGCTGTTCCATACAAACGGCCGACTCAGTACTGCGCCAAATGTATGAAACAGCAGATATTTTTTTGCTCCATTTTTTTCGCCACCTAGTACAAATTGTTTGTATTGATGAGTAGAAAGCCTACTTAAAGTTCCGCTATCGACTTAGAGTGCACCCTGTAGAGTTAGGTGAGAGCTATGTAACACAGCCATGACAGCCAGTTTCATGTTGATATCCAAACTGTCCAATTGACGCCCCGAACTGTGAACTCGCGACCCCAGTAACTTTGCTAACGGCATTCGCGCAGGCGCGCTCGCGCTTTTCATATAAACTGTACAACCCCATATCTCGGCAACCCCTCGACCGATTTAGCTCATGCTCGAACTTTAAAAATTCTCTTTGCCTCATTTACTCGCCTATCAAACATGACGATCCGACTTTTACTCAAGTTATCGTCATATACATACATAACTACATACAAACATACAAACGCCAGATTGTTCCAGTAGACCCGGAGAACTTCTCGCTTCGCTCGCTGGTTAAACAATATTTGATTTGATTCGTAGGTTCTAGAATGTAGGATCGTACTTTACAAGGAAATAAAAAGATTATACCCACACAACTTTCTCGGGGACCAGAGGCGGCTGCAGTTTCTTCAGACCGTTCAGCCAGTTGTCCCTGGCCTGCTCCAATTCCTCCGCCGTGGGACCACTCACCGGCTCAGCTTCGTCCGGCGATCTGATTGTAACAATATTTTTTGTTACACTATCTGCCGGTTTCTGAATTGAGAAATTCACTAAGCAAATACGTTAGTATCGTTCTGTCTCTGCAGATTTCTCACAAAAGAGCGTGACAGAACGATACTTAAGTTTTTACTTAGTAACATATTCTCGATTCAGAAACCGGGCCTCTATTGCACATAAAGAAAAAGGTACTAGTAACTTATAGAGATGTGAGACATTAAGTACAAGGGCGGACTTATTTCTATAGTCCAGAATACAAGGTGCTACAAAAGTACCTAACTCTTTTTACAGGGTAATAGCACCCGATGATAGGGATCACAACCAAAATGTTTTTATTGCTCTGTGACGTTCCGTTAATTTTTAAATTAATAAAATGTGAACGATGTGGCGGGAGAAAAGTATTTTTTAAATATTGTTTTCATTGACTTTCACAATGTTTTAACAACTCAAATCTATGTAAATGCACCTACACGCACAAACATATTTTTTAAATTTGAGCTAATAACAAAAACAAAAGATGTGTTTTTTTTTTTTTTTGTGATTATAAAATAAAAATATCTTTTTTTATTTTTTTTTACAGAGTTGACATCCTGTTGACCAGTAGGTTACACCCTTTAAAAAGAGTTAGATACTTTTGTAACACTTTGTATAGTAAAAGTTAAGTTGAGTATATTATATTTAATTTAATTTTATAAAGATGAAATATAACGTTTTACAAAACATCCTTAACTCTTTTTGTAACCTACTGGTAAATTCTGTAAAAAAACCAGTTTAAATATATTTTATAACCACAATTTTTTTTTATTAGCTCTAGAATTAAAAATATATATTTTTCTGTGTGCGGGTGCATTTCCATAGCTTTAAGTGGTTAAAACACTGTGAAAATCAATGAAAACAATATTTAAAAAATATTTTTCTCCAGCCACAGGGTTTACATTTATTAATTTAAAAATCAAAGGAATGTCATAGAGCAAAAAAAAATTTTTGGTTTTCACTGGTGTTATTATGTAACACCTTGTATACACAGCAGTGGGCAAATATGGGCAGAGAATGTTGATGACAGGTTAAAAAAAAAAGTAAGATGTAGCCTGTACAATTGTACATGTCCCACTAGCTGGGCAAAGGCCTTCTCTCAGAGAGAGGGTTCGAGCTTAATCACCACGCGTGCTCAATGCGGGTTGGCGATGTTTGCGTTGAGGGTATAATGCCTCATACGCTCAGGTTTCCTCACGATGTCGCCTCCGTACGATGAATCTTTTCTCCAGCCACAGCATTCACATTTATTAATTTAAAAATCAAAGGAATGTCATAGAGCGAAAAAACTAACATTTAGGTTTTGGTCCCTATCACCGGGTGCTATTACCCTGTAAAAAGAGTTAGCATCTTTTGTAACACCTTGTATACCCAGCAGTGGGCAAATATGGGCTGAGAATGTGATGACAGGGGCCTTAGCCTGTAACACAATGGCGTTTCAATGGCGTCCCAGGTAGAAGGACAAAACCGGGATTGTTTCGTTTTTCTCCTACAACCAGCGAACTAATCCTCTAGAATTAGACTCATAATATTATTTGCTGTACCTCAAAAACATTAAAAGGACCGACACTGGACCGACAACATTAATTAATCGTAATTGAAACCGTCAACCGGGAGCCCATTTTGGCACCATTGCGTTACAGGCTAAGGCTGCTGGTCAGACCAATGGAGGAAAAAAAAGTAGCTAGGTAGATACTTGTAGTAGTAGATAGTAATACCTAAGTATTTGATTTATATACTTTTTTTTGCTTTTGATAATACATATTTTGCCGTTCAATGTATATAATGTATTTTGGCATAAAAAGTAGCTAGGTAGGTACTTGTAATAAGTATTTGATTTATATACTTTTTTTTGCTTTTGATAATACCTATTTTGCCGTTCAATGTATGGCATATTGAATTAAAAAAATTGACTTTGACTTTGACTTTACCCGACTGGCGATGTGATCGTGGCGATCTGCGGCAGACCGAGGGCTGAGGAAGCCCCGAAAGGACCGCTCGCCGAACCGCCCCACTGTTTCACGGCTTCCTGTAGACAACCAACAGTATGCACGTTAGAGGCGATCGCATCCCAGTTGGACCAGCCTTTCTTAAGGCACAATAGGACGCACAACTAGCGCCGCCAATGGAAAAATAATCATATCTTTTTTTGGATGCGTTTTTAGCAAAAAACGCTCCTGCGATTTCTCAACGCGACGCTTAACTACTTTTAGGACCTAAGGTTTGGATTCCAGGATTGGATTTCCTACGAATTCAATCGATTCTCGCCAAAAGTGGCCACTTCTGGCGAGAATCGATTGCATTCTTAAGTTCTAGGATCTGGAATCCAAACCTTGGGTCCTAAAAATAGTTAAGCCTCGCATTGAGGAATCGCAGGAGCGTTTTTTGCTAAAAACGCATCCAAAAAAAAGATATGATTTTTTTTCCATTGGCGGCGCTAGTTGTGAGACGTATTTCACCTTAAGGCACAATAGGACGCACAAAGAGCGCCGCCAATGAAAAAAAAACATATCTTCTTTTTGGATGCGACTTTTGTTAAAAACTCTCCTGCAAAATCTCAAAACGAGGCTTAACTATTTTTAGGACCTACTTGGCCACTTTTGGCGAGAATCGATTGAACATTCAACAAACAAAAAGTGTTCGTACTTGTATTTTTTGTGTTATTTAACACAGAAATTAAATATTTCAGGAATCAGGTACTGTTCAGGGGATTTTCCTCTTTCATATAAAATGGTCCTTCAAAATTTTAAAGCGATTGAAAATAAAAAAAAAATATTGGCCCACTACAAAACAACACCTTTCTCAGGAAACAGCTCACCTGTATCGCTTTGCCCTCGGCGATGTGTTGGAACCACCGCGCTATGTGTTGTGTCTCGCTCATGTACTGACTGTTGAGCTCTTTGTGGTACCACACCGGGTACAGGGTGCTCCATATCGAGACGTCCGCGGCTGACAGCTTGTCCTGAAACAAAAAGGGGGAACTTTGTTAAAATATAATACTGTCCTTATACAGGGTGTTGTTTTGGTCAGTGACACCCGACTCAGTAATACTTTGAGTAATGCATAAAACTAACAATAAGGCCGTCTTGCACCACTTCTTAAATGCCACTTAAGTCGCCATTTAAATCGACTTTTGTATGAAGATTTTAGTTAAATGCTGTTTAAGATGAAATGCGTCTCACAACTAGCGCCGCCAATGAAAAAAAAATACATATCTTTTTTTTGGATGCGTTTTTAACAAAAAACGCTCCTGCGATTTCTCAACGCGAGGCTTAATTATTTTTAGGACCTAGGGTTTGGATTCCAGATCCTAGAACTTAAGAATGCAATCGATTCTCGCTAAAAGTGGCCACTTTTGGCGAGAATCGATTGCATTCGTAGGAAATTCAATCCTGGAATCCAAACCTTAGGTCCTAACAATAGTTAAGCCTCGCGTCGAGAAATCGCAGGAGCGTTTTTTGCTAAAAACGCATCCAAAAAAAAGATATGATTTTTTTTCCATTGGCGGCGCTAGTTGTGAGACCTATGGCGTCTTAAGTCGCCATTTAAATCGACTTTTGTATGAAGATTTTAGTTAAATGCTGTTTAAACCACATTTAAGAAAGTGGTGCAAGACGGCTGAAGTAAAATTTATTTTTTCAATTTTGTTTTTGTCCTTTTGTCGATGTCCCAGACAAAGCAACGCCGAGTAGTCTCTTCACCCATCTAGCGTGAGTGAAGGTACGGTCGGCCACAGTCACAGATACCCCATGGCAGCTCTTGCCGCGCGTTTGTGAATTCGTAGTAGCAATACCACTCGCTGACCGTGAAGGAAAACATCGTAAGGAAACCTGAGCGTATGAGGCATTATACCCTCAACGCAAAAATCGCCAACCCGCATTGAGCACGCGAGGTGATTAAGCTCGAACTCTCTCTCTGAGAGAAGGCCTTTGCCCAGCTAGTGGGACGTGTATAATTGTACAGGCTACATCTTACTTACTTTTTTAGTAAAAAATCTAACAATACTGTAACAACTTTTTGTATTTTCTAAAGCACTAACCCGTGCTAGGGAACTTTTATAAACATTATAAAAATATTTATAAAAGTTCCCTAGCACAGGTTAGTGCTTTAGAAAATACAAAAAGTTGTCACAGTATTGTTAGATTTTTTACTAAAAAAGTAAGTAAGATGTAGCCTGGCTACATCCTGTACAATTGTAAAAATATTTATAAAAGTTCCCTAGCACAGGTTAGTGCTTTAGAAAATACAAAAAGTGGTTAAAAACGTAGTGGCAAAATCAAATAAATTGCAATGAGCATTTCGTCTGTAATGATGAACGCATTGGATAGTGTAGATAAGTGCAAACTATTACACTAGATGGCGCCATCGTCCGTAAGACGAGTTTCAATAAGGTTAGAAAATTCGCAAAGACAGTACTTGACTCGGTAGCTCAATTGGTAGAGCGGCCTGCACGGAATGCAAGAAGGTTGCGGGTTCAAATCCTGTCCCTAACGAATTTTTTAACCTTATAAAAATCTTTATAAAATCGTGTAACAAAACTGATAGTATACTTTTGGATAGAAGAATACAAAGAAAAAATATACTTACTCCAAGAATATACTTGTTGTTAACGAGCAGTTTATCCACATCCTTGAGCTGCGATGTCAACGCTTGTTTCAGGTCTGCCGGCACCGTCTTGGACATGATGACCGTTTGCACTGTAGGGTGGAGACGGGTGGCTTCCCACTCCTGCAGTTGTTGACTGTAATAGGGCGAAAATTACATTAAGACATTAAGACGGAACGCGGGTAGCCGGCTGCTCCATACAAAAAATACAAAAAGGGAGACCTGTTTCCTCCATGGATAATTATTTTAGAAAAAATATGTTTATGCCATTCAATCTACATTTACCTTTGCCATGTCCCTATGTTTTCCTTTTTTTATTATTTTAATTATTTAAAAAAAAAAATTAAATAATTACATTAAAGAAAACATTTAGGACTAGCTTTTGCCCGCGACTTCATCCGCGCAGACATAGTTTTTTTCCCATTATCACAATAAAAATAGCCTATAGGACTCAGCGATAACGTAGCTTCCCATTAGTAAAATAAATATTCAAATCTGATGAGTAGTTTTGAAGATTACCCCCTACATACATACCATACATACTTACAAACTTATCCTGTTATGATATTAGTGTAGATGAACTTCAAAACACTTGCTCTCTCACTCTAATTAATACAATCAAAGCAAGACCACGCTAGTTTGGAAGTCATAACTAGCGCCGCCAATGGAAAAAAATCATATTTTCTTTTTGGATGCGTTTTTTGGTAAAAATTAAATGTCAGGTACTCAACGCGAGGCTTAACTATTTTTAGGGCCTAAGGTTTAGAGTCCAGATCCTAGAACATAGGAATAAAATCTGTTATCGCGGAAAAGGCGTCGCTAGTTGTACCTAGGTTTGGGCCTTAAGGTGGGATGATAGTAGCGTGGCGACAAATTCACAATTTTACATTTTGTAGCTAAAATGAGCTATTTTTCGTTCGCGGAAATAACAAAGTATTCTTTTCATTATTGTAAACAACAGAACAACAATAATTCAGCCGATTATGTGTTTTGGTCTACGAAGCAGTGGCACTGCCCAAAAAACTTGTCGTAGACCAGAACACATAATCGGCTGAATTATTGTTGTTCTGTTGTTTACAATAATGAAAAGAATACTTTGTTATTTCCGCGAACGAAAAATCGCTGAACCGAAATAGCTTAGTTTAGCTACAAAATGTAAAAAAACTGTGAAAATTTTTAATTTCCCGCCACGTTGCTATCATCTCACCTAATGACGCTTACCATTTCCCGTCTCCAAGGTCCAGGGCAGGGAACAAATACTGCACGGCGGCATTACTCGAGAAGAAGATGAGCTGATCATCCACTTCAAGTAGGGGCAGCGCCCGCGGACCTCCGAACAACCCGTCTGAAATTGAATATTGGTATAAAATGTTTTCTTCGTTTTATTTTGTGCTCTCTGTTATACAGGGCAATTTTTGAATAGCTTTATTCCTGAAACGCGTCAGCTTTAAAAATGTTATTTCCAACAACTTTAGTTCTAAACTAAATTTAAAAAAATAAGTATCCCCCTTGTCTTTTGACATGTAAGAGTAGGTCAACCCCCACTTCAAAGGTTTTTTTCTTTTTCCTCTTGAGTATCACAATTTTTTTTAGACTCCAACCATTTCTTTGCAGAAAATATTGAAAATTATCAAAATTATGCAGCAGCATCAATTTGCAACTTTGACCAACACCAAACTAAGATCCCAAAAATCTATCACAGTATCTTAGTCAACGGGTTAACCCTTTAGAGCTGGTCAAATTTTTTTCATTGTATTTGGTCTATCGCATAAACACTCATGTTAACAGATTAGCATTAGCTCTAAACAAACCACTGCAAAGTCGCCGGCTCAAACGCCGAGACAAAAGGAGTCTTTAATGGAAGACCGCGCCTCACACACTACAACTACCGAAGAACACATCTGCTAATGGCTCGAGAAGCCGATCGCATGATAAAAATTTTAAACGAAAAAATTTTTTTGTTTCTACTCCAAAGCAATAAAGTTCAAATTATGGCGGTGACTTATTGGACCGGTAAAGGATTAAACATGAAATTTTGTAGAATAACTTGCCCCACCATCCGAATCAATCATTAGTGATTGATATTACGGGCCTAGGCTGCAACAAACACATGTTCCAGTCACTACCTAAGTCTCCCCTAGGTCTGCAAAGTTCAAATTATGGCGGTGACTTATTGGACTGGTAAAGGATTAAACATGAAATTTTGTAGAATAACTTGCCCCACCATCCGAATCAATCATTAGTGATTGATATTACGGGCCTAGGCTGCAACAAACACATGTTCCAGTCACTACCTAAGTCTCCCCTAGGTCTGCCAAATTCTGATGAAATACTTACTTAGGAAGAGGAAACTTCGAGAAAAACTTGAAGAATCTTCGATACAAAATTATGGCAGCGTAAATACACTATAGTTACCGATAAGCTAGCGAAAAACAGACCTCTATTTATGTTAAAAATAAAATAAAATAGACTTACCTCCAAAAGCCGACTTCTTTAATTCTACCTTCTTACTTGCCAAATTAGCTGCTATGAGCAGTTTCAGCGTTGATGTGTTGTTGTCGTTTGCATAGATCTTCATGATTGTTTTTGCACTTTTCACTCACAATAAACTATTTTATTTTAAACTAATAATTTCAAAGTTTCTAACCTTGCAACGTGCCCAAAAGTGACAAGACAATATTGACGTTTGTTTGACATTGACAACACAGATACGTAATTCATAGATAACCGAAGGACCGAATGAAAGTCTATTAGTCTGTGGAAGGCTCATTCGCTTCTTGGGCTCGTCTACACGTAAGATGCTGTTCCGCGTGAAAACATGTGTGAAGGTTTTTTAAAATGTTTAAAGCTGTTGTGTAACTACCAAAATGTTCTCACTGACTTAACTTTACTACCTATCCATCACCACTAAAACCCACATAATATGCGATGGTATGCAGGTACCCAACTCTCCACGTACACAGAGATTAAGCAGGTTTGTACGTACCTATGCTTTGTTTCATACAGTCAGCGTTACCAGATTGGGTATTTTTCTCGCAATTCTGGGTAAAAATTTGGGTCCTGGAGAAAATTTGGAGAAAAGAAATCTTTGGAGAAATGTTTGGAGAAAAAGAAAACACAGTGGAGAGTTTTGGGTACTTAATTTTTTAAATAGTTTTGGGTAGAAATGACGTCATAGATGAAGAGGATAATAATATGGTTGTCATGAATATATTAAATTTATTTGAATAAACTTTCTTTATACGATTTAGTTTGTTTTATGTCAATACCATAGACAAAAAGTTTAGTTAAACTACAGTGAATGCCATTTCTTTGTAGTTTTACTGGTAGAACCACTAACAAAAACATTGTCTTTAATACTACCAGGCGAAATATGCCTTAGAATGAGGGAAAAAACGAGCCTTTGGGTAAAACCATGGAAAATAGTATCGTTTTGGAGAAAAAATAATTTAAATTTGGGGAGAAACAGAAAAACGCATCTGGCAACCCTGCATACAGTTAATAAGCCGTCCGGACTCCGGACCGTATGCGGGATTAGTGCGCTGGGCATAATAAATTAGCCCACGCGCAAAGAAAAATGCACAAAATCCTGTAACAAATACACAAAAAAATTGAAAATGTTCACATATCAAACCCTAGAATTAGTTGAGACCTATCTAACACAGCCAGTTTCATGCTTGGGTATAGGTGTTCTGTGGTTTCATGTTGATATCCTTAACAGATTGCAAGATATTTTGTTTGAAAAAAAGTGCGCCACCTATTTTTTTTTTTCAAGCAAAATATCTTCAAAACCTTTATGAATGTTAACTCGAAACTGGTGCGGCGTGTTTGTGTCGTCTTTATTTTACACATACGTAAAACCAGCTTTAGGCCGATTGCGAAACTATACTATTGTAAATTCTACTGAGTTTACTTACTTTTTACCTACTGAGTTTATTTTTATCGGCGGGTCTGATTTTTCTGTTAAAAATGTAATAACTGTAAAAATGTAGTCTCTCATTTTGCATGGAGTATTGCATTTTGGAGTAGGTACGGTCGGCCACAGTCACAGATACCCCATGGCAGCTCTTAGCGCGCGCGGCATAAGGGCGCTAATCGAAGAAAAAGGGATATTCTAGCGTATGGCCGACTGTACTTACCTATGTTCGTACAGACATTGAAATATTTTGCAGGAAAAAAAGAAGTGGATAGGTTACGAGCCTATTCAAGGGGATCATGCCGTAGTTAAAGGCAAGTTCACGGCGTGAGTGTACAGACTGGTAGAGGCTGACAGAGTTCTTTTTGGCCGGCCACATACAGACGGATTTTTTCCGTAAAGGAAAAACTAATCAAGATTCCGAACGCAGTAACTGCATACAGGGCCGGCCACATAAGACGGAATTCCGGACGGAAAAAATTGTATCGAGATTTCGAACGATTGCATACAAGTCTATGGACCTGCCACACACATACAGTTTTTTTCCCTCCGGAATTTTCATAGATTTGTACCTATCATTGTATGCAGTGGCTGCGTTTGGAATCCCCATTCGTTTTTTCCGTTACGGAAAAATTCCGTCTGTATGTGGCCGGTGTGGAGGTTCCGGCAAAGAAGCTCCGAGTTTATTTTCTCTTTGCCGGACTGATCGTGTTTTTTGATACATGTTTAATTTTATTGGTTGTCAAATAATAACAATGTATTGGAGAACACATGTATTTTTTCTTCTCTAATTTTCTTTATTAGTTTGGCCGTATAAAATCGCTCTATCTGTGTGAATCCATTAATATCCAACAGCCGGTGTTCCCGGTGGCAGCGGAATTGATTGATTTCACAAAAAATAATAATAATAAAAGGCCTCTGTGCTGTTGGCTTCGGCCCCACGCAAGCCTCAAAAGACTGGGTCCCCATGGACCCGTGAATCTGAAAAGTATACCAACATAATAAAAGCTTTTATTTCGGAAAACAAGGAAAGACAAATCTTGATTAGCGTGTATTGTCAAGAGAACTGTCTTTACTCTAATTTTTAAATCGAGTCCACGGAATGACAGTTGCTAATATGCTACTTTCAGATAAAACCTTTGCAACTGTCATTCCGTAGACTCGATTAAAAAAATAGAGTATACAGATATTTTAGCTTTTCTGCACCATAGATCTAGGTGTAAGTTGCGTCGCCAACAGCCGGCCCAAATCTATGAAAATTACGTAAAAACTGTTAGGTATGTGTTGTAGGTCCATAGATCTGTATGCAGTTACGGCGTTCGGAATCCTGAATCGATTTTTTTCGTTCGGAATTCCGTCAGTATGTGGCTGGCCTTATTGCTTTCGATTTTTTCCGTCCGGAATTCTGAATGGAATGTGTGATAGGTCCATAGATTTGTATGGATTTACTGCGACCGAATCCTGATTTGATTTTCCGTACCGAAAAAATCCAAATGAAGGCCATCCAGCCTTATGAATGTGATAGCTAGGACACTTTTTTCAACAAAATAGGGATGCTCGAAAATACACGAAACCTAGTTCAGTTAATGTAAAATGAACGTGGGGACTAATGGGGAGAAAAAATGAAAGCTAAGCCGCTTGGTGGCGCTAGTAGGTCGGTACAAACAATGGCCATATTGGTATTCTGATTTTGTAGTTGTTTGGAGTTCCTTGTGAATTTATTCGACGTGGAGTGGTGGTGGAGTGTGATGAAGCTAAAGGATGAGTTGCGAAAGAGGAAAAGCCCCCACGAGTGGTAAAATCGGTCGGTTTCCAGTTTTTAGATGAAGAGTTTTGTACTCTTTTGCAAATCCTGTGTTTCTTGTAGTAGTTAATAAATGAAACAGGACTTATGGTAGAATCTGTTTTAATAGCTCAAATTAGCTCAAAAAGGAAGTCTATATGTTCCTTGCTTCTAGTCCGAAAACAATCTGATCATCGCTATGGTTCCATTCAAGGCCTAAAGCACTTGATGAACTGCTGAGGCATAATATATCGTTCAGATTGACAGCTTTCAACCACAACTTTCTTCCACAACTTTCTTCTTTTGGTTTCTCTTGGGAATTAGTGTGTTCCTATATTTTAACAACAAACAGCCACTTTTTGCTGTTATTTTAATGAAATTACGAAAAATTTGACGTTTACAATAGGCAGATGACAGCTTGTTAGACCCTTACACCGGCAGCGCCATCTGAAGTGACCAAATGGCAGTTTTCCTTTAATGGTAAAGGCAACAACCCACAAATTCACGCCATGAATCCCCGTGAATTTTTGAGCCTAAACGATCCAATAAACAAAAGATCAACGTGACTCTCAGAGACATTTATAAGAAAATTAACGCGCGAGATTGTGCGTGCAGTGTACAGACGTACATTCATTCACTCATTGAGTGAACTATGCCCCACCCTCTTCATGAAAAATGACAATGTCACAGATTTCATTCCGAAAAGTTGTTCTTTTGCTGGGTTGACGTATTCTGATCGAGCTGCGTGCGAATATAATTTTTATTATTTCATCTCACCTCATCAGGTTCAAGTAAGTTATCTTTTGGTCTTTATTTGTTCTATAGCTATCAGTCTAGCTTTAGCCCGCTTTTTTTTACTCTATCGTAGGCTTTCACCTTCTCTTAAAAACGCTAAGTAGGTATTTCTTGTGTTCCAGAAATTTCGTAAGCTTTTATAATACTTTGGTGACGCCTTATAATGAGGTGTAGTAAGTCTATGGGTGACGGACGCCATTTTAATTCATTTAATTTCAGCTACATTTCAGCAGGTTTTGTTATGTTCTTGTGGGACTTCCTAGAGGTTTTTCTCGATGTTTGTTTTGTAGGTGCGCGTTTTTCATAGTTAGGCCTAAAACCCTTACCAACTACGCAATAAGTTAGGTTTTGTTCAGTCAGTCATTTTGGTTGGTGGGTCGTCTTCTTGCCTCTAAGGTTTCTTTCACTCCTTATTTTATGTATTTAAAGAAAGAAATAATACCTCCAAATTTTCCGACTGACGCATGATGGTCTCTTGTTTTGACTTTCAAATAGTGTGTACCGGGTGTTCGAATCTAGTATTTGTGTCGTTTGTAATACAAGCTACTTTACCTGGGTAGTTCATGTCAAATATTGGTTTTGTAAAACAGCCCGACCAGAAATTCGTGAACCTCGCGTCGTACATTTTGTTCTCAGCGAAGGACCATGATTATTTTGCGTAGCAACAAGTTGAATGTTGATTCCATGAATTTATTGCTTGTTGCGTCAGTTGGGGCAGGAAACTTTTTGCCACACTTAATAAGGCTCACTTTTGCTTGTACGACCTATTTGACTTTCATTTGGGTATGTAGGTATGTTTTTTATCGCCAGACAGATTGTTGTTGTTCAGGGAAAACTGTGTATAACTTGAGACATGGTTGTGCTTTGTGATAAACAAGGTCTCAGTGTTGTTTGTTACCATTTTTAGTGGGTTGAAGATTTTAGTTATACAATACTGTCCCTGGAAACACAGGCTTCAGGTTTCTGTGTTAGTCATGTCATGAAGTCTACTACATAATGGTACATAAATACATACCTACTGCTCTTTTGTTACCGTTGTGAGTCAAGTTTTCGTGTGCCTTTAATGGTACAGTCATAAACATAAACTAAAAATATATATGTACCTAATACTAGTTGTATTATAATATGCTGTATTACTAGCTACAAAATACATTGGCAATGTTGAGTATTATTTCTCTTTTTTTGTCTGTTGTTTATTTTAAAAACAGGGGTTTTAGTTGTGTTAGTATGACCTCTACCAATAAAGAACACATTTAGGATGAAATTCAGTTCAAACCTAGCATAATCTCATTTTGGTATTATTAAGGCTACCATAGATGGTGAGGCAAAACTGTCAGGCCGACATCGGTATCACATGATTGAATTGCTTAAGTAACTGTGTTTACCTTGAGGCCGTAGCATCCAGACTAGTTTTTTTTTTTTGTTTGTTCTTTGATATGTAGATGTTTGTGAAGCTCAGTTATTCTGATGAACCAAGGTGCACCGGACAGGGTTTTTATATGTGATAATGTTTATATGTGAGGTACAAATTGATCCCCAGAGTTGAATGCCATAAGTCCATATCGGTTTGATAACGCTCTTGTAGATTAGACATGATGATGATGACATCCTCTTATCCCATATCAGGGACATAGCATAGCATCCATACATAGTACGGTTTATGTCAGGTCAGCCAAAACTAAAGCCAAATCTCCCCATATATGGCTTTAGGGCGTGTTTTGCATAAAGTACATCCTAAATGTTTTCCTTTATTGGCAAAATACAGAACATTACAATAGGTAGTGGCTGACCTCATTGGCATAAGTACCTTTCAAGTTTTCTGTTATTATTACCCTATTAGAAATAAGTGCTGATTAACAAACAAAAAGCCTACCAAATGAAAATATAATACACTTCTAACGGATGTAACACACATTTTTATGTGATTTTGTATGTCTTATCAAATATGGTTGAAGGGTTAAAACAAACATGTTTTTTCCTCCTATCAGTAGGTACCTACTTATAATAATAATATGTGATATCATGCCTAAACTAACATATATTTTTTTAATTGTTTCAGAATGGTGACCGTGGATTCTTGTGCCACTATACCACATGCTACACTCCAATGTTCAGCAGGCAGTTGAAGATAGCTTCGAAAAATATGAATGGACTGACTGAAGTACTGCGAATATCGTGTGGTTAATATGACAACAGATATGAGCATACCGTCCCTTTGAAATGGGCATGGAAGCCCCAATTTCACTTCAAATAGGCTCAAAAGCTGTCCAGTTGTGGAAACAATCGTAACCAATACAATATGGTTGCCTCAAAAAGCTCTGAAGCCTAGCTGCCGATGGAAAACTACCAGAGTCATATTATATCACTATGTGGTAGTGACGCAATGACAAGATAATGCGTCTGGCCATGACATGAAAGATAATACTGAAGATTGACTTTGCTGTCCCTTCAGCCCGAGAGTATGATGAAAACTTGGAAGCAAAACAAGAGCTAAACCTTCCTATACCTGTTTTTCGCTAGAGGGCGCTCTGATAGAAAAGTCAATTGTTTACGTGTGTCTAAAATAATATCGAAAAACCCGATTAAAAGTCCGTGTATAAAAGTGAACGCATATCTCCAGTACTAAGTGGAAAGTGTAGTGACGGGGGAAGCGTTGGCGGAACTTTTTGTCCTTTATTTCATAATTTAGGACAGAAATTATATCCGCGGTATCTTTGTCGGTTACCCTCCACAGACCCTACAAAAAAGTGCATTGAGCTTAGCTGAGTGTCTATAAATCATTCACTGCAAAGACTAGCTCAAAAAATTTGTGACAAAGTGATCGTTGGTGTCGAGTGCTGCTACCTACAGCGCGAGCTGAAACCTGAAAGATATTTTACTGATCTCACCTAAGCGCCATCTATTAGCGAGTAGCAGAACTGCGTAGCAATTGCTCCACTGCTCCATTCATTACGCTTCTGCGCGAGAGCAACTCTTTGCGTGGTACAGCACAATTGAAAGAGGGCGCTACCTGTCCGTTTGTTTGGGTGTGATTTTTTATATTTTTTTCTTCACGTTTGCCTAGCCTGACTGGTTTACTGGTGCAAGATGAGTAGCAACGCCTGTTTTTCTTGCTCCCGCCCTACGACAACAAAAAACCACCTGAAATGTAACGGGTGCCAACACATTCTCCACTTCACCTGTGGAGGCTTGGCAGAAACAGAGTTTAATAAGATGCTAGCGATGAACAAGCTCAAATGGAAGTGTCAAACGTGTAAGCCTAGAAAAGATCGATCACCGATAGCACAGCAGTCTACCTCTGGCCAAGACGCCAAACCGAAAAACTTGCCTCAAAACAACAGTGACGTCCACCTGTCACCATCACCGTCTCCTATGATCATTACTCCAACGTTGTCTGTTGGTGCGCAGCAGTCTACCCCTGGCCAAGAAGCAATCCCTAAAAACTTCCCTCAAAATCTCAGCGGCGTCTACCTGTCACCATCACCATCTCTTATGATCAACACAGCAACGTTAACCGTTGATCAAAACTTGTCCGAAATGCCCATGTCTATGGTGAACCTAGATACAGAGGCCGTCATCAAATACTTCGAGACACAGCTCGCTTCAATGAGAGAGGAATGGAAAAAGCAAATCGCAGGCTTAACAGAGATGCTACAGCCAGTCCAAAAGCTTCCCGAGCAGTTCGAGAAGTGGGGAAGCCGCCTTGTGGCTCTGGAAGCAAAGGTTGATGAGTTCACCGAGCTAAAGATTGAGAATGAGAAGCTGAAAAAGGATCTGTACCAAATGGAGAGAAACTTCGACGTTTTTGACCAGACCTCCAGACAATTCAATATCGAAATACAGAATATACCGGAAACGAAGGCTGAAGACCTGGTCGGACTGATGCGCAACATCGGTAGCCTGGTTGGTGTTAATGTGCCAGATGAAAGTATCCGCAGCGTTCACCGATCAGCCCCAGGAGCGCAGCGTGGCGACCGCCCACGGAATATCGTCGTGCAGCTATCGACGAGACGGCTGAGAGATGCCATTCTTGCCGGTGCAAAGGTCCGCCGCGAGCTCACTACGGAACAACTGTCACTGCCTCTACCGGCTCGACGCTTTTATATAAACGAGCATCATACCCTGAAAAATAAAATGCTGTTCTCAAAGGCGCGGGAAGTGGGCAAGGGCAAAGAATTTAAGTATGTCTGGATAAAGAACGGTTTAGTACAGATGCGCGAGACTGACACAAGTAAAATCTATAAAATTCGATGCGAAGATGATCTGAATATTTTCGTCTGACTACTTGTAATAATTTTAGCTCACATATGTACAATTTGTACAGCTAAAACACACACTTTGGCATGCATGAAATTGATAGCCGATTTAGTTTTGATAAGTATCGCACCTCATGCAGCACTTCGTAAAACGATAATATTTTATGGAACAGAAAACATTTTATTACCTAAATACAGCATACTACTTTTTACTTTTTTTACATTAAAGTATTTATACAACATTATAATCAATTATATAATAATAATTCATTTTATACAACCTATGAATTTCATCACACTATTTTCTATCGTTCTATTTTACACTATTTTATATTTTACACTTACCAAACGATTTATAATTATCACTTACACTATGAGTATATTTGCCGTTTTAACTGAATACCTCGTTTCCAATCAGACTGCACGTAACACCTCACCAAATGAAATATATACACACAATGGGAAATAAAAGTAAGAATAATTATCTTACATTGGGCTTCCTGAATGTCAGATCGCTTAATACAGGACGCGACGAACTTTGTGCTGCACTTGAGCGGTATAAACCTGATCTTTTGGCTTTAAATGAGACGTGGACGAGAGATGGCCAAGAAAAGCATGCCCCTACCATTCCTGGCTATATCCTGAAAATTACTCCTAGACCAAACGACAAAAAAGGGGGTGGTGTGGGGTTTTACGTGCGACGGGGTTTACGTGTCCGCAACAAGCAGCACCCACCCTCCGCACTGGAGCAGATGTGGCTAGAGCTGACTCTACCGGGAGGCCAGCGCCTTGCGATCGGCACCGCGTATCGTCCGGGCAAAGATGGACTGAGCCCGAGTGACGCGATCGATGCTTTGAGCGAGTCGGTGAGTACCTTTGGCTACTGTGATCACACATTCATACTCACCGATTTCAATGTCAACTTGTTGGAACCTGCTAAAGAGTCTGCACCGGAACTAATTCGATTTTTTGAACAACAAGAGCTTACCCAGTTGGTCCGAGATCCGACCCGGATTTGTGACACCACTGCAACCCTCTTAGATCTGCTAATTACAGACACACCTAAGTTGTGCAAATCAATTAATGTGCACCACAACCCATCACTCAGCGATCATGGTTTAGTCATAGGTGAATTCATGTTGACACGACCAAAAAAAAATCCTCTTTTTACCTGGACTCGTGCTCTTGACAAAATAGACGATGAAGCTTTTTTCAAAGACCTACACGACATCGAGTGGAACGACGTCTATAATGCAGGTAGCCTTAACAATATGGTCGATTTGTTTAATTTATTTATTGTATCTATTTTTGATAAGCATGCTCCGCTACGCAAATTAAAAATTCGAGAAAACACTTTCCCTTGGTTAACTTTTACAATAAAAGAAATGATGTCTCTTAGAGACAAAGCCCTAGCTCGTGCCCACTCCACAAAGAAAGAATCCCACAAAAGATATTATAAGGACCTTAAAAATATAGTTAACAATGCGATTCGACAGGAGAAGATAGGGTTTTTCACACATTATGTTAACAACAACAAGGACACACCAGTCAAAATGTGGAACTACCTAAAACAAACGTCAATCTTGGGAAACAAGGCCTTGCCCAATATTCCTCAACACTTAAATGATCCCGATAAAATAAATAACTTTTTTTTGGACGTGCCTGGTGATCCCAATATAGACGACGCGGTGTTGAACTTTTATAAATCTAACAAATATGGAACAAGTAACTTTGAACTACAAACATGTTCGCAAGGGGAGGTTCTCAAAATTATAAAAGCGATAGGTACAAATGCTGCCGGGTATGACGGAATTTCAATAAAAATGATAAAAAAGACCCTACAAATAACTCTACCAATAATCACAGATCTAGTGAACAAATCAATTGTTGAACGTCACTTCCCCGACGCCTGGAAGATAGCAAGAGTTAAGCCGCTACCGAAAACTTCTACCGTAGAACAATATAAAGACTTACGCGCTATAAGTATTTTACCAGTCTTATCAAAAGTGATTGAGAGAGTCGTAAGTTTCCAACTAACAAAATTCCTGGAAAGTCAATCTATCCTGCCATCCATTCAGTCGGGCTTTCGCGGCCAACACGGCACAGCCACCGCTTTAGCAAATGTGACGGATGATATTTTAACGGCATCGGATAAGGGAAAGGGAACTATTCTAGTATTACTGGACTTTTCCCGCGCATTTGATTGCATAAGCCCCGACTTACTCCTGGCAAAAATGTCATACTATGGCGTATCCCCATCAACCTGTGAGTGGTTTAAATCTTTCTTCACCAATAGGAGTCAATATGTTGTCACCGAAAATGAACAGGGAAACATTGGTCAGTCTCCCCCGAAAGCCATCCCGCGGGGCTGCCCACAAGGTTCAATTTTGAGTCCTCTCCTTTTCATTTTGTATACCTCAGACCTAATCACCAATTTGAAACACTGTAAAGTCCACCTGTATGCTGACGATACGCAATTGTATCAGTCATTTAAACACAACAATACAGGCGTAGCGGTGCAACAAATTAATGAAGATCTCGGAGAAATTTTTAGATGGACTCGGAGAAACGCCCTTCTACTTAACCCGGCTAAGTCAAAATTTATGGTTTTCGGCACGGAACACCAGTGCACACAAATTTTAGAGAATAGGCCTGACATAAGGGTTGATGGTAATAGTGTAGAGAGAGTCCCAACTGCGAGAAATCTAGGCCTAGTACTAGACAGCCAGCTCAGGTTTCAAGAGCACATAAACCTAAAAGTGAGAACGGCGTTTTTCCGACTGAAAGTACTCTATGGAATCCGTGAATTCCTTAGGGAGGAGGTCAGGGTCACTTTAGTCGAATCCTTAATTCTATCTATTTTTAATTATTGTGACACTGTATACGGCCCTAGACTCTTTGGAAAGACGAGTAGAGCTATACAGAGGGTACAAAATGCATGTGCCAGATTTTGTTTCGGCATACCTAAGCGGTTCCATATAACACCCTTTCTAAACGAAAGAAAAATTCTTAAAATGGAAGGCAGAAGAGAATTGCATCTAGCTGCAATGGTGCACAAAATAGTTCATACTCAGCGTCCAATATATTTGTACGAAAAAATTGAATGGCTCGGTGAAAAACACGACAAATATACACGCAGTAAAGTGCAACAAAAAATGGCTGTCCCGGAACATCATACTGCCAATTTCAGAGCAAGCTTCAGATACGCAGCCTCGAAGGTCTGGAATGACATCCCACCACCTCTACAATCTAACATTTCAAGCTCTTTGCTAAAAATCAAATACAAAATTATTTTATTTAACAACCAACTAACGATAACTAATTCTCAATACAAAATCAGACGGAAAAAAAAGAAAAAAAAAAAAACAATAACTGAAGAAGAGTAGGCCTTCTGCGTCCAATCTTTTTCAATAAGTGTCTACGCAAACCCGAGCCAGAACACAAACACCCCTAAACAGCCCTTTCAGAATAAAATCTAATAAAAAAAAATAAAAAAAAAGACGATAACTCATTATTACTACTATAATTACAAGTAGGTATCTTTAAACTAATGGGAACATTTAGTTAACTTGATAGAAAATAAAAATAACACAGGCATACTATACATAAACATAATAAAATATTATTATATCACACACTTTTACACACAAACACCTATTATACTATTTTTAATTTTTATTTCATTATTTACCTTTTTAATTACACCAACATACTTATTTAAGGTTTGTTGTTTTAAAACTATTTTACTATTAGCGATCACGCGCCTTCTATTGCATATACCTAATGTAATCTTAACTCCAGGGGCACGCTGAAAAACAGCGTCGCTAACGCCTATATGACGTTGGCGGCACAGCTGAGCGTGTCCCTTTACCAAAAATGTATACTTAGCTTATTGTGTTTTTAGTTCATAAGGTTCAACCTGTTGTAAACTTTTTGGTAATAAACCTTTTTTATTCTTATTCTTATTCTTATACCTATTGGTACATCAGACAGCTCTGCTACGTTTAATGTCACATAGTGTTCAAGACAAAGTTTGGGCGGTCCAGCCATATCGGAGCACATGCCCGGAAGCAGTAACGGTCTCTTGTCGGATACAACGAGGAGGCCATCATGATGATGAGCTGCCCAGCAAGTCCCTCCACCCTCAATCTTGTTCCCCTGAATGGGTAACCAGACTTCGAATGCTGAGATCATATTTGAGCTGCCTGCTTGTATAAAACAACCATCAATCTTGTATCACTGAATGGTTATCCAGACTTGAACTATTCGCAATCTATGGTTGCAATCCTATGCTGCCTGATATGATTAATATGCAACAACAATTTTGTATCCCTGAATGGGTATTGAGTCTTGAATTATTTGCAATCTCTGGATGTAATCCTTGAAATGTTTGAAACCTATTGTCCGTCAGCAATATTTAAGCTGCCTTCGATGATTAGTATACAACAACCATCAATCTTCTAGCCCTGAATGGGGTATCCAGACTTAAAATAATTTGCATTCTCTAGTTGAAATTTACATATAATGTCAATGAATTACATACAATGTCAATGATTGGGAGTGATATTTTGTGGTCCGTTAAGGAGTTTTGTTCTCCTCGAAGTCGTCATAATTAAATGGGACCAGTTGGTCAAAAATAATAATTACAAACATGGTTTTCAGTATTTGAGCTGCCTTTGATGATTAATATAC
The DNA here is from genome assembly GCA_949319315.1 of Zelleria hepariella. Classification (NCBI taxonomy): domain Eukaryota; kingdom Metazoa; phylum Arthropoda; class Insecta; order Lepidoptera; family Yponomeutidae; genus Zelleria; species Zelleria hepariella. The sequence goes on along the minus strand of OX439385.1, from coordinate 1,914,933 downwards.
AACAACCATCAATATTTTAGCCCTGAATGGGTATCCAATCCATACTTCAAATAATTTTCATTCTCTGGTTTAAATTTACTTATAATGTCAATGAGCTATTAAAATGATTGAGAGTAATATTTTGTTGTCCATAGGAGTTCTGTTCTCCTTGAAGTCGTCATAATTAAATGGGACCAGTTGGTCAAAAATAATTATTAAATGGGACCAGTTGGTCAAAAATAATTATTAAATGGGACCAGTTGGTCAAAAATAATATTTACAAACATGGTTCTGATCTATGTCACATTGTCTTGAAATTAATTGGTCATACATTGCATGATTCACAGGAACGTTTGATGTTTACAACTGTTACTTTTCCATTCAAAGTTGTATGGATAGTGAAAGTTATAAAATAGTAGTCGTCCAGTGAGTTATAAATTTATAATTTAGCGCGGGTCATATTTATATAGCTTCCGCCGTCGGGATGTTCAGACGGCGGCGCGAGGCTATAAATATGACCGGCGCTTGCGCCGCCCGATCAGTCTGCGGCGGTCGCCGGCCGGAGCAGACGTATGCTCCCATAAAACCATGGTTCTGACCCATTGCCCAAAAACCTTCGCTACCATAATTTGCAATCTCCTTTTGAAATTTAAAATGTTTCTGAACTGTTAAAGTGAGTGATATTCTCTATGTCTGAAGCCTTCCCTAAAATGAATCTTGAAATTAATTTATCAAATATTGCGTGAGTTCGAAGATAAATCATGGTTCCGACCCATAGCCCAAAATTAATCGGTCGGTTGACACACGTCACACAATTCTGCATAAAAAGTCTTCCGAAACAATTTAACAACCACAGTCATATTTGTATCGAAGCGTTCAACAAACATCCCGTTCTATTTTTTTACCATTTGAAAACAATAAAAAAAAAGACTTGCGTAAACTTCGCAGCAATTTAGAGCCGTTTGAAGTGGATGCAGTTTCGTTATTAGAGCCTTGTTATTGTTATTATAATCCGTCACAGCTCGTGACGCATAAGTTCGTAATCAGCGTTGAGAAAAGTGTCGGATATGCCTTGTCGTAGGTAGTCTTTACGACCTTATTACGGTAGTATCCTTCTTTTTTTTTAAAGTCGCTTTGAGTTGGGTTAGTTTTGTAACTAGAGCCTTTTCGTTGTTATTAAAATCCAGTCACAGCTGAAGCAAATGCGTGGCGCATATCCTCATAATCTTTTGGGTCTGCGTGCAGAAATGCAGTGTCGGATATGCCTTGTCGATGCGCTTTACGATCTTTCTTTCTTTACGATTTTTTACAAGTCTTAGAACAGTTCCTACTTACTAAATTTCCTGAGTGTTTCTTTGATGATTGTTCCATCTTGTTGGCGACTTTCTACAAGACCGCTTGACTAAGAGGTACCTGAAAATGTCTATTTAAACTATATATTTCTGAAAACTAAATTAAAATTACATTAATGGCAGCATTGATCGTTTACGAACAAAATGAGGTAGAATATCTAATTATAATGAACAATTTATTTAAGTGTTTTCATTTCTTGGTAGGGATATAGTTCTGGTACTCTTTATGTTTTTTGTTTAATTTGTGACTGGATGCTGCCTATTTTTTCAACGCACTCCAGGCTTACTTGCTTCCAAAGCAGCAACGTCTCTTCATCCAGAGGCAAACATTTATTTGCAATAAAAAAATTAAACTTATTAAGAAAATGTCAGACAACCAAAAAAGTTGTGTTTGTTATAATTAGTACTTGTGGCAGAAAAGACCGATCTCACCGCACTGCAACATGTAAAATGTTATCTTTTTTTTAACAAGACGCTTTATGCGTTAGTGCAGTTTTGTAACTCGAGCCTTGACGTTATTGTTATAATCCGTCACAGCTGAAGCAACTGCGTGACGCATATCCTCATAATCTTTCGGGTCTACGTGCAGAAACGCAATGTCGGATATGCCTTGTCGATGCTCTTTAGGATTTTTTACAAGTCTTAGAAGGAGTCTTAGAATCGAGACTGAAGGACGATAACGATGCTCGACATGCTCTAAACGATGTTAGATTTCCTGTCTATTATATTTCTCACGCTTAACTCATGTTTGGTAATATTTACCGGGAATAGTCTTCTTTCAATAAAAAATACCATATCGCCTGAATGTGGAGGATGTAACAAAACGTAGGAGAGGGTTGCTCGCTGAAATCCCCGGGAATTCTGAACCACAGGGCGGGGAAGTTAATGAGCAGAAAGTTTCGTACTGCAATAAATTGTATTTCTTATTCTAAAAAACTTTTTAAAATTAATCCGAAACTACTTAACCGTAATAGTGTACATATTGGACACACGTGGACATTTCTGTTATTTCTGCTTTGGATGTTTCTTCACCAATATTTAATGCGCAAATACTGTGCAGCAAGGTCTGATTGATGAATTCGTACTCTTCGAGACTGAAGGACTCTAACGATGCTCGACATGCTCTAAACGATGTTCGATTTCCTGTCTATTATCTTTCTCACGCTTAACTCATGTTTGGTAATATTTACCGGTAATAGTCTTCTTTCAATAAAAAATACCATATCGCCTGAATGTGGAGGATGTAACAAAACGTAGGAGAGGGTTGCTCGCTGAAATCCCCGGAAATTCTGAACCACAGGGCGGGGAAGTTAATGAGCAGAAAGTTTCGTACTGCAATAAATTGTATTTCTTATACTAAAAAACTTCTTAAAATTAATCCGAAACTACTTAACCGTAATAGTGTACATATTAGACACACGTGGACATTTCTGTTATTTCTGCTTTGGGTTATTTCTGCTTTGGATGTTTCTTCACCAATATTTAATGCGCAAATACTATGCAGCAAGGTCTGATTGATGAATTCGTACTTTTCGTCTCGACTGAAGGACTCTAACGATGCTCGACATGCTCTAAACTATGTTCGATTTCCTGTCTACTATATTTCTCACGCTTAACTCATGTTTGGTAATATTTACCGGTAATGGTCTTCTTTCAATAAAAAATACCATATCGCCTGAATGTGGAGGATGTAACAAAACGTAGGAGAGGGTTGCTCGCTGAAATCCCCGGGAATTCTGTAACACAGGGCGGGGAAGTAAATTTCGGAAACTCCTGTGACGTCGTCCAGGGTTATTTCTGCTATTCTGCTTTGGATGTTTCTTCTCCAACGATGCTCGACATGCTCTTACGATTTCCTGTCTATTATATTTCTCACGCTTAACTCATGTTTGGTGTAATATTTACCAGTAATAGTCTTCTTTAGAATGTCAAATTCACCAGAAGTACTCTTAGTGCCACGTGGATTATTAAACCAATTCTCAAACCAAATTCCAAAATTTTGGAGGAGACGAAAAGATCGAGGGTTAATGAGCAGAAAATTTCATACTGCTATAAATTGTATTTCTTATTTTACAAAACTTCTTAAAATTAATCCGAAACTGCTTAACCGTAATAATAGTGTACACATTGGACACACGTGGACATAAAAATTACCATATCGCCGGAACGTGGAGGATGTAATACTCGTAAAACGTTCATGTTCCCAGTACGAGTCACAATCTAGGATTTGTGGATGCACTTGTAAGGAATAAGATCAAACGCTCGAGGCAACCTGACGAATTTCACCACACAAGAAAATCCTTATCAAATATTCTCGACATAATTACTCAACCAATTTCAACGTCTTTATCACCAGTGAGAGTTGTAATAACAAACTCCAGAGCGCGTATTAATTTGTACTTAGAGCTTCGACGGAATTAATTTGGCGTCCAGTCGTATTCAAATCATGTCAAAGTGATGTTAATCGAGATCCCGAAGTGATTATATAACCAACAAAGTCTCGTTTTAATGTCATAACATTGACGTCTCGTATTATCGTACTAATAGACGTACTAAGTCGGCTGACAATGATGATAAAGGACATACGAGGTACGGTGCGCGTTTTGCTAACCGAATGGATAAAGAACGGACTGCGTACTTGGGTTGGGTTATTAATTTAAAAAATCCCTGCGAAACGGAAATGAAAAGACATGATATCAAATATACATGGCTTCTAAATTTGCCCTTCTCAAAGACAAAAGACATGCCTCATTTCAATGTCATTGAAGCTCGCTTATCGCAAGAAAAAGATATGAGATGAAAAATAACAACGAAAAAAGTTACTGATTACATCTTTAAGTTTATTAAAAGTGTAAGAAAATTTGGATATGTTGTATTCACAATTATTAATCTTAATGACTAGTAACAAAATAAAAATACGTAATTTGTACATAAATCTTAGCCTAATAACTATCTATATCTATTATCTATAACTAAACATTTGGTACACATTCATGAAAGATATGATTAAATACATTGAAATTTCATAGAGATCAATTTTAGCGTACATTACAATACTAAAGATTCATGAAGTAAATAATAATACAAAGTGGCATAGCTAAAAATATGTTTCTCGTTAGACAAACAGTTGAATCCTTTTTTTCTCAATCCTACAGTTGAAAATATGTTAACTTTCTTAGTTCGAACATATTCTAAAAATATCCTTTCGATTGCCCAGTAGACCATCGTTTGATCCAACCTATTACGACAGTGGACCAGGATTAGGCTCAGATGGTCTTCCAAATTTTCTACACTTTCCTTGTATTTATTAACTGTGAGCAGCAACCTCCAAAAGTTATCACTAGAAGGCAAATCGTTTTCAACTGGCCAGTGCAAGGACAGAAAGTGGTAAACAGTCAACCAATTGCCATTTTCGTCAGTTATCTTGATATTCCTGATTTCAAGAGTTTGTAGAATCGTGCGAATTCTGATAGTGCTGACTGTTAATTTTTCAAATCGGAGCGATGTCCCGACGCCAGAGCTCCAGAAGCGATAGTCTCTTTCTTTCTCAGGTTCGTTGAGCATCACTATAATTCTGCTTTGATGCTTCCATACTGTTTCCCACAAGGCCTAGGCTTCCATCTCTGACTGCGGCATTTCACTGGCAATGTGCGTTTTGGGTCGAATGTCGCCTTCGATGTTGTCTTCGGGTCCAGCATGAGTGAATGCGTTGAGTGTTGGTAGTACTTCCACTTACAAAACTTTTTTATGCTCCTTGGAAATACGTTTCACGAAATCAGGTTTATTCATCAGCTTGATGAAGTCCTTTGGGGACAATGATTTTGATTTTAAGTTCCACATTCTGGTTAATTAGCACAATACTAGTGGATTCAAGTACACAGAGATTACTGAAGTCCAATGCTTTACAATTGCCAAATAAAATTATATAAAACAAACCATATAAATAAATATTTGATAGCTATATGAAGTTATTGCAAGACTGTAACAACATAAAAACAGTTTACGACTTTGTGCCTAGCTCTGATAGTAGTTCCAGCTTGTTTTCATGCGGTTGATACCGTTAGAATACCTAAACTGTCAAGGCCTAGGAGTGTTTCCTTGTTAGGTTTATTCCTCAGAAATAGGCAGTGGAATGAGATGGCGGTACTATCATGCCTTTCTTTCACAAGTAGTCATATATTTTAGAAACTTCAGTTTAATAAAGTAATCAAGTGAAACGATATTTTTTTGGTATTCTGTTTATTTTATTGCTTTTAAATTTAACGATTACATTTATTTTATTGATTTAAAATCTAAAGATTACAAAAACTTATGCCTTAATTCCAATTAGGTTAATGAAAGTTAATTTTGAAGGACGTACAAAATAAAGTCTTGCGTCTTCTTCCTCAGAAACTCTTCGGAACGTTCCAAGTCACTCACTGACTCCTTCATGGATTCCAACTCTTCAAAATCGATATCTTCATTTTTTTGTAATTTGATGTATATGTTACCGGCCAAACCCGATTTAAGGATAAACTAGTTTCACCTAGGCCAAACTAGTTTATTCGAACTGTTAGGACGGCCGGGTCGTTTGTCTTGAAGGAAACCACAAAAGTCACTAATGCACTATTTATTTCGTTATGTCACACAAAAACGGGTGTTCGCCATGACTGCCAGAATCTAACTGAAGTAGGTACAAACAAAGAATAATGCGGCGGCGAGTGAGGTGAAATTTGATCTAACTTCGTAGAAATACAGTGGTAGGTATGGGTTGTAACAGCTCTCCCCTTTTGACGGAGCTTCATCCCTTAAAAATGAAGCGAAGTTGAAACAAAAATTTAGTAAACATTGAAAACAAAAATTTAGAAAGTCATTTAGAACTTAAAATTAACACGCAAAAAGTATAATTAAAAATGTAGTAGGTACTTATTATAACAAATTTGCTTAAATTTAAGATTACATCTGGAATATAGGACATAAGACATAAACTTATAAAACAAACAGGGATATTATCATGGTAAAAACATAAGTGGAACTCGAGTAGTATTTAAAATTTAACAGGTAACTATAACCATTTGTTAATTTTGAGATTTTGACAATTTTTTTTCAAATAATAGATTTGCGTTACACTGAGGAAGCACGGTCATTGTAACTTCCATAAGGAGCTTTGATTCACAATGAGAATTACATTACTAACAAATATCGAGACAAGTTCACATATAGAGTAGTTTTCTAAAAATAAAAACTTAAAGTTAAAAATCTTATAGAGTAGTTTTCTTACACTTATATATTGTCTAACATAGCACAGTGCAATCTGTCATCACTAAGCTATACTAGGTATCGCAAATAAGTTTAGTAGAAAAGTTTAAGATTTAGAGGGCTTTATTTCGTTAGTGTGGTGCTTTATATGCTTACGGCCCACTTGCAGGGTTACATTGTGTTTGTTATGTACTTTAATAATTTTATAAGGGCCTTTCCATATCGGGGAAAGCGCTTTTCTAAGCCTGTGGTGTTGTTTTAAATAAACCATATCACCAATTTTATATGTTACTTCGCGACTGTTTGCGTCATAATATTGTTTTGACCTTTCTTTACTAGCTCTGATGTTTTCAATAGCTTTTTCGCGGCTAAAACGCATTCTGTATTGCAATGCGCGAATGTACTCGTTATAGGTAGCATTACTAGAGGTCTCGTATAAGGAATTCGGAATGACAGGTTTGTAACCGTACAGAAGTTCGTATGGGGTAAACTCAGTGGTACAATGAGGATTGGTATTGTATGCTAATATTGCAGTAGATAGGTAACAATTCCAGTCGTTCTGGTTTTCGTTCACGAATGACTTTAAGTATTCCTTCAATGTAGCGTGTGAGCGTTCTAGCGCTCCGTTGGTCTGTGGATGATAAGGAGTAGTAAAAAGAGCCTTGATTTTCAGAATTTCAGTAAGTTGTTTAAACAAATCTGAAGTAAAGCAAGTACCTAAATCGGTGAGTATTGTTTTGGGAAACCCAAACAGAGACATAAAGTGTACGAGGTTTCTAGCTATCTCGTCACTTGTCGCAGTGACCATGGGGTATGCGTTTGAGAATTTAGTTAGGTCATCTTGCAGGGTTAAGATGAATTTAAAATTTTGGGAACCAGCGTCGGGTAGGGGACCAACTATATCGAGAGCCAATCGTTCAAATGGTCTCGTAGAGGTAGAGGTTATCTCCATAGGAGCTTTATTTGATTTACGTAGAGGTTTATTGACCTGACAAAGTTTACACTTTTTTACATAATCCTCAATATCAGAACGCATGCCTTTCCAATAATAGGCAGCTTTTATTCTGTTGTGCATCCGCTTTGACCCGGGGTGACCAGCGATAGTAGAATCGTGGTTTTCTTTTAGTATTTTGGGGACCTCGACAGGAGTCGGGTAGATCAATTGATTCTTGTATATGTGAATTTTGATGTTAGTATTATTAAAAATACGAGAAATCATATTATAGATTTTGGTGTATGAAATTTTGGAAAATGGGTCTGAAAAGTCGGATATCGCGAGTTCAGTGGTTTCAGGGTTATCTTTTAGAATAAGATCTCTAAGCTTGATCAACAAGTTGTAGATGTCCTTGTACTTTGTCTCTTCATAGTGATGAACCTTTGTGTATAGAAAATAATACATTTTATTTTTATCATTTACGCTTTGAATAGTAAAAGGTTCGCGTTCAGCATTGACCAAGTCAGCGGAATTGTCGAGTTGCGACAATATCTCTTCGCAATAAGGCATAGAGTTGTCAAAGTCTAATGAGACTGGACATGTGATTGCTTTCAGTTTAGTCAGCTGTAGAGCTTCAGTGTGCTCTTCAATGACAGTGTTGGAATCTGAAAGTTTTTTAGCAAACTGATTCTTGTAATACTTCTCATAAGTTGAATTTAGCAGGGAATTAGAATTAATTGCATTGACTGGACAACGTGATAACGCGTCAGCATTAGAATTGAGACGACCTTGCTTGTAGACAATTTCGTAGTCATACATAGGAATAGAGTCAATAGGTTGTTTTGATTCAGTGAAATTAGTAGAAGGTTTCAGTGACCTTTGTTTTAAGAACCTCGGCTCATTTTGCCGGGATGTGAAAGTAGTAGAACTCGACTTGTTGCGAGATGTATCTTTAGACGTAGTAAAATTAGTAGAACTCAGTTTTTCCTGAGGTGTGTTTTCATTTGACGTAGTAGACTTAGCAGAACTCGAATTTTCTCGAGGTGTAGTTTGATTTAAAATAGCATGACTCGACGTGCTTTCGCTTTGCGGCACGTGAGATGTGGACTTAGTAAAACTCTCGCCTTGAGGCAGAGGTGGACTCAGTGATTTTTCTTTATAATTCAGAGAACTCAGTGAAAGTTGAGATGAACTCGGTTTTTTCCGAGGTGTATCATGACTCGGGGGCATTGCCCGAGGTGAGTTTAAGTTTTGGGACTTAGTAGGAATTGTGTCAAAATCAGAGGTTTTATTTGTGCCATTTTTATAGCATGATTTCGGTAGGCACTGAGCCGAAATCATTCGATGTTTAAATCGTTAATTGAGTCATCACGCAGAGCATGCACTTTGGCTTGACTTTGATGAGCATTTTGATTGCCATTTTGCCGATTTTTATATTGGAGTTTCCGGCACTCCTGAATATTGTGACCCAAGTTTTTACAGTATTTGCACTGTTCGATGTTTGCATTTTGACCTTGAGAGGTGCTTGGGGTTGAAACGTGGAAAGATCGAAAATTCTGAGAATTTTTATTTTTGTAGCATTCAATAGAAGTGTGCCCTGATTTATTGCATTTAGAGCACTGAGGGCGGTGAGAGGATTTTGACTTTAGATTGAAGAGTTTTTCTTCTTCAATTCCGTGCTGTATCGCTTCTGTTAAAGTTGCAGGGTTTCGGCATCTCACAATGTTCGAAATTGTGCCACTTAGTCCTAGCATGAACGTATTAAGTGCAAGATCTTCCATCGCTGCTACTCGCCCAGGAAGCTCTTCGGGATTTTTGCAGTTATATTGAATGTCGGACTGTATGCGTGTCAATATTGTTTCAACACGCAGTGAATATTTTGTAACATCTTCTGAAGGAAGCTGTTTGCAATTTTGTAAGTCCACTAAAAGATGTGTGGCGTGCTTTTTCTCGCCAAAAGTTGATTTAAGAAAAACTTTTATTTCATCCCATTTAGAAAAGCTTTTTAAGCTACAGGCTACTTGAGCCTTACCCTCTAGTTGAGAGAGTATAAATTTGCAGAGCACATTTTGTTGCTCGGGGGTAGCTAGAGACATAGCATTGTCACAGTTCGTTATGAAAGCAGCGAGTGACTCTTTGTCACCATTGTAACCTTTTATAAATTTTGTTAAAACACTAAGAGTGACTGCCATTTTGGCTTTAATAGAATTTTTAGTGGTTGAATGAGAGGAAGATTCAGCGGTTTCGGCTTCTACAGAAACGTTATCTTCCGATACTAGACTGACGTCTTTGGAGTCAGATTTAAATTCGGACATTAATTGCGCTGTGAGATGTTAGACAAGTGCTCACAAAATTAGAAATTTGGTAAAAATTGTAAAATGTAAAATAGCATAGAAATATAGTAAAACCTTGTAAAAATAGCACTGAAAGAGTAACACTGAGACACTTGAATGTAAAACTTGAATTTTAACTCACAAAAACACGACGACGATAACAACGAGTTTCATTCATACCCGGTGATGTCACGTGTAGGTAGGTGTGTATGCCGGCAGGCGGCACGCAGAAAGCACAGGACGTCGGTGTCCAATGACTTACAGCCTTGGTTACAAGTACAAGCGATAACGGTGACGGCGACAGTTGGCGGTGTGGAACTTTCCACTAAACAGAGCTTTGTATTGTAGACTGCCGTTGAGGGATTCTTTCCTTGGATGATGGAGGTTGAGTTAGATCTGTAGATGGTTGTAAGTGGTGCGGGCTCGAGCTGATGCTGAGGCTTACCGTCGACCAGGCAGGAACTGGTTTGTGTGGGCAGATCGCGGGCTCACGCTACAGAGCGGAGACTGACCGTCGGATCACTCGGTGCTAGTGTGCGGCTGATGCAGGCTCGACCTTGGGTGGAGTCTTACTGTCGATCACTTTGACGAAACGCGGCCTTGGATTCGGATGACAGAGTCTCAGTTGATACCTAAGACTTTCCTGTCATGACACTTCTGACACCAGTTGTTAGGACGGCCGCGTCGTTTGTCTTGAAGGAAACCACAAAAGTCACTAATGCACTATTTATTTCGTTATGTCACACAAAAACGGGTGTTCGCCATGACTGCCAGAATCTAACTGAAGTAGGTACAAACAAAGAATAATGCGGCGGCGAGTGAGGTGAAATTTGATCTAACTTCGTAGAAATACAGTGGTAGGTATGGGTTGTAACAGAACGTCGTATGGATAAACCGGTATGTCCTAGGCCAAACTAGTCTAGCCGAAGCTCGTACGGAGAAACCAGTTTAGCCTTGGCCAATCTAGTCTGGCCTAGCAAGAATCTGTAAGCTCCAGGATAAACTAGTATGGCCTAGCCCGAGCTGATATTGACGAATGATCTTCCATCTCTGCCATCTCTGACTGCGGCATTTCACTGGCAATGTGCGTTTTGGGTCGAATGTCGCCTTCGATGTTGTCTTCGGGTCCAGCATGAGTGAATGCGTTGAGTGTTGGTAGTACTTCCACTTGCAAAACTTTTTTATGCTCCTTGGAAATACGTTTCACGAAATCAGGTTTATTCATCAGCTTGATGAAGTCCTTTGGGGACAATGATTTTGATTTTAAGTTCCACATTCTGGTTAATTAGCACAATACTAGTGGATTCAAGTACACAGAGATTACTGAAGTCCAATGCTTTACAATTGCCAAATAAAATTATATAAAACAAACCATATAAATAAATATTTGATAGCTATATGAAGTTATTGCAAGACTGTAACAACATAAAAACAGTTTACGACTTTGTGACTAGCTCTGATAGTAGTTCCAGCTTGTTTTCATGCGGTTGATACCGTTAGAATACCTAAACTGTCAAGGCCTAGGAGTGTTTCCTTGTTAGGTTTATCCCACCAAAAACATTCTGTAAAAACTAGCCAGGTCTCGATGGATCTGCTTGTTTATCTCTAAAAAGTAATGAAATCTAGACAAAGTCGTGCCAAGTCTAAGGTTCCTCACTGCAATTTCTTTATTATTATAGTTAATGTTGTGAGACTTGGCCGTTGAAGGGTACACAAGCGGTTCTGGCGACAGATTGGTGCAATGGTGTCATGGAGCACCTGGTTTTGTACCCTTGTGTACCCTTCAACAGCCAAGTCTCACAACATTAACTATAATAATAAAGAAATTGCAGTGAGGAACCTTAGACTTGGCACGACTTTGTCTAGATTTCATTACTTTTTAGAGATAAACAAGCAGATCCATCGAGACCTGGCTAGTTTTTACAGAATGTTTTTGGTGGGATTTCACTTCTTTTTGTAGAAACAAGGGCATATTGATAAATTTTATTAGATTTTCTTATTTGACACAGTTTTTAAATGTGTGTAATGTTCGAGTAGAATAAAGTTAATCGTCCGACTATTTCTTGTTGAACGAGCGAGCGCTGGAACAATCCGGCGTTTGTATGTATAGGTATGTATGTTTGTATGTATGAATGTTTGTTCGACGATAACTTGAGTAAATTTGGTCGGATCGTTATGAAATTTGATAGGCGGGCAAACTAAATTAAAAGAATTTTTAAATTCGAACATGAGCCAAATCGGTCGATGGGTTGCCGAGATATGGGGTTGTATAGTTTAAATGCAAAGCGCGCGCGCGCCTGCGCGAATGGCGTAAGCAAAGTTATACATCTGTAACTGAGGTCGCGAGTTCATAGTTCGGAGCGAACCACTAGTGGCACGCTATAGGATAGATTAAATGAAGATGTGTCCCACTACGCTGGATTTTTGCAATGACAGTCGATTTTTTTATGTACCAATAGTAGAAGGGGCATTACCATAATATCTCTAATAAAGCTGATACCAGCTGAGGGTTCTTCATCAGATACTTCAGACCTTAGATTTTTGATATCAAATGAAGCGGCCCACCAAGTTGAATATTTTTTGTAAGGGCGGTATATGTCGATCTATAATAGTTTGGTTGGGCTCTTGTGTTTTCTAATCAGGGTCACCAGGTACTCCAGATCTTCGATTATCCTAGTTTTTATAGTTTTCCCTTTATGTGGCCATTAAACCCTAACTCTGTATCAAATTTCAGCTCTCTGAGTTTATGGGAAGTACTAGTTCTATTAGGGCTCTTGTGTTTTCTAATCAGGGTCACCAGGTACTCCAGATCTTCGATTATCCTAGTTTTTATAGTTTTCCCTTTATGTGCCCATTAAACCCTAACTCCGTACCAAATTTCAGCTCTCTGAGTTTATGGGAAGTACTAGTTCTATTAGGGGTCTTGTGTTTTCTAATCAGGGTCACCAGGTACTCCAGATCTTCGATTATCCTAGTTTTTATAGTTTTCCCTTTATTTGCCCATTAAACCCTAACTCTGTACCAAATTTCAGCTCTCTGAGTTTATGGGAAGTACTAGTTCTATTAGGGCTCTTGTGTTTTCTAATCAGGGTCACCAGGTACTCCAGATCTTCGATTATCCTAGTTTTTATAGTTTTCCCTTTATGTGGCCATTCAACCCTAACTCTGTACCAAATTTCAGCTCTCTGAGTTTATGGGAAGTACTAGTTCTATTATGATGATCATGAGTGAGTGAGTGAGTGAGTGAGTGAGTGTGTGTCATAAATGCGAAACTTTACTTTCGCTTAACTTCGGAACTAAATGACCTACAGACTTGAAATTTTGGATTTTAAGTATGTGATTATAGCTTACTAGATGACGAAAATTTCTGCGTTCTGGTCTTATCCAGAGGTTCTCAAATAGGGGTCTGAAAATGCGGCGAAATGGTTCCAGTAAAGGATGGTACGGCAGTGTTTGCTTCGCGCTCGACCTGGCGGGGGCACTGCCGTGCCCCCAGATTCCTCAGAAATAGGCAGTGGAATGAGATGGCGGTACTATCATGCCTTTCTTTCACAAGTAGTCATATATTTTAGAAACTTCAGTTTAATAAAGTAATCAAGTGAAACGATATTTTTTTGGTATTCTGTTTATTTTATTGCTTTTAAATTTAACGATTACATTTATTTTATTGATTTAAAATCTAAAGATTACAAAAACTTATGCCTTAATTCCAATTAGGTTAATGAAAGTTAATTTTGAAGGACGTACAAAATAAAGTCTTGCGTCTTCTTCCTCAGAAACTCTTCGGAACGTTCCAAGTCACTCACTGACTCCTTCATGGATTCCAACTCTTCAAAATCGATATCTTCATTTTTTTGTAATTTGATGTATATGTTACCGGCCAAACCCGATTTAAGGATAAACTAGTTTCACCTAGGCCAAACTAGTTTATTCGAACGTCGTATGGATAAACCGGTATGTCCTAGGCCAAACTAGTCTAGCCGAAGCTCGTACGGAGAAACCAGTTTAGCCTTGGCCAATCTAGTCTGGCCTAGCAAGAATCTGTAAGCTCCAGGATAAACTAGTATGGCCTAGCCCGAGCTGATATTGACGAATGATCTTCCATCTCTGCCATCTCTGACTGCGGCATTTCACTGGCAATGTGCGTTTTGGGTCGAATGTCGCCTTCGATGTTGTCTTCGGGTCCAGCATGAGTGAATGCGTTGAGTGTTGGTAGTACTTCCACTTGCAAAACTTTTTTATGCTCCTTGGAAATACGTTTCACGAAATCAGGTTTATTCATCAGCTTGATGAAGTCCTTTGGGGACAATGATTTTGATTTTAAGTTCCACATTCTGGTTAACTAGCACAATACTAGTGGATTCAAGTACACAGAGATTACTGAAGTCCAATGCTTTACAATTGCCAAATAAAATTATATAAACCAAACCATATAAATAAATATTTGATAGCTATATGAAGTTATTGCAAGACTGTAACAACATAAAAACAGTTTACGACTTTGTGACTAGCTCTGATAGTAGTTCCAGCTTGTTTTCATGCGGTTGATACCGTTAGAATACCTAAACTGTCAAGGCCTAGGAGTGTTTCCTTGTTAGGTTTATTCCTCAGAAATAGGCAGTGGAATGAGATGGCGGTACTATCATGCCTTTCTTTCACAAGTAGTCATATATTTTAGAAACTTCAGTTTAATAAAGTAATCAAGTGAAACGATATTTTTTTGGTATTCTGTTTATTTCATTGCTTTTAAATTTAACGATTACATTTATTTTATGCATTTAAAATCTAAAGATTACAAAAACTTATGCCTTAATTTCAATTAGGTTAATGAAAGTTAATTTTGAAGGACGTACAAAATAAAGTCTTGCGTCTTCTTCCTCAGAAACTCTTCGGAACGTTCCAAGTCACTCACTGACTCCTTCATGGATTCCAACTCTTCAAAATCGATATCTTCATTTTTTTGTAATTTGATGTATATGTTACCGGCCAAACCCGATTTAAGGATAAACTAGTTTCACCTAGGCCAAACTAGTTTATTCGAACGTCGTATGGATAAACCGGTATATCCTAGGCCAAACTAGTCTAGCGGAAGCTCGTACGGAGAAACCAGTTTAGCCTTGGCCAATCTAGTCTGGCCTAGCAAGAATCTGTAAGCTCCAGGATAAACTAGTATGGCCTAGCCCGAGCTGATATTGACGAATGATCAGGTATGGATTAACATCCATACGATATCTCGTATCTCGTACGATATCTCGTAAACTAAGAGGTTTAGGCAAAAATAACGAAATTTTCGAACCTCTTAATAGCCCCAGAACCAAGCCTTTTACTTCTATACGTGTTCTAAAAACCGACATACAGGGTATTCCTGAAAGTGTGACAGACAGTCGAAAAAGATTTAAAACAAAGGTTAGCTCAGTAGGTTTGGTTGGCGACACACTGACAGTCATACCTCTTTTTGCTTACGAATGGTCCTTTAAACCGGACAAAACCG
Organism: Zelleria hepariella; assembly: GCA_949319315.1. Lineage (NCBI taxonomy): Eukaryota > Metazoa > Arthropoda > Insecta > Lepidoptera > Yponomeutidae > Zelleria > Zelleria hepariella. Next base: position 1,899,606 of record OX439385.1, on the reverse strand, counting down.
GACATACCGTAGACTTTTCGAATGTAGACTTTTTCAAATTCGGCCTCTAAATGCGTCCCCTACTGTTCAGTAAATTACGGCGGGTTTGTTAATTTTAAGAAAAGGTACTAGGCTAGCAGAAATAAGTAGAATCTGTATTACCCCTACTTAAATAATCATTGACATTGACATTCATATCCATGTGGATAAAATATTGTAGTTTTTTTTTTCATGACCCCAGCCGTGTTAATGCAAACATGGAAAAGTTTCAAAGTATTACTTGCCAATAACTTGACATGTTAGATCGTAGAAGGCAAATAAATCAGTTGAGTGTAACAGTCAAATATCTAAGGGCGTTCGTATCAAATCTTTTTTGTCAGTAACATGTGCTTTCTACATGATTACTATTATTGTATAAATGTGCAGTGAACACCTACATAAGTCAATAACAGCCAGCTTAGTAAACACAAGATTGGATATACAATCGTCTCCTGAATGTCAGGCAAAATCATAGTGTCAGCTAAGCACTAATTTGATAAGCCTTATTTCCGACTCTCAGCTATAGATGGAGGGGATGGCTACCAACAGCTTCTTGCGTTACTTTTCAAATTAATGAGATAACGATTACGAGTAGTTCAGTGTATATTGTTATTAAATTTCGTATCGTTGACTTTAGTTGTTTATACTTATGCCATTCGAGGAAATAGCAACTGAACTAATAACACATTTCTGCGTAAAGTCATCTATGATTCATATTATCAAATATTGTCATCAGTAGTTATTAATTAATTGGCTGTTTATTACCAAACAAAGGAAGCCGCTTATCATTATGTACATTTTAATATTTAACCTGAATTCCTTTGAACTTTAAGTTCGGCGATGCTTATCAAAAATCCAAGAACCCTACAAATGCGTTTTCAATTCTAATTGGCTGAGATTACTAAGAATAGATAACAAAAAAATGTCAATTTAAAATTTGTTATAATAGTCAGTATATATTTAAAAAATTATGAGATTCAGACACAAGAAATATGCTAATTACATAATAAAACTTGAGTTAGAACTTACGTAACAAATTAAATTTAACAATAGAGATACTGTGAACAAAGCTTAACATATTCTACGAAAAATTCTTAAGGCGCTCTTCATAGACGATATTTAGGTATTTGAGGGGTATGAAGCAGAGGAGTGACGGGGTGGGAAGCCACGCCCTCTGCGGGGCGCTGTACAGATTACAAAAATAACAGATCGGAATCCCGCCATACTAACGTTCGGAACTTAGACGGACGTCACCGTGACACTTGTGACTTGATCCACCGCCGCGGCAATGACGTTGAACAATTATTATGGGTACCTCTTAGCTTTTTTTTTAGTTGGATAATGATTGATTGAATAATAATAATGCTTGCAGATCTTGCAATAGATATTTTGGCTAGCAGACGAAGAGCGTGAGTCGTGGGCAGCTGCGGCGTCTGCAGATTCCCTTTCGATCTTTGTATCCAACTTTACTGTTGCTTGCTAGTTCAACGCGCGATAGGTAAACACGACAGCACGTCAGACTGTACACTTTTGTTGTAAAGTCACCCGTAACGGCTGTTGTGTGTACCTAGTAAGTACACACGATAGCACGTTGACCTTTACACGCTAGCACTCTACTTGGTTACATTACGGGCGACTTTACAACAAAAGTGTACAGTCTGACGTTCTGTCGTGTGTACCTAGTAAGTACACCCTAGCACTCTACTCGGTTACATTACGGACGACTTTACAACAAAAGTGTACACTCTGACGTGCTGTCGTGTGTACCTAGTAAGTACCTACACACGACAGCACGTCGACCCTTACATGCTAGCACTCTACTCGGTTACGTTACGGGCGACTTTACAACAAAAGTTTACACTCTGACGTGCTGTCGTGTGTACCTATCGCGCATTGAACTAGCAATAGTTGGATACAAAGATCGAATTTTCCATTCTGCCCTACTTATTGCAGTTCTCCTAAAGTTTTTTGGTAGATCGCTTATTGGCTAACTAAAATTTGACAGTCTTGCCCGGTCGAATGCATCGCAAACCGAATGGGAACACAGTCGTAAAGCTCTTACCAGATTTTAGAGAAAATAATCCCACTAAAAACATTTTGTAAAAAACTTGCCAAGTCTCGATGGAGCTGCTTGTTTATCTCTAAAAAGTAATGAAATCTAGACAAAGTCGTGCGAAGTCTAAGGTTATATTATATTTTAGAGATAAACAAGCAGTTCCATCGAGACTTGGCTAGTATTTTACAGAATATTTTTGGTGGGATTTCACTTATTTTTGTAGAAACGTGGGCATATTGATTTATTTTATTAGATTTTCTTATTTGACACAGTTTTTTTCTTTTTAGGAGTAGTTTTTTTATTATTACAAATCTTTATTTTCTTTCTTCCGGTTCTGATTCTTGTACAGTAGCAACAGTTTTTCGTAATGCCCATTCGCGTTCATTATATATTCTTTTAGACGGTTTAATTTCTGAAAGATCGGCGCGGTATTTACGCCTAAGCCGGTTTTATTCGGTGATCCCTGAAGCTTGAGCTTTTATACTCTTGAAGTCAACATTTATGAGGTGCACCCCATGAAGATTGGTTACTCGTGAAAGCGCCTCGTAGGCTTGGCCACAAGAGAATATAGAGGTGCCAATGTCCATGAGGGCATTTTTTAGACTTAGACCTTGGCTCTTGTGAATTGTTAGGGCATACGCCACACAGATTGGGAATTGTTCTTTGTACACGTATGCCCGGGGTATGATCTCAAATTTTGACTTAATAGGCAATAATTCGTGAATCAAATTATTAGCGAATTTTACTACCAACTGTTTAGGTTTTGTTTGGTCTTGCGGCTCACTTTTTGTGCCACGCCTATCGACCCATTCACTAAACCTAAACTAACATCAATGTTTCTCCTAAGCATTACTTTAGCTCCCTCTTTAATGATTATAGTTTCTTCCAGTCCAGCAGTCATCGATGCATCATCTTCATATTTTTGTAAACACGCCCGGGCTTCATTATATTTTGACCAAATTTTGAGCGAAATTAATACTTTAGTTGAACGAGCGAGCGAAGCGAGCGAAGTTCTCCGAGTCTACTTGAACAATCCGGCGTTTGTATGTATGTATGTATGTTTGTATGTATGTATGTATGTATGTATGTATGTATGAATGTTCGTTCGACGATAAATTGAGTAAATTTGGTCGGATCGTTATGAAATTTAGTAGGCGGGTAAATTAAATTAAAAAAAATTTTAAGTTCGAACATGAGCCAAATCGGTCGAGGGGTTGCCGAGATATGGGGTTGTTAAGTTTATATGGGGTCACGAGTTCACAGTTCGGGGCGAACCACTAGTGTAATTTGTTTATTGAACGAGCGAGCGAAGCGAGCGAAGTTCTCCGAGTCTACTAGAACAATCCGGCGTTTGTATGTTTGTATGTATGTATGTTGAATGTATGTTCGTTCGACGATAACTTGAGTAAATTTGGTCGGATCATTATGAAATTTGGTAGGCGGGTAAATTAAATCCCACCAAAAACATTCTGTAAAAACTAGCCAGGTCTCGATGGATCTGCTTGTTTATCTCTAAAAAAGTAATGAAATCTAGACAAAGTCGTGCCAAGTCTAAGGTTCCTTACTGCGATTTCTTTATTATTATAGTTAATGTTGTGAGACTTGGCTGTTGAAGGGTACCCTTCAACGGCCAAGTCTCACAACATTAACTATAATAATAAAGAAATCGCAGTAAGGAACCTTAGACTTGGCACGACTTTGTCTAGATTTCATTACTTTTTTAGAGATAAACAAGCAGATCCATCGAGACCTGGCTAGTTTTTACAGAATGTTTTTGGTGGGATTTCACTTCTTTTTGTAGAAACGAGGGCATATTGATTAGTTTATTAGATTTTCTTATTTGACACAATTTTTAAATTTGTGTAATGTTCGAGTAGAATAAAGTTAATCGTCCGACTATTTCTTGTTGAACGAGCGAGCGAAGCGAGCGAAGTCCTCCGAGTCTGCTGGAACAATCCGGCGTTTGTATGTATGTATGTTTGTATGTATGAATGTTTGTTCGACGATAACTTGAGTAAATTTGGTCGGATCGTTATGAAATTTGATAGGCGGGTAAACTATATGAAAATAATTTTTAAATTCGAACATGAGCCAAATCGGTCGATGGGTTACCGAGATATGGGGTTATCCGCAAAGCGCGCGCGCGCCTGCACGAATGGCGTAAGCAAAGTTATACATCTGTAACTGAGGTCGCGAGTTCATAGTTCGGAGCGAACCACTAGTGGGACGCTATAGGCTAGATTAAATGAAGATGTGTCCCACTACGCTGGATTTTTGCAATGACAGTCGATTTTTTTAGGTACCATAATATCTCTAATAAAGCTGATACCAGCTGAGGGTTCTTCATCAGATACTTCAGACCTTAGATTATGACATCAAATGAAGCGGCCCACCAAGTTGAATATTTTTTGTAAGGGCGGTATATGTCGATCTATAATAGTTTGGTTGGGCTCTTGTGTTTTCTAATCAGGGTCAGCAGGTACTCCAGGTCTTCGATTATGCTAGTTTTTATAGTTTTCCCTTTATGTGGCCATTAAACCCTAACTCTGTACCAAATTTCAGCTCTCTGAGTTTATGGGAAGTACTAGTTCTATTCTGATGATCATGAATGAGTGAGTGAGTGAGTGTCATAAATGCGAAACTTTGCTTTCGTTTAACTTCTAAAGTAAATGACCGACAGACTTGAAATTTTGGATTTTAAGTAGGTATGTGATTATAGCTTACTGAATGACGAAAATTTCTGCGTTCTGGCCACTAATTCTCGGGAATCTCTTATTCGATACATCTCGAAAAATCTCATGTCATTTCGATCTCGACTGCTCCCGACCACGCAAGTCATGTCGAGCGAAAACGGCAAATATCTCACCGATATCTCGTGCCCTATGTCGAGGATGACTTCGTCAGAATAGGAAATGTGACATTTTCCGCAAAATGAGATTTTTTCTTCGAGATATTGTGTCGAATGCGAGATTCCCGAGAATTAGCCCCTTGGTCTTATCCAGAGGTTCTCAAATAAATGGGCCTGAAAATGCGGCGAAATGGTTCCAGTAAAGTATGGTACGGCAGTGTTTGCTTCGCGCTCGACTTGGCGGGGGCACTGCCGTGCGCCCAGATCGCGAACTCGAATTCGTCGTAAAACAAATTGGCATTTTTCGAGATAGACTTTTCATGTGCGATAAAATAATATATTTTTTAGCAAAATAATACCTAATCAAATAAATGTTCATTCCGTTTTATTTATATTTATGACTTATCAAAATTAAATGTTAGTATGCATTACATACCTAGTTGTTTGAATAACAAAACTCAACGTTTCATGGAACGAAACGCAGTAGTGACACAAGATAAAAAAATATCTGTCAAAATAGGTACAAGTGCTGTGCCTGTATTTTAATCTCTTTGGTGCCTGTGATAAATAAACAGTGTTTAGAGTGTTTCATTCATTGCGGATGCGGACTGAATGTAGTGTTGAACTGTTCAGCTCTTTCCAGTAGAATACTCAGAACAATTTTCTAACCTATCACATCGTTAAGTTTAGGAATTGAAAGTAAGTACCTACTGACAGATTTTCGTAGCGAAATTACTAGCTTTGAATTGGATGTTCTATAAAACTGAGACCTTTACGCCTACGCAATGAGTTATCTCATTATAATATACAGCGTCCAGTGGCACCTTCACTACACTAGATGGGTGAAGTGACAATTCGACGCTGCTGTGTCTGGGACATTGTTTAGTGGAGTAGGTAGGCTTGCCCAGCAACTACCATCGTCGGCCTAGCCCCCAGAAAAGAGGTCAATACGTCAACTTATCTGATGAGCTAACTAAGCTGCGGGTTTCCTCATGATATTTTCTTTCACTGTTAGTTAGCGGTGCGGGCAAGTAGCTATGTCTATGAGCTAGCTATGTTTTTGTCTTAAAAGTTATGTACCTTTAATTTTGTGAGTTTCTAGTAGCAATACAGCTCGCTAAAAGTTCTTCATAATTCAAGTCCAAATTAGGTATTCAAAGGGACTAGCACGTATTTTACTAAAGTACTTCCCTAAACTAAACTCCTCCTATTATTTCTTTGCAGCTGCCTGCTCGCAACCAAAGTTCAGATGACAAACCAAAGGCCACCTACCATCCGGTAGCAAGCAACAGGACCGCTGACTAAACAATGAGTCCGTGCCTCCCAGCTCCATGTTATAGTTTTGGGCTCAACATGGGCTCCACGCTAGTGGTGTTGAAAGCAAGATGTAAGTAGGTATTCAAGACAACTTTACTATCACCATGGGTGTGCAACAGCCTTGCAAAGGTCTCGAAATGATGGAAAACTTTTGAAAGTCCATAAAAGTAGTATTAGTCAAAGTGTAGGAGTGGAAAATTAAATGTTATTCCCATACAAAACTATAAGAAGTACAACTTTATTACAAAACACGTGCAAATTGTAATTTGGAAAAGCTATGAGCCTTACTGAAATTAACAAGTTAACAACAACAAGTTTTTTTAACTACGTCTCTGTTTGTTTACCCTAAATCTTTTTTTGTTTTTCTTCACTTTGTCTAAGGAATGCTATAGGTATGTATTTTAATTATTATTGTATAACATAATTATCATTTTCTTTTTAGATAACCTTCTACATGGGTGTGTGGCGATGCAAGACCGAGTTTATAGCTGGCGGGGCAGAAAGATCGACATACAGTAGTCGGCCACACGCTAGGATAACCCTTTTTGTTTGATTGGCGCCCTTATGCCGCACGCGGTAAGAGCTGCTATGGGGTATCTGTGACTGTGGCCGACCGTACATACATGGTTATGATAATAAAGTATGTTTTGCCAAATGGTTTTTGGTTTTTATAAAATTCAGCCTATATTACTAACTTTAGGATTCCTTTGTATGTTTTTATACAATACTATACATTGTAGAAATAAAAATGTAGGTATATAACTATCTCTTTTTACAGGGTAATAGAATAGCACCCGGTGATAGGGATTTTTTGGTCTATGAAGTTCGTTGATTTTTTATTAATAAAATGTTACCGCTGTGGCAAGAGAAAAGTACTTTTAAAATAATATGGTTTTCACTGATTTTCACCGTGTTTTATTTATCAGCTTAAAAATATGCCAATGCACTTACGCACACAATCATGTTTTAATTTGAACTAGGCCTAAATAAAAAAAGAAATACTGGCATTATTTTCACTTTTGAGGTTATAAAATAAAAAATGTTTTTCAGCAGGTAGTGATCTTGTTGATCAGTAGGTAGTAGGATCAGTAAGTAAACCCTACTGATCCTACTACCTACTGAAAACCCTGCAAAAAGAGTTAAGATCTTTTGTAACTAACACGTTATATTTGATAGGACTCGATGAAGGCAAATCTGTGGTAGGTAAAGTCCGTTCGCTATCATAGTGACACACGACGGCAATTCTTGGGATACCAACTATTTTCGAAGTATCTGTGATGGGCGCAGACATATTCATTTCAACACAATGCTGATGGACATTACCTAACTGGAATTTGCTAAAATGTTTTACAAAACCTTCGTCTTTTAATTTTTGCGTTATTCGAAGTTGCGTCTAGAGGCACCTCGCTGTCCTCCCACGGACGAAAAAACATTTTATCTTCACGCAGCGATCGACACTCAATACAAAATACTAAGTCACAAGCACAACCTTTCAATACGACGCTTCTTTGACGAGCGGCGAGCCAAATTCACTGGCGTGTTTGCGCCGCGTCGGCTTCCTTTAATTTCTTTTGTGAAAAGCCGCCGCGCGCCAAGGCGGCAAATATCAAAGTGACACTATGATAGCGAACGGACTTTAGCCGTCACGCGCGGCGTAGATAAGGCAAATCCGTGGTAGGTAGCCGTCGCGTGCGGCGTATGACAAAAAGGGGTAGGTAGGTACTCTGCGATCTTGATGACTACCAAATTAGGTAAGTAATAGGTAGGTATGTACACACGACAGCACGTCGACCCTTACATGCTAGCACTCTACTCGGTTACGTTACGGGCGACTTTACAACAAAAGTGTACAGTCTGACATGCTGTCGTGTGTACCTATCGCGCGTTGAACTAGCAAGCAACAGTTGGATACAAAGATCGAAAGAGAATCTTCAGACGCCGCAGCTGCCCACGACTCACGCTCTTCGTCTGTTATCCAAAATATCTATCTATTGCAAGATCTGCAAGCATTTATTATTATTCAACAAGCAACAACCAACTAAAAAAAAAAACAAAACGAAACTAAGTTTTGACAGTTTGGCACGTGATTCACTTTGTTTGGATGAACGTCGATCCCCGGTACGGACGAACTGTCAAATTGACTAATTAAACAATGTATTCAACGCCTGCGAGAAAAGAATAGCACATTTACAACATCAAAATCGTAAATACACTAATATCGCGAAATATTCACATATCAAACCCTAGAATTAGGTAAGTGCTATCAAACACACCATTTTTCGTGTTGTAAATCATGACAGTTTGCAAAATATTTTCGTTGAAAAAAACAAATTCCCAGTACTAACTTCCTCAGTTTTTGAATGAAAATTTCTTCAAATCTATTACGAACATCAACACGAAACTTGCCTTATAGCCCAGTCATTCTATGTTTTCAATGTATGGGGCGGTTAAACAAATTAATAAAGTTTTCAAACTTGTGTGACATGATACCTTTGGGTGTAGTGATGAAAACCCACAACTCTCCCCCCCTCTCCACCTGACGCTTCACCCCCCCTCACCATAAAATAGGTCCCATTTTTTAGTTTTTTCAATTTTGTGGGAAAACTAAAGAAGATACGGCAAAAGTGTCAAAGGCAGACATAATCCTTATTAAATTTCACACAAAAACTTGCTGAACAAACAATAATATACTTTCCATAAATCTACTGCTTTTTATATGAAAACTATTATACCTATGTTATAAATGACTAATCATCGACTGTTATTAATTGTTCATTAGCATTTAAAGCTTGACGCAAGCAGGAAAATGCCCTCATTTGGAAAGTTCAAACATTAGATCTGAATCAGATTCTGTCTAATTTTTCATGAAATTATTCATTTCCGCTGAAGAATAGCACAGAAAAGTGTTAATTGTCCTTCAGTGAACTTCAGACTTCTAGGTTTTTCAAGTATAAACTTTTTGACTTAAAGACTACAAGGAATTAACGAAAAAACATATGTATATCAATTATTTAATAAATACTTAAGTCAGTTTCATAGAAGCTACGTAATATTTTCTATATAACTGAAAATTCACATGTTTCTATGTTTCGATTTGGGAAGTGTACCTGTTAATATCATTTACAATGCCGATAAAACTCGTTAATTGAATTGGGTTATGCGAAATATTGTCCGACGGCCATGTAGTGTAATGATGAAGTACTATTTGCCGCGTGACTTTACCTTTTTCTTTCAACTGCAGCAATGACATAGTATAACAATCCATTATTACAATTTTGATAGTTTTTAATACAAGCTCGTTGCATTTTATTTCCTGATTTTCTTCAGAACTCCAGTATTGGTAAGTAATTTTGCAGTCAGTGGACAGTATGACTATAATATCGCTATTTTCATCTATAACTGTTCTCCAAAATTAATTTAAGCTATCTTTGGTGGGATGTTTAGTACATCTGTACTTGTTAACATCGTAACTTGTACTGTTATGCGCGATTATATTTTTCTCACTCTGCAAAATACCTGAAGCCTTCTTATCAGATTCCACAGTCTTCTGGTGTTCGTTTATATTAGTGTATTCATTTAAAATTTGAGCGATGGAGTCGGGACATTGCATAAATAAAAAAAAAACTTCTGGAATACTAGGAATTTCAAAGCGATAAGCTCGTAATCAATTGTTAATTGACGTATGTGTCCTCGATTAAACAAACGATTCTAAACTCTCCAGTAATAAGATCGCGAAAGTCAATTTCATTGTCAAGAAGTAATGAAGACAACGAGACTTGTTTACTTAATAAAATATCGTTGGTGCTTACAAATTGGACCGACAGTGTGCCTACTTTACTATCGGTCAACATTGACCTGTGAACTGGGTTTTACCCAGAAAGTCATAATAACATTCGCAATATACAAAGAATGTGTAACTACTATTGTATGACATACATGGACCTATTTTACCTACATCTATGGTCACTACACGAAAAACAAAATCAATTATTCATACAATACCATTTTCAAACCAAGTCCCAAGTCACAACGGCCTATTGTTTGTAAGTAATTTGGTGCTAGTAGTGGAAGATAAACTACAGTGAACTGTAAACTTTGTATTCGCTAAATACTTACTTATCACCTTTTGAGTTTATTATTGTCTTCATACGTCAATTGCTACCATTTAAAATTATTTTAAATTTATTTTAATATTTTGAGTTGCAAAGTTCATACTAAAAGGAAAGTTAAAGGAGATAGTTATTAAAAATTATTAATATTTAAATTAAATAACTTTTATTTAAAGTCATCATCATCATCATCATTGGTAGCCTCTGTTGGTCCATTTCTGGACATAGGCCTCTCCCAAAAATAAAATATATTATATTATTAAATATATTAAATATATTATTTAAAGTAAAACATTTATAATTATAATAATCTTAATACTGAAAAAGTAGTCTTAAAAATAAATTACAATATTAACACTACGTTTTCTTAGCAGCTAATTTAACATATTCTAAAACTGTAAAATAAATAATATATAATGCATAGGCATAGATAAACAATTGTTTCTCTGCTTGCGGAGATCTCTTACTATATATGATCCCGACCGTATTCGGCCACAGCGACTGGGATCTGACTATTGAGGGCGGCGTTCGTGTGCCCTCTGGTGACTGACATAGCCAACCTTGGCAGCGAATGTGCGACCACATTCCCTGCACGTCAGCACCCCTCCAACGTAATTATAGTTGATGGCCGCAGGTGGTCGGTGGTGGATCTCTTACTACTGTTCCTAGGTCGATCGTCGCACTTTCATTGTATCTCGATATGCTGATGTCTAAAGCGCAAAAGGTCCCCGTACGATTTAATCCAGCAGAACAGTGGACCACCATAGGAGGAAAGTTTGAGCTCTTGTTATCATACTCCGCATATGCCTGAGCCTTTCTGACTTTGAGGACAAAGTTGAGAAAGTTTATTGGGCTTCGAGGCACGCTTTTAAAAGGCCAACCGGTGTAGGCAAAGTGTATGATGTCCAATGAGTCTTCGCTGTCTTCTGTCACCCGCAACTTGGTCACTATATGGTCACGAAAGGTCTTTACTTGCCTTGTTTCAATGGTGAAGTCACCGAAGAACACTGTACTTCCTTTCTTCGGGCTCCAATACTGGTAAAAGACTTCTTGACCTTCTTCGTGTGTCTTTGTCAGCATAACGATGACTCTCGATTGATACCCAAACAACATTTTATAAAAATCTGTAAAAAAAAAATATATGTAAAAAAATACATCCATCAGTTTTTTTTGCTTTTTTCGTGAAAGCTTTTGTCTCTGATCACTGCGTCCGAACAATCCTTGACAAAACAATAGTAGTATGTCATCTTCGGAGTTTATAAAAAAAATATTTATCCGCAGACAGCTTTTTTTTCACTGACCAACGGTTGAATACTGATCTGGTCATGCTACGCAACGGGCTTTTATACTTATACGGGCCCTGATAATCAACTGCGTAGAATATATGACTAACTTGTTATGATTGAACAATGAACAATGGTGACAGGCCATTGGTCTGTATTTATTTGTCAAAACATTATTAAGTTCATGCAATATTACATTATTATGGGTAACAAATACATAATAAAAACGGGTACGTGCACTACCATCCTGCACATCCACGGGCGGAGGGTGGGAAGCCGCACCCCCGTGAACACGACTGATATGTACATTTAGGCCCCGAGGAACCACAAACTTGACCTTCTTCGTGTGTCTTTGTCAGCATAACGATGACTCTCGATTGATACCCAAACAACATTTTATAAAAATCTGTAAAAAAAAAATATATGTAAAAAAATACATCCATCAGTTTTTTTTGCTTTTTTCGTGAAAGCTTTTGTCTCTGATTACTGCGTCCGAACAATCCTTGACAAAACAATAGTAGTATGTCATCTTCGGAGTTTATAAAAAAAATATTTATCCGCAGACAGCTTTTTTTTCACTGACCAACGGTTGAATACTGATCTGGTCATGCTACGCAACGGGCTTTTATACTTATACGGGCCCTGATAATCAACTGCGTAGAATATATGACTAACTTGTTATGATTGAACAATGAACAATGGTGACAGGCCATTGGTCTGTATTTATTTGTCAAAACATTATTAAGTACATGCAATATTACATTACGTTTTGAAAGTATTTATTCGTTGAAAATACAGGATCATTTAAAGTTACAGAAAAAAAGCGATATCTTTAGCTCTGATTCCCAAATCTGATCTCTATGAATTTGAAGACCATGTAAGGCCATGTTATATTGTAAATAACGTATGTTATTATTTAAATGAGTCAGGTTTTAAACTTTTTACTCAATTTTGTACTCTTTAATATTTCTGCTGAACATAAATACAGTAATGTTTTGATTGTCCTTCAGTGAACTTGAGACTTATAGATTTTTAACTATAAACTTTTTGACTTAAAGTCTACAGATATCAAGGAAGGAAATAAATAAAAGAAGGAACGTATCATAATTTATTATCTTTACTATTATCTATCACATCAGATCTTTTAAACTTAACCTATTACAATATGGTTTTTAATACTGTTGAGTTAATTCATCAATTGTAACTAGATTCATTGTAAAAGTCGTGTGTCACACTTAGCATCATCTTCTTCACTACGAACACTAGCCGTCATTAACAACAGTATGCTTGTAATACTTAGCCATTACTCCAAAAATTATAACATCGACAAACAGGAGCCCGGTGAAAAGAAAGATTTCGCTGGCCTGAAAAGAAACATCAGTTAGCAAACAAGTTAGCGAGTAGAAATTCAATTAGAAACATTCATGATTGATGACTAATCTCACCTGTCGATCAAATATAAAATTAATTATCAATTATAGGGTTTTCCAATTAGGCCTCGTGATGCTTAAAAGCGTAGTTAGATACCAGTATTCCACAGTTGAATATCAGCAGCGAGTCTGTCATGTTGTTCGGAAAAAGCATTGTGGTTCTCAGCGTGTTGTTCTTTGTCTCATGTGAGTACGCCTAAGTGATGTTTTAACTGAAGACGATGATCCAACACTGATTACTGATCAGTCTGATTACTGATTATTTCCAGGGGCTGAAGAACATCAACCTAGTGACCATGGAGTCTCTAAGGAAACTGACCAGAATCTTATGAAACCAGTCGGTGCTGAAGTCGTGAATGACTACCCAAGACAAAAAAGGTGGAAATATTATTGGAGTTGCTATTCATCAGGAAGGTTATGTTTTCGAAGGCAGGTCAGATGAGGATAATGTTGGAGTTTATGTGAGCCAACAAAATAACGTTTTTCGTAATAAAGATCCTGAAGGAAAGACATATGAACTTAGAGACCTAGCACACGTTGACCAAGGTCATGTTCGCGATTTTGTTTTTGTCGCGGTTTATCGCTAGGTGTGAGCGAGATACTTGTATACCTTACATTGGCAAAACTATCGCGCAGCGCTATTTTCACAGTTCTATCATGCACCACGCACATGCAAGCAGTAAGTACATTTGTTTTATACTGATATGGACGCAACGAATGTTTGACTATCAATTGCTAAGGCCGTTTGAAAATGACCGACATTATTGCGCAGCAAGGCCCAGACAGTGTGAATGAACTGAGGGTTATGTGTAGGTCATGGTTTGCTATGTCTCCATTACGTCATCGTATTTACGCGCTGTAAAGTTGAAGTAAAATGAAGTAGGGTCATTCAATAAATGAAACGACAATGACTCAGTATTGATATTTATTATAATTAAACCTAATGACAAAGGCATGCTGTGGGGTCCTTAAATTTCTACTTACAATTTAGATAGTTACAGATATTATCAAACATAGCAACGTTGTAATTAGTGTTAATAATTGGATTGTCATCGATTGTTGATAAAAAATGCAAGACTCTCTGTAGCAAAAGAGGGATTGTGCAAACGAAATAATTGCGGAGTTGAGCTGTCGTTGAATGTTTGTCACAATTCTAGGAAGTGACATCCTCTTGGTTTTCATAATTTCGTACAAAGCATAGTCTGTTGCACAAAACATGCCGGTTCGATTGTGTCCATTATTACAATACACTATAATGGGTTCAATGAAAATTTTATTAAGCTCACCAACTTTCTTAACTTTCGATTGCTTTTGGTTCACTTTTGTGACGAATTCAAGAAATTTAGTGACATCTCGAGGAACATAATTCTCTACCCAGTCACGGAAAGACATATGGCAAACTTGACGTCTAGGTCCAACTCCATCAAACAAATGCAGTTCTGTAGCTACGAAGTTGTCATATGCTCTAGTTTTGATGGTTCTTATTTGGTACCGACCAGCCTGGAAGACACCATTTTCTTCTGGACTCCAGTACCGGTTTTCTTGGTCTTCTGAATGCAGTGACACTACAAGATAACTCCGTTCGCTCCAGAGCATGTGATAGAAGTCTTCTAGTGAATTCGCATTAGGGCTTTGGCAACAGATGAATTTTTTCTTGTCTTCAAAGCCATCGAAATAGTTGAAGAACTCCACTCGGACTGGCTTCTTGCTGGTTTGGAAGTTGGTAGTATTCGGTCTTGAGCGCACAAATGAAATGTAGATTTTCTGAATTCTTACACAACTGAATAGCGTTATAAAATTTGAACTGATTGTGATTCATTGTACAAAATATTCGGAATGCGGTAGTTGTTGCCACGCCGCGCGCCGGCGGACTACAGTAAAATACCGCCAGCGACGGAAATTCTAGTGTTTATATCAGAGACTAGTGTATATAAATTGCAGATGCGTTAGCACGCGAGTGCGACTATAGTGTTGAAGTCAAGGCCAAGTAAAAGTTGACGTACTAATATTAAAGTATACATTAAAATATTAAAGTCTATTTGCATATTGAATAATGCATTTGAAAAAAAAAAAAAAACTATTCTGGAAAAAGCTTTTCGCATCACAGCGTGTAGATATCCAAAGGCGCGAAACCACAACGTTTATATATTTTTAAAATTGCAGCTCTCTGCGTTGAGATTTCTGCATCAATCTTTTTGATTTTATTACATGTAAATGGGCATCCATATCTTAGTATTAAAAATATCATTTTATTCCGTAAAATAAAAATTCTGTCACGGCGTAGATTGATTTCTAGTCGCATATTATCAGTCATTTGAACTGTAGTTGACTGTAATAAAAAAATGAAGATAGGTTAATAATTAAATTATTAATTATTTACTACACAAAAATCGACATCCTCAAAAGTAAAAAAGAAGCGGTATTTGTGAAAATTAACAATTAGTAATTTACTTACATCTTGATTAATTTTTTTCTTATTAGTAAAGACAATTGATTTAATCCAATTGCTTGTTAAGTATTATACTTAACAAGCAATTGGATTAAATCAAATAAATTTAGCGGTGTTGTTCTATTTCAAGTTGTCTCCGATCAAGTGTGTAGTTGCCGGTGGACTGCAAAATACAGTAAGAGTCAAATTGTAATAAATTAAAGTTTGAATCTCTTTGTTACGACTTACAGTTTATATTAAACTAACGAAACTTTAGGAGAAATTGAATAAATACCATTATTACTATAATATGCGAAAATTGTATGAGTCTTCTTATAAATACGTATTATTTCCTGTAACTCTCTCTCAAATTCCGCGATATTTCTATTAATGGCTATATTTTTTTCCGGAATAAGTGGCAAATGTTGCATCAGCTGAAGCTGTTGCATATTATTATGCACTGTTGCATAATTGTTAATTAAATATTAAATAATTTTAGTGGTTAGTTTTGACTCTACTAGATGGCATATTTATCACGTCCCTCACATGAATTAATTTTCAGCTTGAAAATGGATAGTATAAATCTAAATACTCACAGAGATTTATTTATAAAAACTTTCATCACAACACTTGAATATCTAAGGGATGGAAATTGAAGAGATTGTATATTTGCAAAATAAGTTGCTTTTGTTCCGAGATTTCGTAGTTTATTCTATTATTTTCATTTTGGACAGACGAAGAATAGGGCAATTTCATTATCTGCTCCTTTATTCTTTTCAAGCCATTAATTCTTTCATGGCGCACTTCAATTTATTTCTTCATGAAAGTCGTCATTTGGTGCATATTTTGCTGAAAAAAGAAATAGATTTTTGAGTTTATATTCATAAAATTATTTTGAGATAAACTAACGAAAAAATATAATGGTATGCTTACATTTTGAGACAATTTGATTTTTAAAAATCGTCTGAAGCAAAAGTCACTTGATTACTTATCAGCACACGTTGCCTTTCTTTGAGAATTTGTTTATAACTGGCAGCTGTTGAGTGAAAATTAGATAACTGAACTAATTATAAAAAATATTCATGACCTATCTATCGGATATCATTGAAGGAGTCGCATCTCTGGTGATTTCTTATTCGACTTATAAAATTGCTGTTCATTATTGATATAGAATGTAAAACACGAATGAAATTTCGTAAACATTTAATAACTAAAAAACTAAGTCTTAATAAATGGATGTCCATAGGAAAAAATTGCAGTCACTGTAAATCCTTATCAGCGATTGTTTATAACTAGCAATGTCACTGTCGATTTTGCTTAGTTGTTTAAGCCGTTTAGTTTGTACTTATAAGCAATTTTTAAAATAAAACAACCTTTTTTACTTACAGTTAAAGTTTATTATACCATAAAAAATATTAAGCTTATTAACACCATTAATTAGGAACAGATATAATACAGTAAAAATGAATACAATTTTTTATCCTACGGTGAGTATTCTTGATGCGTTAAGATCCACCCTTCGCCTGTATATAAGTAAGTAGTAGTTTCATACATAATATTCATATCTTCGTACTGATTTTCGTCTGACTCTCGGAATCTTGTCGATAGATCTAAAGGATAATCACTATCGATGTCTTGATTTATTAAGTTTTCTAATCCTTCAGATTGTAAGCTGTCATCTATGGATAAACCTTAGTCTTCAGAATTCGATTGCTCACGAAGCCATTTATAATATTCCGACTGAAATGCGCTGCTTTTACCCATTTCGTCCCTTCGTAACAATTTCTCCAGAATAGAATTATAAGAGCTTTCAGAATCTGTGCAGATTCCTTCTTTATCACATTCACCTTTGGGACAACGTATCCCGCTGGAGTAAGAATCTGCAACAAAAACATTACGTCAAATTACACTTTCTATTCCAACTTCGGCTCATCTATGTTAGAGATTCGATTTACTATTCTCAAGATTTAAATAATGAAGCACTGGCTAGGCTGTTTTAATTATGAATTGAAAAACAGTTATTGAACTCACTTGTGCTGTACATGATTTCCCCCATACACAAATTCCAATCTTCTCCGCAACTTTCGTAATTAATTTTTGACTTGCTCCTCTGTAACTCTCCATGGTTCACTTGCATTAGGAAAAGCCAGTAACACAATCCTGATTCTGGATCCCGCATCCTGATCCAGAGATCTGGTACACGAGGGCAGCGACGATATTGCGCCATAGCCTACACGAGGCTTGCTGGCTGTCGTGTAGGTACAGCCGAAGTATAACATGCTCATGGCCCAATAACAATAACTAAATATTACAAGGAAGTGTTTTGAACTCAAAAGTTAAGGACTTAGCAAAGTTTTTTTTTTTTTTTCTGTGGGTGCCTTTGGGCTCATCAATAGATTGGAAGAAAACAACAGGAAAATTCTTATAAAAAAAATAAGTAAGACCATAACCCTTACAATTAAACTTAACTTACTTAGGACTAGGAGTTCTAAAACTGGAGAAATTCTTAACATTACCCTTAACTCTAACACTAGCACTGGGCACATGTGAGATCACTGGATCTTGGCAACATCAATAGTCATGTACTTCTCATGGTTCGGATGATCTTCATTGTCATCAATAATCTTGAACCATACGAAATCTTCCTGGTAGTCCTGAAAAACCGCTGAGATACCTTCGTAGGTCAATGATAGCCCGAAGAGAGTGTGATAGCCTTTCCAATGGTTTTCCAGGAAGAAATGGACAAGCAGGTCGACAAAAAACTCAGGTACAGAGTCCCAGGCCCTTAGCACGGTGCAATTGAAGTAGTCCATTGTTACTATGCTTCTCCCAAATGAATACCACGGCGAATATTTATAGAATGAAGAGACTGGTGCAATGTTTGTTTATATTCCAGGCAAAAGGAATCAACGACCACATGACTTAGTCGTATTTCGTCCTCTGCAAGGTTAGGCCCCAGTATAGTATCCGAGTGATAAATTAGCCAGTAACCCGAGCTATGAACCTTTTGTTACTTTTTATAAAGTGAATTATGATTGCGCATGAATGTGAGCAAAAGAGAGTCTCAAAGATAAATAATATTTGAACAGATGGTACATTCTTGTAGCTTTTAGAAGTATGACCAAAAATACACAACAAATGTTACAAAGGAAGTCTTTAAAAAATTAATGAAGATAACATGCAATTACACTTACAAAGTTTTTTTAACAAAGACATGCTTTTGAAACTTGAGATAATAACTAACAACATAAATACATTAAGAAGAAATCTTAGTTATTTTATAGCTATGTGCATGACCTATCTCTTCTTGCATAACGCATTAAAATTGATAAAGCAGGTCTATGTATATCTCTATACATGATAATGAACTATATAGGCTTGACAATACTTTAAAATTATTTAAAAATTTGCATATTTTAAATTTGCATAATTAGACTGTATTTTTTATAACATATTAGCTCTTCAAAACCACTAGAACTAATCCTTACTTATAAATTTGAAAAAAGAAGACTATTTCTTCTTTGGGCAGTGACAAGTGCGCTGACCGCTGGCAAAAATAAACACGTCTTTCTGCGCACGCGTAATTCAAATTTCGACGCACGTTCTGACGTCAGTCAGTGTTTACATTGCAACGGCTATAGATCATTGCCGAAATGCTCTAGTGACTCAGTAAAAAAAATTATAAATTATCTAACAGTTAAAGTTTGTTCACATAATAGAGAAATATTCTTATCAACTAGACTATAAAAATACTTACATATAAACTTAAATCGAATAACACTACTCTTGAAAATGGTCACATGCTTCACACTCTTGTTCTGCGGCTGATTGTCTTCATCCGCAGAATTAGATTCTAATTGCAAAGGGATTTTGCACTTTGCTCCATTTGTCTTCAGCAGGTCCATCATCTTCTGATTTTGTTCACAAACGCAATATGATATAGTCATACATTCTTTGTTCATAGCTTCCCGGTTGATGTTGGGCTGCTGGCACAGCCATTCTACCAGCTCATAATTCCTTGTCTTCACAAAATCTACTATCGTAGTAACTACTTCATGGTTTTATCTTGACATAAAGTTCAATCAACTCCGGAAAATGCTTTTCCAAAAGATTTCCTGTAAAAATATACTCTTCAGTATTTGGCGTTTCATGGTGTGGAAAACTGAGCCACCAGTATAATTTTTCATTAGATATTTTCAAAATAGCATCCTGATCTCCAACCTTAACAACAGCGAACTGCAAGTCTTTTCTATCTTTGACAACTAGATCAACATTGCAGTGTAATTCATCAATCATTTCAACAATGTTTGATGTATTATACCAGACCTTTGGTATTATCATCTCATATCGCAGCAGATTTTCAGTATCTACCAAATATTCGTTTCGGTCAGACAAGTCGATTCCTTCATCTTTTTCAATTAATCCAAAATCGAACTCCGTAAAACTCTCTTAGTTTCTGATGGTCACTATATTCTTGTAGTAAATGTGGGAAAACATCACTGATCAGATTGCCACTGTAGAAATAATCTATAGGATTTGGTACAGTATCGCCTTCTCGGATGAAACACCAGCACAAATCTAGATGATTGATTTGGATTGTTGTTTTTGTATCTCCAATTTGCAGCTGTGAGCCATCGAATGCTTTACCTTCTTTACGGAGCTTTTTCATGTGTTCGGAAATCTCATCCAATAGCTGATAATTTGAAAAATTCATGTACCACTCTTCAGGGACTATAACTTGATAGCATAACACGTATTCCATCTGTAACAGATAAATTATAAATAAATAAGTATCTAATAATTTGAAGAAGTCAAAAACGTAGCTATGAATATTTTTAAAGAAACTTTAAGGAAGATAAAAAAAAAAACACAAAAGCTTGTGCAAGTATCAGTCAAAAGTTTGAATTAATATCAAAAATATTTACCTTGCTTTCGAGATTGTTGGTATTGAGGAATGTAGAGATTATTAATCTCACGTTGTTATGCGAGATGTATCTTAAAATATTTAGATCAATTTAACCCACGTCAGTTCACTCGCGAGCCTAACAATAGACTGTGGTGACAAACAGTAGAAGTAACGAATCTAACATCGACGCGTCATACTTTGTTAGAGAATCGATAAATACTTAACTATAATGTTATTTTTATAACCTCTCAACTCTGACCGTTCAACAGAATTCCATACATTTTTATACGATCGTTTAATGGGTCATGAGTCATATGTTACATTGTTCTACAAGAATTTACAGAAAAAGAAACCAAATAAACATTTGATAAACAAAATGATAACAATAACTTCTATGTTAGGAAACGGCGCGCTATGAATAATAATTGCTATCAGTCAGCTGTTTGCGCTCTGTGAGTTCGTCAAACTTTACAGTGTCAAGGTCACCGAGAGTGAATCTGTTACCTCATATCAAGTATATGCGTAGCGCTAACAGATAAAAATATTATGGTAGGTATCGTGAATTATTTTCTGGTTCTGTAACAGTAGTTGTTATGTATTAAGGTCTAAATTTTATGTTATACTAGTGACAAAAGCTTTGTATTGGCGTGGCTTTGCTTGAACCTAATAGCAAATAAGGTGTTTAAAATAAAAGAATTTGATACAAGTATTACAGTTATAGTTTATTGTACAGTTAAAAAATGATTTGGAAAGCTACATTGAGCTTATCGATAATAACTTAAAGAGGGGGGAATGAGTATTTTTGGTACAAAATGAGTACAAACTTATTCTACGCTTAATAACTAAATACATTTTTAAATTCAACTAATGATTGTTTGACTACTCGAAACATGAGGTTGTTTAGTATTTTTATTTAACAAAGTTTGTTGGTACCATATGGCGGCGCGGATAGACTTTTCACTCGACGGATGCCAACTCCACATGATCCCATAATTCAGGACAAATTTGACTATTGCGGCAGTAGCTTTTGACATTAACTGTTGATTATCTAGATGATTTTTGGAATCAACGTTCAAGGGAGTTGTAGTAAAAATATGTTGGGTTAGATGTCTCGCCAGCTCAGTACACTTTCTTGAGGATTTCAAGCAATTCTCAAATTCTACTTTCTCAATATAAACACCAGATTTGGCCATCAGCTCCATTAGTCCTGGGGCATACTCAAGATACTTAACAGTCACATTCTTGACAGTTACTTTTTTTTTAGGTGAATCATTTGTATTATTCACCAGGCTCAAATCCTGTAATGATTCCTGGACCGTTATTGAAGGCATAGATAGATCCAAAGGAACGTCATTATTTTCTGTATCAAAGTTTTCTTGATCCGATACTCCAGAATCGTAACTGATTTCTTCGTCAGTCCCGTTCACCATCGACACGCGTGAGTTATCAATATACGATAGTCTATCCATCCATCTTTGAAGCTCGGGCCAAAAAGCCTTGCTATCATTTTATTTCAGAGCTCAGCGATGCAGAAGAATTAGGACCATTATTTTCTGAGCAGATGCTGGATTCTTCAACACTACGCTCATGCTCCTTGAGACCCTGAATTGCACTGTCGTAGGAATCTGCAACAAAAACATCATCGCTATCTTATCAAAGATTGGCTCCCAACTTCTGCACTTACTCTTAATTTCCACCCTTTCACTTTCAAGATTTGCATATCATTCTCATGATGACTAGGTGACGATGCAGTGATACGAGTCTAGTAAAATGATTATTTAAAAACTGTAAACCCTAGAACTTACCTGCGGTATACTTTATCTGGGCCCAGTGCAAATTCCAGTATCCTCCGGGACTTTCGTACATTTTGTCTCGCTCTCGAGTGATTTCCTGCAGCTCATCAGGATACGCCACCAACCCTTTTGTAGATTCTTTATCTTGCCATCTAACCCAATATGCTGGTATACAGTGAATGCGTTTCATTGAATTGTCTTGCGTTGCAAATAATTGCACCACGTGATAAATCCGATTTTGATTTGTGTTCATCTGGAAAATCAAAAACAAGTACTCAAAATACAGTGTTCTGTACAGCCAATGGAAAAAGTTGGTTTGCTAAGATGTGAAGCCTTGTTGCTAGATAACAACCGCTAAGAGGCGGGGCGTTGCTAAGCAACGGCTACTAAAGGGTGGGTCGTTGCTTGTTATGATAAAGAAAACACAACTTACAGTAAAAAACCCGCGGAATTCAATTCTTAGTATGAGTCAACGTTTTGTTCGCAACAGTTTTGTTTATCAGCTTCGCAGTCGTAATGTCACATAAATTTACTATTTAAATTAAATACAATGTTACTACACAGCACGTCGCGATAGTAAACCAGCGCGAAATACAAATGAGTTTATTTCATTTTCCGCAATATATATGTTCCAGTATTGTTATGGTACATAAAATAAATAGGTATAGGTATTAGTCGTCTGTGAATCACTGATATTATTTTAACTCTGACCAATTAGCTGAAACCACGATCTATATTTTAATTTCTGATATGTGAGTAATCATGTGTGGGATGAACAGCAATAACAGATTTGTTGATACTTATCAATATTTATTACGATCAATAGTTCTGTATATGACAAAAAATACAAAGTTACTTCTTCTAATTAATAAATTTAAAATGACTTATTACTTATTATTTATTTTGAGCCACTGCAGCTGAAACCGTAAGGCTCTTTCAATAGATTTTCTGCTCGACTTTTGCCAATTATTCTCGCATCCCTTTTGCAAAACGAAATCCATGATAGTAGAAATAGAGCGTTCTTCTAAACGCCGATCTTTCTTCACAGCGGTTGTCGAAAAAACGTGCTTCATCAGCAGCCGTGCCGATTGAAGACAGTTTATAGAAGACATAACGCAGATTTCAAGCTCAGATATTTCAATATACACACCGCTATTGGGTATAAGCTCGATGAAGCTTTGGGCAGAGCTTCTAGTTTCTATCTCTGAAGATCTAGTTTAATTGGCTCTATTGCTTTCAATCTTTATTTATTGTTCTGCTTTAGATATCAGATATTTAAGCACTGAAAAATCTTCCATAGTCCTGATCTGGAATGGATTCTGATTAAAAGAAGATGGGAGGCCAGAATTAAACCATTTTTTAAACTCCGTCAAAGTGATTTCAATTAGTATTTCGCTAGTTGGCGGCGCTAAAGAATGTGAAGGTCCAGGTTGTGGTGTCATTATTTCAGAAGATGAAAGCCCAACACATTCTCGTCGTGCTACGAATCATTGAACTGTAGTTATCTGCAACAAAACAAAATCATTTTTATTTTCAAACTGTCTCAAACTGATAAGTTTTGAATTGATATCAAGTGTTCATTAAGTATAAAATCTAAAACTTACAAGAGCAGCCTTCAATTCGCGCCAAAAACGAGTTCCAGTTTTGTTGGGGATCCTCGTAACGTTTCACTCGTTCCATAGTAACTCTCCACGGTTCTTCGGGGTACGCGATCACAACGGTATCAATCCTTTCTTTCTGCCATCGAATCCAAGGTGCTGGGACAGTGTACACTGGACTTAATCCTTTGTCTTGCTTCCCCAAGAATCTAACTATGTAGTACGTATTCGTCGACATGTTGTTCACCTGTAAGTTCATCAAACTCAAATGACGATTCAAAGTTACATAAAATATGATAAGAATGTTCAATTAGACCTTCCTCAACAAACTATTTGTTACGACTTATCTTGTATAAGAAAATAATAAACTTGTTATATCACTAGTCTCGCCAATTTGATATAATCACATGTAAATTCGCAGACGTCTGTCTGGGAGCAGGTAGACCTTGAAATGAGCGAATATTGGCCTGCATAATAATAAGTCACCTTTAGCCTAGTCTGGTTTTAGGCAACCGGTTTGTTCCTTCTTATAACAAAAGCTGTTTCATTAGTTGCTATAAGGACGATTTTTTCATTGTTTATACCACAGAAATGAATACTGTCTACAATTTTCCTTGTATTCGACCACGTGGACCTTTCTTTTGATCATCTGAAAAAAACAATATTTGTTCAAATGTCTAGAGCGCAACCAGAAAATTTGGCATGACTCATGACTAAATATAACTTTTTATCCTTTTTTGCAACCTGTTTTTGTCAAATGACTTTGCAGTGTCTGCTTATACAGGTGTTACTAGTCTTGAATAATTCATTAAAAAATACCTACGCTATTGTGCATTTCGTGCAAATTTAATAATTTTGGAACCTGACTCTTTGTATAACCCAGTTTTACTAATATAATAATATGTACATTCTGATAAACGCAGCACTAAGCTCATTAAGTAGAACTAAGCTCTTATCAGAGTCATTTCATTTCCTTACTTCGCGGTAAAGCTTAAAGCAAACAACTATATCAATTAAAATTGTGCGTTTATTTAAAACAACAAACACTTCAAACTAACATACATTTGCATAAAAAAGTTTATTCTAACCCACCATTTATTATCAATAGTAGTTGTACCACCGCATTTTATATTTCTTCAAGTCTATATCATTTCTGCAGTACAGATTTGTTAAACGTCTCATTTTGGTTTCCAGAAATTTTGCATAGGTTTGCATACTGCCCGCGCCCGCAGATGTTCATAGAGCTCATTTCTCTCGCAAGCTTGAGATGGGTCGTCATTGTCACAGAAAATTTTAATGGAACCGAGAATATTAGCAACTAAGGGATGAATTATGTTGAATTGTTCTGTAAGTGTGAGCCTCCTAGTAGCTTCAAACGTGCAAAAAAACGACTCGTCGACAGCAGTATTTTTGATGCAGGTAGACGTTGAGACTTCTTCCGATTGGATTTCTCTTTTTTGAGATATGCAGTGCGACGCGTAAAGCATCGCATCGTCAATGACATCTGCACGAGAAAAACCAAAATTAATAAGTAACAGACTTGCTAATGAAATGAGTAATGGGGTATCGACTTACCTGTTTGGTAGTTAGTACAGTCTTGCCAAAAACGTTTTCTAGTGACTATATGCTGGCAAGTTGTCAATAATTGATTGCATAGCCTTTTGCTCTTCATTTGGAGGTGGGTAGCGGATAAACAGATTCTTTTCTAAAGAAGAATTCAGCCACTGACTTGGGACACACTTCAAGCCAGCCTGATTACTGAGGCTCCTTATGAATTTGATTACTAAATATTTCTTCACTGACATCTTAGGCAAGCTCTGAAAAGCCCAGATACTTTGTTTAGAACAGAGTACACGTGTAATGAATTTTACAATAATTTGCAAAGAAACTTACCGTATTCTTGAACATAATTTCAACTTTCGAACTCAAATTTCACCAAAAAACGTGTGCTTCTAAGCTAGGAACAGGAAATGATGCTAAACAAAGAGGACAACAGTCTTTTATAGGTACCTGAGGGAGCAACTGCATGCATAAGTAAAACTCCAAGCGAACCATTTCTATGAAAAATTGATTTTAACCAATATTCTAAATATGTTAATACAAAACAGGTAGATCGTTGATCAGACTACTAATGCGGTAGCACTTCTAGAATGCACTGCAACGCCGATGTGACTCCCTCGCACTTAGCGGGTAATTCTTTTTGCAAGTGATCATCTAATCTTTCTCGTATAAATCGTATCCCATCGTCGATATCATCTGCAATTGGTCCGAGAAACTTAGATGTCGGAAAATGCACTAAAAAGAGTATCGAAATACCAAACTAACCTGTTTCATACCTCACCGTCGCTGGATAGACCTCTGAGACGTTCATCTGGTGAGTGCGAAGTGTCACTACGTTTTGCAAAGGACAAGCAACGAACACATTTCTGCCATCACGAAACACTATCCACGATCTATGGATACACCGATAGGAGAATTTATCAAACAATTTTGGAAAGCTTACGAATTTCACAACTAAGAAATTAGTATCTGTTTGTGACATATTAACGTCTTGTCTTATCGGAAGTCAAATTTATAATGACGGAAAAACAAATTATATGCTGTTGTGACCCAATCGCGCGGACATTTGTTTAAATAAATATTTAAATGCAACAAACATGCTGCAGAGCGTTGAACTTAGACAAAAAGATCTCACCTTGTCACGTCTTTCATTTAATGGTCAAATGCGTCATTTTATTCAATTGTTGCATCATCCACGGCGATCTTGATTGAAATATATGCTAATTATATAGAAAATTCCTTAGTTATAATTTTATAAATCTATAACCAAATAAGTACAATACTAACTACACACATTACGTTAAAAACAGTTTGATAGTGACTCATTGCTAACCACAATGTTCTATTTGAATAAAATGTAACATGATGAATGATGACAATTTTTTTAGAGTTCACAATAACGCGTAATGAGTTCAAAAGGTTATCGTAAAAATATTTAGTGTTTCTAAGGATCAAAACTTTTTGCCAACAGCAATAAAAGTTTAGCCACGTTAAATACATTTGTTTATTCGTTTCGCAAGTCTGATAGTGAATTTACAAGTGCGTATTTGGATACTTATTTAGGCATTCAGTGGAAAGTCACATATACTTTCGCAGAAAGCAAATTTGGCACTAGATTTTTCGCAAGTAATTTTTTATGCAATTTAAACGCCAAGTGTTTTATAAATTTCTACGTGGAAAACTGTCCTAGTTTTATTTCAAAAAAATGATTATAAGTACAAACTATCTTATTAGACATCAATACTGGGATGCTGTTTCTAAGTATGGTCATTGGAGAAGAGACGTCTGACATCGCAGACTACCTCCACAGGCCGCTCTTCATTAGTGAACGGCCCATCTCTAAATAAATGGTTCAGGTAGAATCGAAAGGATACAGAATTTTACAATGCGTTGTTAACAAATCGTATGGCATTCCTCCTAGCTAGCTCCTCCCGTATTTCTAAGAGCTCCCTGAGCAATTTCAATCAAAAAATCAATTATGAAGTAGCAACTGTTGAAATTGTTTTTACTTACGGGTTTCGACAGCCATTGCAGGACATGTAAACACCAGAATATTCTTTGAAATTTGGTATGGTCCTCTTGTCCAGTTCCTTTCGTAGCCGGTGGTCATGGTTGGTCATGGTGGTAGTGTAATTGGGCAGTGACACCATTCACGTGGATCTTTACTCCTTCAACTTTCTTGGTAACCAAATCGCAAGACATATTTTGCTTGAGAATTACTTCTAAAACGTCTGGTGTATAGTAGTTGAACCATTCGTTTGGAACCAGACAAATGTGCTTAGACATTTTGATGCAATCTCTCTAATTGCAAATTAGTGACTGATGGGCGTCAGTGAATTCGATTCTTTATAAACCTTCAATTGTCATCGAGATAATTGATCAGCAATCAACTTTGATTGAAGTGTTTGCTTGAACCGAAGCTAAGGTTTTACGATTTCTATACAAGGTGTTACAAAAGATGCTAACTCTTTTTACAGGGTCATGGTACCTGATGATAGGGATCACAACCAAAATATTTTTTTAGCTCTATGACGTTCCGTTGATTTTTAAATAATTAAAATGTAAGCGCTGTGACGGGAGAAAAGTATTTTTAAAATACTGTTTCCATAGACTTACACTATGTTTTAACAGCCTGAAGCTATTAAAATACAGCTAAGCAAACAACCATATTTTTTTATTGAAGCTACCTAAATCCAAAAACAAAAAAGTTTTGAAAATTTTACACTTTTGAGGTTATAAAAAAAAAGTTGTGTTTCTCAACTTTTTTTTGCAGATTTGTCCTTAGGTTGACCAGCAGGTTACACCCTGTAAAAAGAGTTAGTATCTTTTGTAACACGTTGTATAAGATTTTTAATAATAGTGACTTTTAGTATGAAGTCCAAATAATTATGTTATACGTTTAAAACCTAGATGTATCGACAGCAAGGATTTTGGCTGCAACAAAAAAGCATCGTTACATCGTTTTACTACGGAATATCAGGTAAAAACAAACAAAAAAGTTTTTACTCACGATTCAGTGGTTTTGATACACGGCATTAAGACTCCTGTGTATTTTTGTGACTTAGGTTTCCGTCGAACGTCTCTTTCATTTTTTAACCATATTTGTTTATTATGTATGCCAAGTATGGCACTCGTATTATCAATCTGAATCCTTGTTCCTTCTATCTTGTTAGTCTTCAGATAATGGGCTTCAACTTCACTATGAAGAAAAAACCCTATGAATTCCGAAGGATACATGTCCCATGAATTGGGGACCAAGCACGAATGCTTCCTCAACATAGCTTATCAATATCTGACAGTACTTTTGTTTAGAAATTCCACTCTAAAAACTGTCTGTAGCAGCCTTAAGTCTTAGGATGCGATTCAATCAACACCTTTTCATGATTATTCAGGACACTTGAGATAGTTATGTTCAATTGACAATCGTAGACTCGTTTGATCGCAGTTGAAGCGCAAGTGTATCACAACGGCTTGTCAGTCTTGATAGCTATTTAAACGGGGCATTTTAAAATAGAATTAATTGTTCAACGAGATTAACAGAAGATTGACACACAAAATGACACACAATAAAATTACACAAAAATTAAAAATGACAAACAAAATAATAAAATGACACACAAAAAATGGAAAAATAATATGGTCGAAATAAACAAGAGAATTGAAATAAGAAGGGAGGGTGCAATCGGTGAAAATCACCCTTATTATTTCAATATATAAAATTCAAGGACTTACAATAAAATGGTTAGGGTTGCCGTTGATATTCTCATCGCGTAGATTCCGGAGTTTCCGATGTTGAGAAGTAGAAAGGTGTTGTATGCTCGTAGAATCCTGGTGGTGTTATCAGGTCTCTCGGCGGAGAGTACGGTGGTGGAGGAGAGTTGGGGATGACTATTCCCAGTGGTGGGATTTCGTAGTCGTAGCCGTTGATTCGTTGTTGACCTGGAGCTGCGATGTACTGGACCGTCCTGCCGTTAGTCAATCTGTCAATAGTCACAACCAGAGGGCTCGACACTTGGTCGTTGTGGTCAGCTGTAGGAGGAAGCTCGGTTCCTGAAACAGTTTTTGTGGTGAGCGTCAGTACAGTGAGCTTTCTAAATCATCTTCGACATCATCAATGTCATCTGGAAGTAGCTTTGCTTCCAACCCTTACGTAACTATGACTCCAGTAAATTCCGCAGCGCTTTGTTCTTCGACCTCCGGAAAATCTTCGAGTCAAAAAAATTAATCACGTCGAGATAAGGAGAGGAAAGCAATGGAGAAGGAGCTGCTCCAAAAACTGCAGAAGTATGTTCAAGAAACTGCTAAAACTCTTGATAAATATGTGGCTATGCGTAACCAGAAAAAGTGATTGATGACGATGTTCAACACTATTTTTGACACGTTAATTGTTAACAAGTAGTCAAATTTTGTTTTTTTTTCCACTTACCATTTTGTTTTTTTTTCCACTTTTTTTTTCCAACGTCATAGTTCTTTTGTAAAAGTCAATCGTATCACTACACGTGTTCACCACTCTAGAACTAGAAGAGTAATAAGATCATCAAAGATTGTTCAGTGTTTATATTGACAACTTTAAAGTCTAAGAACAAAGATTATTCATATCCAGTATAAATAGTCACAGTTGACTCTAAGGTCAATATGCAGTAGCAACAACAGAACAATTCTTTGATTTATCATCTACACTTGCTATAATTGACGTTGATTGACCATTTATCACGCCACAGCCAGCTGTCAATTACTCTAGTTTCAAATGATACAACATAATTACCACATAAAAATTATTTTCTTTACTAGTTACATGTTACAAAAAAGCTTAAGCCTATGTTAAAGATATAGCAAAGTAATTCCTAATTACGAAACTAAAATTATGTTTTTCGGATCCAATATCTGAAACAAATAAAAAGGATATTCATTACTAAGGGCAATTAAACGCACCTCGTTCGTAATGGACGTGACAAGTGTTACAGAGTGATATTTGTGATGTATTATTCTGAGATGTTGCATTAAGATTGCATGAAAACTCAGGGTTGTCAAACAGATAAATAAAATATTAAACTTACATTTTTAGTCGTTGAGATAAAGCAACATCTTGAAGTAAGATTTGGAGTTTGGCAATGAAGATTTGTCATCAATTTTCTTGAACCAGAGCCTGCTCGCGTTGAAATATTCTAGTTTTGTTGAAACCGATGAAATTTTAGTGAATGCATGTTGATTTTTTCCTGTGGTCTAAGCAGCTATCGACTATAATTTTTTTCACGCTTCGTTTGCTTCTCGTCGTCCCATTCTTTTGGAACAATGGCGATGTAGTGATATTGTCCGTTTATGAACATTGCGATTTTTGTTTGCGATACGGTATCCTTTGAGAGACAGATGACTGCGATTCAATAGCAAACTGCATCGCAGAGTTTTATACCACAAGTGGAAGTGGTTTTCAATTGAAGCGTCAATTTGCTTTAATTGTTCCATATTTAGGGCTATCATTTTCTAAATGCAGTTGCATTAGGTCTTATTCAAAAGTAATAAAAGTGACAGTAATTATAAGCTATACTTACCCAGTTCTTCTGCATCATCAGCTCCTATTGGCATAAGATTCTTATCACAAAAAAATCACTCTGGAGTTATAAAATGTATAACTAGACAGGACTACACACAAAATAGCATGGAATATGTTTCACGTTAAAAATAATGAGAAACGTCTTTGGTGTTCCATAACTCTGTAAGGATCGTTAATATTATTCTTCAGAAAAAATACTATGTTTTGAGAATTTTTATACGGTTTTAATGGTTAATTTATTGGGTGTTACTATAGAATCCATGGTCTATAAATTTAAAAGTAAATAGCTTTTTTCGTAATGAATTAAACCAGTGATCAAAGTCCTGAGCTATGACTCCATCAACAACGGAGCTCTGGTGATTTTTCAAAGTCCTAACTTTCGACTTCGGTACTCATCCTGTAAACAAACTTTTTTACTTACAGTAAAAGTTTATTATACCATAAAAATATTAAGCTTATTAATACCATTAATTAGGAACAGATATAATACTGTAAAAATGAATACAAATTTTTATTCTACGGTGAGTATTCTTGATGCGTTAAGATCCACCCTTCGTCTGTATATAAGTAAGTAGTAGTTTCATACATAATATTCATATCTTCGTCCTGATTTTCGTCTCTCGGAATCTTGTCGATAGATCTAAAGGATAATCACTTTCGATGTCTTGATTTGTTAAGTTTTCTGATCCTTAGGATTGTTAGCTGTCATCTATGGATAAACCTGAGTCTTCAGAATTCGATTGCTCACGAAGCCATTTATAATATTCCGACTGAAATGCGCTGCTTTTACCCATTTCGTCCCTTCGTAACAATTTCTCCAGAATATAATTATAAGAGCTTTCAGAATCTGTGCAGATTCCTTCTTTATCACATTCACCTTTGGGACAACGTATCACGCTGGAGTAAGAATCTGCAACAAAAACATTACGTCAAATTACACTTTCTATTCCAACTTCAGCGCATCTATGTTAGAGATTCGATTTACTATTCTCAAGATTTAAATAATAAAGCACTGGCTAGGCTGTTTTAATTATGAATTGAAAAATAGTTATTGAACTCACTTGTGCTGTACATGATTTCCCCCATACACAAATTCCAATCTTCTCCGCAACTTTCGTAATTCGTTTTTGACTTGCTCCTCTGTAACTCTCCATGGTTCACTTGCATTAGGAAAAGCCAATAACACTAATTCTGATTCTGGATCCCGCATCCTGATCCAGAGATCTGGTACACAGTGGACACCATTTTGTGAGTCCGTATGTTGCAAGTAATTTCACCATGTAATATATCCGAGTCTGCTGTGTGTCCATCTAGAAAAAATAATTACTGTCAGAAAGCGCAATGGCAAAAAGGAAAGATAAAATTAGTAATGTTCAGCCTGGGTGATATATTTTTTAATTACAAACTTTATTGCCCTACAAAGTTGATAGTTTAGAGAAATTTAATGAAAGTCCTAGTTGAAGTAGACTTATCGAAGAAAAAAATAATAATACATATCCTTACCTCAACAAGTTATGATTCAATTCCAATTGACTCTGGTGGTGCTATGGTGTTCTGTCTAGTAACAATCGGCTGTCAAATATTGTTGGTTGACATTAGCGATGCGCGATTTTGACATTTGACTAAACAAAATGGTAACAATAACTTCTATGTTAGAAAACGGTGCAATAATGAGTTCTTTGGCACAAAATGAGTACAAACTTATTCTACGCTTGTATCTATAAGCATCCTTAGATTCTACTAATAAATGCTAGGAATAATAAGGTTATTTAGTACTTATTTTTAGACAAACCCAGCTGATACCTCATGGCGTTCTTGATAGACTTATCACTCGATGGGTGCCAGTGCCGGATCAGCCCATAAGCGAGGACAAAATCCACAATAACTGCACAAGCCTCGACGTCTAATTGGAGATTATTTTGAGTATGATTGAAGCCAATATACAAACACTTTCTCAGGGCAGTTTCATTAAAAATATATTTGGTTAGAAATCTCGCAAATTCAGTACATTTTCTTGAACATTTTAGGCAATGGTTAAGTTTTGCCTTCGTAATGTAAACGCCGGTTTTAGGCATCAGCTCGATGAGACCAGGGGCATACTGACGGTGCCTCAATGTCCAGCGTTTGTTACCTTGGGAGTTTGTGTAGCCACTCCACACGTATTGTTTACATCCTGATCTTAATCATGAGATGGTTCTATGTTTTCATCGGTCTTGGTGGACTTTAGAGATAAATCCAAAGTTATTTCATCATCCATCGGTGATCTTCGGTTGTCAGAAATCGGTCTCCTGTGAAGCCATTTGCAAAATTCCCACAAATAGGCACTTTATTCACCCATTTTGCTACTCTTAATTTATTCTACACTCACAAATCACGGTTGAGACCAGTCAATAGTTATATTTAATTTCGAATCACATTAGCGTACAGTCTCCAGCTCTCAAAACACAGCCGTCTACTTTGGCAACTGAATTTGGTCTCAATTATAGTCGTGTGTAAATTGTGCATCGCTTTTTTATTGCCAATTTAGTATCATTAACGATGCAACGTATTTGAAAAATTACTGTCGCCTCGACAAGATATCGTAACGAACAGAGTGGGTCGGTTGGTAACAAAAATCTACCTAACCGAACTTCCGAATCCCAGTAGTGGGGATAATGTTACCGTTCTAAAACGACAAAAACTACTTATTATGCAAACAAAAAAATACATAATTACACCAAAACAAAACAGTCATGTACTTCTCATGGTTCGGATGATCTTCATTGTCATCAATAATCTTGAACCATACGAAATCTTCCTGGTAGTCCTGAGAAACCGCTGAGATACCTTCGTATGTCAATGATAGCCCGAAGAGAGTGTGATAGCGTTTCCAATGGTTTTCCAGGAAGAAATGGATAAGCAGGTCGACAAAAAACTCAGGTACAGAGTCCTAGGCCCTTGGAACGATGCAATTGAAGTAGTCCATTGTTACTATGCTTCTCCCAAATGAATACCACGGCAAATATTTATAGAATGAAGAGACTCTGGTGCAACGTTTGTTTATATTCCAGGCAAAAGGAATCAACGACCACATGACTTTTAGTCGTATTTCGTCCTCTGCAAGGTTAGGCCCCAGTATAGTATCCGAGTGATAAATTAGCCAGTAAACCGAGCTACGAACCGCTTTTGTTACTTTTTATAAAGTGAATTCTTCACAAATTCTACTATAGTAGTAACTACTTCATGGTTTCATCTTGACATGATGTTTAATCCACTCCGGAAAATGCTTTTCCAAAAGATTTCCTGTAAAAATATACTCTTCAGTATTTGGCGTTTCATGGTGTGGAAAACTGAGCCACCAGTATAATTTTTCATTAGATATTTTCAAAATAGCATCCTGATCTCCAATCGTCACAACAGCGAACTGCAAGTCTTTTCTATCTTTGACAATTAGATCAACGTTGCAGTGTAATTCATCAATCATTTCAACCAGGACAATTTTCAATGTCGAAATTTACAAATTATCTATGAATTAAAACAGTTTATTTAAATTTTATTAAATTAAGGCTTTAGATTCAGTCAGTAGAGATCTTTGTTCGAACACAATATTTCCCTGTTTACAAAAAACATATTGGAACAATAGAAACAGGATTTAAAAGTACTAATTTTTTGATAAAACTAATACTTTTTAACACCATTTATATTGTTCTCAATATTTACAGAGTTGTGTTTCAATTAATATTAAATTTACAATAAATGCAACGCTTACAAATACAAGAAATTATTCTTAGTATCACAGCTTTGTTCGTAACTGGCAGTGATTTTAACTTAAAAGCTATAATTCGAGCTAACAAAATTGGATATAAGATTAAAGCTAAAGTAACTTATGCTAGAAACTTAATTACGACTAAAACTCTAAACACTTAAAACATATATGGCATAACAAATTAATTTATAGACGGTCTATATCTAAAGTTTTTTATGGCACTATTTTTGGTTTATTTTTGTCACTCTATATTTAAAATTTATAATTCACTCACTGTTAAAATTTGTATTCTGAGTTCCGGCAATTTCACTTTCTTCATCATTTACTGGTACTACTTGTTCCACATTTCTTGAAATTGGCTCTTGCCGAGCTAAATTTTCTGACCTGTTTAATCTCTCAATATTTTCCAATAACCTATGGTATAAAAAGGAAAATTCATAGAACGCCTCCTGCAGACTATCATGCAGAAGAGAGCACCAATATTGTGCTGTATTCAATTGTTCTCCTAAAGTTTCAAGAAGCTGCAGTATTTCCGGTGGCATCTCAAATCTTGTTTCTGTTGGCCGTATCTTCTTTTCAACAGGCGCGTCTGTTTGACACGCCCGATTTTTTCTCTTTACTGTACGTTTTACAGTCATTTTTACATTTTTTTCGGACATTTTGAAACTGAAACGAGAAAAAAATATATTTTAAGTTATTAATTATTATTAACTATTTACTCTTTCGGGCTTTTAATCAAGTCAAAAAAAAATTTAATACATTTCATTATGGTATCACTGACATTATCCAGAAAATTTTTAACTGTTGTTGCATGTTAAAAATACAAATATTATTTAAATAAAAACTACACCCCTATCATTTGTAATGCGATATAAATCTCACAATAAATATATTTATTCAAAATAAAGTAAATTTCACTAAAAACTTAGAGCAAGCTTAAAAAAATTAAATGTACCTTTTATAAAAATTGAATATGGTACTCCAGGAGTGGGGATACATGAGTGAGTATTTTTGTTTCCAAGCCAAACGATGGCGCTGACAGTACGCGTCATACATTGTGACGTATTCATGCGTGCCTTTTTACACCAGTAAATTTCATATAAAACCACAAAACCATATTGCCTATAATTAAAATTTTATGTCCCTATTAAAAAACATATTACTTATAATTAAAATTTTATGTCGTTGTTTGTTTAACTAGTTATTATTTTTGAGTCACGTACGCCAACAGAAATTACCTAAAGTATCTACAAAATGTATATTATTTAAAATAAATTCTCTGTACAATATTGTTATCAAAACGGCAATGACGCGCATAGAAATTTCTGTTAGGTACAATATGATTAATATTGGACTACTGTTATTTAAAAAAAATTATGAGCTTGTGCTCTTACCATTTATGCTTGAATTTCCTTATTTCCTTTATAATTTTCCATTGTATATATGAATTGCTGTGCAACGTCGAAATAATCTGGAAAAATTAATATTCTATTAATTTCTTATACTTCAAAACTCAAAATACGTCTACTGACTCAATTGAATTGAACTTACCTGATTCATATTTTATTTCAGCAGCATACAATCTCCAGTAACTTTTTGGTTGTTTTCGTAACTTAACACGACGTCTTGTTACATCAGGATCTTCGTGTTCTGGGTATACCACAATTACATAGTCATCTTTTAGTTTTCTTAACTTTATCCATTCACTCGGCACACATACGTACCTAATCATCAACGCTTTTTAATGGAAAAGCTCGAAACTTAATAACAGAAAATCGCTTTCTCGGTTTTGTGTTTTCCATCTGAAAAAAGAAAAAAAATTCGGTACCATTATGACAATAAACTTATCTAAAGTATTAATTGTGAAACTTACTTTAGTGCTGGTATGTTCTTCTCGAAATTAAAATATAGCAGATACCAAAAATCGAATACACCAAAAATGTGTTTACTGCGTTTGCGCGCGTAACGTATACTGGTGATAAATGGACAATAATAATTGTTGGAAGTAGGTGGAGGGGATGGCTACCAACAGCTTCTTGGGTTACTTTTCAAGTTAATG
The DNA here is from genome assembly GCA_949319315.1 of Zelleria hepariella. Taxonomy (NCBI): domain Eukaryota; kingdom Metazoa; phylum Arthropoda; class Insecta; order Lepidoptera; family Yponomeutidae; genus Zelleria; species Zelleria hepariella. Next base: position 1,862,905 of record OX439385.1, on the reverse strand, counting down.
AGATGACGATTACGAGAAGTTCAGTGTATATTGTTATTAAATTTCGTATCGTTAACCTTTGTTATGTTTATACTTATGCCATTCGAGGAAATCGCAACTGAACTAATAACACACATTTCTGCGTAAAATCATCTATGATTCATATTATCAAATATTGTCATCAGTAGTTATTAATTGCTTGTTTACTACCGAACAAAGGGAGCCGCTAATCGTTATGTACATTTTAATATATAACTTAAATTTTTTTGAACCCAAAGAATTTTGGCGATACTTATTTATGATCCAGATGCCCTACTAATGCGTTTTCAATTCTAATTGGCTGAGATTACCAAGAATAGATAACAAACAAATGTCAATTCAAAATTTAATATAATAGTCAGTATATATTTAAATAATTCTGAGATTCAGACACAAGAGATATGCTAATTACAGAGTGAAACTTACGTTAGAACTTATGTAACAAATTAAATTTAACAATAAAGATACTGAACAAAGCTTAACATATTCTACGAAAAATTTAAAATTATGAGGCTCTTCAAACATCACGAGACGCCTTATGGTCACATGGTCATATAAAATCGGGAACAATCCCCGTGTTTTTGTTGAGATCAGACAGCACACGCACAAAATGACGGGTACAGTCCCCGGTTTAATACATATACAATAGTTCCACTGATTCAAAAATTTTGGACGCTATACAATACTTAGAAAATTTTTGCTAAAAAGCAGAGTTATCAAAATTGTAATGAACTTGAAGATCAGTGTCGCCGCCTGGAGTTGACTAGATCGATTAATTTATAATACAAGTTCCGCGCTTGAGATTGCCGTCTTCTCAATTCCAGTACGGTCTCTAATACATTATTCAGATTCTCAGATATGGAATCCATCTCACTGTCAGTGGCACGGGCATATCTTAGTATCTGTTGCATCACAGTATCTTCCTGATCTTCCTCTTCATATTCTTCAAAATTTTCGGCTGGCTGATGCGGGAGTTCTGAAGCAGGAACAGATTCATTAGCTGGTCTGAAGACTGGAACCAGAATGTGATTTCCATCGCGACACGGATCAAACTGATTCTGCTGCGGTGGAAGGTGAACATTGTGCTGGAACGGGGGAGGCTGAACGACCGATGATTGATGCCGTGGATATATAGAAGGAAATTGACATGTTTCTTGAATTGGCGCTGTTTCATAACGAATTGGCTGTGGACGCAATGGACCCATAGGCCTAAATCCGGATATTTGATGTGGTGATGCTTCATAAAGAATATGTCGCTGAGGCAATGGACCCATCGTCCTAGGACGAGATATTTGATGTGGTGATGCTTCATGAGGAACTTGTTGCTGATGAAGTAGACCCATAGACCCAGGACCAGACATTTGATGAGGTTCCGTAAGAGGAATTGGGGATCTCTGGCGATTTCTTGGATCTTTCATCAGCTCAATTTGTTTCTGAATCAGCATATCATTAATCAAATCTGGATTTCCTTCTGTAAGCCCGGGCATTTGTCTACTAGATTGTGAAACTTGCGGAATTCTGGTGCTCTGAGACGGACCTGGGCCGTTTTCTGTTTCGTAGACCGGCCTTGGAGTTGCTCTTATTTGAAATAGGTCAGCAGAGACAGCTACAGAACTCGGTACACGCTGAAACTCTTCTGGCTCAGAAGATGTATCGCTAGTATCAGAGCTGTCATTCACGCAGAACCCTACAACGTCTCCACTGATGTCAAATATCGGCATCACTGGCATTTCGTCGTCACCGTCTTCTTCTTCACTAGCTTCATCTCTTTCTGCATTGGTGGTTGTAGGGTTGGTGGTCGTTATCTTTGAACCGCCCTTAGATTTTAATTCTAACAATTTATCCGCCGGGATCCGCTCAAGGACAACTTTCAGCTCCCGAGCCTTTTCTTTTTTTCTAAATATCCGGTTTTTAGGTGACTTCTTAGACATTTTCATTTGCGAATCTGAAAATAATTTTTTTTATGAATACCGGGACAATTCAAACCTTAATTTCTAATTCAAACTTATGTCATAAACACTTACCATTTCTTTCAGTATTATTCTGGTTAGAAGGGCCACCATTGGTTTTCGCAGCTAACCACTTCTGTGCCTCTTCGTAAGTATCTGAAATATAAAAATAATTTATTTAAATTTATTCGAACATCAGTAATAAACACAAATTCAAACATCCATTAATTTACATAAATAAATAATACATAATTATATTTACCTGCGCCATGTAAAATTCTGCCAAGACGAAGCGGCCACTGGCTCTCAGGATTTTCATTTTTTTTGACCCGTTCCATTGTGACTGACGAATCTTCATTGTCTGGATACCTGACCATGACCATCTTGCCATTAGGAACTGTTTTCGTAATTTTACGAGCTTCCATCTGAAATAAATTACAATTTAATTAGTATTTGTTAATACCCTGACAGGGTTTATCTTCAGAACCTGAGAGCAAAGTTTGTAGCTACAATAAATTCGTTATCGATAGCAGAAGTATTGTGTTGTTATGCATGATAACGAAAGTTCTTCGAAAAGTCTAACAATAACAAAAACAAACCGGCTTCTGATTAAGATAAGAAATATTTAACAGTAAGTTGTTAACAGGAAAAAGTCGACTTTAGAAACATAAAAGTTTGCATACATATTCTTACCTTAATTATGAGTTTCAAGCTTTCAAATTTTTATTCAAAAAGCACAGGAGTACACCGCCGTCGGTGTTCAAATGTGACTGGTCTGAAGTTCCCTGCGAATGTTTCATTCAATTTATAGCCGCGCGGGATGACTAGAGAGATGGGCAATGCTCGATACTTTATATCGATACTAATTTTTACTAAATCGCAACCTTTACAACACTAAGGTTCCTAGCAAGAAACTATTTTCTTTTCGTAAATAAACTGGTATACTTATGGTAAGTATACTATATAGCCCTCACAGCAATACGTATATTTACTGAAAAAATATAACGCTTGTGTTTGAGACTGTTATATTGCAAGCAATATTTATTATCAACAAACTTATTAGTTTTGTTGTCTTACTCTATTTTAATATAGTAATTGTTTTTTGCTCGATACTTTAACGATATTTTCCGTCCTTCCCTAGATTAATAATTCAGCAACGTAGGCATTCGACCATCATGGTGTGAAATTAGCTATTTTGTCAACTATCTAGATATTCCTGAGCAAGTTGCAAGTAACTTTTACATCTTTACTGATATTATAACTGCAAGTATGAGTTTGTTTGTTATTTAATCACACCAGAACGGCTGAACGGATTCGAATAAAATTTGGCAAAAAGGTGGATTATAAAATAAAATATAGGCTACTTTATAATACTCTTGAAGCATAAACTATTCCGTTATAAACGAAATTATATATTTATATATATTCTCCCTCCGCTGTAACTAATAAAAGATGAAAAAAGATTTAAAAAAGTTGTAATATTGTGGTTTTATATGAAAGTATAACCAAATTTACGATTTGAAACATTAAGTCAACTAGTCTTCAAGTAGAAACGTTTGACTTCAATGTTCAAAATGTTATAAGTCCATAGCAAGAGAACCAACAATTTGGTCTGTTAATAATCAGCGGAATCTGGACGAAATAGTGCACTAAGTAACATTTCCAGTACGTGAATCATCTAGACGGTTCATTAAAATACGATTTGAATATGTGCCTACAAAATGAACACGCACGCGATGCGCGCGCAGTCTCACTCACATATAAAATAAGTGTATTTATAGAGAAACGCACACACTTGTGTTTGAATGATAGCATAATGTTAGGTCACCTTTACCATCGGCGGGTACGGCTGGAGATTATCTAGGCTATCGACTTCTGCGAATGTAAACAAATTTATGTGCATGGTAACTGCGCAAATCCAAACACGTTTTATGCACTGTTTCAAACTAATAATGCTACTTCATTATACAATGTAGGTTAGGTCATAAATATAAGTGTTGTAAACAAGGGAAAACCCTTACCTAACATTTCATGAGCTATCGTTGATAGTTTATAAATAGATTTTCCTGTAATCGGTTTCATACCGTCAAAACATGTCACGAAACCACAATATGTATTTAACAAAACAATACTGTTTCTATATTCTTCATTGTGTTTACGCGAAATAATAAACGTTATAGTTACCCATAGATGGTAATTAATGGACCTACTTTCTGGACGTCTTGTCGATAATACCGAGCATGCGATAACGACAGAGCCACCATTACTCACATTGAGTCATTGTAATTACGGATATTGTTTAGCTCAATATTAATGCAAAATATATATTTTAAATCATTTTTTAATGATTAAGGAATCTTAGGCAATAGTTATAGCTAAAGTTATAGTAGGAATGACGTAACCATAACTCACGATGAGTCAAATAAATTCTCAAAGAGGAACAACTAACTCATTTATTTGTTATTTTTATGTATCTTTTATTTAATTATTAAACTTAATTATTAAACATAAACCTAATTTCTTAAAATAACACCAATTACTTCTCACAACCACTTATTAAGGTTAGTCCGGAAGGTTCTGTAAATCTAGCATGACACTAGTGACATCTCTTGGGTCTATCATCAGAACTGGCTGCCATTTCTTTAAAACTAGATACCAAGTCGACTTGATTTATAGGTAAGGAAACACTTTTTTCTACATTTTCAAAGTTTTCCTCTGCCTGATAGTATTGCTGATCAGAAATCGATGCCATTTGAGGATTTTGGTACGGATTTAACCTCAATCTTTTCTTTATTTTGAAGGTCTTTTATAGGTATTTTATAGGTCTTAAACAAAAGAAAAACAAGACTGAAGTACTGAAAACTGTTACATAATTTTCTTTTTATACGACCCTTATCTGGTAGTGAGATCGGCTTAGCAATGGAAAGTTTCGAATTTTTGCCATCTTTGATCTATTCTTTGCCTAAGAATGGCAATACAATATGAGTATTCTTTTCATTTGGTTGCTAAGCTGATAGTTTGAAATAAAACGAGGGGTATGCGCATCATTTTATTTCACAAAAATTGCAGTAACAATTCCTTTAATAATTTTAATCAATTACGATTACATTTTAACAACGATTGTATTACTTTTATATAAAATATTAGCTCATAATTAGTGCAAATGTGCAAAATACATCAGTCAAGACACACAAAAAAGTTGTTTCACCTCTGGATACATGTCAAACAGCCACAAAAACTCATATAGCACAGTGTAAATAAATACATATTGTTCTACAGCGAAAACACTTGAACGTCTTTGTTTTCGTGCTTGCATTACTATTTCGGGAACTGAGATTTTTTCGGTTTTTGCTAATTGAGTTATACATAAGTTTATAGCAAAAAACGATCCTGTTCTTCCAATCCCAGCACTACAGTGAACTATAACGGGTCCAGTGGGTGCATTTGTTGCTTTTCTTAAAATCTTCTGATGCTCTTCAGTCATATTTATAATGAGCTTCATCAATGATTCGCATTTAGGAGGTACTTTTTGATCTGGCCAGTCTAAGTACTAATAATGCATAATCAGCCTGCTTTCCTTGGTGGTGCAATTAGAAACTTCAAATATCGTTGTGATGTAATCTGAACTTGGTGTGACATCTACTATTTTGATTGACAGCTCACCTGCTTGAAACTTCACTTGTGGGTTGTCCGTGTTCCAGTATTTAGCACATTTTTCTTCTCCGGCAACTTGAAATTTTGTCAGCATGATAATTATACGGGAGTTTTGCTCCCATGCCATTTGCCAAAAATGATCAATGGTTTCTTTTAGAGGCCCCTGTGTTGCTATTATAAACTTCCTCATAATGGACAACGAAATTGGCGTGAATGTAGTCAGTATCACCGTTCTTTTGAGTTATCTTCACCCGTGAGGCGTCCCAGCAAATGATGTCAGGATAACGATTTTTCTTTTCGTTTTCTTGCTTCGAGAAGTGCTCAAACGATCCATATGTGATATGATGAGATAATGCTCGAATCGGATTCTGTTTAAATAACCAGCTTGATAACTTTTTCTTCTAAATTGTTCTTCACTTAGTGTATTTAATTTTTAGGAAAACATAACTAATTTTAAATTCATTTTAAATATTCTAACAATGCGAGACTGTACGTACTGAAGTGTCGGGGATGACAATAGACAAATATTTATAAGCTCTCGCTTATATCTCTTTGAATTACAGGATGTCACCTCCCACAGGATGAAACTTCCTATTTGTGAATCATTAAACAAAAAATTGCCTAATCCATTTATTTAGTGGATAATCTTTTGTCTATTTAAAGTTGAACCCTCTACTCGAATCATCAGTAACAAAACTATAAAACTTGTTTATCTTAACATAGGTCCTGATTTATTGGTAATATAGGTATGACTCTGCATTTTTGTCGAGAGCAATTCTAGGGTCGGCGGACTTAACCACATAAGTCCTATAGAAATTGTATAGGACTTATGTGGTTAAGTCCGCCGACCCTAGAATTAGTAATTACAATATTCATGTTATTTCGCAATCAGGAGTACTCATTCTGATTCACAGTTACGAGTTGGTTTCCCTCAGTTTTCATTGATAAGAACTTTGGGTACTGGTTAACCAAAGGACATCCGTTTTCTGCCCACACAAAATTTAAACAGTCATCGACTCTACAAGTGTCAATCTAAATACAGATTTGTGTAAAAGTTATTAAAAATATCAAATAAAATGTAAAAAAAATTATCAATTAAGACTTACATTCTATTTACAAGTACGATATTACTTCTAAGTACAATATTGGACCAGTTTTTATTTCAGAGTCACACTTAATAATTTAATTACTTTCTAAACTTTATGAAATAATTAATACAAACTTGTAAAGTACATCAGTCAAGGCTCACAAAAGAATTGTCTCATTTCAGCGGAATGCCTGCAAAAACTCATCACTAAACACTCAAAAAAAATTTTTTTTTTACTCAAAATCTTCATCATTTTGTGATCATTATTTTGTTCTGCCACTTGGTATGCCGTTAATACACTGTTATTTCTTATGTTCATATCAATACGCATTGAAAGCAGCCAGTCTTTGAGCTTGTAGTCCTGTTGTTTTACTGCTAAGTGCAAAACAGTGTCTCCTGTCTCATCTTCTTGAGCCTCCAAATCTGCTCCCATGTCGAATAGCTGAGCCATCATCCTTTCAGCTTCGAATCCTTTTAAGTTCTTAACAGCAGTATGCAGACACGTCTCTCTATCGTCGTTCTTCAGTTTCAGTATGTGCTCCAGTTCTTTTTGACCGGTAGCGTTCCAAATGCGATTAAAAAAATTGTCAAGGACTGCTTCGGCAATTAAATGGAACATAGTAGTATTTCCTTGAAACTTTTCTTGGCCAAAAATGTTGTTCAGTTTGAGCGAAGACATTTTTCAGAGAGCTAGTTCACTTGTTGAAGTCCCGAATTGCAATAATACTACGTCCTACTGGAAGGCTCTTTTATAACGAGCTGATATAAAGGAATTCATAAAATAGATTAGCTTCTATCGCCGGTTTTTCCCTGTAGGTGAAAGGTCATCGCAGCAGGAATTACCGCGTACTCCAACCTAAATTACGGGACGTAGCCAACCTTAATTACTTGATGACAATCGATTAAGTAGTTTCTGCGGGAAAGCGTAATAAACAAACTTACATTGGCATTTATAATATTAAGTAGGGATTCTTATACATATATTTATGCATGTATGTAAAGTAGTTAAATTTGACTCATAGAATTGTTACATATTGATGTGTATTTTTCTGATATACTTTACGTAATGTGATTTGAAATAATAGAGTGACATTGACGCCAGCAACAATTGAATGATTATTTAAATTAAATTAGTATAGAAGAAACTAGTAGAGTAAGAGAACTAATTGCTTATTTTAAATTAAATTACCTTCTATAAATTCACCCATTTAATAAAACAGTTAAAAACTATGGCTCATAAGATCAAAGCTTGTATTTTTGTAAGCTTTGATCTTATGAGCCGCAAAGTTGTATTTTTGCTAGTGAAATGTGCACATTTCACTAGCAAAAATACAACAAGTTCATCTCTCGAATTTAATATCAAATCTCTCATTTCACTTGAGCTTATCGGAACAGACGGGCTCACTGAACGCTCATAACTATTATCTTCTTTGTCTTCTTCTAAGTCGTCAATCCATCGTTATTATTAATGCTTTTATCGGCGCACATCTCTACTAATCCTTTTACCAGCTCGTGGTCCCGCTTTTTCACTGCTTTATGCAAAGCAGTGTCTCCTGCATTATCCTGAGCATTCAAGTCTTCTCCCATAGCTTTCATCAACGATATCATCTCATCAGCATCACTTCCACTCCGGGATCTTACGACTTTATGGAGACACGTTTTTCCGTCGTTATTCTTGAGTTTTAGTATGTGCTGAAAAGCTTTATCTTCAGAATTGTTAAATATTCTATCAAGAATATCGTCACAGTCAGAGTCAGCAATAAAATAGAATATCGTACAGTTTCTTCTGGTAGGATCTGAACCGAATATGTCGTTAAATTTATCAGAATCCATTTTTAGAGAGAGTCAGATATCACTTCTTCGTCTCTAATCGCAATAATACTACGTTCTACTGGAAGACTCTTATATAGTCGGCTGATAGAGGAATTCATAAACAAAAATAGATTCTCCCGCGGGTTTTCCCGTAGGTTAAATGTTATCGCGCTCGGAATTACCACATGCTCCATACGGGACGTCGCCAACCTAAATTACTTCATATTGTTTATAACGAAATTATATAATGCGTTGTAACAAAAAAACACAATTCTCTGCTTGGCTGATCGAGTCTTTGTTCACTTATCTTATCTTTTGCAGAGCTTTCGATACAATTACACCCTTTCCCTTCTTGAATACAGCTATGCACATATCTAATAGACAAAATACTCCAGACTTATTGCTTCCATCGCTGCATTGCACGACTATAGGCCCAGAAGTTGTAATATCATTTACAATGCCGATAAAACTCGTTAATTGAATTGGGTTATGCGAAATATTGTCCGACGGCCATGTAGTGTAATGATGAAGTACTATTTGCCGCGTGACTTTACCTTTTTCTTTCAACTGCAGCAATGACATAGTATAACAATCCATTATTACAATTTTGATAGTTTTTAATACAAGCTCGTTGCATTTTATTTCGTGATTTTCTTCAGAACTCCAGTATTGGTAAGTAATTTTGCAGTCAGTGGACAGTATGACTATAATATCGCTATTTTCATCTATAACTGTTCTCCAAAATTAATTTAAGCTATCTTTGGTGGGATGTTTAGTACATCTGTACTTGTTAACATCGTAACTTGTACTGTTATGCGCGATTATATTTTTCTCACTCTGCAAAATACCTGAAGCCTTCTTATCAGATTCCACAGTCTTCTGGTGTTCGTTTATATTAGTGTATTCATTTAAAATTTGAGCGATGGAGTCGGGACATTGCATAAATAAAAAAAAAACTTCTGGAATACTAGGAATTTCAAAGCGATAAGCTCGTAATCAATTGTTAATTGACGTATGTGTCCTCGATTAAACAAACGATTCTAAACTCTCCAGTAATAAGATCGCGAAAGTCAATTTCATTGTCAAGAAGTAATGAAGACAACGAGACTTGTTTACTTAATAAAATATCGTTGGTGCTTACAAATTGGACCGACAGTGTGCCTACTTTACTATCGGTCAACATTGACCTGTGAACTGGGTTTTACCCAGAAAGTCATAATAACATTCGCAATATACAAAGAATGTATAACTACTATTGTATGACATACATGCAGGGTTGCCAGATGCGTTTTTCTGTTTCTCCCCAAATTAAAATTATTTTTTCTCCAAAACGATACTATTTTCCATGGTTTCCAAAGGCTCCTTTTTTCCTCATTCTAAGGCATATTTTGCCTGGTAGTATTAAAGACAATGTTTTTGTTAGTGGTTCTACCAGTAAAACTACAAAGAAATGGCATTCACTGTAGTTTAAATAAACTTTTTGTCTATGGTATTGACATAAAACAAACTAAATCGTATAAAGAAAGTTTATTCAAATTAATTTAATATATTCATGACAACCATATTATTATCCTCTTCATCTATGACGTCATTTCTACCCAAAACTATTTAAAAATTGAAGTACCCAAAACTCTCCACAGTATTTTCTTTTTCTCCTAACATTTCTCCAAAGATTTCTTTTCTCCAAATTTTCTCCAGGAGCCAAATTTTTACCCAGAATTGCGAGAAAAATACCCAATCTGGTAACGCTGCATACATGGACCTATTTTACCTACTTCTATGGTCACTACACGAAAAACAAAATCAATTATTCATACAATACCATTTTCAAACCAAGTCCCAAGTCACAACGGCCTATTGTTTGTAAGTAATTTGGTGCTAGTAGTGGAAGATAAACTACAGTGAACTGTAAACTTTGTATTCGCTAAATACTTACTTATCACCTTTTGAGTTTATTATTGTCTTCATACGTCAATTGCTACCATTTAAATTTATTTTAAATTTATTTTAATATTTTGAGTTGCAAAGTTCATACTAAAAGGAAAGTTAAAGGAGATAGTTATTAAAAATTATTAATATTTAAATTAAATAACTTTTATTTAAATTCATCATCATCATCATCATCATTGGTAGCCTCTGTTGGTCCATTTCTGGACATAGGCCTCTCCCAAAAATAAAATATATTATATTATTAAATATATTAAATATATTATTTAAAGTAAAACATTTATAATTATAATAATCTTAATACTGAAAAAGTAGTCTTAAAAATAAATTACAATATTAACACTACGTTTTCTTAGCAGCTAATTTAACATATTCTAAAACTGTAAAATAAATAATATATAATGCATAGGCATAGATAAACAATTGTTTCTCTGCTTGCGGAGATCTCTTACTATATATGATCCCGACCGTATTCGGCCACAGCGACTGGGATCTGACTATTGAGGGCGGCGTTCGTGTGCCCTCTGGTGACTGACATAGCCAACCTTGGCAGCGAATGTGCGACCACATTCCCTGCACGTCAGCACCCCTCCAACGTAATTATAGTTGATGGCCGCAGGTGGTCGGTGGTGGATCTCTTACTACTGTTCCTAGGTCGATCGTCGCACTTTCATTGTAACGGGTGATTTTTTAAGAGCTTGAGAACTTTTATAAAAAAAAAACGCATAAAATTTGCAAAATCTCATCGGTTCTTTATTTGAAACGTTAGATTGGTCCATGACATTTACTTTTTGAAGATAATTTCATTTAAATGTTGACCGCGGCTGCGTCTTAGGTGGTCCATTCGGAAAGTCCAATTTTTGGCAACTTTTTCGAGCATTTCGGCCGGAATAGCCCGAATTTCTTCGGAAATGTTGTCTTCCAAAGCTGGAATAGTTGCTGGCTTATTTCTGTAGACTTTAGACTTGACGTAGCCCCACAAAAAATAGTCTAAAGGCGTCAAATCGCATGATCTTGGTGGCCAACTTACCGGTCCATTTCTTGAGATGAATTGTTCTCCGAAGTTTTCCCTCAAAATGGCCATAGAATCGCGAGCTGTGTGGCATGTAGCGCCATCTTGTTGAAACCACATGTCAACAAAGTTCAGTTCTTCCATTTTTGGCAACAAAAAGTTTGTTAGCATCGAACGATAGCGATCGCCATTCACCGTAACGTTGCGTCCAACAGCATCTTTGAAAAAATACGGTCCAATGATTCCACCAGCGTACAAACCACACCAAACAGTGCATTTTTCGGGATGCAAGGGCAGTTCTTGAACGGCTTTTGGTTGCTCTTCACTCCAAATGCGGCAATTTTGCTTATTTACGTAGCCATTCAACCAGAAATGAGCCTCATCGCTGAACAAAATTTGTCGATAAAAAAGCGGATTGTCTGCCAACTTTTCTAGGGCCCATTCACTGAAAATTCGACGTTGTGGCAGATCGTTCGGCTTCAGTTCTTGCAGGAGCTGTATTTTATACGGTTTTACACCAAGATCTTTGCGTAAAATCTTCCATGTGGTCGAATAACACAAACCCAATTGCTGCGAACGGCGACGAATCGACATTTCACGGTCTTCAGCAACACTCTCAGAAACAGACACAATATTCTCTTCTGTACGCACTGTACGCATTCGTGTGGTTGGTTTAATGTCTAATAAAGTAAACTGAGTGCGAAACTTGGTCACAATCGCATTAATTGTTTGCTCACTTGGTCGATTATGTAGACCATAAATCGGGCGTAAAGCGCGAAACACATTTCGAACCGAACACTGATTTTGGTAATAAAATTCAATGATTTGCAAGCGTTGCTCGTTAGTAAGTCTATTCATGATGAAATGTCAAAGCATACTGAGCATCTTTCTCTTTGACACCATGTCTGAAATCCCGCGTGATCTGTCAAATACTAATGCATGAAAATCCTAACCTCAAAAAAATCACCCGTTATCTCGATATGCTGATGTCTAAAGCGCAAAAGGTCCCCGTACGATTTAATCCAGCAGAACAGTGGACCACCATAGGAGGAAAGTTTGAGCTCTTGTTATCATACTCCGCATATGCCTGAGCCTTTCTGACTTTGAGGACAAAGTTGAGAAAGTTTATTGGGCTTCGAGGCACGCTTTTAAAAGGCCAACCGGTGTAGGCAAAGTGTATGATGTCCAATGAGTCTTCGCTGTCTTCTGTCACCCGCAACTTGGTCACTATATGGTCACGAAAGGTCTTTACTTGCCTTGTTTCAATGGTGAAGTCACCGAAGAACACTGTACTTCCTTTCTTCGGGCTCCAATACTGGTAAAAGACTTCTTGACCTTCTTCGTGTGTCTTTGTCAGCATAACGATGACTCTCGATTGATACCCAAACAACATTTTATAAAAATCTGTAAAAAAAAAAATATGTAAAAAAATACATCCATCAGTTTTTTTTGCTTTTTTCGTGAAAGCTTTTGTCTCTGATCACTGCGTCCGAACAATCCTTGACAAAACAATAGTAGTATGTCATCTTCGGAGTTTATAAAAAAAATATTTATCCGCAGACAGCTTTTTTTTCACTGACCAACGGTTGAATACTGATCTGGTCATGCTACGCAACGGGCTTTTATACTTATACGGGCCCTGATAATCAACTGCGTAGAATATATGACTAACTTGTTATGATTGAACAATGAACAATGGTGACAGGCCATTGGTCTGTATTTATTTGTCAAAACATTATTAAGTACATGCAATATTACATTATTATGGGTAACAAATACATAATAAAAACGGGTACGTGCACTACCATCCTGCACATCCACGGGCGGAGGGTGGGAAGCCGCACCCCCGTGAACACGACTGATATGTACATTTAGGCCCCGAGGAACCACAAACTGCATTGAGGAACCGGGGCATTGTGGACAAACCGCCCTGGAGACATTCATAACAGAAAAATGTCCGCTATAAATAATAAAATTACAATCATCTAATTATACTTAAAGTATAAAATAGGTCACAAAAAAGGATATCTTTATAAAATTATTTTAAGCCTAAAATAAAATTAAAATTGTAACAAACTAGAATAAAAAATAAATATAAACAAATGTCAACTTTTGCAAGCAAAATTAGTCCAAAAATAGAAGCAAGCGGCCATTTAACATTTGACATTAACAATTATTAATGTGAATACCTACTAAAATATTTGCAATGCCAATGTGATACTTTAATTATTATGTAAGACCTATGTAATACCATTATGACGCAAATAAATTAACTATGAACTATGAACAAAATTATAAAAATATTTCCCTTTTCTTGGCCTTTATATAGACAGTGTATGAACGCTTCTAAGTATGAACACAATAGTAAGCAAAACTGAAACTCCGATCTGCGTGGTGAATTGTTTATTCCAAAACTTTCATTGGTGCGTAAGGTACCTACAGGTTTGGCTTGGCTTCTTTTACTAAGTCTGGATAATAATAGGTGAAATGTCTGACTCATCTTTGGATCACAAAGTAACCAACAACCACCACAACCAAAGAGTATTATATCTGTCAATCTACGCCAGAGAAAATACACGTCTGAGTCTGAGTGACTGCTGCAGTCTTCTTGGGATAACTAACTATCATGGACTCCTAAGCTTGAAAGTTTAGGTAATGTTTAGCTCTTAGCCTTTTGCATTACCTGAGTAAAAATAGAAAAATGGCTGATACAAGTTATCCCGAAACCCGGCACTGAAGAATAACTATGTGACAACATCATCCTAAATTTCCAAATACGAATTTCCAATACAGATTCGTTAAAATTTAAAGGAATTCTTAAGATTGTTAATATCTTACTAATTTACAGTCTTCATGTAAATTAGTAAGATATTCAACTGTCCTCCATTCCAACTGTCCTCTTCAAAACTAACCGCCATGGTGTTTGGGAAAAAAATGTGTCTCAGTGGAAAATATAAATTTTATTTCCCAAACGTCCTTTTCGAACTCATCAACGGATAATATCGGGGTTGGTTAGCCTAAAGTAGGCCTCTTTAGAGTTTATGCAAGCCTTTAAAAAAATAAATTAAGTACCAGGACAGTTTTCAATGTCGAAATTTACAAATTATCTATGAATTAAAACAGTTTATTTAAATTTTATTAAATTAAGGCTTTAGATTCAGTCAGTAGAGATCTTTGTTCAAACACAAATATTACAAAAAAAAAATTGGAACAATAGAAACGGGATATAAAAGTACAAATTTTTCGATAAAACTAATACTTTTCAACACCGTTTATATTGTTCTCAATATTTACAGAGTTGTGTTTCAATTAATATTAAGTTTACAATAAAAGCAATGCTTATAAATACAACAAATTATTCTTAGTATTACAGCTTTGTTGGTAACTGACAGTGATTTTAACTTAAAAGCTATAATTCGAGCTAACAAAATTGGATATAATATTAAAACTAAAGTAACTTACCCTAGAAACTTAAATACGACTAAAACTTTAAACATACACAATATACTCGTAACAAGTTATTGTATATACTGAAAAATATTTTGCAATTTCTTTCAGTCTATAATTAATAGTACATTACTGCCGCGGTCTTTAATGGGTGCGTTTCTGGCACGCTTTTGATGGCCGACAGAGCGCAGCTCAAGGCCTTCACAGCGTGGTCAGCATTGCAGCCCTTGATGGACAAGCTGAAATGAAGGCCGAGACCGAAGGTCGAGGCCTTTATAGCGCGGACAGCAAGGGCTGCAATGATGACCAAGCTTGACGGCCGAGAGCGTAGCTAAGCTAAGCTCGAGGCCATCATAGCGTGGCCAGAAGCGCACTCATTGCAGACCAAGGCTTGTATAGTGCTTTACTCAAACAATGCGAGTAATTTAAATAGAATCAGCTTACCTTTTGTCTTAGTTTACTTTCTGTTGATTTTTCATTCCGCAAACTTTTCGTAGATAAACTTGTATTTTTCCTTTGACTTCGGTAGCAATAGGTACCTTTAAATATCTTATTTCGCTTCCTTTTTATGCTCGGCGTTGTTAAACACATTGAATCGGAGGATTCGTTGCTTGAAGAGTTCACTTTTATTTACAACAAAAACAGCACGCACAGAAAAAATCACTTCGAACAACGCGCGAAGCGGCGAAAACAATATGGCCGCGATTTTTTTTTCAATGCAATTTGTAGACTGCCAGCACCCAAACAGCCAAATTCTAAATAAATACTTTTTGTGCCTGACTTTTGAGTTCTATTTTTGAAACAAAACTCGACATTAATGGATTTTCATACAGTTTTTCTGGCCGCAAAACACGACATTAATGAAATTCCATACAACTTTTCTGGCGCCTAATCAAAGTAGCCCGCAAGTCCTCCTTTGCTCAAAGAAGGTTGTCGAATTAATGACCACATTACGAGCTTTTTTGAGTAAAGTCATTTATGGCACTAGCTTTGGTTTTTTTTTTTCATCTTTAGCACTGTATTTTTGAAGCACTTTAATTTTTATTATCAGCACCATCATCTTCTTTTTTTGTTGTCGTGATTTCAGCTTCTTCATCGACCCGTGGGGTGTATTCTACGTCCCTTGACAAAGATCTTGATGAATTTTCCATTGAGTTTCTTCTTTGTATTGTATCACTTAACCGTTGATATAATTCAATACTATTACAATACGCCTCGACTAAACAATCTTTTAAAAGATTGCTCCAGTATATCGTGGTGTTAAATTGTTCTACGAAGTCATCGAATGATTGTCTTATTTCAAATGGCATCTCAAAAGTTTGTGTATTTTGCAGCCTGTCTGCTACATTTTCTTTCCCTGTTCGCTATTGTTTTTTCGGTGAGGGCCCGTTTGTTTGACATACTTCATCCGCTGAGCGTTTATTTGCTGATCTGCTCAATTCTGACATCTGATGTCAATAAAAAAATATTTTAGGGTTATTAACTATTACTATCTATTTATTCTTGCAAAATAACAATTATCGGGCTTTCAATTAAGTAAAAAAAAAATTAACACATTTTGTTACGGTATCACTGAAATAACCAGATTTTTTTAAATTGTTGTTGCATGTAAAAAATACAAATATAATTTTAAAAAAAACTACACCCCTTTCATTTGTAACGCGGTATAAATCTCACAATAAATATATTAATTCAAAACAAAGTAAACTTTACTAAAAACTTAGAGCAAGCTTAAAAAAATGAAATGTACCTTTTATATAAATTTAAATTTATTATTTCAATTGTATTTTCTGCCAGTCCACAAAACTAGTTTTTACACTAGATTATAACGAAAATATAAACTAAAATTACATTGTAGAATAATTCGTATTTATTTACAACCTTAAAAATAGTATACAATCAGAAAATTTAATTTATTACAACACACATTTCAAAAGTATCATTCAAAGATTCTATACAAATTCAAAATTTCATTAAATCTATTGTTATATCTACCCTGAGATCTGGTGCTCATTTTTTAGCTTCACGCCTTTTAACAAGTTCAATTGTTTCACGCTCCTCTTGATATTCCTCTTTAGTTCGAAGGAGTGACAAATTCGTTAGAGAGATACAAAAAGCGCCAAGTATGCGAAAAGACCATCCATGTTTCAAATACAAAGTGTAAGCATTAACAATAACATCTAATAGAAATTTGATCATTTTCAAAATAATAAAAATTCCAACGAAATTAATGACCATATATCTGGGAATTTACTAGAAACATTGAACTTGGAAAAGTCCAATGTTATTTATCGAGGCCAAAGCTTACAGCTTTACCGAGTAACGAGTGCTGATAAGAGTTTTGTTATTTAAATAACTCGGGTTAATATGATTACTTTTTTCCATGAAGTCAACTTCCATTTTTACCACTGATTATTATTAACAACTTGGTATTAACCAAATTGTCTTGATGATGCATTTACTATCCTAGGCTATATCTATCGTATATAGATGTTCGAAATCAGATACGTTGCATCGTTAACGATACTAAATTGACAATAAAAACCGATGCACAATTTACAAACGACTATAATTGAGACCAAATTCAGTTGCCTGAGTAGACGGCTGTGTTTTGAGAGCTGAAGACTGTACGCTAATGTGATTCGAAATTAAATATAAATATTGACTGGTCTCAACCGTGATCGTGAGTGTAGAATAAATTCTTGCTAAGTAGCAAAATGGGTAAAGACAGTGCCTATTTGTGGGAATTTTGCAAATGGCTTCACAGGAGACCGATTTCTGATAACCGAAGATCACCGATGAATGATGAAATACCTTTGGATTTATCTCTAAAGTCCACCAAGACCGATGCAAACATAAAACCATCTCATGATCAAGATCGGGATGTAAACAATATGCATGGAGCGGCTACGGGCTTATCTACAAACTCAGAAGGTAACAAACGCTGGACATTGAGGCACCGTCATTATGCCCCTGGTCTCATCGAGCTGATGCCTAAAACCGGCGTTTACATTACGAAGGCAGAACTTAACCATTGCCTAAAATGTTCAAGAAAATGTACCGAATTGGCGAGATTTCTAACCAAATGTTTTTTCAATAAAACTGCCCTGAGAAAGTGTTTGTATATTGGCTCCAATCATACTCCAAATAATCTTCAATTAGACATCGACGCTTGTGCTGTTATTGTGGATTTTGTCCTCGCTTATGGGCTCATCCGGCACTGGCATCCATCGAGTGATACGTCTATCAAGAACGCCATAAGGTATCAGCTGAGTTTGTCTAAAAAGAAGTACTAAATAACCTCATTATTCCTAGCATTCATTAGTAGAATCTAAAGACGTTTATAGATACAAGCGTAGAATATGTTTGTATTCATTTTGTGCCAAAAATACTCATTTCTACTACTTTAGATTATTATCGATAAGCTCAATGTTACAGAACGTAAACAGCTGACTGATTGTCATTATTATTTATAGTTGCGTGCCGTTTTCTAACATAAAATTTATGGTTACCATTTTGTTTAGTCGAATGTTTATTTGGTTTGCTTGTTGTAAATTTTTGTAGAATAATGTAGCATATTATGACTCATGGCCCATAAAATCATCGTATAAAAATGTATAGAATTTTGCTAAACAAATTGCGATGTAACTATATGTAAGACACATACTTTTAAATTTTAAAACTATTTTAAGCCTGAATGTCGATTATTTTGGGATGATTTAGAAAAATAAAACTTAAAAAATGATGCTCTATATTCTTTATTTGTCTAATAAATCCATTACAAGGAAAATTCTCGAACTCGAAAGTTAACACTTTAATTATTTAAGCTTTTATATTTTGAACGCAGACATGAATCCATTATGCCAAATAAAGTCCATAATGGACTACAATGTCAATAGAACTGACAGTTTGTATAAAACAAAGAAGAAATGTACCTAGAGACTTACAAACAAAATTTTGTTCAGTATTTTAGTTCAGTATTCAAAAAGCTTAAACAATTAACATCAATCAACACATAGGTTATCAAAAAATGACTCTTAATTATCAATTGAGACACTAATTAAATTCATAAGTCAGCTATTTTTATCATAAATATTCACTTGAACTCAATAATTGGTCATCAATTACGATAACACTGCCCAATTGGTCAGAAATAATTCAAGTTACGCCCCAATTTAGAGACACGGGGCGTTTCGCGCCAATTGTTCTAAGACGCTTTCGATAGATGGCGTTGTTTTGTTCGAATAAAAATTGATTAGTAATTTCTAATGTTTATTAAATACTTAACAATTAAAATCCTTATACTTATATCTACAATAAATTACTAATTAAATTTATACACAACCAAAATTTAACTCTAAGTCTTCTCAAAAGCATTAAACAATAAAGTTTGTAAAGAGGAGCTACATCCGAATTTTTAGACCATTTTCCTTCCGGTAGAGACGTTCGTTAACCGGAAGCTCACCAATAAGATATTTCTCGAGGATTCTAGCTGCTGATTTTGAGTGTCCTGCTTCAAGGAAGAAGCTAGTGGCATCTCTTCCTCCTTCGTCTAGAAGAACTTCATATCCGGCAGGGTGTTTCGTCAAGTACTTGGTTACGTCGTAGACATAATCGTTGATCACAATCCAGCAGTCATTGATGGTGCAGTGTGAAGACAATTCATCAAGAGAAATGATCTTCAAGCTCTTTTCTTCCTTGTTCAATTCCTCCTTTTCACTATAATTTTGCGTATTGATCTTCTCCACCGCATTCCTAATAGACAGCATTGTTTTGGATGCTGTTCTTGGGAAGTTAAGCTCGACAGACTTTTGATTTATTGAATCCATGGCGAAATTTCTTTGTAGAACTACCGGAGCAATGAGAAGAAAGACTAATATTGAATCATTGTCACATCTGTAAGCTATTTTGTAGGCATTCAACCAACGAAGTTTGCCAGACACAGTTCACTATCAAGGTTAGACTTTTGATAAACATGTTTGTGATCGTTTCTGAGAAATGCAAATCGTTAACAGGAAAATAATCGCTGTCACACGTGTACTCTGTAGATTTGTCAACTTCTTCTTCTTTGTTATCGATATTATTGTTATTGTTTAAACTTTTGTAAACTTCTGCTTACTTGTCATTAGTCATCATAAGCAGTTTTTTATGAACAATTTAGGGTTCGTTTAATCTGGAAGAGATGTTTAAAGAGAATCAAAGGTTAGGATTTCTAAATTGTTTCCTTGTGGGGTTAGAAATTTTGTTCTACAAGGAATGCGCATAATATCCTGACTCTAGGAATTAGCTTCAACTAGTTTGACCGGTTGCTTAGTTAAGAATCGCGTTTTCAAACTGACAATTCAGCAGTCAAGGTTAATTCCGTTGAATAAATTATACAGCCATTTTGATAGTGTTATAACTATCACATTCCTTAGATAGCTAAATCGTTATCTCTAAGCCGATATTTATTATGATAAGGCCAATTTATAGTCGATCTATTTATTGTAGCATGACTTTTTGAGTCTACTTAATAATCTTTTAAGTATTTTTTAACCTACAATTCATATTGCGCATTTGTTTTCATTGTTTCATTAACTGGTATCAAGTGTTTGATAAGAGCTGACGTCAATGGTCATGTGTGCAACTGGTGCAGATTATTGTTATGAAAATGAACAATGAAAATATTGTTCAATCTACAGTACGTTGTCTTTTATTGATAAGATCTGCGCAGTAAAATCAATCACTAGTCAATGACCTGATTTACAATTTAATGGTTCAAGGTCATATTGTTTTCAGGATGTCAATCATTTTTTATTGAATTGTCGAGCGTCCTTTACATTTCTTCCGTCTTCAAATATTTTCTTGTTGACAATGATTTTGTGCTCCTGAGAAATTCGTTCAAGGTATCCTAATTCTGATACAGCGACTTGTTGCAAATAATCACGGACTCTATAACTTGCAAAGAGATTAGAGGTCATTATAAAAACTTAGTTCGGAGAAAAAAAAGTTGGTATCACAACCAGTAATTGCGTCAGACTGAGTCCCTGCAGTGGGACGAGCTGATTTATAGCATGTCTTATCAGAGGACACGTCATTTAGTTCATCAATGTCAACTGTCCCCAACAGTGATAACCCATAACCTGTTACATTGATAATGTTTTTGCTGTAAACAGATATATTGTTCAGTTGAAAAACTGATCGAGAATACCAACAAATTCTTACGTAAGCGACCGCTGACAAATTGTTTATCAGCAATCAGTTATTTTGCTGGACCAATATTATGCTATTTGTGGTTTGGTCGTGACATCAACTCACAGTAGCCTATTGTGTGTAATATTTATTGTGAGTTGTATTTATTTTGAGCTGGCATGACAATTTAAAAATTCAAAACTAGTTAAGGATTCAGATATCATGGTGCTATAGAGGAAGTCAATAGTAAATACATTTAATTTGTGATTTCTTATTTATTTATTTAAAATACTCTTTAAGACTAACAAACCAAGGATTTCAATTTCTTACATTCTTTACAGTTTTTTCTCAATGGAATAGGCCCATTTATCGCAATACCATTAGTAGAGTTGAAGTGCTCATTACATGATGTTAATTCAATAAACTTTGGATTCATCTGCATGCGCGGAGGAAGCTTAGACCACATTGAGTTAATATTCCGGTGTGCATGCTTCAGGATAAATTTCTCGTCCAAACAAGCTATATCTTGAAGATGCATCTTCGTAAGATTTCGTAGCTGGTAGAAAATCTGCAGCGACTTTCTCTGTGATGGATTAGGACCCCAATAAGTTATGAACCATTTTCTCATTTTTTGAACTGTTTCAAACGCACAGGCGTAGTCACTGGTATTCAAATGCTTCTTTTTGTACAAGCATGGCTTATCAGAAAGAAAGGTAAACATATGATCAACAAATGGCATCTTCGATAGATCAATGATCGGCAACGGAGAGAATATATCTTTCAGAACGTGTTTCTTCTCTTCGCCCAATACGTAAATGTATTGATCGTAAGGGTTTCCCTCGATAATTTCCATAAGTACTTCTCCCAGATTACTGTAAGAAGTTGATCCTTCTTTCATTCTAATTGTATGGGTCTTCTGCCAGAAGTCTTTGGTCTCAATGATCCTGAATTGTTCCTTGCGCTCTGGCGGCCCAAACACCTTCAATACAGCAGTGTCCAATCCATCGGTCAGCGAGATCGCAGCCAGTTCTTTGATGATAAAATCTCCATATTCGCTGTAGAAGCCCTCGAAATCAATGAAAAATTCCATCTTGTATCCTGGTGAATTTGAACCGAGTAATAAGTAACGCAATTGACATATAACTGATGAACCTTTCAATGCAAATTTCTTTATATAGTGAACCCCCCACTACTGTTATTCATGATAAGGGGGAAAAAAACATACCACGTCAGATGCAACTATCGTAAAAGTATTGCACACATATAGAGTTATTAGTCACTATTATAATTATGGTTTATTATTACTTCTATTGGTTTTCCTGGTGACAGTTTATGCCTCAATTACTTTTATTGCTTTATAAACATCGTATAGATAAGGTGCGCATCAAAATATTTCGAACAAATCACGATGAAAAATCCAAAGACGTACAGTATAAATAACTACCCCAACGATACTTCAATCAGGATTTTTGAACTAATTGTAGTACAAAACACTTGTTATTCAAAGTATCAAGAAGTAATATCAGACTTCTTCTCGACATAGGCTCCAAGCAATTGATAAAAGTGAAGAAGCAAGAAACAAGTGAAGTATCAAACTTACATTTCTTCCGTCTTCAAAAATACATATCCCTGACCGGTGGCATCTTGTGTGATTATTCCTGTAACTCCTCTGATGATAACCGCATTCCTATGACCCCACTCTAAATGCGTGATGGCCATTTGGATTACCTCTAAAATCACATCCCTCAAAGCACCCACTGGCCATTCGATGGGTACTTGGATTGTAGGAGTAATATTTTGGTAGTCCATATTCATTCCTGAAAAATTATTTCAAAACTATTTAAATGACACATCAGTAAATCTCACACTCACAATTTCATAATTTATTATTTAAGACTGATAAAAGTTTGAAAAATTCAAAAGCTATGGGTTTGCCACGACAATTTCAAATTTTCACTTAGTGAGACAAATGTTCACATCTATGGTAACTATTAAAAAAAATATTAGTTCAATATTTTTCTAATAAAAATAAAATCGAAATCACTCAATAGATTTTCTTTTAAGTTCATAAATTTTAAGCTCACTAACCTTTACTGCTTGATAAAACAATTAACTTTTTTTGCAAATTTCTTCACTTCTCTGACACTAAGAGGTCTGATTACGACCGAGCAGAACAAACGAATGAACTCCAAAGTCATTCTAATGGGCTTTAAGTATATATTTTACTACCAAGGTCAGCGCTATAGTAGTGATTCATATAAGCTACTCATTGATCTCAATATTTTTATGTTCGAACTGAGTGACGCGATGTAGGTAAAGTATATATAGCAAGTCTCCCGCTAAAATAAACTCTGCAGTACAATTACATTGTATTTATATTGATTTTCTCCAAAATAAAATAGGTAGTTGAAAAATCAGAGTTTGAATCTCTTATCAAAATTTAAACCTAATTGTCATCTTTAGATACAAAAGATGTCTAGTACCAAATTTTTTTAAGAATTTGCAATCTTGCGAAGTTAAAATCTTGACTAAAATGAGTCATGACGTTACATCAATATTTGAATATATTTAAATAATTAATTCATATGTGAATAATTAACCGTTATCTTTGTTTTGTTATCAAACCCCTGTGGCGTTTTTTCGAACTCATTACTTGGATTTTCTTGGAATGTTTACATACTTTCGGTGTTAAAAAGCTTTTGTTGATAATTAACTCGTCCGAGATTCCAGTTAAGAATGCCAACAGTATCATTCTCAAAATTAACATAAACATGTCTAGTTAAGAGCAATTGCAATCAGTGTCACTGATAAGATATATTGGCTCCAATGAGTATGTTTATTGAACTGAAGTATGTCTTCAATTGTCGCTACATCATCGATCAAGGGGTTTGATTGTTCTCCACTTAGTGACAATCAATCAATTGTTCTCAATAATCTTGAGAGATTTATGTACTGCGTTCCATTTAGCAAGAACAAACAAACCTCTTATGATTTGTGTCGTCCATTATGAATTTTCGATATTGAGTTGCCTAGTAGATTGTTTCGGGTAAAGAAAATCAGTTATACATTTAATTTACTATCGTTTAATTATTATTAATGTAAAATTAAATACAGTTGAGCATTTTGTACATCTATAATATTTATATAAAAATGAAAATTAGCCTTAAGCTATGTGACAAGTTGAGATCAGCGCATGTAAATTTCATCTTAGAAAAATGGCGCGAAATTTAAATGTGATAATTTTTTTTGTCATTGTTTTTGTCATAAATTTCATTTCCATAGAATTTGAATGAGTATCATCGGGCTTTTTGATTTTGGTTTTCCAATCACACCTGCGCCATCTATAACAAAAGTTCAGCATTAATATAAACCTTTGAAAAACATGATTTTGAGAACGAACAATTCTATGTAATAATTACCATTGCTTTGAAAATGCGAATGATTTATCAAAATTTTGATTTGTGAGTAAACTTTTGAACTGAAAAGATTCAACAACTTACAGAGGTTTTGGAATTTGGTCATAGCAGACAACGTCCCATTCATTATCAGAAACTTGTGCTCCGAATATAACTGGATCTTTTTTGAGCGTAAACTGTCGCAATATTGTTGAAAGTCTGAAAAAGTCGCAAAGAATTAGTGTCCAAAAAGGCTGTCAAATTATGAAAAGACTTTTTGGGATTCTGTATCATTTTAATTTACTCACTGTATGCTTTCATGAACGCGGTAAGTTGATTTCAAAACATATCTGAACTTTTCATTGCCTCTTGCATTCTGTAACTGCATAATTCTGTGAAAAATTCTATTAACGTCTTCTGAATAACGGGCTTCTCATCAAGGGCTGTACTATATTTCGAGTGCCCCAGGATTGCCTGTAACGAAAAAATAATATTAAAAAATCACTGAAAAAAGCGAAAATTTGAAAGTTACGATATTAAAAGCTTTGAAACATCAAGGACTTACTGAGGTTTTATCAGAGAGTTGACACACACAATATTCCATTGATCTTCAGAAATCTTTTCCACAGATACGTAAGGATCTACCATAGCCTGGACAAATTGTTGGGGTCTGAAAAATGTCAAACAGTTTAAAACCAACTTGATAACATATTTTTTTTTATTTTAATCATTAGTACTTACACTGAGTCCTTGGGATTTCTATACGTTGTCACGAGGGTGTAGTTGTACACATCCTTTTTTTATTTTAATCATTAGTACTTACACTGAGTCCTTGGGATTTCTATACGTTGTCACGAGGGTGTAGTTGTACACATCCTCGCCTGTTATACCCATCAGTCGTAGAATGCTGTGAAAATAGTTTTGGGTAAGTCAAATCTACATACCATGGAAAATAATGCTAAGGTAGTAAAGTACTTACCTTCTGAGGTTTAGTGTAGCAACCGCAATTCTGTGATCAGTAGAACTTGGGCCAAACAGTCTCGTAATAGGATGATCAAATGCTAGATCCTCAGACGAAAATGGTCTGAAAAAAAGAAATTGTTTGTACTTTTTGATTCAAAGGTTTGTTAATCTAATTATTTTTTGGTACTTACACTGAATTATTTTCAAGTAGATAAGATCCATCAGGTTTAAGCTTCAATAGTGAAATTTTAATCGGCAGAAGCAAGTCAATGTAGCAGGTGCACTCATCACTCCTGAAAACGAAAAAATTGTGATCGGTTCGAAAAAAAAACTTTGGTAAAGTAAAACCAAAAACCAAAACTTACTCATATTCTATTCTCTCCAAAGTGTATCTCGGCCAGCCCCCTGTGATCAACGCTGATACATTGTCAATGGTTATAACGACTCTCTGGTCAAATGGATGGTCTCTAAGAGCTTTCTTCACTAGTTTTATAATAACTAATCGTTGAGTTGCCACCGGCCATTCATCGGGCACATAGATATCTGAAGTTAAAGGTGTACATTCGCCCATGTCTCAATTTTATAACAATAACCAATTTTTTTGATGATTAATTATTACAACACTGAAGCTGGGACGATCTCGCATTAGCAACTGAAGTATCAAAAGTTCTTTGTAATAATTAATACTCGAAACGGGAAAATGCGGTGATTAATCTTGCGGTTACATTTCATTAGTAATAACATTGAACGACCAATAGCCAATAGCGTGATGTTTAATCATTTCAGTAAAACATTTCTCGGAATTTCCTTTATCGGTTAAGCAGAGTTCAGCCGGTAGGTTATCTTGCGTAGGCGTCAGCTCTGTACGCTCTTCTTAGAACATGTAGAGCGGTAGCTTCCCCCACTCTAATTAACAGGTCTGTACATGGTGACACGTGGCAAGTTGATTGTAAGCTTTATTGAATCTCTCAAAATATTTGCAATCTTTTAATTAAATGAATTAGTTTTGCTATTAATCAATTCAATTCAATTTTCTGTTTGCATCATTTATTTTAGTTATCAGCTTATCTTTCAGGTTTACTTAAGACGACATACAAGCCTCAGAGGTACAAAAAATTTGCGAGGACGTCCGGAAGATCCTGATTTACTGCATGAAATTTTCAAAACAGGACAGTATTTTTTAGCTTTGGCTTTAGTCCAGGAAACGGTAAAGGTATCCCAGGAAGCCAAAACACAATTGGGTAAACTTTGCTCGATAAAAAAAAATCTTGAAAATTGACGAAATACGAAATTTTTTCACCTTTTTTCGCTAGTTCTCCGTAAATATAGAAGTAATATCAATGGCACATTTTTTGTTCATAGAATTTAACCCATATCTAAGTTTTCCAGGGAAAACATTATCAAAAACGCATTTAAAAATATAATTATGAATCAAAACATTGAAATTTCTAGCAAGCCGTCAGCTGCTGTATGGACTCAGACGGCCACGTGGCCTCATGAAAAGCAGACGTGTATCACTTTTTTTTGCGGTTTTCCAAGATCGATTACGTTATTGTTTCAAGACAATCTTTTCCTACCTTTTATGCTGTGAGCTGGTAAATCTGAAAAATTATAAAATGAACACCACTTCTAGTCAGAAATCACGAGAAATAATTATTCAGAATCTGAACCTGTGCATTATCAAAACCGGCGCTCGCCGATAACAAACTCGCCATAGGAAATCGTTGTCATGGCGACCGCTCGCGTACATGAAGGAATATAGCCTCAACGTACACTGAACAACTTCTAGCACAATCCAGTGGTGACTTGCCTACTCATTAAAGATATACGATATCTTAGCAACCTACGCGAAGATGATGTATGACATTATGAAATAACAATATTATGCTGTAATAAAATTTTTTTGATTTTCAAATAATGGTACATTTACTTTGCTCACAGTTTTAAAGAAGATTTACATCGTATTGGATGGTCATTAGTTCCTTTACTAGTATGAACTGTATCACAGACGA
Organism: Zelleria hepariella; assembly: GCA_949319315.1. Classification (NCBI taxonomy): domain Eukaryota; kingdom Metazoa; phylum Arthropoda; class Insecta; order Lepidoptera; family Yponomeutidae; genus Zelleria; species Zelleria hepariella. Next base: position 1,835,438 of record OX439385.1, on the reverse strand, counting down.
TTTTCGATACTGAGGATCATTCAGACATTGGAAATATTGGAATATTGGACTTCCAAGAGTTCCAAGTACTTATTGAGGTGGATGGAGAACAAAATCTTAAGCATCAGAAAAAAAAGGAAAGAAAGTCATCGAATTGCAAAAATATCACTATTATTATTTACGGATTTTGAAAAATTTATACCAGGTGCCGGAAAATTTGCGATTTTGACAAGAATTTTTATTCGTGCCGTTAGATTCGTTTGTTTCTTGTAAGGATCAAAAGTCAACATCAAAACACTAGAAATGATAAAAAAATTAAAAAATCAACCATCCATTATACAGGCTGGTGCATTGAGGTAGCACCATTAACCGTTATAGCTACCGAAAAACTGTCAGAAAAGAAAGTCATTGGATTGCAAAAATATTACGAGTGGCGCTAACAGATTTTGATTTTGGTGCTGCCTCAACGGGCCACCCTATATAATAGAAATGGTTTATTTTCAATATTTTACATTTCTAGTGTGTTGACCATGACTTTTTAGATCCTTAAAAGAAACAAACCGGGTCCGGAACAACACGCTGCGCGCCAAAACGCAAATCAAGGATGTTGGAGCTGCAACCGCCAAATTGAAGTGGAACTGGGCCGGCCACGTTTGCCGCATGGGTCCGGATAGGTGGGCGAAAGTCGTCACCGACTGGACCCCACAAGATGGGCACCGGCGCCGCGGCAGACCGAGGCGGAGATGGCGGGACGACTTCACATCCTTTTTGCCGGGGTGGCAAGAGGCAGCCGAGGATAGAGAGGAGTGGAAGAAAAAAGGGGAGGCCTTTGCCTAGCAGTGGGACACTATGGAGGCTACATGAAAAAAAAAAGAAACAAAATCGAATAGCACGAAAAAACGTTTTGTCAAAATCGGAAATTTTCTGGCACCCTGAATATATTTTTCAAAATTGCTTAGCGCCACTCGTAATATTTTTGCAATCCAATGACTTTCTTTTCTGACAGTTATTCTGTAGCTATAACGGTTAATGGTGCTGCCTCAACGCGCCACCCTGTATAATGGAAAAAGTAAAATTTTTATTTTATTACATTTCTAGTCTTTTGATCCTTACAAGAAACAAAATCGAACGGCACGAAAAAAAATGTTTTGTCGAAATCGGTAAAACAGGTATACAGGGTGGCCCAAACATAGACGTCAAGCGAAAAAATCTAGATAGCTGACACCGAGGGCTACCCGAATCACCTCTATGTATGTTCAGCCATTTTTTGTCGTTTAGAAGTTATGAGGCTAGAATTGGATTTTATTTTCAAACTTTTTTTTCTGTCGTATTTTCAGGGATATTTTTTTTTATTTTTTAGGGTCTCAGATAACTTATCTATTACCAAAAAAATAATGATCAGATATGGACTTCTAGAAGTTCCCGCAATTTTGATCCAAAGTCCAATAATGGTGTTTTCGAGAAATCATCACTGAAATAGTTAGTATGGAGAAAAAATTAAGTAGAGGTCTGAAGGACTTTCTTTTAATTTCAAAAACTTTCCCAAAGGCTTCAGAATAGTACAAAAAACCTGTCACTTAATGGGATTTTTATTCAAGTAATTCGCGATCAAAGTCGAAAAATTGGAGTTTGAAGAAATTTTATTTCAATAGATTTTAATTTATTTTAGTTTATTTGGACAAAAATCACTGCAGATAGACTTAATATCGCCTGTCAACATGGCCTGCATAAGAAATACACGGAAAAAAAAAACCATAAAACTTTTTTTGTTCTTTATTTGAATTTCAAGTAATTTTATTACCGAATTAACTTACAAAACATAAAAAAAAAGAAAAAAAATAAATAAAAGAAGTCCGAATATTAAATGAGTATTATTTTTTATTTACCGTGAATTTCGAATGCAGGCCACGTTGACAGGCGAAATTAAGTCTACCTGCAGTGATTTTTGTCCAAATAAAGTACCTAAAATAAATTAAAATCTATTGAAATAAAATTTCTTCAAACTCCAGTTTTTCGACTTTGATTGCGAATTACTTGAATAAAAGTCCCATAAAGTGACAAGTTTTTTGTTCTATTCTGAGCACTAAGCCTTTGGGAATGTTTTTGAAATTTAAAAAAAAGTCTTTCAGACCTCTACTGATTTTTTTCTTCATACTACCTTCTTGAGCACGCGTGGTGATTAAGCTCGAACTCTCTCTCTGAGAGAAGGCCTTTGCCCAGCTAGTGGGACATGTACAATTGTACAGGCTACATCTTACTTTTTTACTACCTATTTCAGTGATGATTTCTCGAAAACAACATTTTTGGACTTTGGATCAAAATTGCGGTAACTTCTAGAAATCCATATCTCATCATATTTTTTTTGGTACCAATAGATAAGTTATTTGAAACTCTAAAGAATAAAAAATATCTCTGAAAAGTCGAAAGAAAAAGAAGTTAGAAAATAAAATCCAATGGTAGGTATTTTCTTTTCAAAAAACCTTAAAAGCCTCATAACTTCTAAACGACTAAAAATGGCTGAACATACATGGGGGTGATTCGGGTAGCCCTCGGTGTCAGCTACCTATATTTTTTCGCTTGACGTCTATGTTTGGGCCACCCTGTATATTTTTCAAAATCTGTAAATGCAACTCTTAATATTTTCGTAATCCAATGACTTTCTTTTCTGACCGTTTTTTCGGTAGCTATAAGGGTTAATGGTGCTGCCCTTGTAACCTACCTCTAAACTGTATGAAGGTAGGAAAAAATTACGTCACAATAAAATTCAAGCCAGCCGGGCGCGTTTTTAGAACCTGTGCACTAAAACGGCCATAACTTCGTCATTTCTTATCCGATTTCAAGTTTTTTTTCACAGAAAAGTATGTTTTTGATGTCTCTATAAAACTGTATACTTGGTTCAAAACGCAAATAATCCTTATTGGTAAAGCGCTTTCACGGTATACGAGAGGTTGCGGGTTCAAGTCCTGTCCCGAGTGAATTTTTTCAACTTATTATGTTTAAAATATTTCCTAGCACGGGTTAGTGCTTTAGAAAAAACAAAAAGTGGTTAAATAAATGTGCTTGAAATGTGGTTCTCTATCCTGGCTGGACTTGGAAGTCCAATATACCAATGTCTGAATGATCCTCATTTCCTATGCGGTTCCTACTAAAAAGCGTCATTCCTATACATTTTGTATAGGAGCGGAATTTCTCGCATTCTGCCAGTATTATTTCAGCACAAAATATTTTTAGTATGCGTTGACCCTAAAACTCATAGACATAGTACTAAAACTAAACATAAACTTGCAAGAACGTGCACGGGCGAGAGCGGCGGTAGGGTGCGGTTGCCCCGCAGCTGCTCCCGCCGCGCGCGTCTCACACCCCCTCAAAAAGGCCAAGAGCAGGGTCTCATAACGCCTTAAAAAGGTTTTTAGCAGTGGATTCTTATGTTGAAAGAATTCTTCTTATTTTTGTATTTTCGAAGGAATTGTATATTATAAAATAAGTAAAATTACATTTACAATGGTTGGCAAAAATTTTATTTCAAATAATAAACAAAATAAGACAATCAATGTGCGCTCATCGTGTAAACGATGATAAAGATAAATAGTACAGATAATGCTGAACAGAAGATAATCACAGAGTATATCATTTTTTCGAATCTGAACGGTCTGTAACAAAAATATAACATTGAAAAAAATCTGTCAGCAAATTTTTATATTATTTATAAAACAATGAAGAAAAAAATTACCGGGGTGCATTCAGAGCTTCGTAACACGTCATGTCCCATTGGTCGTCAGAAATTTTCTTCATGCGTGCAAGTGAATCATTCTCTGGTATCATCTGGACGAATATTGTTTGGGGTCTGGAAAATTTATAAAAATTAACACTTAGTGACAATGCTTTGTTCTAATTACTAGACGGTAATCATAATTGATAATGTTCATACTCACATTAGTCCTTTGTGAGTTCTGTATGTAATTTCAAGGGCATAATTGTATACTTCCTTGCCTGTAATACCCTTTGCTTCGAAAATTCTGTGAAAACAATTTCAATTTAATAAGTTCAAGTCTTTTCCATTTCAAAAGAACGAAATACGTATGGTAAAGTTTAGATTAAGTGCTCACTTTTCGAGGATTGGCTTAGCTACCACAACTTTGTGATTAACAGATTTTAAATTAAACCAGTCTGAAAATGGGTGATCCAGCGTTAGTTTCAAAGGCAGCTCGTATCTGAAAGTAAAAAGTAAATAAAAAAAATCCACACGTTTTTGAATCGTTTCAATCAATAATACAATTGGGTAGGCAAAGTTTTTTGTTCGAAAGTCCGTTATTGGCTTAAACTTATCTTTAGACAATATTAAGAAACTAATTTCAATATTTTTTATTTTGGTCCAGTAGTTTTGTTTTTATGCGCCAAAATGTTTTGTTCCTATGACCGCCAAACAGCGCCAACAGTATGCAGACCGTCGCGTGAAGGTCATAAAACCGTATCTTTGAAACGTTGTAAAATCCAAACTACTAAACCAAAATAAAAAATATTGAAATTAGTTTCTCAATATTGTCTAAAGATAAGATTAAGCCAATAACGGACTTTCGAACAAAAAACTTTGCCTTCCCAATTTCTGAATACTTACACTGAGTCCTTTTCTGTGCGACTTAGTTTACCGTGATCAAGTTTCACGATCGAAACTTTGACCGGAAAAAGCACATCAATTCTCCAAGTTTGTTCATCATTCCTGAAAACAGAAGACAGTCAAGATCTCGAAGCTCAAAGCTCGAAAACTAAATTTTCATGATTAAAATAAAAAGCTTACATTTCTTCCATCTTTATCCACGAAAATCCGGATCCACTATTGACAACCGATTCTGAAACTCCATTTATAATAACGACGCCTTTTTGTTCCAAATGATGATCATCGAGAGCTATCGTCAACAATTTTTCAATGACCTCCTGTCCAACTTCTTCCGGCCATACATTAGATACGTTGGGTTTTGAATTTAAAACTTGTAATTTTTCCATTTTCTTTCAGACTGTTAAACTATTGCAATAGCAACTTAAAGAAATTCAGATTTCGCAATATTTGGGTGATTTATTATTAATTGATAATAATTACTGTAATTTTGCAGTTGTAATCACGATGAGCTCGCGAGAGTGACTAGCGTGGCAGTAGGTTTTTAATTACTGTCACTTTAAATACCATAACTCCTGCGGTGATTAATATTATGCCTACACTTAATAAAAGTGACCCACCTACGATGACTAACAAAGCTCTGTGGCTGCCAACGGAAGCTTGATAACATCGAAACAATGTAAACATTCAAGAAACACATTTAATTAGTTGTTAGAAAAAAGGTCGTGAACTATCGATAGCATAACCAAGATAACACTTGATTAATCACAAGTAAAATATGAATCACTAGATTTATCGAACTTCATTAGATTTCTTCAATTGTTATTTCAGCGAACTAAGACTTGGAACTTTTCATCCACAGAAAAGTTTTTCAAGTCAAAATAATTAATCTTGTAACTATACTGAAATAATCACTTCATGCCATCTGGTTTATATGCTAAAAGTCTACTTATTGGCGGACAACAATATCTTCAATAAGTTTTTTTCTATGACCATTTTCCAGCATTGCTATGAACAACACGCTTGAAATTAGTCATATCTATGGCTATAAATGATCAACAATAACCTTAATAAAAATAACTCCTAATTAGGGCACAAACTTCCACCAGGAAAACCAATAAAAGTAATAATAAACGACAATCATATAATAGTGAATAATAACTCTATATGTGCGCAATACTTTTACGATAGTCGCATCTGACGTGGTATGTGTTTATTTCTCTTATCATGAACTACAGTAGTGGGGGATCCACAATATAAGGAAACTTGCCATTAATAGCTTCATCAGTTATATGTCAGTTGCGTTACTTGTTACTCAGTTAAAATTTACCAGGACACAAGATGGAGCTGTTCATTGATTTCGAAGGCTTCTACACTGAAGATGAAGATTTTATCGTCAAAGAACTGGCCGCTATCTCGCTGACCGATGGATTGGACACTGCTGTGTTGAAGGTGTTTGAGCCACCAGCAGATTTCAGCAACCAAGTCAAGATCTCGGAGTCTACAGACTTCTGGCGGAGGACCCATAGAATTGGAGTGAGAGAAGGATCAATCCCTTACAGCAATCTGAAAGAAGTGCTTATGGAAATGGTCAAGGACAAGCAGTACGTTTACGTGTTGGGTAAAACGGAAAGACAGTGGCTTGATAAAATCACGGGTTATTCGTCGACGGTCATTGATCTGATGAAGATGCCACATATGGATCGTCTGTATTCATTTGATCCGGATGAGCTATGCTTGTTCAAAGAGAAGCACTTAAGTACCAGTGACTATGCCTGTGCGTTTGAAACAGTTCAAAGAATGAAAAAATGGTTCGTAAGTTGTTGGGGTGTGAATCCATCGATGGAGAAATCACAGCAAATTTTCTACCAGCTACGAACCCTAACCAAAATGCATCCTTAAGATATCGCTTGTTTGAACGAGATACTTATCCTGTTGCTTGTAGAAAATGATATCAGTAACATCTGGTTCAAGCTTCCAACTGTTACGTTCTATACCCGGGTTGTGTAATAAAACGTAATATTTAATAATCTATATATTTATTTCGTATAATTTAAACTTAGTAACTTTTAGTACTTTTTTTAGAATAAGGTTTAGACTAAGTAATTTAGGTTGGTTTAAGGTAGTATTTAGTTCTATCAACCTTCTGATATAATAATATCAATTATAAAACTTAGTAACTTTTAGTACTTTCTAGAATAAGGTTTAGATTAAGTAGTTTAGGTTAATTTAAGGTAGTAGTTAGTTCTATCAATCTTCTGATATAATAATATCAATTAAAAAAACTTAGTAACTTTTAGTACTTTCTAGAATAAGGTTTAGATTAAGTAATTTAGGTTAATTTAAGGTAGTAGTTAGTGCTATTAACCTTCCGATATAATAATAGCTATTATTAAACTTAGTAACTACACCTTATCTAAGCTAATAAAGTCTGTATTAGAGGTAGAATAGATCTCAGGTAGGGGTTCTTTGTCTGTCCGGTTAATTCTAATTGCACTGAGGTAAATTATCAGAATGGGTACCGCACAACACTCTCCTGAGCTTTGTAGTTCCGCCGGGGAGCGGGAGGTAGACCCGATGCACGTAGAGGAGCGGGAAGACCCGTAGTAGTTGACAGCACCCGTATACTGTAGGTTATGAGGTGACCACTCGCAGCTGATGATAGCACAGCGGTAGGCGGAGCGTGCTCACAGCAGTAGATGGGTCGGACCCGTAACGTAAAACCCTGGAATTGGCCAAGATGGGCGATCACAATTTGTTCATAAGCCACACCTTGATTGCCACAGGTTTACCAAGCGTAAGCGAGGCAGAGTAGAAGTGCGTATGAAGCATGATAATTAAATGTTTCTAACTAGTGATCAATGATGTGGCAGTCAAGGTATATCGACAAGCAGTCAGGCTCTCATTAAAATTAGATAATGTAATTAAGCTCAATACAACTACAATGAGATGAAATTACATGATACTTAATTGCTAGGATTATGTAATACCGATAACTAAACACTAAATACATTTACGCAACCATTAATCACCTTACGTAATCACCATGACATGACGATCTGCGCACGGCACCCAGCAAAAGCAACGATACATCTTATGGCTAGTGATAAGTAACAAATATACGACTTACCCAAATAAGGGGTTCACCAATACACTATAGTTTTATAAAAAATACAGCACAGTGGAATCACGGGCCAGCATTTAATTTGTAATGAGAGTCAGAGGCACTCGGGCGATCGATCGCAAGGGCGCTCGGCGCTGGAGTGTCGTCCGTCCGCTCGTGACGCGGCCGTATTCAATGCCCCGAAAATAACCGATTGGACCCGAGTCAAGCCGAGCCGAGCAAACTGGTTGTAGACAGCGGCTAGTCGCTCTGCGGCGCGGTTATCACAACGTGACAGTATCCCCCTTCCTAGATAAGGATTTTACCCAGGGAAAATCCGATACTGATATTATAACATTATAACAAAAAAACAAAAACGATCTATGTACAGTGGCAGCATAAGCAAAGCGTCTAATGCCATGATGAGCAGAAGACGCTGCTTGATAAAAATTAAGTGTATAGTTTTAATTTCATGTCTTTAATGTGCCATGCTCCTAAATCACGACCTGACATATCTTCAAGTATATACACGAGAGGAGACTTTTTCTCTTTCACCCGACATTTTTCAAATTTTGGGGCTAACTTTTTTGCAAAGTACGTCCCCTTATCACTTTGGAAAAAACATCTTTTCCACACGATATCACCAACACCAAATTCTGCTGGCTTCCTTCGAAGGTTGTACCGCTGGGCAGATTTTTGGTGGCTATGCCACAATGCAGCCTGCACGTTATTAAAAATACAGCACAGTGGAATCACGGGCCAGCATTTAATTTGTAATGAGAGTCAGAGGCACTCGGGCGATCGATCGCAAGGGCGCTCGGCGCTGGAGTGTCGTCCGTCCGCTCGAGACGCGGCCGTATTCAATGCCCCGAAAATAAACGATTGGACCCGAGTCAAGCCGAGCCGAGCAAACTGGTTGTAGACAGCGGCTAGTCGCTCTGCGGCGCGGTTATCACAACGTGACAGTATAAGGTATCCACAATATAAGGAAACTTGCCATTAATAGCTTCATCAGTTATATGTCAGTTGCGTTACTTGTTACTCAGTTAAAATTTACCAGGCCACAAGATGGAGCTGTTCATTGATTTTGAAGGCTTCTACACTGAAGATGAAGATTTTATCGTCAAAGAACTGGCCGCTATCTCGCTGACCGATGGATTGGACACTGCTGTGTTGAAGGTGTTTGAGCCACCAGCAGATTTCAGCAACCAAGTCAAGATCTCGGAGTCTACAGACTTCTGGCGGAGGACCCATAGAATTGGAGTGAGAGAAGGATCAATCCCTTACAGCAATCTGAAAGAAGTGCTTATGGAAATGGTCAAGGACAAGCAGTACGTTTACGTGTTGGGTAAAACGGAAAGACAGTGGCTTGATAAAATCACGGGTTATTCGTCGACGGTCATTGATCTGATGAAGATGCCACATATCGATCGTCTGTATTCATTTGATCCGGATGAGCTATGCTTGTTCAAAGAGAAGCACTTAAGTACCAGTGACTATGCCTGTGCGTTTGAAACAGTTCAAAGAATGAAAAAATGGTTCGTAAGTTGTTGGGGTGTGAATCCATCGATGGAGAAATCACAGCAAATTTTCTACCAGCTACGAACCCTAACCAAAATGCATCCTTAAGATATCGCTTGTTTGAACGAGATACTTATCCTGTTGCTTGTAGAAAATGATATCAGTAACATCTGGTTCAAGCTTCCAACCCACATGCAGAAGGATCCAAGGTTCATAGGACTCACAAGATGTACAGAGCACTACGTTACCAGTATCGGTGATGATGCATTTGATGGGCCTAATCCATACAAAAAAGACTGCTGTAAATGTAATATTCCATAATTTGTAAGACATATTGATTGTATTTTAAATAAATAATTGAGTGAAAATGTATTTTTTTTGTAGCACCGTAAACCCTTAGTCCTATAGACTAGTTTTTAAGTCAGCAAAAATTCGTATTACCTTTTTTGTATGGTTAATAACAATTAAAGCTGTAGCACTATCAAAGTTTGATGACCTTATTAAAGCTTAAAAGCTCAATAATAAAGACGTGAGTTCTAAAGCCTAAACTAATTCATTATTTACTTATTACAAATAGGTAATGCATCCTGGCGTTAACACCCACGCTAGGAGACGTATGTTGTTAATGAACCATCTAATTAAAATAATAACAATTACGTGGGCGTAATAGATTGGATCGTAAAAATGAGTATAAAAGGCCTACTACCATACTACTCTATTCAGTTTGAAACGAGCTGTTTGCGAGTAATTAGCTGTTGCTGAATTATACGTGTATTGGTAAGTGAATCCAATGATGAGGTAGTCTTTGAGCAACTATGGATCATAGTTGTAATTTATAAAGAAAAAAAGGGTTCAAAGTTTTATGTTTTTTACAGAAAAATGGAGGAATACATTCTGCCTATGAATGGAAATGATTTTCTACGTTTCATGAGCAAAGGTGATTCACTAACAAGTATAAAGGCGGAATATTATTCCATAGTGCCTAAACGAAAAGAAAAGCTGCTGAAAACTTTAATCTGGGAGGAAGATAAGAGTGAAAACGAAGGTGGTGTCCAGTTTGAGCGTCATCTTGGTCGTCACCTAAAGCTCAAAAGTAACGAGACAATTCTTGGCGCTACTTTCATCGATGGTTATGAGACCGCGCGAAAATATATTTGCATCAAAAGCCTGCATGAGAATTTCTGCGGAAAATTTTGGGAAATCGTGTGGGATTTCAAAGTTCAAATCATTGTGATGATGGATCACTTCAGTGACAAGAGGAGTAGCCAAAATTTGTTCCCGGATGAGGGTTGTGTGACAGCGTGCGATAAGTTTAAGATAAAGACTTTGGAGATTAGTACAAAACCGCACTATAAGTTGACTTTGCTAAATCTGACCGACCAGTCTGGCCAGGAGCACAAAATATCCCACTGTCAATACACCGCTTGGCCGCGGGACAACTTTTCCCATCAGCTGGATGCATTCATAGATTTTTATTGTAACGTGAAAGACTTGTGCCTTCAGTTGGAGAGACAAGCTGACAAGATAACTGCTCCCATTATTGTGCAATGCCTGGACGGGCTCAATGGCTCTGCGGTTTTTTGCGTATTTGATATATGTGCTGCGCAATTTGAGAAAACGGGAACTCTATCAGTGGCAAGTGTTCTCAAGAAAGTAAGGCAGCAAAAATATGGGTTCATGAACCGCTTAGAAAACTATACTCTGTGTTATCAATTGCTTGGAGCCTATGTCGAGAAGAAGTCTGATATTACTTCTTGATACTTTGAATAACATGTGTTTTGTACTACAATTAGTTCAAAAATCCTGATTGAAGTATCGTTGGGGTAGTTATTTATACTGTATATACGTCTTTTGATTTTTCATCGTGATTTGTTCGAAATATTTTGATGCGCACCTTATCTATACGATGTTGATAAAGCAATAAAAGTAATTGAGGCATAAACTGTCACCAGGAAAACCAATAGAAGTAATAATAAACCATAATTATAATAGTGACTAATAACTCTATATGTGTGCAATACTTTTACGATAGTTGCATCTGACGTGGTATGTTTTTTTCCCCCTTATCATAACAGTAGTGCATTTTATATTTCTTCAAGTCTATATCATTTCTGCAGTACAGATTTGTTAAACGTCTCATTTTGGTTTCCAGAAATTTTGCATAGGTTACCGCCCGCGCCCGCAGATGTTCATAGTGATCATTTCTCTCGCAAGCTTGAGATGGGTCGTCATTGTCACAGAAAATTTGAATGGAACCGAGAATATTAGCAACTAAGGGATGAATTATGTTGAATTGTTCTGTAAGTGTGAGCCTCCTAGTAGCTTCAAACGTGCAAAAAAACGACTCGTTGACAGCAGTATTTTTGATGCTGGTAGATGTTGAGACTTCTTCCGATTGGATTTCTCTTTTTTGAGATATGCAGTGCGACGCGTAAAGCATCGCATCGTCAAAGTCATCTGCAAGAGAAAAACCAAAATTAATAAGTAACAGACTTGCTAATGAAATGAGTAATGGGGTATCGACTTACCTGTTTGGTAGTACAGTCTTGCCAAAAACGTTTTCCAGTGACTATATGCTGGCAAGTTGTCAATAATTGATTGCATAGCCTTTTGCTCTTCATTTGGAGGAGGGAAGCGGATAAACAGATTCTTTTCTAAAGAAGAATTCAGCCACTGACTTAGATAGATAGATAGATAGAGAACTCTTTATTGCACAACAGAAAGAATATTACAGATAACTTTTTCAACAAAATTTGACTTGGGACACACTTCAAGCCAGCCTGATTACTGAGGCTCCCTATGAATTTGATTACTAAATATTTCTTCACTGACATCTTAGGCAAGCTCTGAAAAGCCCAGATACTTTGTTTAGAACAGAGTACACGTGTAATGAATTTTACAATAATTTGCAAAGAAACTTACCGTATTCTTGAACATAATTTCAACTTTCGAACTCAAATTTCACCAAAAAACGTGTGCTTCTAAGCTACGAACAGGAAATGATGCGAAACAAAGAGGACAACAGTCTTTTATAGGTACCCGAGGGAGCAACTGCATGCATAAGTAAAACTCCAAGCGAACCATTTCCATGAAAAAATTATTGTAACCAATATTCTAAATATGTTAATACAAAAAAGGTAGAACGTAAAAATAAAAGATTTCAAACTACTTATGCGCTAGCACTTCTAGAATGCACTGCAACGCCGATGTGACTACCTCGCACTTAGCGGGTAATTCTTTTTGCAAGTGTTCATCCAATCTTTCTCGTATAAATCGTATCCCATCGTCGATATCATCTGCAATTGATCCGAGAAACTTAGATGTCGGAAAAATGCACTAAGAAGAGTATCGAAAAAACAAACTAACCTGTTTCATACTCCACCATCGCTGGATAGACCTCTGAGACGTTCATCTGGTGAGTGCGAAGTGACACTACTTTTTGCAAAGGACAAGCAACGAACACATTTCTGCCATCACGAAACACTATCCACGATCTATGGATACACCGATAGGAGAATTTATCAAACAATTTTGGAAAGCTTACGAATTTCACAACTAAGAAATTAGTGTGAACGCACCTCGTTCGTAATGGACGTGACAAGTGTTACAGAGTGATATTTGTGATGTATTATTCTGAAATGTTGCTTTAAGATTGCATGAAAACTCAGGGTTGTCAAACAGATAAATAAGATATTAAACTTACATTTTTAGTCGTTCAGATAAAGCAACATCTTGAAGTAAGATTTGGAGTTTGGCATTGAAGATTTGTCATCAATTTTATTGAACCAGAGCCTGCTCGCGTTGAAATATTCTAGTTTTGTTGAAACCGATGAAATTTTAGTGACAGCCCCGTTAATGTATGTTTTTTTTTCCTGTTCTAAGCAGCTATCGATTATAATTTTTTTCACGCTTCGTTTGCTTCTCGTCTTCCCATTCTTTTGGAACAATGGCGATGTAGTGATATTGTCCGTTTATGAACATTGATTATTTGGGTGCCTTTGGGCGCATCAAAAGATTAGAAGAAAACAACAGGAAAATTCTTATAAAAAAATTAAGTAAGACCATAACCCTTAGAATTAAACTTAACTTACTTAGGACTAGGAGTTCTAAAACTGAAGAAATCCTTAACATTACCCTTAACTCTAACACTAGCACTGGGCACATGTGAGATCTGGATCTTGGCAACATCAATAGTCATGTACTTCTCATGGTTCGGATGATCTTCATTGTCATCAATAATCTTGAACCATACGAAATCTTCCTGGTAGTCCTGAGAAACCGCTGAGATACCTTCGTAGGTAAATGATAGCCCGAAGAGAGTGTGATAGCGTTTCCAATGGTTTTCCAGGAAGAAATGGACAAGCAGGTCGACAAAAAACTCAGGTACATAGTCCCAGGCCCTTGGCAAGATGCAATTGAAGTAGTCCATTGTTACTATGTTTCTCCCAAAGGAATACCACGGCGAATATTTATAGAATGAAGAGACTCTGGTGCAACGTTTGTTTATATTCCAGGCAAAAGGAATCAACGACCACATGACTTAGTCGTTTTTCGTCCTCTGCAAGGTTAGGCCCCAGTATAGTATCCGAGTGATAAATTAGTCAGTAACCCGAGCTACGAACCGCTTTTGTTACTTTTTATAAAGTGAATTTTGATCGCGCATGAATGTGAGCAAAAGAGAGTCTCAAAGATGAATAATATTTGAACAGATGGTACATTCTTGTAGCTTTTAGAAGTATGAAAAAAAATACACAACAATGTTACAAAGGAAGTCTGTAGTCTATAAAAAAATATGAAGATAACATGCAATTACACTTACCAAGTTTTTTGAACAAATACATGCTTTTGAATCTTGAGATAATAACTAACAACATTAAGAAGAAATCTTAGTTATTTTATAACTATGTGCATGACCTATTTCTTCTTGCATAACGCATTAAAATTGATAAAGCAGGTCTATGTATATCTCTATACATGATGATGAACTATATAGGCTTGACAATAGTTTCAAATTATTTAAAAATTGCATATTTTAAATTTGCATAATTAGATTGTATTTTTTTTAACATATTAGCTCTTCAAACCCATTAGAACTAATCCTTACTTATAAATTTAAAAAAAGAAGACTATTTCTTCTTTGTGCAGTGACAAGTGCGCTGACCGCTGGCAAAAATAAACACGTCTTTCAAATAACACGCGTAATTCAAATTTCGACGCACGTTCTGACGTCAATCAGTGTTTACATTGCAACGGCTATAGATCATTGCCAAAGTGCTCTAGTGACTCAGTGAAAAAAAAAAAAAAATTATCTAACAGTTAAAGTTTGTTCACATAATAGAGAAATATTCTTATCATATAGATTATAAATATACTTACATATAAACTTAAATCAAATAACACTACTCTTGAAAATGGTCACATATGCTTCACACTCTTGTTCTGCGGCTGATAGTCTTCATCCGCAGAATTAGACTCTAATTGCAAAGGGATTTTGCACTTTGCTCCATTTTTCTTCAGCGGGTCCATCATCTTCTGGTCTTTGTTCACAAACGCAATATGATATAGTCACACATTCTTTGTTCATAGCTTCCCGGTTGATGTTGGGCTGCTGGCACAGCCATTCTACCAGGGCCCTTAGCCTGTAACTCAATGGTACCAAAATGGGCTCCCGGTTGACAGTTTCAATTACGATTTATTAATGCTGTCGGTCCAGTGTCGGTCCTTTTAATGTTTTTGTAGTACAGCAAAGATTATTTTGAGTCTAATTCTAGAGGATTAGTTCGCTGGTTGTAGGAGAACAACTCCCGGTTATGTCCTTCTACCTGGGACGCCATTGACACGCCATTGTGTTACAGGCTAAGGCCCCAGCTCATAATTCCTTGTCTTCACAAAATCTACTATAGTAGTAACTACTTCATTCAGTTCATACTTCAACTTCGTGTGTCCGGCGCCACGATGCCTGCCGTCGTAAAGCTTCTGCATACCGCAAGAGGTGCTCCTCAAGTTTTCGCTGCTCTTCCCGCTTACGCTTCCTTTCTTCACGCTCCTCGTCTTGTCTTTTCCACTCTGCTTGTTGGTCCTCCCAACGTTCCTCGGCGGCTCGACGAGCGGCGTCTCGATTATCGTTTCCCCACATGGTGATATGTCGAGGGTCAAATAGTATGTATGCTGATTGACTTTATAGCTCCTGGCGATTGTGTCGAGGATACATATGTTAATGATTGGTTGTATAGGGCTTTACCGCAATTTATACTAATTCGAAACTTACCTAATAAGGACTGGTTGGAATTCCATAACTATCGGGAATTTTTTTGTGGTTTAATTATCTCTCTATAGTAAGGATAATTAAAACGTACTGACCGCATGGTGTACCGTAGTAACAATAGAAATTGTACATTTACATTTCAACATTGGCGAACGAGTGTGTGTTGACCGCGTGTGAGCTGCCACGGGCCCTGCTGGACAGTGAGGCCGTCCTTTTACGCATGATAGCGTAAAAGTCGTCCGTATGAGCTTCCGCGAACATCGCCGATGCACTGCAGCACCGCCGCAGTCCCAACAGCATCCTGAACATGTTATTATACAGAACGCGAAGGGCGTTGACAGACTTAAGCGTATACCTGACCCACAGGCTGCATGTGTAGAAGGTCTGGCAAAATGATTTAAATAAAGTAATCTTGACGTCCCTCGAACACCTAGCAAACCTGCGGGCCAGCATATTGCCTCGGACTGCCATCGCCCTGCGCTCTCTCTCGATGTCGTGATCGTCCTTAAGGTCCTCAGATACAATATGACCTAGGTATTTAAATTGGCTGACTCTGTTAAACTCCTTCCCATTCAAAAGAATGGGTGGTATGTTAGTGGGTGATTTTTTGCCAGATTTAAACACCATATACTCGCTTTTCTTCGTATTATATCTGAGGCCGTGTCTTTCAGCGTATGTCTTGACATTTATGTCTTCTACTTCGTGATAGCGGAGCTTTGCATCTCATGTGCACGTAACTCTTATCATCACGCCTTGCTCTTATCATCAACTGTAAGTGATAGTGGTGTGACGTGCTATGCGACTCCTAGTAGCACGTTACCTAGCCGTTACCTCTAGTGCCGTCCAAGCTTGACTTGATTGTATCTAACACAGAGTTGTCATGAGGGAAACTAAATTTGATCTTGGAGCAACGTAAGAGGGAACGGTCTCAATACCACTAATAGGAATAAAAGAAATAAAAGTAGACATATTGAACACAACTATTTATTTCAATCTACGGTCCTTTAGACTAATGCCGACTATTCACACTATTAACACTATTGAGATGCGGCTGCACCAGAGCCGGAACCACCAATACTGCGAGCCGAGTCGAGCAACAATTGTGTGTCCGTACCGTCACCCGTGGAATAATATTCCAAGATGGCTGGATTGTCTCGATGCACTTTCGCAATCATCGCATGGAACATCTCTTGAGATTCTTTAAGAAGAATCGCCGGCACGAAATAATTGGTCAACCACGCAGAGACGTGCGCGGTGCAGAAATGATGCCAATGGAGTGCGTTCGTGCACTCGCTTCCAGGAGATACAACTTCATGTGGATTGTTGTCACAGGAGCAGGTGTCGCCGGCGATCGTTTTGCACTTCTGAAAACGAAGCTCTTCCTCAACAAACTTTAGTATCGTAGGCAGCCTTACAAAATCTCTTTCACCTGGCGGCTCCCTCCAAAATACGGGGTGGAGCCAGTCCCAATTTATCAGTAGGCGATCTTCTATCGGCCTCGTTGCATCGAAGCTGTAGTTGACGGGCCATTGTTTCCCATTAAGAAAAGTCGTGTCCAGGTTTCGCATCGACCTACCAAACTGTTGATATGCAGTCATGAAACATAAAAATTCGTCAAAAGCGAAAGGAACCCCACGGGGTACAGAAGGCCCACGGATCGTGAAGGTGTCGACTGGGAAAGTAAGTGGTCTGTCTTGATCTTCTTGGGACGTCATGTTGAGTTCTGGATGTCACGGGGCTTCTTCGTCTACGTGATGTTCCTTCGTGAACGTTTACCGTTCAGTGTGTAGCCCTCGACTATGCGCATGTCAATTTATACTAAGCCCGCCGTCCAGGATGAGGAACACCTGACAAGGATCACAAAGCAATTCGCAAGCAATTCTCAACCTAAAACCCGCGGTTTATTTTTCGGCGTGTTATAACATTCGTTCGCAATATGAATAATAAAATATTTTCGTATCATGTCAGTCAGATTTTCATTGTTAAGCAAATAGATGATTTACAATTCATCCTGCGCCCCCATACGGGGGCCATAACGCTTCGAATTTGGTACATCGTTAACGACGTTTAATTCCTGTACTCGACGCATTGTCTTAGCTCGGCAGTCCATAATAGGAATGCTGGCGACTCATCGTGAAAACCAGGGCAAAAGTTTGTACCTTTAGTATACAGGTAAAATATACCTATTAAGCACATTCGGCATTGTGTGCTTGATAAAAGCCACAAGTGATGTTGGCAGCGCCCGCTAGTTATATTGTGCCGCTGTCCAGCGTTGTGCTTACATTATGCAAAAGAGCCGCGGTTGTCTATGGCCTACCAAACGCGGGTGACCTCTTGCATGGCAACGAAACTTTGCATTCCTAGTTCTTACCATGTTACATTAATGAACTATGAAATAGAAATAAGAGGATGACGACTATGTCGCGATAGCTGAGCTGGGTGTGCTCTGTGGCAATAGGAAATGCAACTTGCATCAACATTGCAGAAACTGGTGCTTCTACCCTTCCCACGCATCTTCCCCTCATTCTGTACAGCAGACGAACAGACATTGAAGCAAACAGTATACATACTTAAAAACAATTAAATAAATACTTAATATAATACTTAACACTAGATTATCACGCCATTAACAAACTTTTTATTCGATTTCTTGTACAAGGGCTGGAATAACCTAGGGAGCGTGCCGAATCAAGTAAAATTTGTGTGTTCTTATTGCTCGACATTGAATAATACTTTAAGACATCTGGATTGGTAGAGTGTGCCAGCGAAACGGCTTCGTAAAACAGCTGTTTCGATTCTTGGAATAAAATCTTCGGTTCCAGATACAAATATAACCAGGAGCGGACGTGTAAGGAACAAAAGTGATGGGAGTGTTCATCACTGCACGAATCCCAAAAAACATCCAGGTCATCTGGCGGCGTTCTGCCACAGAAACAGGAGTTGTGCAAACCGACCTCGCACTGGTCCAGATGGACACGCTTTTCAACGAACTTCGCTATCTTTGAGAGTCTGACGAAACTTCTGAAACCCGGAGGGACTACTCCTCCGAATACAGGTGTCAAGGTATCCCAGTTGATGAGCAGCCGATCTTCCTCTGTTCGTGTGGCATCGAATTTGTAAAGTATTTGGAAGACGGCGCCGTTGAAGAAAGTTACTTCAATTTTGTTCGTAGACAGGAGAAACCGTCGATATTCATGGTCAAACGTCAAATATCGCTCCACGTTGCAGGGGGCCCCACACGGTCGACGAAACCCACGTTTCGTGAAGTCATCTACTGTGAAATCTTGTGACTTCTTACTCTTCTGTGCTGCCATTGTGGGTCGATACATTTCTGCGGCTCTGTAACCTTTTGTTTACGTCAAGTGATGGATTGTAAGTGATGGACTGTCACTGCCCACTGGTTATTTTATAGTCCTCTTGTAGCTAAACAGTACCCAAAAAATCCAACACTGCGATAACCTCAGTTGCTACCGAATACTTGGACTTTCCTCAAAAATTCCCAAAGAAATATCGATAACGCGGGGACTTGAACGTAAACAAATCAGTTAGTTACATGATGTTTCTAGGTATAAGAAACATTGCTGTGACCACACTGGCCGAAAATTAAGTGCGCTATCATGAGTGAACGATGCAGATAAGATGGATTGCTAGTACTGTAAAAAAAAAACATCTAGTACGCAGCCCGCCACCGAATAGTGATAACGCAGAAGACACAAATATACTTTATATTACATGGCCACACATTAAGTGTAGGCGCCCCCTAACCGAATACTGATAACAAAAAACTTAAGAATATATCAATTCTTGGAATTTTGCCGAAGCTGTTACTTAAGCATAATTGGATCACTGCGATAAGCAAGCGAGTTCGCAGAATTTCTTTATCTACAAAACAATTCTGCGACCACGTCTTCTGATGTTTTGATGCACTCTGCGCTTATAGGTATCATCACACTCTGGTAGTGCTGTTGAAACACTACTTCAATTCTAGCATTATTGGGTCTTGTGAGTGCCCGCTATGAATGTTGCGCTGCAGTCCATCGTCATGCTTACATTGTGCAAAAGTGGCAAGCGGTGCATGGCCTACGAGATGCAGGTGAACGCTGCATGTCAACGATAAGCAGATAATTCTACAAGGAGTATGTTTGTTCTAGGCGTTCTAAGTGTCGTTCTGTGAGAACGTGAGCTGTAGGTTTCTGATAATTCGGCCCCAGCTTGGATGCTGATACTGCAGCCTTAGCAAGTCATGTTACCTGTTACTTCGACCCATATTCATAGCACCTTCAAGGTGGCACATACATAACAGGTCGAAATTTTTGAAAATGCATTTGATCATAATATTTTCTTAGGTTTGCACGAGCACTATACATAATTTAAACACAGATTTTAACGGATTTAACACTCGTTTTATTAACTTTTTACATTTTCCCAACGTTTCGAGACCTTTGCAGGGCTCGTGGTCGCGGTAGACTGAGGTGACAGCTGTCTTGTATGTCATTTGTTGATTGAAACTACCCTCGGTTATGAACATAATTAGACATTGACTACCCCCGTTACGGATACAAATTAAAAAGTAAAAAAGTATTTTTAATAACGTTCCTGACTACGGAGAAGAGCTCCCAGTGACGTGAGATCGTGTAGATGTGACCATGGCTCGAGGTTTCAACCGATGGAGGATCGGTTCCCAAACTGAGGGGATGTTACAACTACTATATTTGTTAAAATTCGGATATTTTTGAATTTCTATTGCCTCCCGTAGCAGACGAGGATGGTATCGGTTTTCCTTGGCCAAAATTTTAGGTTTATCAAAATGAATATAGTGGTTGGTTCCCTCGAGTGTATGTTCACAGACTACAGATGTGGTTGAGCGTTTATGTTTGACGTCCGCCATGTGTTCTTTAATCCATGTGGTCTCGAAACGTTGGGAAAATGTAAAAAGTTAATAAAACGAGTGTTAAATCCGTTAAAATCTGTGTTTAATGCATTTGATCCCTATGCACTTTAATATCTTCATTACTGTATACGAAAATATGACCCTTGCCTTGCCTAGATACTTAACTGTCAAGTTATAGACCATACGCTCTCCTGTCACTGACTGTACGTAATACTTGTAGCACCACACCATAACCATGACATGAACTATTTTCTTCGGCACATCATCATCTGGTATCGTATAGCAGTTTCGATCGTATTAGTTTTAACTCTTCTCGAATTCTGCTCCCGCTCATGTTTTTGGACGAAATTGACAATCGCCTTAACCGCATCAAGATTTAACTGATTTTCTTGACTTCCTTTTCGGGGCCCAATATAGATACACTTTTTCAAGGCTGACTCAGTAAATATATTATCAGTAAGTCGTCTTGCCAATGAAGTACATGTCTTCGAAGATTTTAAACCATTCTCAAGTTCTATGTAGACACCTGTATTTGGCATAAGGTCGACAAGTCCGGGAGAGTACTCCTTATGCTTCAAAGTCATCGATTTGAGGTGAATTACTAGAGACTGCCAACAGATTGTCACTTTGTAGCAAATCCCGTAATGATCTTGATGTTGTCATGTTTTTATTTCTCCTTGAAAACATACGTGCTTGATCCAAATGATCGTATTCGTTGAATTCATAAATATCTTCCTGGTATATCTCAAATTTCGATACATCAACTTTTGAATTCATGTCATGATGTCTTCTATCGTGTTCGCTATTAATGACTGAGGGCGTGCAGACAATTGCTTGTTAATTTCTTTTTCGAAGTGCATCAGAAAGGCACTTTCATCTTCTCTAGAGGCAACCGACGTACTCGGAACTGATCACTGAAGACTCCCAATATTCATAGAGACGCCAGCCCTATCCTTTTCTGTATTCTTGCGTGCTTCTATGTAATTCACCACGTCGCCAAAATCTGCAATAGATACACCATTGTTATCCAAGAGTTCAACCTTAAAAACACTCAAACTATCCCTTGTACTCAAACTTCCGCTGACTTTCGTTTAAGATTCGATCTAGTACTCTAATGACCTAAGTAATGAACCATTGAATTTTAGATTCTCGATAGATATGGAATTAATAATCTTTTTTGCATACCATCATCTCGTACCGTATGGCGCTTTCAATCGTAGCAATACTAACTACTCGCTAATTGCGTTTGTATGCATGTTCTCGGACGAAATTGATAATTGTCTGAACCGCATTACGATTTAATCTATTATCTCGATTACCTTTTCGGTTCCCAAGGTAAATACACTTTCTCAATGCAAACTCACTAAATATATTTGCAGTCAGGTGTCTTGTCAATGAAGAACATGTCTTGGAAGTTTCCAAACCATTCCTAAGTTCTGTCTCTTCAATGTACACACCAGAATTGGGCATAAGCTCGACTAGTCCCGGTGAGTACACCTTATGCTTCAAAGTCCATTTTTCATCGGTTTGGCGTGAGTTATCGGCAGCTTCCAATAGGTTGTTTCTTTGTGCTAAATTCTGAGTTCTTGATGTTCACTCATTTCCATTTGTCTTGAAGGCCATGAACGGTTGATCCAAATATTCTTCTTTGAATTCATAGATATCTTCCTGATCTATTTCAAATTTCGATATTTCAAGTTTCGAACTAATGATTTCATCTATCGTATTCACTACCAATGACTGAGGATTTGAGTTTAATTGTCTGTCAATTTCTTCTTCAAACTCCAATAGACGAGCACTTTCGTCTTCACCAGAGTTGAATGACGAATTTGGTATTGAGCACTGAGGACTTCCAATTTCCATAGAGACTTCGGAATTGTGATTTTCTGCATTGTTGCGTGCTTCGATGTAATTTATCGCATCGTGGTAAAAATCTGCAACAGATACGTCATTGTGATTTTCTTGACTTCCTTTTCGGGGCCCAATATAGATACACTTTTTCAAGGCTGACTCAGTAAATATATTTTAAGTAAGTCGTCTTGCCAATGAAGTACATGTCTTCGAAGATTTTAATCCATTCTCAAGTTCTGCCCCTCCTATGTAGACACCTGTATTTGGCATAAGCTCGACAAGTCCGGGAGAGTACTCCTTATGCTTCAAAGTCCATTTGTCATCGATTTTAGGTGAATTACTAGAGACTGCCAACAGACTGTCGCTTTGTAGCAAATCCCGTAATGATCTTGATGTTGTCATGTTTTTATTTCTCCTTGAAAACATACGTGCTTGATCCAAATGATCGTATTCGTTGAATTCATAAATATCTTCCTGGTATATCTCAAATTTCGATACATCAACTTTTGAATTCATGATGTCTTCTTTAGTGTTCGCTATTAATGACTGAGGGCATGCAGACAATTGCTTGTTAATTTCTTTTTCGAAGTGCATCAGAAAGGCACTTTCATCTTCTTTAGAGGCAACCGACGTACTCGGAACTGACCACTGAAGACTCCCAATTTTCATAGAGACGCCAGCCCTATCCTTTTCTGTATTCTTGCGTGCTTCTATGTAATTCACCACGTCGTCAAAATCTGCAATAGATACACCATTGTTATCCAAGAGTTCAACCTTAAAAACACTCAAACTATCCCTTGTACTCAAACTTCCGCTGACTTTCGTTGAATATTCGATCTAGTACTCTAATGACCTAAGTAATGAACCATTGATAACACCTTCATAAAATTAGCAGTTGAAAAACAGATCTAGATCTCACCTGAGCTGTAGACGATTTCCGCAAGAAACAAAGTCCAGTCCTCGTTGGGACTTTGGCAGTTTTCGGCCCGTTTTCTAGTGATTTCATTTGGCTCATCAGGATACAAAATGAGCACTGTTGCTGGATGATCATCTTGCCATTTGACCCAAGATGCTGGTACACAATACAAGCTACCAACTGGCTTGCTCTCCGCTTCATAAAATTTCACCACGTGGTAAATCCTCTGTCTTGGGTTAATCTAAAAAAAATTAGTACAAAACATCATACAATAAACCAAACACATATCAACAAAAGTTTGGAAAATCCAAAAGGGCACGACTCATAATGCTCATTCATTCGATACAAGGAAAGTATTCCATGTAGATATTTAAAAATAGCAGACGATTTTTTAAAATAAATAATTCGCATTCAAAATAGATGATCTCATATTCAGTCGATTGTATGCTAATCTTATGTCTATCAAAAACCCACTTGTTTCTTAAATTATGTAGACAATATACAACAGACGTCGTGGTGCCACTTTGTCTACATAACAACATATGATAAGAAGCTATCCGTCACTTTGTTTGCAAGTAGATTAGAACTTATTCAAAATAATTGTCCAAGAACCGTAGGATTTTCGCAGTTATACTCAACGGAGCTCTGGTTGTCTCCAGGAATTGGTGGATGTTGCCAATCCCGACGATCCACTGGAACAAAAGATGCAAATAAGCATCTAGATATAACTAGAAGTGTCTTGATTAGTTATCCAGGTACTTACACCAAGAATACTTCGACCGGTTCTGATGTGGCGGTCTACTACTCTCCAGGGCAAGACATTCAGCATCCAATGGACGTCATCGATGTCAAAATCCCAGAGGACAACCAGGAAAGGGTCCAAGAACGGGAAGTCCTTCATGGTTTCTCCTGTGACCATTTCGCGAGGGATGAACGGCAGGTCCACTAGTTCTTGGGGACTCAGCTGGTGCGCGTTCAGGTAAAGTCTGACTCCATGGAGAATTAGATCTTCTTCCGTCAGTCGGTTGGCGTCTGAAGCTGAGATAAACGGTTCTCTAAAGCTCAGGTCGTCCAGGATGACTGTTGTCATTAGAAACTGGTAAAAGTTTGTGTACCGTTCAGGAGTTTGGTTTCCATTTTCTTGGGCCTGATTTGTCGTAGGAGAGACGACTCTAGATGGCGCCACAGCTGTGGTAGATTCTATCTGCGACGTCACTGGAGTACTTCTGCGACTAGGCAGTAACTCAACAAGACGTCGCTTTAGTTTTCTTTTTTTCGGTTGCGAAGTTCCTGCTTCATATTCAGAGCTCATTAGCTCTATCACATTACTCTGGTACATTTCAGAACGCTCGAACCACTTCTCGATATGACGACTATCAGCCATTGTGACAGAATTAAAACTGATCCGTTTAGTAATAATCTGATGGTATTTATCCTGTTTGCCAGAGGTGGCTTGAGAATATCAGTATGTGTAAATATATCACTGCTAAATATAAAATGCAGCCGAACAATCGTCGAGCGCCGAAACGAGATACTGCACTGTAAAAATATGATAATAATGCATGTGTTTGCGTGGTGATAATTTATTATCACTACTGAAGGTCATTGAAGTTTATGATGAGTTAACACGGGTCCTTGGCTCGCACGAAGAACGAAGATATAGAATTTATATTGTTTGTACAGAACTACTACTGAAACGTCTTCTGAATTGTAAATTATTAACTACATTAATATTTAGTAGACTTGTACCTGAAACCAAAAAGACAACAGTTAAGTAACGTCGCAAATATTTGCCTAACTGAACCCTAATAAGCTTCTTCGCATCACAACTTAGGAATGCGTTAAAGAAGTTAATAACCTAAACAAAGTTACATTCTTTGTTTGCAAACACGAAACCGGTTCAAGGAAAACGAACTGAAGTCATCGAACTACGAAAAATTGATATGGTTTTCGTCTATTGTAAACTTACCGGCAAGTTCCTTAGGGTTCAGAAAATTTGCATTTTGTGAGGTTCAGGGTCAATCTGCAAAATGTAAGAAACTGTGCTTAGATTTGCCACATCCAAATATACATCGCTCATTGTTCCTATCAATGCTAAAATATTCACAGTGTAAATTGAAAAGTTTGGGATCACTGTCTGGGGTCATTAAAACATTAGATAATTGTTACGAATAATTTCTTACTTGATTAGACGAGACCGCAGTTGGCTTACAGGCTCCCTGATTCTGGTCCAGCAACTCTCCAAGGATCCAGGGTTGCTTCCGCTGGAAGCTTCAATCTCATTGTTGTTTTCGTCAATGTTGGAAACTATTTCATAGACGTTATCTTCAGCGATTTGTCTGCAATTGGGACCAAAGGATTTACATATTGGTGGAAATTACGCGCTGGTTCAGCTTTCTCACCACAGTGGGGGTGCGGTTGTTCTGAAGAGTCAACGATAGTTCAAGGAGGAGGTTTTAGTGGACTGTATTTTGCGATTAGAGAGAAATTACCAACGCCTAGTTAAAGAAACCAATAGCACTTGTAACAACCCTGTAGGTTAGGATGAACTGCTGCGGAGGAAAAGACACAGGAAATAGCACAGCAGCCAGCTGGAGAGGAGCACGCACGTACCTGGTTCCTGGAGCGGTATCCTCGCGGCAGGGCAGTAAAGTTTGTCACTAATATCAATGGTTTGCACTTAATTTCATAGTTTTCACACACAGCGGATGCACGCGGTAGAAGTTTAGTCTCGTAATGGCGGGCGAGCGGTTGGCGAGTGCCGACAATCACCGATTGCGTTCGGGATCAATCGGCGCGATATGGGCCGCCAGAGTGGGACGGCCAGCGTGTGTGCGTGCGTGCGGGAAGGAGAAGGGTGTAGGAAAAGGAAGTTACAAGTGTCCGTTCAAAAAGATAAATAAAAGACCCAATATCCACCACATATAAAGAAGTAAAATTTTTAGTTTGGATAGATTCTAAATAGTACTTACGCTTCAGGGACTAGTTCAAACACAAATGGATAGCCGAGAGGGTGGTTCCTTATCAACCGGACCGAAATGTTGTTTATTTGAATGACAGGACTCTCCTGTTGGCTGGTTTCTATTATCCTTCTTATAGCTTTCAAAACAAAGTTTTCCATTCCGTGAATTTGCCAGGATATCGGCACCAAAACGTCGGGTGCGAGCTGGATGTACTCAACACAAGCAAACTGTTCTTCCATAGCAAACATGAAAATAAACGTCCTGCTTCTACGAGCTTTAAATACTTAACGGGGAAGGGCGTGGAAATGTAGAATCATGTGGGTCAGACATCCTGGTTATTGTAACTACGGACTGATCTGAGAAAACGCGGTGTGTTCCGCTCTTGCGTCTTGCTTTCGTTTTTCCAATAACTGTCGCTTCTCCACCAAATCCACAAACACAAACTAGCGTCTCTCTAAAAACGTCAAAACTCCACAGCATTCACAGACCAAGAGCGGACCGCACCCAAGCGTTGTTTGACACCTGTCATTCAACGCTTGACGTTTCTTAAATCAGCATTGTAGGTCCATCGTTGAGTGCAAGGGCAGCCGCTACGACACGGCCATTCTGCCGCATCACACGTCCTCGTGTTTGCCTGTGAAGGAAAACACCTAACCAGTACCTAGTTTAATATCGGACTCGGCCAGTCCTGACCAAAAATAGGGAACCAAACTAGAAAGACTCAAGAACAAGATTATTATAATTTTTTTTAAACATTATTTATTTTCTATCACCCTGAGTATTCTAATTAAACATCGGTATCAACTTTTCTTTGGGGACAGTATCACAAAAAGAAACAAGCTACATACCGAAAGGAAACAAGATAAATCACACTAAATAAAACATTAATTTCAACGATTCAAACTCAGAAACTCAGAATATTTTGGAAACATCTAGGGGTTGCAATAACACATTATTTGCCTTTTCAGTATCAGTTAGTAAAATATCAAAAAGTATTAAAAATACCCATCGTACTCAAAAGAAAACATTAATTGCAACGGTAGGTACACACTCAGAATATTAAAGAAAGAAAGAAACATAGAGGTTGCAATAACACAGTATTCACATTTCAGCATCAGTCAGTACAAAATCACAAAAGAATCAAGATAGGTACCTACTTATCACAATAAAAAAATATTAATTGCAACTATTCACACTAAAAAAATTCTGAATATTGCGCAAACATCTAGAGGTTGCGATAACACATTATTCGCATTATCTGTTCAGTATCAGTCAGTATTGGATAATTTAAATCTTCCACATCAGCCAACACATTGCCCTGCTTAGTTTATCACATAAGGGTGATCATGCCTCAATTGGGCCCAAGGTCAACATCACAAAGTCATTAACAGCTCTATCGAGTGTTCTATCTCAGTGCCTCCCTCCAGCACAAAGTTACATAGTCACTATGGCAACACCTCCCTCCAGTGTTCCATCTGCAGTGCATTCATCCAGCACAAAGTCACATAGTCCTATGGCAACACCTCCCTCCAGTGTTCCATCTGCAGTGCATCCATCCAGCACAAAGTCACATAGTCACTATGGCAACACCTCCCTCCAGTGTTCCATCTGCAGTGCATCCATCCAGCACAAAGTCACATAGTCACTATGGCAACACCTCCCTCCAGTGCTCCATCTGCAGTGCATCCATCGAGCACAAAGTCACATAGTCATTATGGCAACACCTCCCTCCAGTGCTCCATCTGCAGTGCATCCATCGAGCACAAAGTCACATAGTCACTATGGCAACACCTCCCTTGAGTGCTACCCAAACTAAGCAATGTGTTGACTGAATGGTTACTTTACTACTAGCGCCTCATTACATTACACAAGTTATTAAACATCAGAATCTAATCCAACAGTGTGACCTTCAGGCATCTTCCGCAAGCGATCATGAGCATACTTATAAGTCCTCCGAGAATTTAGAGATTTTAACACATACCTATCGCCTTTTAAAATCTCTATAACCTTAAATGGTCCTTTGTACTTTGGGTCAAGCTTGGTCTGATTGCGCTCCTCATTCTGTAACAATACAAAGTCACCTATCGAAAATTTGTCAATTCCTGCTTTGTTGGAGTCAAAGCGCTTTTTGTCATAATGGGAGTTCTTCTCAATGTTCTCTACAGCTTGTGCTCTAACTTGATTAATGTCAACGTCATTCTCATCGGTGGCTAACATAAGATCGAGGGGTCTCGCGGTCCTACCAATAAGCAGCTCAAGAGGGCTTGACTTGGTAACACGGTTTTGTGAGCAGTTGAGTGCCAATTGCACATCAGGAAGGGCCTCTTGCCACGAACGATCTCCGGACTCTACAGCCGTAAGCATATTTTTTAACGTGCTCATGACACGTTCTACCTGTCCATTGGCCCTACTACTACCGGTCGCTATCAAGTGCAGTTGAATGGTAGAAGTCTCGCAAAACTCTCGGAACTCACGGCTAGCGAAACATCTACCCTGATCTGCGATAATACGCGCAGGCGCACCGAAGAGGGATGACGCAAACTTTACAGCGCGTATACTGTTTGCGGTGTCAATGTGGGGAGTGTAGTGGAGAAGGACGTATTTCGTAAACGCGTCGATAAGAACGAAAACGTATTCTTTTTTATCGTTTTTCCCACTCAGTTTCCCTGTAGCATCAATATGTACAGTATGCCACGGAGTGGCAACCTTTGGAATAGGGTGGAGCTCAGCTTGAACCTTGCCGGAGTGTGTTTTAGAGACTTTGCATGTGATGCAGTTGTCTACGAACTTTCTAACAAATTTTGACATGTGTTCAAACCAATAGAGGTCGTAAAGTTTTTCGAGGGTCTTTTCCCAGCCCAAGTGCATCAATGACGCATGCGTGTTATTGATAACAGACCACCTAAGGGACCTCGGTAGAATAGGCAAGCAACGCGTTTTTCCGTTGCGCTGTATTTTTCGATAGAGTATACCTGAACGGACCTCGTACGTCCTAGATACCATCTCATTCAGTCGGTTCTCGTTGAGATCTTCGATGAGCTTTACGATCTCGCTATCTCGCTGTTGTTCAGCAAGGAGCCAGTTTCCGGATAACTCAGCAACATCAACGCGCCTATTATCCACTTTCTCAACGACTTTCGGCGTCACAGGGGGCAGGGGATTCCTCGAAAGGAAGTCCACATGACACATACGCTCACCCTTTCTGTAGACTATCTCAAAGTCATAAGCTTGGAGGAAAGCCCACCACCTGTGAACTCGTGGAGTGAGGTCTAACTTCTTGCGTGACGATTGTAATGAGTTACAATCTGTAACAACGAGGAATTTACGGCCGTGTAAAAAATGTCTAAAGTGTTTAATAGCATTCACAACCGCGAGTGTTTCTAACTCGTAAGAGTGATATTTAGACTCGGCGGGAGTGGTGCGCTTGCTGAAGTAAGCAACGACACGGAGTTTGTCGTCCTTCTTCTGAAACAAGATGGCGCCATAACCGATCGCACTTGCATCTGTGTGGAGTTCGATGGGACAGTCGGGATCGAAGATGACCAGAACAGGTTCATTTGTCAAAATTGAGACAATCTTTTGTCTGACAGCCTCATGATCAGGTGTCCAGTTGATTTTCCCTTTGGAAGATGTCAATGCATATAGAGGGGCCATAATCTGCGAGAAATTGGCTACGAATTGCCGAAAATACGATGCTAGACCGATAAATTGGCGCAACTGTGTGACAGTTTCGGGGGGTGGTAGAGCTGTGAGAGCTTCAATTTTCTTGGGATTTGGTCTGATTTCGCCTTGCCTGACAACAAAGCCTAGATATTCCACCTCTTCTTTTAGAAAAGCACATTTTTTTATGTTTAATGAAAATCCTTTCTCAGTGAGAATTTTCAGAACCGTCGCGAGTCGATCAATACCTTCTTCAAGGGTAGGAGCTACAATTAGGACGTCATCCATGTAGACCACAACGAAAGAGTTGGTCAAATCACCCAACGCACGAATAACGGCCCGTTGAAACACGGAGGGGGCGTTACGAAGACCGAAAGGCATGGCCACATATTCGAACTGGCCTTCAGTAGTTACAAACGCAGTTCGTTCCGTTGAATCGGGGTGAATCGGTATCTGGTGAAATCCCGATGCCATGTCTAACGTTGTGAAGTAAACTCCACCATGTAAACGAGCTATCTGATCGGATATCAAGGGCAAAGGGAATCGATCAGGTATTGTGTTGTCATTTAGTTCCCTGTAGTCCACACAAAGTCTTATGCCACCATCTTTTTTTGTCACCAACAAAATGGGACTTGCAAATGGTGATGAGCTGGGACGAACAATACCAGCATTAATAAGTTCGTTAACTCTCTCTCTAACAATTGAACGTTCCTCAGTAGACATGCGGTAAGGTCGACGGCACACTGTCTTATTGGGATCCTTTAGACGGATTTGCATCGGTTCGGTTTCAGCAGGATGATCAGGAATACCAGTAATAAAATGTGGTTTGAAATCATTCAAAATCTCAATTAATTTTGCTTTAGCTTGAGGAGGGGCGTCTGTGTCAATATTGTCTAAGTCAAAGTCCGTAGGTTCCATCAAGTCACAAATATCAACAACTCGTACTCTGATTAATTTCACCTGGTTTGAGGTCATATTAACAGCCAGTCCTTGATGAAGGATCTCTCGTCCGATCATGACATCATGGCGCAAACAATGGTCAGGCAAAACATGAAAAAGGACCTCAAAACAGATACCATCAATCTCAACTAAGGCTAGAATCTGTACTGTGCTAACAACGCTTGTTTGTCCAATTCCAGTCATAGCTACTACAGTATTCAGTCGTTTTCCACGGAATTTACTACCGACAGATTCTTTTATTAAAGAGCACTCCGCACCTGAATCATAGAGGAATGAGAATGACTCACCTGAGTGAGTCAAGAAACCACGTGGAGCTGCAACTTCACACAGCTCTACTCGTCTCTCTGTAGATGGACCAGCATGCCCACCACTGCTTCCCTTGTCGCTTGCTCTTGTACACTCCCTTGCATAATGTCCCACACCACGACAGTTGAAGCAAGTGATACTGGACCTCGGGGACGGAGTTTGCAACCTCGGTGTCTGCAACGGTGACCGTACATCTCTAATAGGAGTGAAGTTTCGTCGCTGTCTGCATTGTACAGACTTGTGACCGATCTTGCCGCAAGTGAAACATTTCACAATTGATGGGTCTGGCGTATTCTTGGATCGTTTGACTTCAGGCCCATCAATGTCGTTTGGCTTTCTCTTCAGAAACGACATCGCTTGTAATTCTTGCTGAAGTTGGCTTCTAGTTTTTATTTCTGTAGTAAAAGCTAGGCGTTGCACTCGTGGCTCAGAAAAATGGGAGAGATGTGCGAGCACATTCGCAATAGCTATCTGTTCCATTGTCATGTTTGTCCAGCGAGATACTAACGACGAAAGCATCGAAGCTGCAAATGAAGACAAGGACTCTCCTTCTTTGGGTCGGTTGTTGTAGAGGTTAATCAAGAATGCGGCCGCAGTGTCTTGTCTCTCATACCTCGCGATGAAAAGCTGCTTAAATTCTATCCACTTCATGCCAGGAAAGGTTATCTGCGATAGCCACGTCGAAGCAGTTCCCTTCAATGCTTTACTCAACGCAATTACCAGAGAAGCGCCTTGTAAATTTCTCTCCATCACACACAGGTCGGCTGTTGTCATCCATGCATTTGCATCTCCATGTTCTGGGTCGAACGTTGGCAAGTGTAATGGCTCGTGATTGGGAGTCTTCATTGCTTCAATCAACATCATGAAGTTCTGATTTTGCTGTTCCATCATAAGGCGCCATTTTTCTTCATCACTTAGTTGTTGGGCGTCATGGTTGCATCCCACTTCTGATAACGGGGAAGGGCGTGGAAATGTAGAATCATGTGGGTCAGACATCCTGGTTATTGTAACTACGGACTGATCTGAGAAAACGCGGTGTGTTCCGCTCTTGCGTCTTGCTTTCGTTTTTCCAATAACTGTCGCTTCTCCACCAAATCCACAAACACAAACTAGCGTCTCTCTAAAAACGTCAAAACTCCACAGCATTCACAGACCAAGAGCGGACCGCACCCAAGCGTTGTTTGACACCTGTCATTCAACGCTTGACGTTTCTTAAATCAGCATTGTAGGTCCATCGTTGAGTGCAAGGGCAGCCGCTACGACATACTAAATAAAATCTTTCAAAACATGGTTCAATGCACAGTGGAACTTTGCATAAATTGCACTCAATTTTAGACCGCTTGGGATTAGTTCGAGTGCTGCAGAAACGGCACCGTCGTTTAGTTCCTGCATGAGGCAAGTGAACGCCGACATTTGCCAGTCGCACCTCATCAGAGATCCCATATACACCTCCTTTCTTATTTTTTAATATGGTTGAACATACTGACGATGGCTATTATTGCGCATGACATGTCCTTGGCTGTAGAGAATGTAGTCATTTATTAGAGCAGCTTCTAAAAGGAACCAAAATAGTCGGAACCAGTTTTCCTTTGACTTGCGGCCTACAGAGTAGGAGCTTCTGAAGTGGTCGAAACGGTCTACTCCGCCCATGTTTTTTGTGTATTCTACAATGGGCAGAGGAGAAAACATAGGTTTTTTTTATCCATCTTTCTGTTTGGGTTCTATAGTTTGTACCTTTCTTGGATCAAATGCGGTAGTGGCAACATAGACTTCTTTGGTGTCCTTTGACATATCGACCCCTTAGAGATTTGTATTTTTTATGTAATTTTTTTCACTTAACATCATCATGCAAGAATTTTTTTATTCGTGCGTAATCTTTGTATGGAAATATTATTTTTTTTGCAGACAGTCTAATTTTTAGGGTTAATATAATGTACTGTATCACGCTATCGTGAAAATCTGCAACAGAGACGTCACTGTGATCCAATTATGCAAAAAAATAAGCTTACTTCAACGAACGTGTGATTCATTTCTAGTTATCAAACTGCGATATGAATTATTGGTAATTTAATTAAATATATCGCTTCAAAGTATGTCCGAACAGGAAGTAGGTAGTAGCTATAAAATGAGTGCGTTTATTATGAATTATGGTCATTAACTCGGTACTAAAACCAATAACTATTTATTATGGAATGTGGGATGTTTTATATTAAAAATAGCTCTGAATTGAAAGAGCAGTAAATTTCTTGGTAGAACAAATAATAACAATATTATATTCATATATTCATAGAAAGTGTACGTTTATTAAGAACAATAATAATAGCATTTGATCATCGCAAAACATATTAAGTCAAATAGAATTTCGGTATATTTTTTAACAGAAGCTATAGAACATTAAATAGTTATCTTAATCATTCACCAAATAATTATGACTATTTTCATTAGAATTCTAGACCTCTAAGTGATGTGTTCAAAATAATCCACAAGCACATCACTTAGAGATCTGAGTCTCCGACCAAATTGTCTGCTCGTAAATAGCAGGCAGATGACGAATCCGCTTCACCCGCTGTTCAACTCGATTACCAATTTTTGGGGGCAGGTGTTCGCAACTGGAATAGAACTCAAGTACTTGTTCTTCAGTTTCTGGAAGTTGGTGCCATTCAGCTGCTTGACCAACTTTCTGTACTCTTCGAAGTTGTCGATGCTTTGGTTCACTTGGCACACGCCTTTCCCGAACTTGAAACAGGTGGTTGACACCGTGTTGATTCGCATGGACATGTTTTGGTAGATCAGCGTGCAGCAGGGATCTTTTGACTTTATGCACTGGAAGATAAAAAATAAATACACTCTAAACGGTCAACACCTCAAATCTGTTAGTAAATACACTTACTGGCTGTCCTAACAGCAGGCAAGTTGCTTGTTTTTGCGGTTTGATTTTTAGTGGAAAATTCACAGTCGTGACATTTAGTGGAAAGTTGATGATGAATCGTGGTGTTCCGGAAACTAACATAACCAGCGTGATGGGAATCAGGATCACGTTTACGATCGCAACCATCTTCCAGGATTTCGTCTGTGAAAAATGATAGCAATAAGCATTGGGAATAATTTTACTGCTTCTAATAATCACATGTAACAAGAAAGTACAAATAAGAGGTAAAGTTTGGAAAATCCAAATGTGCATGCCTTAAGCTCTAGTCTTTCACTCCACAATTGCAGAAAAAAAAATCGAAAATTATAAGTAATAAATTAATAATTTTATTTCTAAGTTCAAAAGCAAAAAAAAAATAGTATTTTTGTTTAAATTTTCCCGCGAACTATAACTTTAAACGCGAGTTGCACGCCCTCATGTGTTATGTGGCGTCAGTTATAACCCGGTACGCATGCGCCCAGTGACTCAATAAAATCTCTCTATTTACAATAAAATATATAACATATGGTGGACAAAATATAGAAAATTGTGTGTTGCTGCCAATTGAAATATTTTAATTACAACTGAACGGAACATTATTAAGCCGTGATTTTCAATAGGGTTCTCCTAATATACCTGATGACAAGATAAAAAAAAAAATTAAAGCCTGAAATTAAATCTTGACAAGGAAGTTATTTGAGACCAAAGGTTTAGGACTTAGCCAATTCTACAAGATTTTCTATGGGTACGCACCAGAAGATTGGAAGAAAACAACAGGAAAATTCTTACAAGCAATGTAATGACCCAAACCCCTTAGAATTAACATTTTCCTTAACCTACTTGACTAGTGCGTTCACAATGATAGAAATTCCTTACATTAATATCCTTTACATTAATCTTAACATTGAACACTAGCACTGGGCACTTGGAAACACTTGGGATCACTCGATCTCTGCTACTTCGATGAACATATAGTTGTCATCGATCGGATGCTCTGCAGTATCATCAATAATTTTGAACCATATCGCAGTGTTTTGATAGTCTTGGGACACCGCCGATATGCCCTCGTGAGTGATGCGTACTCCGAGAAGAGTGTTATGGCGCCTCCAGTTCGCTTCCAATTAGAAGTGGACTATCAGTTCCACAAAGAACTCTGTCTCCGAGTCCAAAGCTCTGGCCACAATGCAAGTAATGTATGACATCGTTAGTATGCAGCTCCCGATTGAATACCGCGACGAATGCTTTTGAAATGAAGTGACTACAATGCAACGTGCAGTTTAATTCCCTCCCAAAGGAATCAACGAACGCGGAACTGTTGTTTATTTTTTGTCCTCTTCATAAGGCCAGGGCCCGACTTGGTATCAAAGTAATAAATTAGCGACGATTTTAGCGACGCTTAAATTTTTAAAAATGTGCGTTTTCAAAGATGAATTAGTCTTGTACAAATGGTGTCTAAAGAACCTGCCAGAAGGTTTGCCATATACGTAGAAAACAAACCATATGCATTTTTTGTAGTTCAATGTCTTGAACTCGTTTCCGTTGAACCGGTTACGTATTAACAAAGAATGTAAAATGCAAAACAATGCAATTTCGTTTGGGTTATTATCCGAGGCTCGCTTGGGTAAACATTTGCGTCGTTACTTAACATTTGTTTTCATTATTTTAGGTAAAACGCTCTTTTTCAAATGTTGTAAGAAACTTTTTCCAATTATAATTTCGTACAAACAATTGAATGTATCGTTTATTTTTTTGTATCTTCGTAAACAATAAGAGATGATAAAAAATCACCTCATGAACACATGCATTTTTATCATGTTTTCACTGCAGCGATATCAAACCATTAAGCCTACGTCAGTGTCTCTGTTCGGTTCTCGATATACATTATTCAACGCGCTTCTATACTTAACAGTAATATATTACTTACATGTACGAATCTCTTTGAGTAATTTTTAAGGAACTGCATAAATACCTTACGATTATTACTAAACGAATCTAGTTGTTACACCGACCCCATGGCTGACAATTCGGAAGGCAAAGTTTTTTGTTCGAAAGTCCGTTATTGGCTTAATCTTATCTTTAGACAATATTGAGAAACTAATTTAAATATTTTTTATTTTGGTCCAGTAGTTTTGTTTTTATGCGCTAAAATGTTTTGTTCCTATGACCGCATTGACCGCCAACAGTATGCAGATCGTCGCGTGACGTCATAAAACCGTATCTTTGAAACGTTGTAAAATCCAAACTACTGAACCAAAATAAAAAATATTGAAATTAGTTTCTCAATATTGTCTAAAGATAAGATTAAGCCAATAACGGACTTTCGAACAAAAAACTTTGCCTTCCGAATTGGTTCGAAAGCTCCGAAATGGACCAGCACAATGTGACAGACTTGGTGAGCTCCGAGTACGAAGCACCAGGACCCTCGCAGCCCAAAAGAAAAAAACTTGAGCGACGTTTCTATGAGCTACTGCCTACAGAAGACAACCAGGGCTCAGAAGAAGACGCGGAATCTATCAGAGCTGTGGCGCCATCTATAACAGCTATCTTATTTCCATTTAATCTATGAATTGAAGTAACACCTTAGGCGGACTTGCGTCACTTAGGGTTAGCAAACTAACTCTGAGTTAACTTGACATTTCCATACAATTTTTGACGTTAACTCAGAGTTAACTTGCTAACCCTGGGTGGCGCAAGAGGACCTTAGCATCAGTCGTGAATATGTGATTAAGGTAAATGGGACTTTTGTTTCCCAATCTGTCCTTTGGATTTATATGTTGTTCAAATACTTTAAATTCTGTTTTAGCGGAGTTCTCCGGATATTGCCTTTTATAGTTCGGTTTATAGTATGGTAAGTACATATTATTAGAGTCATAGCGCTCACCGCCGCCGCTTCCGCAGTCCATCGCCGTGCCACCGCCCTCATCACGGTTATCCCCGCCCCCCTCGTTTCCATCCATTATTTACAAGTCCGTATAAACGGGAGGTTTTTTACAACACTTTTAGTTTAAATAAAGTAAAAATATCAACAATTTAACTTTTTCAAAATTTTCCGCGCGCAACCTTTTCAAATTCCCGCCAAAGAATCCCACACACTCAACCCTAACTCGTTTTTCCTTTTTTTAAAAACGATCACAGATCAGCAAATGTTGCAAGCATAACAACTTTATTTTTACTCACGTTTGTTCGGAAATCGCGCTCGTCGCGACAATAAGTCTTCATTCGAAAAATTCGGGAAACAACTCCGCCAATCCTCTTTGTTCCTCTTGTGCTGGTTCGTCTTGTGTGGGCAGTCTCCTCCCTTCAATTATCTCCTGTAATAGCTTCACTACACCGACTCTCCAGTCTCCACGCCATTTTTTCTTCTACATTTAACGCCTTCAACATGGCCAGCAGACTCATCGCGAAGTAAAAATCTGCATCTGCGCCTTCCATTTTTGCAAATTTTCTTTTCGCTGCAAAATAAAAATTCCACCAATAAGTGATTATGAACAGAAAAAAATTCTTAAAAGGAAATAGATCTAAAATACTTCCATTAGCTGTAAAACTTTTCTTTAACTGTTTTTCCTTTACATCCTAATCCTTTGAATCAAACAGAAATTGTGTTGTCAAGCGACATTGTATTCATATGCTCAATGTTGGTTAATTTTCGGTCTAATATAATAAATAAAGATGCTTAGAAAAATAAAATAAAGTTTTATTTTACAAGAAAGCAACATCAATGTTTCAACTATCTAGACTCTTTTATACACTTTGATATCTACGCAGATACTAGCTTTTGCGTTTTGTGTACCTATACACTAGAGCGCTCCAGGATAAGTCAGAATTGGAATTGCCAGAGATGGAAAAGTAATATATTTTACTCAAAAAAGCTCGTAATGTGGTCATTAATTCGACAACCTTCTTTGAGCAAAGGAGGACTTGCGGGCTACTTTGATTAGGCGCCAGAAAAGTTGTATGGTATTTCATTAATGTCGTGTTTTGCGGCCAGAAAAACTGTATGAAAATCCATTAATGTCGAGTTTTGTTTCATAAATAGAACTCAAAAATCCGGCGCAAAAAGTATTTATTTAGAATTAGGCTGTATGAGTACTGGCAGTCTACAAATTTCAAAGAAAAAAAAAAGCGCGGTCATATTGTTTTCGCCGTTTCGCGCGTTGTTCAAAGTGTTTTTTCTGTGTTTTTGTTGTAAAAGTGAGCTGATATAACGACGAAACCTCCGATTCATTGTGTTTAACACCAAAAGCATCCGGCGAAAGTGAAATTAGTAATAAAAATTTTATTGCCACCGAAGTCAAATGAAAAATACAAGCAAGCTTACCAACAAAAAGTTTGCGGAATGAAAAATCGACAGAAAGTAATCTACGACAAAAGGTAATCTAATTAAATTACTATTTAAATTACTCGCATTGTTTGAGTAAAGCACTATACAAGCCTTGGTCTGCAATGAGTGCGCTTCTGGCCACGCTATGATGGCCTCGAGCTTAGCTTAGCTACGCTCTCGGCCTTCAAGCTTGGTCATCATTGCAGCCTTTGCTGTCCGCGCTATAAAGGCCTCGACCTTCGGTCTCGGCCTTCATTCCAGCTTGTCCATCAAGGGCTGCAATGCTGGCCGAGCTGTGAAGGCCTTCAGCTGCGCTACGCTGCGCTCTGTCGGCCATCAAAAGCGCGCCAGAAACGCGCCCATTAAAGACCGCGGCAGTAATGTACTAATTATTCTAAATCTAATAAGCCTAGCTCCACGAAGTTTGATATTAAAATTTATTGCAACCAAAACAGCACAATAATGCAGTTACATTGTAATCTGGCTCGCACTACCTATTGCTTTTTTGCTTTTAGTCTAAATAATGTAAATAATAAATAAAACCGAGTTATAGGGACATTATTTTTTATTATACAAAAATTTGTTAACAATGGCTTGTTTAAAGTAGTCATTATAAAACTTTTTTAGTTTTTCTAACATGCTTTCGATAAAACATTTGTCCCTTTCAATCATTAACACTTTAAAATCGCTTATTGTGTAAATGCAAAAATATGCAGTTTCTCTGCCAGTGCACATCATTTGCCCCTGTACTTGGTAGTATTGTTAAGTGTTAAGTGCAAACCACCTTCACGGTAAAGGTGGTTTGCACTTAATAATGTATTCAAAATATATAAACATATCATCTTTTGACGGATATTGTACAAGCATTTCATTTCCATAAATATCCTTTACCCATTTCAACGGAACGGTTTTGTAAGGGTTGGTTCCATACGTAGAAACTGCATAAAATTTAACAACACCGTATTTGAGACACATCTTTGACCACCGAGATTACCATGGAAAATGTTGGTAATACTTGCTTTACATTAATATTTTCATTGCATAAATGCGTAGAAAACACCTACACAAGTCACTAAAAGCCTGTTTTATTACATACCGGATTGAATATAATTATCTGGCTAATGTCAGGTAAATTCATGGTGTTTTTGACCATAGAAGATGCTTTTGTAATTATTAAAGTGTTATAATAACTTGTATTTTTTTTTATTAAATCAACGATATTAAAAATTGCATCAGTAATATGAGATAAGGTTTTAAATGATTTTACAACAGATTATATAAATAAAATCAAAACATAAAATCAAAACACATTTAAAAC
This sequence comes from Zelleria hepariella, assembly GCA_949319315.1. Lineage (NCBI taxonomy): Eukaryota > Metazoa > Arthropoda > Insecta > Lepidoptera > Yponomeutidae > Zelleria > Zelleria hepariella. The sequence goes on along the minus strand of OX439385.1, from coordinate 1,795,864 downwards.
TATACCCAAATAAAATTAACAAATGCTTATAAAATCACCTGAATGAGTAAGATAGAGAATAGGGTGATAAAAAAAACTCAAAACCGATTTTTCTTATTCGATGGCCCAGCATTTTCTTAATTCTTTCTTTTTGAGCAACAGCGTTCATCATTGCAATATGTTCCATTGTAAATTTTCCAATAATCTTTTGGGTCCGCCTGTAGATATGCCCGTAACGTAGGGTAGGAATTTTCATACTACAGTTACTTGCTCGAGAACGTACGGGCTATAACTTCAAAATTAGGGGTCGGGTGTAGCGGGGGGTGTCATTTTTGAGATCAGGAGACACAACTCCATCATGCATCGATGTTAACTCCTAACCCGTTATGCTCGACCTATTAGTAGAGGTGGTGTAGTTCGTGAATGAATGCTTCGATTGAATGCATTCGTTATATGAAACCATTCATTCATTCATTCACTACCAATCTTTACATATCACTAGGATCGGTTTTCAAGTCGAAACTTAGGAACATTATCTATTGTAACATTTAAATGAAAATTATAGTCTTGAAACGTTTTCTATAATTACTTTTAGCGGGTCACTTATACTAAATTTAATTCATCATTTTCGTTCACTATTTGAAAAGCTATTCAATTCCTAATCTATTAATAATTGAATAACTTTTAGTTTATTATTATATTTAAATTTGTGCAGTATTGCAATTCATAACTTCTGTAGCCGGATCTACTTATCAACTCAAGTTTTATTACTGAGATAAGACCTATTTTTGGATGTGACATTGCAAGGACGGTGCATAATCGCTAATTGGTTCCAGAAGTTTAAGACTATAGAACCAATTTAAATTATCAGCGCTTATCGAAGACGTGAACATCTTGAGCTAATTAGTCGCTTGATTTACGAAGTTTATAAGGTTAATTTTAGTTTATATGATATGCAGAATTTACAGGCAATTATCTTTGATATTAATCAGTGCGCACCTAACATTTGTATTCTCTTAATAACGTATTTTAATAACTCATGAACTATCAGGATTTAAAAGGTTAAAGCTCAAATATGTAAGAATGCAATTTCAAATGCTAAGGGATAGTCTATAGAATGAATTAATCGAAATCCGTATTTATGATGAATTTAAACTGAAGCTTTGGTGGTCAAATTATCAGCAGACATGTTTATGTAGATTATGAAAAATGTCAAGATTTTACGACTTTCGTGAACTCAATCAGTTATCTTTCTTGAGAATTTTATTGATCGTAAAATTTTATCAGACTTTAAACAGGAAAGACTTCGATCTAGAAAGTTAGTGGACTTAGCAGAAAATCAGCAGCCAAGTCGACGACGTCACAACAAATTGATGACTGTTATGATGTGAAGTTTTAATTTACCATAAAATTCTAATGAAACTGAATTTACTAGGTGAACGAATTGATTACTGTGGGGGTGTAAAAAGCGACTATCATACGAATGGAATGTAAAGTATATAGCTTTTTGAAATTAGAATTGAAATTTTGAACAAATTTTTACCATATAGTGACAGCTAAAATATAACGACCAATGCATGACTTTGAGTTATAAAAGTAAATATTGGGATAATTATTTATGATTTATAACAATGGTGTAGGCATTTGACTCGAGTCACAAAAACAGGAAAACCATACCGACAATTTGATTACCCATTATAGTCAAAATAATTTAAATGTGTCAATTATTTTTTATTTTATGGTATATTATGGTTAATGACGTCATATGTATTAGAGCATGGAATACCGGAGCCTTTTCCCAATACCGGTATTCATTCGGTATCAAGATTTTAAATACCGGGATACCGGTTTTTCGGTATTTTTCGGTATTAAAATTTTGTTATATAAAAAATATTGAATTGTTATAAAATAGACAAATAGAAATTTTAAAATAATGTGAGTTTATTTAATTGAACGATAATATTAATTTATACTAGCTTTTGCCTGCGACTTCGTCCGCGTAGACTTTTTTTCCGTTATCGATATTGCCAGACGAATTTAGTTCGTAATTTATAGTCTATGTTAGTCTGGTTTCTAAGCTATCTCCACTCCTTCAGGAAAATTCGTCCTGCAGTTCTAGCGTGAAAACAAATACACACACTCACTCACAAACGGTCCGCGCACTCGGAGAAAAAGTTGCGGAATTAGAATATTCTTTGCTGTACTACAAAAACATTAAAAGGACCGTCCGCAATCCGCATTAATAAATCGTAATGGGCAATTTTCTGACAGCTCATGAGTTGTAGTTCCAAATTTGTAACTGGATGTCGCTGACGAGATATGTTTTTCATAAGCCAGTTCGCGCTCGTTGGGCTTCGTAGATACGTCCAAACCACAGCCTTCTTTATCTCTCAAGCCGTGCTGTGCAAGTCCTGGCAACGTCGCCCGTGAACCGGTTTACGCAGTGCACTGTCTGTCAGAAGCCATTATGATAGTACGACCAAGTTAAAACTAATCCGAGTCTCACTAACTTCAACTCTGGCTGGAAACCATTAATTTTAGTCACATAATAATACCCGGCTAAATAACATGGCAGTTATGCTGTTTGTTTTTATACCATTTTTCTTGTAGTTTTAAGTTAGCTGGATAATACGTCATCTTCATTTGACGTAAGGATTTGTTTTGATTTGTTGTGTGGCTGATATTGTGAGTGAAAATTAAGTAATTTATTAGTTATCATTGCTTTAAAACAGCCTAACTTGACTTGCCAGCTTAAGGTATGTTTTTAGAGTATTTTCATAGTTTTAGTTACGATTTGTAGTTACAATTTGATCCTAGAGAACTAATCGTAACACAACATTAAATCATGAATTTATTTTCAAATGCCTCGCCGGTGTTGTGTGCCCTGCTGTAAGTCGAATTACGACTCAAGTCTAAAAAGAGAAGAAAGACCTTTATCTACGTTTTCTTTCCCACGGGATAACGATTTATTAAGTCGCTGGAAAAATAATTATTAGATAGTCTTACAAGACAGACAACCGGTTCACGCAGTCCTTAAATGCGAGGTTGCCAAACTTAACAGCATGGCTTGAGAGATAAAGAAGGCTGTGGTCCAAACACAATATTTAGGTATTGGTGATGGAGCAAAATGTAGTGTTTCCGGTTCTACCATTCACTCATACAAGAACAATAACAAAGTCGTGCACTTTTTCATGTACCAAAATGGAATGAGGTGAAAGATGAAGTCACAGAGCAATAAAGTAAAAAAGTATTTTCGCTGTAGTAAGCACAAATTTACTTTGTGATGTCGGATCAACGCCATCTGTCACAGCTTTTATAACTATTTTTTATTTTTTTAAGCTGTCAGAAAATCCTCCATTGAATCCGTCAACTGGGAGCCTATTTAGGCACCATTGTGTTACAGGCTAAGGCCCCTGGACTGCAGTCCAAAATTAGAAAGTAATCAGTTTTAATTAATAAACAAAAACCGGCGTTTATACTTATAGGTTTTTACAAAAAACGTTTCTTTTGTAGGTTTCTAAAACCGGTTCACATCACTATTCCGCACGGCGCACTCGCACGCATCGCATGCGCGCAAAATTTTGATATTCCACACTTGTTTCAGAGTTTTATCTGTAATACCGAAAATACCGAAATTCCGGTATTAAGATAATACAATACCGGTTTTTCAAATGTAGATATTTAGTCCGGGATCCCGGTTTTTCGGTATTACCGAAAACCGGTATCCATGCTCTAATATGTATATCAGCAACTTCCAATGTACGTAAATTGTGGGAGTTACGGGTTTTACCCACTGAAACTCCCATACAAAAATACGCTGCTTTTTTGAACTATTTATGAGTTTATGTTTTTTGAAGAAAATTTGCAGAACAGATATAAGAGCGCTCGTAAATGTCTCGTTGAATAAATTAGTTTATTAATAATCTAGAACGTATTAAGAGTTCTCATCCAATAGCTACTCATGCGACGTAAAATTTAGCGCAATGAAAATGGCTTATACATTAGCGCAAAGTAATATCTGCTGAACTTTAACCTGATAGCCTACTTTCGCTGATAACAATCAGATCATTGGATTCTCCATCACATTTTAATCTAACAACTGCATTTTGTGTTTGCTTTGATGTTTTGAGTTGAAAAATCTACTTATGATATTCTAGAGCAACCATCAAATCCTAGATTAGACTTGGGAAGAAAAATAACAACGAAAATAGTTATTGAGTACATCCTTAAGTTTATTAAAAGTTAAAAAAAATTATAATATGTTGAGTTCACAATTATTAATCTTAATGACTAGTAACATGATAAAAATACTTAATTTATACACAAATCTTAGCCTAATTAATTCATAAAAACTATAATGAGACACATTGAAATTTCATAGAGATCCATTTTAGCCTTAAGTTAATTACAATAGTGGTGATTCATTAAGAAAATACTCATACAAAGCATAGTAGCAAAAGTAATAATGATTTGTGTCGGACAAGCATTTGAACCTCTGCTGTCTTAATTTTGCAACAGTCGAAAATACATTTATTTTATTTTTCCGCAAATATTTTGACAAAGATATATCGATCGCGCAGTAGACCATCGTTCGATCTAGCCCATTACTGCAATGCACCAAAATTGGGTTAAGATTTCAATGACATCCTTCAAACTGTAATGTACTTTCACTGTATTTTCTAACCTCGAACAGCAACTTTATAAAATCACCGGCAGGAGGCAAAATATCGTGATTTTCCCAGTTTGAGTACGAAAAATGGTAAACGGACAATGAATCTCCTTCTTCATCAACTACCACGAGCTTCGTAATTTTAAGAGATGGTTGAATCATCCAACTTTTGATAGTGCCGACTGTGATATTTCCAAATCGGAGCGATTTTGAATTTTGAGGGTGCCAGTAGAGATAACCTCTTTCGTCTTCTTCAGGTTTATTGAGCATAACTATAATATTCGTTTGATTCTTCAACACTGTTTTCCACAAAGCTTTGCCTCCTTTTGCAGACTGCGGCGTTTCGGTGGCAATGTACGCTTTGGATCGCTTGTCACCTTCGATGTAACTGGCATTGATGGTGGTTGAGTCTTTTCCAAGAAGATTCACTCGGTTACTCTTGAATAGAAGCCTGTTCTCGGCTCCAGCAAAAGCGTAGTCCTTGAGCTTCGATGGTACTTCAGTCTTCAAAACTTTTTTATGCTCTTTGTAGAGACGTTCTATGAAATCCGGTTTATTCATCAGCTTTATGAGGTCCTTTGGGGCCAAAGATTTTGATTTTGAATTCCACATTTTGGTTAATTAGCACAGAACTAGCTGATTCAAGCTCACAGAGATTACTAAAGGACCATGCTTTACAATCCCTTATTTATATGATTTTACATTATCCCTATGATACATCGCTGATGATTTAATGACGTGAAATTGATTAATGTAATATAAATAGTTCAATGATGGCATAAACATGTTCCAGTTTGACGTAAACAAACCGCAATTGTGCCCGAATAGTCGCAAAGGAAAATGTATCTTGTTTGTAAAAAGAAAAATTGACTCATAAAAGTCACAACAAGAGAAACAATTTATCATCGTAAAACTAGTTATTTCTATATTCTCAACCAGCTTTCATATTTCACTCAGTAGATTTTTACGGTTTTTTAATGATCTTGATACACCCGTGCCTGGACTATAAAATGGGGGGATGGAGCTTTTTAGTTCATTATCATACAGTCGGTCAAACCGGTTCCTACACTAGCGATCGCTGCTTTTCAAGTCCTCAAGATCCAGCATGAAAAACAGCAACAGCTTCTGCTTCGACACCATGAGAACTTCGCAGCCAGAAAATCTGAAGAAAGAAAACTCCAAGGTACGCCACTCTAACACGGTGATAATTGAACGAAAAGCTTCCGAGAGCTACATTGAAAAGTTCAAAATTGATAACAAGTTTATCATTTTGGGCAAGTCTAAGAATTGGGTCTTGATTTGGGATAACTCATCAGATATTTTTTACCAGAGAAGTAAAAATAACAAGTGGCAGCATCTGAACTTCAACGCAGTCAAATTGTCTGAGCTTGGAGTCGGAAAATTTGTAGTTAAGAAACAAAGATTCACGGAAAGTGATTATACGGAATTTGAGTTGACTGCTACAAGGAAACCTATTGGGAGTTCAATGGAAGTTATGAATATGAAGAAGCGTCCAGTGTTGCAGCTGAAGAACTTTATTGAAACAAGATCAGTATCAATGATCGATGATTTTTTGGAAATCGAAAATGAGATTACTATGGAGTTTTTGAGCTCTCAAGAAAGTGTTTTCGTCCAAGTTAAATTAGTGGTCTATGCATAAGTCTCTATCACTTTTGTGGGTATTTAAGCAATTTTTTGGTCAATATGGAAAGTAATTAAGCAAGTGCCAATTTGAAACCAGCTTAAGTCAATAATGTAGCTGTTAATTAGGTTTTGATGCATAGTATATACAAATGAACTCATAATGGACTATTATAAAACTGTAATAGGGAAAATAAAGCAATAAAACTTTTCGATCAAAGGATTGTTTGTTCACTACACTTTAGGTATTACATGAATAATTTGTTTTGCGTGAAACATCAGAACACAAATTATTTTTGACGTCACTAGTAAATCATTTTTACTTTAATTAATCATTATTTCGTTGTTTTCTGCACTGGGACGTCTAAGCAAGTTGCCTATTTCAATGCCACGGCAATCATATGCGCAAATGTAATGTCTTTTGTCGTATTAAGCAGAATTCACTGATTGCACTTATAGGTTATACTAATTACCAATTAGTAACTATGGATCTCAGACAAAGTACACAGAATTATTTAGAAGCAGAAATATGGTTATAGAAAATTTCAATACTGAAGCATACTGCGTTGAACTCTGATTACAAGTTCAAAATTCCCCTGGTACTTTTCCATTAGATTCGTTTTATAGAGATGACATCACAAACGCATCGGAAAATAGGTCACATAAAGCCGCGGAAGGTAAATAACTCGCATTCCATAATCGCGTCACCGTGTGAGCGAGATATCAATAACGACGTCATTAACGCAGAGTAAATGATGTGATAAGTATAGATGGTTTGAAGTATCGATCATGAAGATGGTTCCGATTTCACATTCAAAAGGTAGTATGATGGTTCACTCTGCAAGCTGTCCTTGCAACTTCCCGCTAATTCCAAACGTCGTTCAAAAAAATAAGGCTAGATATTTTTGGTACTAACACTATGTTTATTGATATACGATACAAAATGTCGATGCTTCGGATATCGCACATCCCTAGACAACAATTGCATATGGTATGTAATAGAAAGAGACAGAAAGAAAAGAAAAGGAGGCAAGTATCTGAGGGATATAACGCCTTCCTTAGACGAATTTTTTTCAGTTCCTCCCGTGGGCGCTACTGGAAACGACGAGTCGTGATTAGACTTCCGTAAAAAAACAAAGAAAAAAAAATGTTTTCCGCTCAACCTTCGCAGGCAGCAGTCAACAGATTAGAAGAGAAGATCAGATCTCTAAAAAGAAAACTCAGCAAACTTCAGACAGACTTAAGTCAAGTCAGTTCTGAATTATCTACTGCTCAACGTGAATTGGAAACAGTGAGGTCTAACTCCGATACTCATCTTGGAAATGAAAGGTATGTTGTATTTCTTAGTTATTTTGAAATCGGGATAAGAACACTTTCGGAATAAGATCAAAAATCAATGAGAAAGTGATAACTCGAGCAAATAGAGTCAGCGCCAGTGAGGTCATCAATCATTCTCATCACACGTCGAGTTGATTTTATCGTCTAATAAACGTGAGCCCAACTAAATTGAGCATTTATTGAAGCAATTTACTGTGATAGAACAATATTTTAAGTGTTTATGATATGACCTAAAGAATAACAGTCCTTATGTCCCGTCCTTTTACTTGATACAGTCGAAAACTTTACTAAGTTGACCTTTTTTGTTTCAGATTCCATCTAAATCAAAACTAGAAATACAAAATCAAAATTTCATCAGTTGTGGAAAATTCCAAGCCATCTCCTGAACCATACGAAGGAACACATTCAAATAGTCAACAAACAGTAAGCAGTGACATCATAAAATTCTTGCCATGGAGAAGAAGCTTCCTATCATTGGATTATACGAAATTTGGAACATTTTTTTGAAGAAAAACAGCTATTTGATAGTCGTATTAGTAGCTAGTGCAATTAACAGTATTTTTAATTAATTGATGAGTATTAATCAGTATTGTAAACGGTAGAAGCTAAGAAGAAGACTGATCTATATGTTTCTATTTTATCAAAATTCTCAACGAAAGTGCCATTAGATTAAGTTTTTGAGTCATGACAAAGATTCCTAAATTAGAATAAGTTTTGATCTCTAAAGTAATCTCTAAAATTAATTTAATTGTAAATTTATAAAATGGTTGTGATGTTACGCACTTTGAATGAAAAATGTACTTTGGTTTTGTCTCTCTAGCTTTGAATCATCAAATAAATGTGTAAGTTATTTGGAAAAGTATTTTTTATTTCTCTCAGGATGTACCTCAAAAAATCAGTTATTTTACCATTTTCGTGAAAAACATCAAACCATTAATTGAAGATACAACAAATATCTTTCAAACATAACTCAAATAAGCGTTCATTCCGTCATAATTTCAAAAGCTTGTTACTTTTGATAAATTTCAATTTGCTCTCATGCTTTACATAGGAGTATTCCTTTCAAAATCTAAACACTACTCTTGTAACGTAACGAACGCACATAGCAACTAAATCAGTCCAAATTCCAGTCAATGAAGCGGCTGACCGGCATCTAATACTCAAGGCCAATTCAATTCTACCTCGTCATGTGTGTAGTGTTGCATCATCTTTCATTCATGAATTGAAACTAATCTCAGATTATACCAATATTAGTATAATCAACTACTTATATTGTAGTCATAGAACTTAACACAGAGGAAATTATTTTGAAAGTTGAGCACTACCTGCTCTTTAGCATTCTTCTTAATAATCTGCGTAACTTATTTGCTAAAATTGCTGGTTATTTCTACAAATTCACAATGTGGTCTAGAAAATCTAGATTTGAGTTACATCCAGTTCCTACGTGACTACATACCACAAAGAAATGGGGTCATCGCAATCATGATGTCATCGAAACTCGGATTGGAGGTTAATTGAGGTGATGAGCGTGACAAAATCGTAGTGTAATTTATAGCGTGCAGGTGTTTGTTGTTCATTGTCGAGTAAAGTTTTTGAAAAATTACCCGTTTAGGCAAATACTGGCCATAGATTCAAACTAATGGTTTCTGTGCATGATTTCAAAACTCAACAGCTATTTATACACTTTAGTTCATGTCATCATCTCAAAAACTAGATTTTTGGTTCCCAAAAAAAACCTAAGCCCTTTTTCTATAGAAAAATTTTAAATAGTTCAAAATTTTAGCTAAAGAAGCGCGTAATTTTTTTTATTTTGTGAAAAGTATGAGCAGAGTATTAATTCTGCTCGAATATTCTTTTGATGATTGAGTGGGTTAAGCTGTATAGGATCAAAAATAAAAACGTAATTTTGAATTGGCACGTACAAAATTTATTCAACTTAAATGGCAAGAAAGTAAATAATAGCGTAATACTTCAGATCTATAATAAAATAAATTCATACAAATCGAACAATTAATGAGATGATTCTTACAGACTATTATTATAAAAGTATAAAAACTCACAACTCCTTATAAATGCTCTCAGCTGCCTTTTCACCTAATTTTATAATAATACGTAACCTAAAGATTACATGTGAATATTAATACTAGTAGTTGAATCATCCTTCGTAATGGCGGTCGTCATTTATGAAGTGGGAAGCTTTGGTCAAAATTATGGGTAAAATATTAGAATATTTCATCTACTCTCACAAATAAAATAAGCAGTACATCAGTAGTAGCAATGATGTCGCAATGACGAAAAGCCCTATCCAGTCGTCCAATTGCTCACATATGCGCCATCTGGAACAAAATAATAACATTAGAATAAGCTTTTTTTGTTATAGAAAGAAACTGTAGCATAATTACCATGGCTTTGGAAATATGCGATAGATTTTTGAAAATTTTGACCTCTGACTAATCTTTCAAAACATTTTATAGCGTATCTACATCAATTGACTTACTGGGGCACAGGTATTTGATCAAAGCAGATGATTTTCATTTTATTTTCAGTGATTTTCTTCCCAAGAATAGTAGGATCCGGATTAAACGTAAATTGGTGTAGTACCTCCGAAAGCCTGGAAAATTCATAAATTAGTTGGTTGGAAATAACACACATAAAACAGATAGTTTATGATTGTCACAATTTTACCCCATGATCATAACATTCAGGTACGTCGTCTTGAAAATTGCTTGGTGAATCAAATCACCGGTGACGCCTCTGATTTTCAAAATTTTGCAGATATCTGGAGTAGCAATTGTTATTTCTCCACGTTCCGGCATCTCTTGAACCAATTCCATATCAAGAGAATGGAATTTAAGATTTTCAGTTTCTACTGATCTGAAATTGAAATATGAAACAATAATAACATAATGATTCTTAGGTATAAGTATAATAAGAAGTCAAATATTTTCACAGAAAAAACACCGACTTAAAAATCTCATCAGGTGATATAAAATTTGTATTACCTGATCCAATTTTTGGATCACTTGATACAATTTTTGTATCATCTGATGAGATTTTTAAGTCAGTGTTTTTTCTGTGTTTTTCCAATTGGAAAACTTACATATGATTCCGTTCTTCACCAGAAATTAGCAAAATTTCTGACGGCAAGATGAGTTCAATTTTATAGGAATTCTCCGGTCTGTAAATAGAAAACAAAAGTTCAAAATCTAGAATTTTTAAAAATAAATGCAGGCATTTACAGAAAGAACACTTACATTTCTTCAATTATTTTAAAAAGATATTTAATTCCCGAGTCATTTTGTATCGGCTTTGTAGAAATGTTATTTATTGTCAAAACAACTTGTTCCTCATCTAAGTGATGCACTATCGCATTTCGCACCGCCTTCAAAATTTCACTCCGAATTTCTTCGCACGGCCACGCGCTCGGTACTTGAATTCCAAAAACTATAGTCTGGTAACCTTCCATAATTGAAGATCTAAAAACAGTTTCAATTCGATTTAACCAATGTTCAAAAAACACATCCAGACAAAACTGTTCTAATTATTATGCAGAATTCATAAATACCTTGATGCTGCGAACGTCGAAACAGGTTTTACGCCGTCGCTTGGACGATATTGTGCACTTAAATGGTAACTGTTGGTTCACTATTAATTTATTTGTTACAATATCACAAAAATTGTCAAATATTCCTGCCAAATTAACTGGAATACAGGAGCGCATGCGTACACCATGGAGGTGTTTTTTGAACTGCCATATTGACCACTTCTTAAGTAGTTACTCACGAAGTGACAAATACTGAAGATTATTAATCTTATTTATCGATCATCAAAGTCGATTTTTGCTTGTTGTTTCAACTGCATCGTCAATACCTATAAATTTGCTTGTATTCTAAGAAGATTATGATCATGTAACGTTGGTAGTAAAGCAAACATAATTCAAATCGAATGAATGAAGGTCACTATATCACTAACCAAAGCTTAGACCATTTTTAAAAAGAAAATTTGTACTAGTCCTATCACCAGCGATTATTAGCTATGATTAGCATGACTAATTGATTATTCATTAGGATCTTCTTCCTAAATCTAGCTGCAATTATCTTTCTACAATACTTAAAATCCGTTAATGAAAGTACACTTATTTTTTCATGTTGGGGAGCAACGAAATTGTTGGTAGCTTCGGACTGGCTTAGGTGTGGCGAACAAAAGATTCTTCTAATGAACGGTAATCGACGTTGTCAGATCGGTGTTTATGAAAATGGTTGATAGTGTGCGTAATGAGTATAATGTGTGCGGGGGTGAAATCATAACCTGTTTACATTTCTGTACGACGAGGTAATCAATGAATTTGATTGCTTCTTTTACAATGCATTAAAGAAATAAGAACATCTATTAGATTATTTTATCGATTGATGATTACACTAGACAGCTACCGATAAGTCAATTTTCATACTTAACCATATTTACTAACTTACCATAACTATAATGAGTACAAACATGGAGAAGCAATCAATAATCAAGTAGTCACGTTACATAATTGTAAATAAAAAGAAAGTTCACTTAGAGTTTCGCACGTGAGGTTAAAGCTCCGGAATTAAATAAATAAACTTCAACTTCACCGGTCAAGGACAGCGGTTTATTGATACCGTAACCTACTATTGGAGCGCTATTGGTATAATTGATTAGTCACAGCTGTAGTATTCTGTTTGGCTACCGTACGAAAATAAGTGTTTTTTTTAACACAACATCTCAATAAATAATAAAGATAATTAGTGCGTTGTAAGCAACCAATTAAGCATCACACCTCATTTAATGAGTGCGTAGGTGTTTTGTTCCAAATTGGCGCGCACTGATTACATTAGAATGATGCTTCAAACAGGTTATCATTACTCACTTACTCATCAAATTTCATGACTATGTTCATCTCAATTTGATCTTTTTGCTTGATATCCCTGGATGCAAACTTTTAGACGGATCGGCTTCGGAATTTTTTTAGTAATTTGTTTAAAATTTTTCAATGCGCACCCAATAGTTAAATAGTTTACTATCTTATTGAGTAAGTTCTAATTACAGTTTTACTTATCTACAATCTTAGTTGCATCCTCAACTACTTTTGAAATTTCAAATCAATGGTTCAAAAGCAGTATTAACACAATTGTGCGATTATAAATCGATTGGTAATAAACGCTTCAGTAAGTGCGTAGTTGTTGTGTGAAAGAGTCCCACTTATGAGTGACTCGTTGATAGTTCATGAGAAGCAATTGAATAAATCATTGTTAATGCGACTCAACGATTCAATTAGCTGTTGAGCATTTGACTTATGACATCTACACGATACTCGTTATGAAATATTGTTTACTTTATTAGCTAAAAAAATTCGATTGCTTATATCGTGGTGTAATAAATCTCAAAGTAACTGTTACATAAAATTTTATTACAAAATACAGCATAAATACAAAAAATAGTTATTCATTGAGCAAAAAATGATGCGTATGATTTTGGGTATGACTTAATATAATAGTACAAAACCGTATAGATAAAAATGTACTGATTAACATTAGATAGACAGTTGTGTCTTTGTTTTCTGAGTTTTAATACCGTGGAAAATACATTGAGTTTTCCTGTATCTTCTAATCTTGACAAACAGATGTCTACAGCACAAAACACCATGGATCTTCCTAGCCCACTGTTGCAGTGAACAACTATCTTATCGCTAGCTGATTGACTGTATAGCTTTGTCATTAGTACCAAGTCAATGAAGCTGGATTCTTCAGGAGATATATCGTGTTCTTGCCATTTTTCATACAATAAGTGAGTGACTTTCAAGCATTCACCATCTCCATTGGTCACCTCAAGGCTCGTAATTGTGAAGCCCGGATGTATTGACTCAACCTTGACCGTGGTTATCTTAAATTTTCCAAATCGCAGAGTAACTTCTTCCACTGGACTCCAATAGCGATAGCACTGTCTCTTGCCATTTTCAATAGTACTGCACAACATAACGATGATTTTAGTTTTATGCTGCCATATTTTTCTCCAGAAGTCAGAGCTGGTGGTCTTTGTAGTAGGTGCCTCACACACGATGTACTTCTTAGAGTGCTTGAAACCATCAGCGTAACTAGCGTTTATATAATTCCTCGAGGTTCCCTGTATCTCAATTTTCATAATCTTGTCGTGCTCCTCACAAAGAAATTCACAGGCGTTAGTACGGTCGATTAATTTAACGAGACCACTGCGACTCAGCGTCTTAGAACTTTCATTACCCATTTCAATTATGTCAGCTGGTGTAAAAATTTCGGGTTGATATTTACTTAGAAATCCAGCACCGTTCAGGAATGAGCTACAACTGATGTATTGCTAACTATAAATTGCCATTTATAGATCCACGTTTTCCTTATTAACTCCCTGACACGTGTATGAATAACTTAGTAATTAGATTATTGTTACCATTCAATAAATATTCTAAATGTTACACACAATAGGCTACTATCAATTGACGTCATAAGAAAACCTCAAATAGGTTTAATTGAGTCAACTAATATACCTACATGCTGAAAAACAATTGATTCGTCTGTGACCGCAGGGGTGAAACCTGTTGATAATACCAAACCAAGAACCATTTTGTTTAAGCAAAATTTACTGATTGCAAAGGATATCAAATTTGTTATCCTAGACCATGCAATGATCATCATCATTTCGGATGTCGAATAGCTTTTTTTGACTATGCGAGCGCTTTTAAATTACTGTGATCCGAGCTCGGGCGTCCAGCATGACATCATAGTGGAATTTATTGCACGCAGGTGTTCGATATTCATTTGTCAAGTAAATAGTTTTTGTGTAAATAGACAGATAGACAGCGTGTCGGTGTTGATGAGATGTTTGCAAATTGAAAATGTGATAACGCGTAGATAAAAATAAATAACGTTGTTCGTTTTGAGTAATTAAATGACCCAACGAATTGACGTCACCAAACCACAAATGGGGTAAATGTCAGTTTAATAGTTGACTACTGATTGAAATTATCAACAGGAAAGTATATTAATACAATTAACCACAAAACGGAAACTTTGAAATATAACTCATAATCGCATTACGAATACATTATTTGCTTTAATACAAAGTCAATGTAACAAATTTTTTTGTTGTGATCACACGTCTTCTGTTTCCATCTACTATTGGATTTCTTCGACAATGGCTGCTAACCTCTCAGCAATTTATGGAGCTCGCAGTTTCATGCAAAGATCAGAAGACCCGAAATACGGAGAAATACTTTTTCAAGAGCACTTGGGAATTATCAACACACCAATTGAAGGTACCAGTGACAACTTTCAATTGCCTAGAAACAAGATGAAGAATCGTAGTTTGGATTACCCATGCTGGGACATTTCCCGGGTGGTTTTGAAATCTCACCGTGGATCAGATTATATCAACGCCAATTATGTGAGAGGAAACGACTTCAGTTGCAAATTTATCGTAACGCAGCAACCAATGGCCAATACTGACGATGATTTTTTTAACATGTGTTTTCAAGAGAACTCTCGGGTGATTGTGATGCTCAATGGTACTAAGTCAGAACCATCAGGCCTTCAGTACTTCCCTACGAACCAAGATCATATCATCTTAGGAGAATTTACAATCAAAACTGAAAGCATCAGGATGGAACTCCAGTACACCAGCACCACCTTGACTGTTATCCACAAACAAACCGGAGAATCAAGGACAATGCACCACTTCAAATATTTGGACTGGCCAGAAAATGGTATGCCGGATTCAAAATTGTTTCTTGAGTTTCTACTAGCTGTCAACAGACAAGACCAACAAAATTTAGCAGAAGCAATACAAACCAAGCAGCCTTTACCCGGTCCAATTATCGTTCATGGTGATAATGGTGTAGGTAGAACTCCAGCATATTGTGTGATTGACATGTGTCTGTATTCTTTAATACATACTGCGACTGTTTCAGTACCATTGACAGTTTTGAAAGTGAGACAACAACGTAATTTCAGTATCCAAAATCTAAATCATTACTTTTTCATACATAATGTCTTGTTTTACTTTTTGGCTACTATTAGATCAAATACTTCAATGTTCACCGAATTTCGCTGTCACTTGACCAAAAAGGATCTTCATTTGTTAGCATTAGATTATTAAACAAACATGTAATCTACTGAGAATAAAGGAACTTTTAGTATTTATCAGTGTATCATTTTTTACACCAACCATTGCTGCTATAAGAATCAAGCAATCAGACTCATGGTCATAGGACAATTTCTTATTCCTAAAATGTCTGTTTGTTCACAACAAATTGCTAATGTATTAATTTAGCATGTGCTAATTTCATTATCTTGATAAACACGTTGCGTATTGTGTAACTATGACCAAAACGAACAGGCGTAAGGTTGTCAAACTCTTATCGTTCACAAGCTGCTACGTTGATTTCATTCATAGAACGTGTTCGTCAAGGCTATTCATTCGCGAGTTATTTATAGACGCTGCCAGAGAGTGAACATGTTTGGGTAGCGATTACGTCATCGTTTTAGTGTTACATTGAGTCAGAAAGTGAAACCAAAACAGTTACTATATTTATATTTTGTGTGTGTTGTGGTCACCAAACAATTATTAGCAATTCTATGCGTTGTACTAATTACCTCGTAAACAATGTTGTATAATAATATTGAGATCAGTTTCTATACTTTAAATAATTAACTCATCCAGATCTTCAGTCTTATGAAGTTTATACTTTTGAATACAAATTCAGTGAAATCGTATAATTCTATATTGACAATATGGATGAGAATATTGCTTTCAAGTGTGAGTGCCTCACCGAAATTTTGAGTATCAAATGACAAATTATTATTCAATGAATACATAGAAAGCTGATTTCAAAGCTATCATAGTTTTGAGTTGAAAACAGTAACAAGCCCAAGGTCAAGTTGGCAGACTCTTTCGCGTTCAAAATCATATCAATAGTTTTCGTATCTCTAAACTTTCAAAATCATTTATTGCCACACAGTTTACCGGGAATAAAAATAATTATAATGAATCTTATTTGTGTTCTGGCTACGAGAAAATTTAACTGTTACAGGTATGGAAATTTCTGATACATTTGCTGTTGAAAGGATGCGTTTTAAATGTTTTTGAATCTGACAGATAAAGTTTCAAATTGACTGCCAATTTTGCACGTAAAAAAATTTATTTCCAAGTTGATGAGTTTTTTGGATTATAATTTTCAAATTTCTACATGGAAAACATTCCTGTTAAAGTTAAAACAAAGATTTTTTCAAGACTATGAAGACCTCAAGCAGTCATTTGTTGAGTATCTGGCATCTAGTTTACACGTAAGTAAAAATCTATATCTTAGGATACCTAATTAGAAATTTTATATAATTTTTTAACTTTTCATTTGGTATTCTTACAATCTGCGGAAGTTGAATGGTAGAAAAAGTAAATGTGAATTTGTGCTTATTTTCCTTTGATGTTTGTAGAAGTGTTCGAATAAGAGTTTGAAGAAATGGACGTGCCACCACCTATCCCACCGAAACCTACGGCCTCTAAAGTCGATGTGATTTTAGGAAGGGCGCCATCTGGAACAGAAAAAAAACCTGAACCACAGTCAAAGCAGTAAGTGCACGGAAAGAAATTTCGAGGAATTTTTAACAATTCGACAATTGTAATTTTTATTAAATAGAATCGTAACCGTGGACTATATGTTATATGTAATAATTGTCACACTCACTATAGGAAATTTGATTAATTAAATTATACTAGTGGTTTTAGTAAAGTTTCCAATAGAACAATTGTTAAATTTCCTCGGCAATTTAGAATTTTTTCGAGCATTTGAATAAAATATTAAATGCAACTGAAGGAGAAGGAGGCTAGAATTTAATACAGATAAATATAATTGTGAAAATATTTGCTCTGCGCTGGATTCGAACCTGGTCCTAACTTTTAACAAGCGAGAGCTTGGGCCGAAGGCTACTGCCAGCTCTTAATAGTAAAGAATAGTAGACATAATATAACTAATTAATTGGTAACTCGTATCCGAGCGCTTCTTACGACAAACACAAATTTTAAAACTTAAACTTTCGTGAGCACTGCACATTTTCTCATGGTCGCGAGGGCCGTCTCGTTCTCCATGAAGAAGGTCTCCGAATGAGAACCGAAACTAGTCGGCTACACCGACAAATTACTAGTGAGTAAAACCGTGATTTAATAGAAAAAAAAAAAAAAGATAAACACAAACACTAATTTATAAATATTCAAATCCAACAATTGGAGAATTTAAAAGTTACATTGGAAAGATACAGAGGCAGCACTAGCAGAATTTAATACACTAATCTGTCGATTAATTTACAGTGAATTGTTAAATTCCTTACGTAAATAGTAAATTTTCATCTAAAATATTTGAGAATTATTAGAAATGAATTTATTGTCCAGCATTACAATTGTTGTATTGTTTTACCCATAATTTTTTTTCCGTGTAGAATTTTTAGCTTGTTCATTTTGTCCAAATTTTGGATGTTATGTTTGCTTGGATACAATGATTCATTAAATATTATCGTGAGCTCTTTGCTTATAAAGAACCTCATAGATATTTAGCCATAAAAAAATTTTCATGTTTTTTTAATTTGGTCATGAATGTGTCAACTTTTGCCCGCGGAATTCGATCTGAAGATTAAAGTAAATTAAAATTGATCAATTTTTTATAATTCCAGGTCTAACATGAACCGGCCGGGAACTTCTCTTCCGCCGAAGCCGGAAAGATACAAAACAAACATGTTCGGCTCGTCGCAGCTCCCCCACCTTCCTCCAGCAAATTCAGAAGAGACGCACATGTATTTATATTTCGGGAAGTCCAAATCGTCTCAAAATCTTCCCAGGAAATGAAAAATGTAACGTAGTGATATATTTTTAAAATAAATATATTTTGGGTGTTTTGTCAATATTGACAAGATATCCCGGTTTCTATCAATTGGGTCACATTAATTAATTGATAACCTTGTTTAATGGCAAAGATAAACTTAACCATTGTTTATTCAATTAGTGAATGATAATATTACCAATCTAAGCTCTT
Organism: Zelleria hepariella; assembly: GCA_949319315.1. Classification (NCBI taxonomy): domain Eukaryota; kingdom Metazoa; phylum Arthropoda; class Insecta; order Lepidoptera; family Yponomeutidae; genus Zelleria; species Zelleria hepariella. The sequence continues at coordinate 1,777,166 of OX439385.1, read as the reverse complement.
TTAGTGATAATTAGCAGAGAAGTTAATTCGAAACTGATTGAAAAGCACAATCATTAAAATTTATGCATTATTTATTACTTTACGAATAATAAACAATTAGAAGTTGACAAATTTTGATGATAAGAAATAAGATACTTAATGTTAATATTTGGACAAAATTTTGAAGCGATAGTAACACTAAGTTCATTATCATCTGACAACAATTCATAGGCAATAGTCTACCAGATAATTGCATAATTTTTTTTTTGGAAAAACGATTTTTTTAAGACAACAATTTTAGCCATCTTCAATTCAAATTTCCGATTATTACTCAAATTGAATTCAAGTAAAATATTTTAAAGTTATAAAATGCTTTCAAAATTATAAATTTCGACTTCGAAACTTTTCCTGGTCACATTCACTCTAGTCCACGTAGTTTATTCTTCAAGAAACATTCTTAAATCTACCACACTAAGAACCAAAATTCTGTAAATCTTTATATATCACATTCATTCTAGTCCACGTAGTTCATTCTTCAAGAAACATTCTTAAATCTATCACACTAAGGACCAAAATTCTGTAACTGATGTGTCTCGCCTTTGTCACCTTTGTCATTCGCGGACTACCGTGAGTCAAAAGATACGTGAACGAACTACTGAGCTATGAACTATGAATGAGCTGTGAACTATGAATGAACTGTGAACTATGAATGAACTGTGAATGAACTATGAATGAACTATGAATGAGCTGTGAACTACGAATGAACTGTGAACTAAAAGAGTGAACTAGTTCAGTGAAGGAAATGAACTATATCATTCTTTTCTTTTCACTGAAGCGTTTCGCGCACCTCTACCTATTAGAGTGCAGTCACTGCTGCACAAGCTGCAGCGTGACGTCTATGCACGTCGGTCCGATGCACATTCAGTGGACAATTGCACATGCAGCTTGCTAGCGGGCCGATCGTGACCTTAGCTCATACGTGAGTTGGGATACGCGCTACTGGAACGGTGTCGCGTCAGCTTATTATATGTCAATGAAACCAACAAGTATTACATAATATTTTTTATTTTAAAAAGTAAAACAAATAAAGGATCGCTATAATTAGCGAACCTAAATACCGCACAGGTGGCGAATGACATGTAACGATGATCTCGAATTCTCGAATAGTATTACAGTACTTAGGTACTTAGGTGATAGGATCTCGAGTCTTAAGTGGAAATGGGCGGGACACCTGGCGAGGCGGGAAGATGGCCGGTGGACAAGGGCAGCAACAGAGTGGCGTCCAAGAACTGGACGACGGTCGGTGGGCAGACCAGCAGCCCGATGGTCGGACGACATCGTTGTGTCGGCGAAGGGCCCATGGATGCGGATGGCGAGGGACCGTGAGAGGTGGCGTGAGGGGGAAAAGGCCTATACCCAGCAGTGGGCAGAGGTGGGCTGATGATGATGATGATGATGACTTGGGATAAATAAAATCTTCAGTATCAATTCGGACCTGGTAGGCCACCGAGGAATCCAATTGTTCAGGTCCCCATTAGCCATATTCTGTTGACGACGTGGTAGTGTCGCGTCGGCATCGTGTCTTTCTGCGCTCTCGTCAAACGGGATCCGGTCGGATCGGTGACCTGTAAACAGATAAATTAACATTAATTTCGTTGGAGCTCTTACAAGACGTTCCGATGGGTTGGCGCACACGATAACGTGTTTGCTCAGAAGTTGGAAAATAATATAATGTTTTACCTGAAAATAAAACAATTATTATATAGCCTAACCTTATTCGAGACCTAATAAAAGTGAGACAGCACTACTTGCGTCTCTTGGAACAGTCCCCTTCCTCCCCCCTTCCCGCAGCCGGAGCGGGTCCCCCCGCGCCGGACGACCGCGCGGGGAGGGGGGGTGACTCAGCTTGCCTGCTGCGCGCAGCGCGGCTCGTCACATTGAATCTCACTTGAAGTGGCCATATGGGATATGGGCCACCAGGCAGGATTAAAAATATAGGTCTCGAATAAGGTTAGGCTATATAATAATTGTTTTATTTTCAGGTAAAACATTATATTATATTGCCTGAACCGTTATTCGAGACCTAATAAAAGTGAGATCTGTTTGTTATCGCCTGGTGGCAAGCTGATTGATGCCAATGTGTGAATGATCATGTATGGCATGATAATTTACTCATTTAGTAGGTAGGTATACCTAGGAGGTGCTACTAAAAAATGTAAATGTGTAGGTACTTGTAGATAGAAGTTAGCAAAACAAAAAACATAAGGACTTTGCTGGTTAACTTTAGTGCAAAGTGTAGTGCAAAGTGTACAATATGATTGACTATTTATCTAGCATGTGGGTAGTGAAAAAACTTAGGCTTTGATGATTTATACAACGTCCAGTGACATCTTCACTCACACCAGATGGGTGAAGCGACCACTCGGACACTGCAGTGCCTGGGACATTTTAGGTAGGTAGACCGAGGAATGTATACCTAAAATGCATAATGATTTTTATGGACTTTGGTGGTGAAACTACAAATGAAAAGCTGAAATGTAGGTAAATCAACACATTCAAAATATTTATTTTACCGAAAAAATCAAGAAACAGGATTCTAAGAGAAAATCAGTTCTGTATCAACACAATCAACTATGATGATCAAAGTAATGCAATCATAATGATTCAAAGTTTCTAGATAAATTATATCGATTGCTCGAATCGGCCCTGATTTCCGCGGAATAAAAGCGAGCGAAGGTGTTAGGCGTTCGCCAGTTACCCTTCGCCATGACCGTGTCGATGCTACAGTTGTCGAGCCAGTTGAGCGAGGCGGCGGCGCGGCGGCGCGGCGCGTGCTGCCCGCGCTAGCCTCCACGCCGGCCGCGCGCAGCAGGGACTTGACCCAGCCGGCCAGCTGCGTGCGGGACGCGGCGCGCGGCACGCCCGTCCATGACAGGAACAAGGCGCTCGCGCCGCATGCTGCCCGTCTCTGTCGTGACGCCTCCAGGAGTTTCCTCACCCAATATACCGGGCATACGTCGTGCTCTGGGGCTTTAACGAGTTTCCATGATTTTTGTCTGTTAACGTAGTTGTCAGTCTTGGACCCAAACACAGGATGTAGTATTAAGTGGTCGTCATTATCCTCGTAGTGATCTCGATCGGTGTGCAGCAGAGTGAGGTCGTGTACTCGGCTGCTCGAAGCCAGAAGTAGAATAAGCGCCGTTCGTCGAGAGATCTCATACAGGGTCTTGTTAGTTAGTGGATGTTGAACCAACCATTCTAAGACCTTTCTCGGGTCCCACACTGCTGGATTCTTATAGCTTCTATCGACGTTGGCGTTGGCAACAGCCTTGAGAATTCTTTTTACGAAGACATTGTCACCCAAGGTTTGAGAGCCAGGATTTGATAGCGTAGCTATTGTGGATTTGTAGACTAGGATAGTCTTGTAAGCCAATTTGACGTCTAGATGTAAATAGGCTAGGTATTTTGCCAACTGTGGTCCAGTAGGTGATGTGTAGTCCACAGCATTATGTCCACACCAAACTTGCCACTTCGACCAGATGCAAGCGTAGACTTTCTTCGTCGACTGTCTCCAACTGGAGTTAAGCAAGTCGATCTCGTTATTTGACCATCCTATTAAGTGCGAATTCCACCCATGACCAACCATGCCTCGAGACATCTGATCTACTTGAGGTGGAGGCAACAGAGTCCTCGTGTCTATTAGCCGCTGTCGCAGTTGAGTCACCGTGAAGGGAGCGCTCACTGCTCTCCGCTTGAGGTCTGGTCTCCAGTACACTTTGTGCCAGCGAGGTACTATTAGTATGTAGGTACCCTCGGCTCCGTTGAGATGTGCTATAAGACGCGTGGCACAAGGTGAGGGGGCGGAAATATCCAAGCCCTGTGGTATCTCCACTGCCTGCTGAAGGCGTTGTGATATTCTGCGTTCAAATCGTTGCAATCTCGCGATACGTAGCGTGTAGTCACGTGTGCAGTCCTTGAGGCGAATAAGTCTATCTGCGGCGTGCCGAAGCGACTGAATATCTCGTGGCAAGCGTCTTGTACTAGACTCCACTCGCCTTGAGTTTTCTGTCTGGACAGAAGGTCGGCTTCTATGTTGAATTGTCCCGGAATGTACTGCGGGACAATTTCCATTTTGTGCTCGTTCAATAATTCGAACCACAGAACACAACTACTAAAGAAGAACGAAAACTAGGAACACAGATGCTACAATACGCGAAAGTATCGCCACCTGCTTACACCCCACCCAAAACTCCATGTGGCGGCAAAATTTGAATAACTGGCGGCAAAAATTTGAATAGCCGTCTGGTTCAGGTTCCCCAGAAAATTTATTAATTTTGGATGCATAGGCCATTTCATTTGTAAGGAAACTCAATAATTTAAGAGTGCAGAAGAGTTTCCTTACAAATGAAATGGCCTGTGCATCCAAAAAAACACTAGATGTAACAAATGATCTTGAAATAAAACAACAAATTGTGTACAAAAACTTTTGCTCATTGAAATTATTATTTATTTCACTTTTATGGATCCCTATTAGATAAAGTCAACAAAATTTACATAAGTAAGATGAACAATGAACAGAATTTCTTCACTACTTCTTCTCTACAAATAAACGGACCCATCTTGACATATTTGATCTTATATAATTAAATCAGTTAGGTATGTAGCAACAGTAACTTGTTCAAGAAACGAGTCTTTACAATAGGAACTAAACAAAAAATATTATTAAGATACTTAATACTAATTTAATAACTAAGATTAAAATTCTATACATTACTCAGGTTATAATATTTTCATAATCTTATAGGCAAGATTGTTGGTTTGGCTGGCTGGAAGAAATTTCAATTGAAATAAGTCCGCCGTTGTATGTAATTTCTCACCATTGTTATTTAAGTTTTTATTTTGTGCAATAAAGTGTACTAATAATTGTTTCAGACTTATTTATAAAAAACGGTACCACGAAAACACTCACGACAATGTGAAGCATCAGGATCTGCACTGAAACTTGGTATTATTTATGCATAATTATCTTCATCTTGCGTTTCAGTGCAGATGCTGATGCTTCATCTGCAAACAATCTGTTTTTTACTATACAAAACCTTTTCACACATATAAAGAAAACACTTTCTATGATCTGTTGAACATTTTGTGTTTCATGTTGTGCGCATTTTTTTATGAAATCAAAATTTACATTTTGGAGCAGCACTTCCTTTATACTTGTTTTTAAATTCCTTTTGTGACTATTTTCTTTCAAAAATGAATTTATTAATGTCGCACACGTTTCAACACATGCTATAGTGGACTTATTTGCATACTGCAAACTTTTTTTTAATTCATTGTATTCCTTGGATTCTACAAATGTGTGGACTTTTTCCACATTTGTAGATACAAAAATATGCTTGCATGTCTCACAATTACTTACACTGCATATTTTTTTTATCAAAAATCCGCAGACATACGCGCATGCTTGCATTTCTGCGTCATCCTCTTCAATATTTTGTGGTACTGAAGAGGACAATGCACTGCACTCTGATGCCAATATGTCTGTGGAATTGCTGGGTTGTGAAACTGACAATAATGTTTCAAAGTTGTTCATTATGACATTATTGTCAGTTTCACAATTACTCCCTGTGATCCCAATGTTTTATTTTATTTATTTTATTTTGGTATATTTGGTGTACAAAACAGAAGATAATCTAAGATAAGGTACAAAGTTGAAAAGATACAATTAGTGCTGACCTAGATTAACTCCCAAAGTATATACACACGGAGATAATGTGTGCCAAACTGCTCAAAATTGAAGTTTTTAAGCCAGCCACAAACTGGCCTACAGTTGGGTTGGTATTTGAGCCACAGTTGCCCCTTATGCAGCCAAACAAATTTTCTAATGGATCTTGTTGTAACCGCCTTGTGGCCAGGCTCTTTATACCATCATTGGCGAGTTTTCTAAATAGCCGCTCGACGCCATTAATGGTCCAAATCCAGCCTTCCTGCGATGGAGGTGTTCGTAAAGAACCCATAAATTTCATTGTTCTAAAAAACTTTTTCATATCCTGAAATAATTTGTGGTGTGGGCTTTTCGCCGTCATGTTTGTAGAGAACATTTTTCCTCGCCGCAAGTCTGCCGAGTCGCTAGTCAGGGCGTCAAATAGTTTATCCATGTTTGATGTCACACTTGCAGTAACAACAGCATCTGCACTGAGCGCACCTGGAAATAAGAAATAAAAATTATAAATATTGTAAAATAACTTTTACAAAATTCATAGTTTTAGCTCTAATTAGCTATCAAACAAACCATTTTGGAGCTATGAACTTTACTCTAGACAGGTACATACCTTCAGCTATCTTTGCATAAAGTCCCGCTGTCACAGTGTGGCTCAAAACTTGTGCAGCTAGTTTGACGCGCATTTTTTGTTTCGCATTTGGATTGAGGTGATCCTTTGTCAAAACCGGAGCGAACACAAAATTTGGATTCTTATTGTCCATTTCAAAGAAATGTTTTATGTGTGACCATTTAGCAACACCTGTAAGTAATCAAAAAGTAACTTTAAATTGAGACAAGTACTTAGATGCATTTTGAACAGCAATTATTTTGATAAGCGTAAGTAAATAAAATATTGTGAAATGAAAAGGGATGCTAAAGGAAAGTGTTTCAAGGTATAACCCGTGTCATTATAGAAAACATTTAGGATGGACTTCAAAACACTCGCCCTCTCGCTCTTATTAATACAGTCAAAGCGAGACAACGCTAGGTTTTTAACTCCATCCTAAATGTTTTCTTTAATGACACGGGTTATAGTTTAAAACTTAAGTGTTACCAAATTTATGTAATTTTAGTTTAAATAGACACATGAACATACCTTTTCCTTTCTTCTCTTCAGAGGAAATGTTTGTTGTGCACTCAATGTCATATTTTAAAAACAGATTTCTAAAACATTTTAGAAGATGTGGTGTGTCAAATAATGTAACAATCTCTTTGTTTTGCACTGTTATGTATGGGCGTTCCACAGTTGCACCCAAGATTGACAGTGCTCGCCTATTTACACCATCCATATCACAGACAGTCGCAGATATATTAATACCTGATGCAAAACATTGCTGTAAGATCTGAAACAAAAGATAGTGTTATATATTAGTTGAAGGCAGTGGTTCATTGAATAGGTGAATAGTTAAAAAAAAAACAGGCCAAGTGCGAGTCGGACCCGCGCACGAAGGATTCCGTACCATTATCTATAAAAACTTTAACTATCACAGTTCATGAGATACAGCCTGGTGCCATACGGACAAACGGACAGACAGATGGACAGTGAAGTCTTAGTAATAAGGTCCCGTTTGGAACCCTGCGGGTACGGAACCATAAAATTTAAAGAAAATATAAATACCTCTTTCAAAAGCACAGCAAGCCGGTCTGCGGTCGAAAAGCCACTCGAAAAAAAATGTGCAATCGGTTGTTTGACAGTTTTTCTTATTCCAGCTACCATAAAAACTAGGGCATAGGATGCCACATTTGGGGACCTTCCTTGTGCCCCATGGTCTTGGTATCCATCTATCACATCTTCTTTTGAATTGTAGTCAAAATGTTTCTTTATCGATATTTCATCGAACATTATAATATAATTATTGTCTGATGGCTGCTGCGTTTTTATGAATTGTTTAAGTACTTCCAGTACTGGCTGGGTAATACCCACAGCAAAAGGCACTCTGTTCAGTAAAGCCTTTAGGGTTCCTGGAGATGGTAGGAAAAATAATCTCCTCAACAAGCGGTAACATGTTGGTGACCTTTTAAATAGCCTCAGGGCTATAATTTTTTCTTCTTTTGTCCATCTCCTTCCAGGTGTTTTCTTCTTATAATTTCTCAATTGCCCTTGGAGCAATAGCGCAAATGTTGGTGTGATTTTCTCAGACAGTTTTCTCACGGAGTTGCTATCTGTGAGAGCGTTTAATTGTAATTTCAGTTTTAGGTGCTTAATCCGATGGCGCAGTTGGCAGACATTGTGCATATACTTCAAGCATTTCTTATAAATCTTGCTATCTCTATTAGTTTTGACTTGATCTTTATCAGATTCAAGAATGTCTGTTGTGGTTTTCTCTTGGAAATTTCCAATCTCCCTTAAAGGGATTCTTTTTGATGGCCCCGCTTGTGGTTCTTGAGGTATGTGTGAAGGGCCTGGCTGCAGATCTTCAAGCAATGTAGGCGCAGGAATGAATACAGGTTCAATCTGTAATTACATAATAAGAATAATTAAAGTCACAGTCCTCTTTTACATTTGCATTGTTTATAGGTTTACATATCTCAAACTATTACTCACTACGTATAAATTAGAACTAATTTCAGTTTAGTTACAGACAATGATGAGTAAAGTTCGCAACTTACCTCAAGCGGAACTGCGGTTCTTAGCAATATTTTTTTAGTTCCATCTGCAAAATCACCGTCCTTAAAGTGATTTTGGCACAGCATTACGTGCTCAGCATGTAGCTTTTTTTGGAAAGCTATTGAAGCGTGCTGTTGATCAGAGGGAAAAAGGTATTTTGCCCACAAACTGCAGCTGAAAAAAAATGGGAACAATTGTAGTAGTCATCAAAGGGTTGGCGAGTAGGAAGCATGTAATTATTCTTGTCAAATTCAAGGCGCATTCATCGACTAGAACTTATATCTTCACTTCATTGCATTGTATTGTAAGTATTGTAACCACCACAATTTGACAGTTGCAACAAAGACCAACGTTGTTGACTGCCTTGTTGGGCGTTGCAAAAAAAGTTCCAACGTTGACATAAAAGTTGAAATATTGTGTCAACGATTTTACGTTAGCTAATTTAGGTTAGTTAATGCGTACCGCAAAAGATTCCTAACTCCGGGATTTGGAAAACGAAACAAGGAGACATTTTCCTTTGCTGTAGATGTGCCACACCTAGAACACTTTCGAGTGTCTTCTTTACGGGTTTTTTTAGCGTCCGACATTTTCACAGATTTCAAGATTCACTATCTCGTATTCACTGTGAAACACTAGAGTCACTGTCTCAAAAAATGAACGGAGGAATAAAAACTCAACTCGACGTTCTAGCTTGAGAAAATATCTAAAACAGATATCAAGAGTCACTATCTCGAATTCACATGAAACACCAGAGTCACTATCTCAAAATGGGCACAAAACATAAACGGAGGAATAAAATCTCAACTCGACGTTAGTAGCTTGCGAAAACAACGAATTAACGTGGAAAAACAAAATTACGGGCCAACAACAACACAACAACACCTGCGTCGACGCCATGTAAAATCGCCATGTTGGTTTTCTAGGACAATGTTGCTACTAGAAAATATATTTAAAACTAAAATTATTTTATTTCATAATAGTTCAGCTTTATTTGTGTTAGCTAAAATTAGCATTTATTACCTTGAAAATATTTTAATTTATTTATGCATGAATATTATATCTTGGTAATGGTAATTACAGCCCACCGTAGGTATTTTAGTTCCCCCATACAAAGTTGATACCCCCTGATTCGAACAGGGCATTCGTTAGCTGGTACAGGGTCTTTGAGCGCAGGCCGCCCTGATTCCTTATGTAACTCACAACGCTTTTGTTGTCGGATTGGACTAGGACAGTCGAATTGCGTAGAGAGCGACTGTGATCGTGTAGTGGTTGATAAATAGCCCACATTTCTTTGAGATTGCTGTGCCAACTCTGTTGATCCGGGCGCCATGTACCGCTCAGAGGACTGCCGTCTAGAACGGCGCCCCATCCTTTGCCTGACGCGTCCGTGGCCAGAAAGTGACTGACAGGATCTGCGTGTATCAGAGTGCTCGACGAGAGTGCCCCGAGCCACCAACTCAGCTCCTTGTGCACGGCCTGTTCGACAGGAAACTTCGCCAGAGGCTGGTCTTTCGAAAGCCGAGAAGACGCCATCTGTATGGGGCGGCAGTGAAGACGCCCTCTTTGTATAACGAAAGATGCAAAGTTGAGCATTCCTAGGACACACTGCGCATCCTTCAAGCTCCACTGATTTAGGCTCATGATCGATGTGACCTTGACTGATATTTTCCGCCGCTTTTCTTCGGGAAGGTACTTGGAATTCGTTGCGAGATTCCATGTTATGCCAAGGTAATCTATTACTCTGGTTGGAGTGAGCTGGGACTTCTGGAAGTTTATCGTAAAGCCCAACATCGATAGGACCCGTACAGCTTCTGCAGCTTGGTCCATTAAAGTCTCCCGTTTCTGGTTCACAATTAAATAGTCGTCCAGGTAGACTATTATTCTGAGGCCCTTCTCGCGTAACAGCTGGGCGACCCAATTTGAAACTGTGGAAAACGCCTTGGGTGCCGATGACAGCCCGAAGGGTAGGCAGGTTATCTGGAGCAGTTCCAGTGCCTGTGACCCTCTGGTCGTCGAGTCTGTCTTGTACAGGACTCTGAGGAATGGCTGGTGTGACCGAGCCACTGGTATGTGAAAGTAGGCCTGTGTGAGGTCGATCTTCACTGCCCAATCTCTTTTTTGTAAGAAATCCGGTACGCGGTGCATATTGATTAAGCGGAATTTGAACTGTTCTAGATAGATGTTTAAATTTTTTAAATTGAAAATGGGGCGGTTGCTGAGATCTGATTTTACTACTAAAAACATCGGGCATATGAAACTCGGTGTTGCGGGAGCGGGAATTAGAACCTTCTGTTTTTTCAACTCTATTATCTGCTGAGTCACAGCTGCGCTCGTAGGTGTTTGAAATTGAACCAACTGACTGTGATGAATAAGAGGGGGTACTTTGCAAAAAGGTATCCGATAGCCGGAAATTATTCGAATAACGCAATCTGGGGCATTGAACTGTTTCCAAATCTCGACGTAATCTAGGTAGTAACCGCCCGCCACAAAAACTGTTTTGTATGTAGTCATTTTTGAAAACGGGTATTTTTGCGATTATTGAAATCTGATTTTTTGTAACCACTGCGTTTCGCACCGGATTTGTTACTTTTCTGTTTTTGAGATTTGTTACCTTTTCGGGGCTGAAAGCTAGTGCTTGGCACAGGGTCAGCGGTCTCAGCTTCAGGCCTGCGATACGACCTCCGCGGACGTTTTGCCTAATAATGCTCCGGTCTATTCTGCATAGACAGTATGGGCTCTTCCGCAGAGCGTTTGTTCGCTGAGAATATTTTATTAGTGCCGCCGGCTTTCTGCAAAAAAGAACCTAGTGCCTCTGCATTAAAAAGCTCAGCGTTTGTGGGAGGTATTTTGCGTAAATCTTCTTTGATGAAGCGATCTTTCACACCAGATAAAATGCTGTCTCGTCGTTTCTGAATAACGTCAGCACGCCTCCCACAAACTAACTGAATCAAGTCTTCGGACACTTTCATGTAATCGGACTTATCCGAAAATAAGCAACTGATTTTTTCGAAAAGAGATTCGGCATTCAAAGACCCAGAGGAGTGTGACCATTCGATGATTTCCTGCAGATTACTTTTTAGTTGGGCATTTTGCTGGATGAGTGCATGAGTCATTGCCCCCAGAGATATATCGAGCGACTTTAACCAAGTCGAGTTAGGGTCATGATAGCGTAACTCGGTATTCACGTCCAGCTTAAAACCCTGGCATAGCGAGGTACTTCTTCTCTGTTTCGACATACCTAACCCTCTCCCACTTATCAGAGTTGAAATGATGTAGCTTAGTTAGCAGCTCTAGTCTCGACTCGTTAGAATTTTCAACGGTCGGTTCTTTCAAATTAGTGTTGATGTTAAATTCGAAAGATTTGGCGGTTGCAGGTAATTGAGCTTGGGTTTGAGGTTTATTTAAAAACGGTTGCTCTGTTAGCAATGAACTCTTAAGGTTTTCACTGGGATGCAAAGAAATATCGGAATCACTGTCCATAGCATGCTCGTACTTCGAAAATTTTTGATCGTTATTTTTCAAATAATTCAAAATTTCGCTTACTTGGTTCGTCAAAGATTCAAACTTTTGACGGTTGGGTGACCTAGATTTCTTTTTCTGGCTCTTTTTCTTCCTAGGCCGTGAATCCTCCGAACTGGAACTCGATGACGACGACGACGACGACTCGCTGGAACTAGACGAGCTCCTGGGACGCGGCAAGCGTTCACCTTGTTTCTCCGGCAAACGTTCCGCATGTGTTTCCGGCAAAAGTTTCGCACGTGTTCCCGGCAAACGTTCCGCACGAGTTTCCGGCAAACGTTCCGCACGTCTTTCCGACAAACGTTCCGCACGTTTTATCGGAAATCGTTCTGCACGATTATCCTCTCGCTCAGAGCGAATAGCGTCACGATCAGGAGACTTACTCATCTTAAACCGAGCTCTTCTGCAGAGCAGGATTTTTATGATTTTCAACGCTGTAAAAGGAACGCTGAAAATTTAAATAAATTAATATAAATTCGAACAGCAACGCTGTTATCTTACCAAAAGGGGTGTTCACTCGACGGAAGTCGATGCCAATGTGACGAGCCGCGCTGCGCGCAGCGGGCAAGCTGAGTCACCCCCCTCCCCGCGCGGTCGTCCGGCGCGGGGGGACCCGCTCCGGCCGCGGGGAGGGGGGAGGAAGGGGACTGTTCCAAGAGACGCAAGTAGTGCTGTCTCACTTTTATTAGGTCTCGAATAACGGTTCAGGCAATATAATAAAGGCTCTCCGTTTGTAAGTTTCGACTTGGCGTGTACTCCTGGTTAATGCGCAAATACTACGCAGCAAGGTCTGATTGATTAATTCGTACTCTTCGAAACTGAAGGACTATAACGATGCTTGACTTTTAACTTTCAAGAGGGTCTCAAATAAGCCATTTTATAATTTTTCTCCTCAACATAAATAAGTGAAGTTGAACCCTTATGACAACTGGCACTTGATGACTTTAATTTTGTGTAACTCATTTTCATTGTTTCCCAATTAGGATGCAGAATATGGTTCTCGTTTTGCTAACCGAATATAGTTTAGTGATATCTGGTGCCACGAATGTGTAAACAAAGCAATTCCCGAAAGAGAGTACTTTTTCTTTTCTTTAATGTTTTGTTCAGGACTCGATGCAGTCCACTCTTTATAACCCGAATTTTAACATAATATATGCAGAATCATTTCGAAGAAGGATGGTCGGTGTTCATCGATACGTTCTCCAGCGCTATCACTTCGCCGGACAGATGTTGATGTTGTTCCCAATGTTCGAAGAGATGGGAGTCAATGATTATCTCCACCAGAAACTTCGGATAATAGTCCCAACTCCTAGGTAAGATACAAACAAAGTGTATCATTTTCCGTACTTTTTAAAAGACAAATAGGTCATGGGTGATTGAGCAGACCATTTCATATTATTATTTGTTGTGTTCATCGATAATTTTGAACCACAGGCCAGGGAAGTAGTATTGAGAGACTTCCGTGACGTTCTCCAGCGCTATCTCGTCGCCGGTCACAATGGTGATATTGTTCTCAATGCTCGACGAGCTGGAAGTGAATGATTATCTCCACCAGGAACTTCGGATAATAGTCCCAAATTCTAGGTGCGATACAAACATAACATAACATAGGAAGGCTTCTCATGTTGAAATTAAGAGACTTTAACGAACTAATCGAAATCTCATCACGAACACGATCCATAAGTGAATTTATTCTCAGAGAAAGTCTAAAGAACTTCAAAAATTAAGATTACATATGATTCACATCAGGCACGTTACTCTACGAATAAATAACTTAAAATGTATTGATTCCATCGTGCCCGTGCGTCAAAATATATCACACAAATGCACGAGGCAATTCCATTCTTACTTCATTAACTTGTATCGCACTTGAAGTTTACACACTTACGTCCTTAATAAACGTAGCTTTTGCGGTTTAGTAGTAGAAACAGTAATCGATCCTAATCACAAAGTAGTCCCGAGAGTTCGGATATGCACTGACGTCACCTGCTTTACAAAGCTAGATGTAGGGGGCGTGCACATTTGAAACTAACGCAACTATAATAGCTATAGTAATTCCTGGAGCTGCTTCAATCGTACCTAGAGAATCATTCAGTCAGATTGACTGAAGAAGCTTCTCTTAACTACTTATACGGAACTCGCGTGATTTACAGACTCGTGAGTCATCACAGTAGAATTATAAAACAAACCAAATTATGTCATAAATTGGGCGATAACCTATGTTCTGTCATTGCTTAAGGCAGTTATCTCTAAGCCATTAGTTTTCAATGACTAAAAATCGAAATATTGTTAAATCAAAATATTATCGCCTACCAAAATGCGTTACCGACAAAAAAAATGTCGCCGCTAATTAAAACACTTACGTAATTACAAACGCGCAATTTCTACAAGATCTTCGACGAAGCGTTCCCGCGAGCACATAATTAATAGCTCTTATCTTTATAAATTCGTTTGGTCACCTGAATTTCTTCATCAATTCGTTTTTTATCCTCCACCGTTTTTGGTTCCGTCCATTTAAGATTGTTAAGTTTTTCCTGGAGCTTTAAAACTTCAGCCGCTAACTCCAAACGGTCTTCCGAGGAAAACATCTTGATACGTATGGTCGGTATAAGGACTAATAACGAAATGATGAACCCAAAGATACTTGTTGTTGTAGTCGCCGTGTCACTGAAGTCTCATTAAGATAGCAAATGAATGCATAAACTGATTTACGAAGAACAAGCTAGCATTATGTTATGAGAAACTATCTATGCTACAGAACAGGGTTCAGTTTTGCTTAACATGGAAGGCATGTTTTTCTATATCTCAATATTTTGATCCCGGCTGCTATTGCATACCAAGCTGATTTGATAAAAGGTTCCCGGTAGCAAGTCGGCCGGCATCACGGTGGTTATCAACCATTTGTAAAAGTGGTCTGAAGGTTTTCAAGTGCCTGGGCTTCATTGGATTGTGCATGATCAATTAGCGCTGAAACCGCACACCGTTGATTCTCATTCGACTGCCTTCTGTTTTTCCGTAGTGTCCATAATAGTACAACGTCTCCTTCCATCTAAAGTCAACATTCCAATTTATTATATCCCAACCACTCTCGAGGAACAATAAAGATAGTATGTCAATGAATCCTCGGCTTTTCTTTTTTGCCAAATCTTGCATAATGTTGTGGCAAATCGATCGAATCATTTCGAAGAAGGATGGTCGGTGTTCATCGATACGTTCTCCAGCGCTATCTCTTCGCCGGTCAGATGTTGATGTTGTTCCCAATGTTCGAAGAGATGGGAGTCAATGATTATCTCCACCAGGAACTTCGGATAATAGTCCCAACTCCTAGGTATGATACAAACAAAGTGTATCATTTTCCGTACTTTTTAAAAGACAAATAGGTCATGGGTGATTGAGCAGATCATTTCATATTATTATTTGTTGTGTTCATCGATAATTTTGAACCACAGGCCAGGGAAGTAGTATTGAGAGACTTCCGTGACGTTCTCCAGCGCTATCTCGTCGCCGGTCACAATGGTGATATTGTTCTCAATGCTCAACGAGCTGGAAGTGAATGATTATCTCCACCAGGAACTTCGGATAATAGTCCCAAATTCTAGGTACGATACAAACATAACATAACATAGGAAGGCTTGTCACCTTGAAATTTAACGAACTAAAACATCGAAATCTCATCACGAACACGATCTATAAGTGAATTTATTATCAGAGAAAGTCTAAAGAACTTCAAAAATTGAGATTACATATGATTCACTTCATGCACGTTACTCTACGAATAAATAACTTTAAATGTATTGATTCCATCGTGCCCGTGCGTCAAAATATATTACACAAATGCACGAGGCAATTCGGAAGGCAAAGTTTTTTGTTCGAAAGTCCGTTATTGGCTTAATCTTATCTTTAGACAATATTGAGAAACTAATTTCAATATTTTTTATTTTGGTTCAGTAGTTTGGATTTTACAACGTTTCAAAGATACGGTTTTATGACGTCACGCGGCGGTCTGCATACTGTTGGCGGTCAATGCGGTCATAGGAACAAAACATTTTAGCGCATAAAAACAAAACTACTCGATCAAAATAAAAAATATTGAAATTAGTTTCTCAATATTGTCTAAAGATAAGATTAAGCCAATAGCGGACTTTCGAACAAAAAACTTTGCCTTCCGAATTCCATTCTTACTTCATTAACTTGTATCGCACTTGAAGTTTACACACTTACGTCCTTAATAGGCGTAGCTTTTCCGGTTTAGTAGTAGAAACAGTAATCGATCCTAATCACAAAGTAATCCCGAGAGTTCGGATTTGCACTGACGTCACCTGCTTTACAAAGCTAGATGTAGGGGGCGTGCACATTTGAAACTAACGCAACTATAATAGCTATAGTAATTCCTGGAGCTGCTTCAATCATACCTAGAGAATCATTCAGTCAGATTAACTGAAGAAGCTTCTCTTAACTACTTATACGGAACTCGCGTGATTTACAGACTCGTGAGTCATCACAGTAGAATTATAAAACAAACCAAATTATGTCATAAATTGGGCGATAACCTATGTTTTGTCATTGCTTAAGGCAGTTATCTCTAAGCCATTAGTTTTCAATGACTAAAAATCGAAATATTGTTAAATCAAAATATTATCGCCTACCAAAATGCGTTACCGACAAAATAAATGTCGCCGCTAATTAAAAAACTTACGTAATTACAAACGCGCAATTTCTACAACATCTTCGACGAAGCGTTCCCGCGAGCACATAATTAATAGCTCTTATCTTTGTAAATTCGTTTGGTCACCTGAATTTCTTCATCAATTCGTTTTTTATCCTCCACCGTTTTTGGTTCAGTCCATTTAAGATTGTTAAGTTTTTCCTGGAGCTTTAAAACATCAGCCGCTAACTCCAAACGGTCTTCACAGGATAATTTCCCAAGCCGAAATTTTAAAATCACTTTAAAATCCAAACAATTTATTTATATTCCATTAAATTAAAGCTTGAAATGCAGACAGTAATTATCTTACATTACATAACTACTCTGACACCAGGGGTGGCCACTACCTCATACGATTACCTTACCTACCATTACATAACAGCTGCCATTACACTTTGGTATATTTAAGTCTATAGTTACAGTCTTCTTTACATTTATTTCCACTAAAACACGTCACTAATGAAGAAAAGTCACTTTGTAGTACTCCTTGCGTAGTTTCATGTTAGTACCAGCCTATTACTTCACCTTTATAACAATGTCGGTATAGGCCATAACACACCCAGAAAAACGGGTACATAACAATAAATACCAAGAAAATGATAACACCATTTTCATGGTTTTTCTTCTTCTGAACAGTCTTTGGTTTAGATTTTTCAGAGGTCGAATTATTTCCGATAGTTGATTCCGTAAAATTATCTACAGTAGAATTACTTCTTTCAGTAAGTTCAATTGTTCCATTGCTGCTTTTATTTTAAACTTCACTATATTCTTCAAAAGTGAAGTCGTTTTCGATAGTTTTCGATGATAAGTTGTCCTCAGTAACTGACACTAGCGTTGATGATTGCTCGGAAGAAGTGTCGTCTCCTGAAGATTCAAAATCCCCGGAAGATTCATCTTCAGCAAATACTGGTATCGCCTGAACCCCTAGAAAAAAAAAACTGTTATTATTTGCACACAAAATCATGTTGCTTTTGATAAGAACAAAGGCCATGAAAAATAATTAGTACTTACATGTAACACTCAGGACTGCGACGCACAAAACCAATAACTTTTTGGACAACATTTTCAACTTGCTAATTAACTAGATTCCTCACTGACCGACGGCTTAAAACTAATCGAGTCATACTACGCGATCAGCTTTTATGGATTTATAACTCGGTAGATCATATTAATAATTTTTTATCACCGGATCTCAATAAAAAATAAACAACGGTGACAAACAATGAGCTATTTTAAATAACATAACATTTTAATGACTTAGATCATAAACTTTTTACACAATTTTGTACTCCATAATATTTCTGCTGAAGATAAATACAGTACTTGATTGGTTTTCAATAAACTTCAGACCTAAAAGCTACAGATATCAAGGAAAAGAATAAAAAAAAGAAATAATAATTATAAAAAATTTAATATTATATTCTTATACTAGTTTATAACGAAAATCTAAACTAAATTAATACTTAGATTAATAAACTATATATCTAAAAACCAATTTTTTAAAGTTATTACATTATTCAAAGCGCAAGAATGGCTTGAAGTAAAATGATATCTACAGAAATTTTTCTTAGTGTTATTAAAGCTTCGCAATGATGGATACTTCAATTCATCAAGATCAATAACATTTTTATTGTACCCAATAATATTTTCAACCCATGTTTTTTTCTCGGAACCTTTTACATAAACATATTTCTTATCACGAGTTACATAATTTAAAGTGTCTTCAACTTGGGAATATGGCGTTGTTCCATCCTTCCAGGCAATTCCGTGGTAATTCTGAGTCAACCATACATTCTGGCGTTGATCCTTCATAGACAATTTTTCCCATTGATATGGTGGTTGGAACAATGTGCATGATATCTCCTCCAAACCTTTAATATCACTTTGGATTACAACGGCTGCTAATTCTTTTACAATAAACACGTTAT